>OX419696.1:7819330-9019330 GCA_948474745.1 Oligia latruncula
CATTTTTCCGTCCACTCGTCTAGTAGGCCAGGCCGATCAATCGGTCAAAAGGAATTACGTAAGTCCGGCCAGGTAGCTGCTCCATATTCCAGCGGCAATGACCTGGATATCCATCGATCAACCTTTGTGGTAGGTCGCAAGTCGTAGGTATTGCGTGACAAAACAGTGTTACACTAAATATATTTCACGCCGAAAACGGGGTTGTTACCCAATTTCTAGGTTTGCGAGTTGCTATTGATTAACTTTTTTATTTGATGGTTTTGGGGTAGCGTTAGTAATTTACCGAGGTTGACGTCTTTGGATACACGTGGAAGAAAAGTTATTTTGTAATTACGCGGTGTGAGCCGAAAGGCTTAGTGGAGACTAGGAAAGTAGAACGGTAATCTGTTTTATAAGGCAAGAAAACTTATTCACCGAATAAGTTTTCTTATCCCGTCTCCACTAAGCCTTTCGGCTCACTCCAAGATAATTAATTAATCATAATCGTTAATTATCTCATCTTATTTTTAGCCTGTTATGCGGTTCAAGCAGCCTAAAAATAAGATGAGATAATTAAGTACTGAGCTATTCTGTATTTTCGGAATTCGATCTGTTTAGTTAGAGATGTATTTTACAAAAAAAAAAATACAATGTAATAATGCGGTAGCTTATGTTAGGAGATAAGTTTATCTCCGACTTTAGATAACCCTACTACAATAAAATTATTCTACCGTGTTGTATAGATAGTCCTATCCACGAAGACGCGCCCCAATCTTCTTACTATAGTGGTTATCGCTAGTTAATTCCGCTACAGTTTTAGTTTTTTGATACACACTAATTACCCACTAATAAGTAATTACTCTTACTCTGTATCGACAAAACTAAAACACTAGCGGATGTTGCACACTTGTACTGTAAACTGTAAGCGAATAGGAACAAGAGTGGGGCGTGTCTTCGTGGATGGCGCTATCTGTATGACCTGAAGCTAACTCCACTATCTACCTAGGTATCTACCGGCTTTAACTTCGTCAGAATTCCTATTATTCTTTTTCATTCCATTTACACCGGGTACTTTTGCACGTAACTAAGTTAGGTTTTAATTGTTTCTGCTTCACCGCAAATTGCAACTGTGTACCGCACAGAGCACGTAGTAATACGAAACAAACGCCTGTAGATTTTATGATAGCAACACGTATTAGCGAAACTTTTGCTGTTAAAAGTGTTTAGGCGAATAAAACGGAACTTTGTTGCGTGCTCAAACTCTAGCTTAGTTTCTGTGTTATATAGTCGAGTGGACCGGGAGTTAGTACTTTGGCAGCAACAATGTTAAGTAATGTCGCTAATATAACTTAGTTTTCAATCACTTTTTATTAAGGTACCTATCGGAAATCCGTTAGTGAAAGCTTCAGTAGCTACCTACCTATTGTCTAACAGAGGATAAAAGAAACATAATTATCTAGTAAAGTAGGCAACTCGAGTAACTAGTCCACTAGTCTTGTGAGGTAATAAGTAACTAATCTGTGACCTAAACAATTGTTTATAATACTGTGGTTATGTAATTATAGCAACAGACAAGGAACAATAGTACTTATGTTAAGAGTAAATCAGTTTACTTACAAAATAATTATATTTATCGATTCGATACAGCGTGAATCCGCAAAATCCCGTGTTGATTAAACGTGGAGAGCCCGTGGCGAGTCTTCTCGTTCCGCTGCCTACAGGAAAAGCCGCAAAATCAATCAATTTGCTGATTTATCTGACGCTGCGTAAAGAGGCGTGGGGTGAATACCCCTTTTTCTAAGAAAAATTATTTCAAACTATTGTTTTATTTCTCAATCTAGTGTAGTACCTAATCGACTTTTTAACTTGCATGTCTTATGTTTTTATTCAATAAAATAATTAAATGTGAAATTGATACATCAATCAACTCAGGAATAACTTAGTCGCAGGTTACGGCTTAAAACTTTTTGTATTTTATTTTACAAATAAAGTGGTTTTTAGGAAATGGAATGGAAGGTAATATGCACATATTAGCAGCACCTACATGTAAAAATTCTTATGTTTACTTTCACGATTCGTTGTCGCCAATTTATTTGTTACTATAGCAGCGCCCCGCGGTGTCACCCGCATAAGTGTCGATCCCGTGATAATATCGGGGTAAAAACTATCCTATGTTCTTTCCCAGGATTTAAACTATCCCTATACCAAATTTCATCTAAATCGTTTTAGCGGTTTAAGCGTAAAGAGGTAACAGACAGACAGACACACTTTCGCATTTATAATATTAGTATGGATTGCTTTAGGTACATGTATTTGTAAAATACTACACGTATGTAAGCTTTTAAGCGGCTTTAGACTTCTTTAAATATTCAGTTGTCCCCGTTTAAATATTGTAAAGTTAGGCACTTAGCATGGGCACCACGGGATAGCCAGCTATTTAATATGAGCTTAAACACAGCTAAACGCTTGAGTGACTTTGTCTAGACTTTTAGTCGCCGGTGTCTTGGTCTGTTCCTATCCTATCTGAACTGGGAGACGGCCAATGTCTAGACTTATCGCGACCTCACTAGATGCGTACCATATGTGCATTATATGATGAATGTGCTTAATAATTATATGTATAATACTCTATGATGAGTTAGAAAAAAATGAGTTTGGTTCGCTGAAATCGCCGCGTCGATTTTTAAGAGGAAATACGGTCTGAGAGACTTTTGAAAAATCCTAAGTAAAAAGTCGTAATTCGAGGTTTGGCTCTCGCCTATTTCCTCCTCCAATATGGACCAATTTAAAAGATATTTTATAAATTGAATAAGAAGGATATTATTACAGTATCCCTATGTTTTTCATTTTTTATTAATAGTTGTCAAATTTGTACACTAGGCCTCTGTTGACAGCGGTTTAAATCGGCATTTTTTGAGGGTTCTATTGCTTGTAAAAATAATGTATTATCAAAAAGGAAAACATAGGGATATACAAGTAGGTAGTTAAAACAAATCATTGCTATATGGTTATTAACCAGAAAGAGAACAGGCGAGAGCGTTTCTATGGAGAAACGACCATCGCAGGAAGTGACCAAAATTGTGTTTTACTTTGTGCGTAAATTTTTACCAAGTAGTGGTTCCCGAAAAACACTTGCCCCGGTTTGTGTCTTTCAAAAGGCCGGTGGTGTTTTCTTGTCTCTTCATGGTAAGCAAACTGCTTCTTTATCATTATAATAATCTCGAAGATGCCATAAGGTCATTATTGAGTTATGGCATTTTGTATTTCAGTCCGATCATCATCATCGCCTGGTCAAGTTTTCCTCTTGTTTCTTCTTTAGTTTTTCGAGACACTGTATTTTAGGCCTTTAAAGTGCCTTTAAAGTTTACCTTTAAAGTGGCAGTTTCTCACGCATCATTTAGATATTTCTCTCAATCAGCATGATGCTGAGTATAATACTGTAAAGATCCAGCCGGGATCTCCACAATTTAGATAAAAACACGTAAAGACTTCTATCATTGGCGCCGATTCTGTTGTTCACAAACTAAACTAAATTTAAGTTCAGGCATCTTTTTCTTTCTATTTCATTAAGAAAAGGACAGAAGATAAATATTAGTTTAGTACTGACAAATTAAGATACTCCATAGACAATTTAGACGAGATTAAAAAATTGCTTATTAAAAATACGTCAATTTACGTCAGGCGCTGACTAATTTGACAGGACTAAACTAATATTTATCTTCTGTCCTTTTCTTAATGAAATAGAAAGAAAAAGATGCATGAACTTAAATTTAGTTTAGTTTGTGAACAACAGAATCGGCGCCATTCTCTAAGACATTCGTCCGAACTTTCGAATGTCAACCATCAACAAAATATTACCAGACTGAGTTACTTTAAGGTCGTAATACAGAACAAGCCTCTACAATAACTAGGTATAAGTACTACCGAGTAATTACAGTCATCTGCTATATTACGGCTTCGCTTAGCATTCATTATCGATCAGCTGCCTGCATCAGATATTGGATGCGCTGCCGACCTATTAGCACTAATCGGATATCGCTGCTACTTGAGCTTGTAAATTGTTAATAGGCTATATCAGAGCAATTTTAGACAGGTACAGTCACGAGCACTAATATATCAACACTTGGCAACTTTCAATTACGATTTTTTCGTGAAATAACGAATGCAACGTTGAACTACGACACTTTACACAAACCTATGGGCTCGAAAATACTTTGTTCGTAATAACATACAATTTCATTGAAAAGTAAAGGAGAAAATCGTCTTTGAATAAAGCCAAGTGTATACATACTTATGCTCGTGACTGTACGCGCTATCTCCGTCTTGGGCAAGAGAGGTAATCTATTGGAGTAATTGCTTGAGATAATTAGTTGATATCAAACTGTAATGCCTAGGTAAAGTCAGGGAAATGAATTGTCAAGTAAATTGACTATCAACTGAAATTATCCGTAGATTCAAATTACAACTGCCATTCTATGACAGTTGTATTTAATGATTATAACCCGGAAAATTGAGGTAGGGTGTCAATTTGCTTAAGAATTAATTTCCCTGACTGTATTTAAACATACAAGAAGAAAAGAACAGAAAAATAGGAACAAAGGTAATGGTTATTAGGTACCTAGAGTACCTACCGAGGAGATTAAAGGTACACGTATCAAATCGGAAAGGGATCGGCACCGTATCGTCTTTCGCCTCGCTGTTAAACAGGCGTCAACCTAACGTAAGCACGTAACCAAAGCGGTTCAGAAGCTCCGATACATCGACTCGGCTACGGCTAGGCGACGCGAGCTTACGGCTCGCCGACCGCTGGTTGATGGTGCAGCAAGCATGCCGGAGGGGTGAGAGGAGCAAGGGTGGACGAAGAGACGTAAGCTCGGGTACGGAGAGAAGGAAGCGCGGGGACGACAAGCCGTAAGCGGGGGAACGACAATCCGTAACGCAAGGCAACGCGGTTCGTGAGCTTGTCCCATAGATATCCGACTTGTCCCGAGGCGAGGCGATTACGTTACGATTCCGATTAGTATGCGTTGCAGTAGGGAGTTTCTTAGAAATAATACTGAACGGCTCGAGTTGATACGGTGCCGATCCCTTTCCGGTTTGATACGTGTACTGTAATATTTTTTTATTAAGTAATTAAGATTTTTATAGGTATTTATATTATCTAAGTATAAATATTATGGGATTGGTAGCCAAAACGGACTCTCTAGATGAATAACAACCGGCGGGACTTTTACTCCTTTGATTTTGTAAAGCTTTTGTGACGAAACTTTTATGACAAGTCTTTCTTTTGAAAGTTTGACAAAGGCTTATAAGTTGACGATTCATTCTCAAGACATTATTAAAGGCCCGACATGAATTGTAAAGTCAACTGCACATAAGTGGATGCCCATACAATAACATAAAATTGAAGTGTACAAATGCATAAGAAATTATCTATAAAGACCTTAAAGACAAATATAAAAAAAAAATTGTGTATACACAATTTTTTTGTATAAATATTTGTCTGTCTGTTTGATACGGCTAATTTCCGAAACCGTTGGACCGATTTTGACCGACGCGATGTTCACTAGCAGATAGCTGTTGTTAACTTAGGCTACGTTTATTTTGGAAAAATAATTAGGGTTCCGCGCAAAATAATTAAAACCCATGGTATCCAATTTGTTTTCCGACATGCACGCGGATGAAGTCACCGGCAAAGCTATTTTGACAATAACAGCGCCTTCATGGCGTAGCAGTAAGGGCGATTTTCGCAGTGCACGTGTTACCACTGATGTGCAATTGACTGTACCAGCTCCGATTCAGACAACCGCATGGGGACAAGCATCGTGGCACCATCTATAGAAGTCCTCACCAACAGAATAAGTATAGTAAAAGTGCGCAGTGCTGCACACACCCACCCTATTTCAAGTTAACAAATATCAACTTTATTTCAATGACTATAAAGTTGATTTCAGAGTGACTAACATTATTGAAAAAGTTATAAAAATCTTTGAAGTTGTAGCGTAAACTGAACTTTATCGTGTAGGAACTAAAGTTATTTTTCCATTAATTCACATTTGTTTACATTTTTGGCAAATCAATCGCGAACGCAGGATAGGCACCGAATGAAACATAGAAGCTAAGTAAAATAAAACGGTATTCAGCAGCTATGTGAGTGACGTCCGCGACTGGCATGGCCCGTCGCAGCACACGACCGCTCCACATGTCACTAACAAATGAAATGTGAATAATGGACTGCGAAACGCCGCCCTACGAATTGCAAATAGCAACCAAACACAGCTTACAGAATTTGAAACTGGTGTTTTCACATGGCGCTGCGGAATTTTGTTATTTTGTACGTTGTCTTTTCCATTTTCGCATTTTTTTCGCCTCTGTTTTAATTTAAGTGACTTGGGCGTGAAAGGAATTGTTCTGGAGCAGTTTCTAGTAGGTACCTACCTGAATGGTGAAGAAAAGAGGTTTGTAATGTTAGCTAGCATGGCACTAGACCCGACGACCGAGTAAACACGGATCTAAAGCAAAATAGGATGTATTACTAGATGTGGTATTCATGGCAGCGTACTGACAAATAAAGAACTTTTATTTTTAATTTGTTGGTTTGCACTTACATTACTTTCTGTTACGCAGGTAGGTACCTACTAGAATATCAGTTCAAGGAAAGATAAAATCACACAATATACAAATACAACCAAACACACAATATAGTCTATATTAGACATAGATAGAATCATTTTTTATATGAAGTCGGTAACAAAATAAAAAATGTTTGAAAAAAAAAACTAGTACCTATGACATTTTATGGATTGTACCGAATTCAACTTTCAGTGCGTCTATCGCCAACGTCCATACTACGTTGAATACACCGGTTCTCGTCCGATCACCGAAGTTAAGCAACATCGGGCGCGGTCAGTACTTGGATGGGTGACCGCCTGGGAACACCGCGTGACGTTGGCTTTTTGCCTCATTTATGATGGCATAAAAACATTAATTAATTTTATAATTCCCAATCATTTTTTTAAACACTAGCTTCTGCCCGCGACTTCGCCCGCGTCAAAATTCTTGTTCCCTCGACCCACCCCGTCGCATCGCATCGTCTGCCCGTGCTGATACTTTGTTTTCGTTAGCGTTCTTGCTAACTTTTTTTTGTTTTTGTTCGGCTCCTGAGGGCCCTAGGGTGATGTTAAGTTTTCAAATCCGACTAGTACCTATTTCCAAAGATTAGTGCGTTTAAACAAACAAAAACCTCTTCAGCTTTATTATTAGTATATAGATAGATAGCACGTTTACTAAACTAAACTAATGTTTTTTTTGCCATTTCGGAGAAGTAAAAACCTAGTTACAACTTGTGTGTTACAAGAGAAACTCTTTGAGGTTTAGCTGGCTTAATGAGTATACCTTTGCTTACTTTGAAGCTACGCGTGTAGAAAAAGAAAAACTGTGTTACGAAGAAAACTTTTTATACTTATTTCCCAACCCAGTATATAAATAAGCCTGAGGTATGTAGGTACTTGTACACCTGAAAATATAGGTTTTAATAAAAGAAGTACACAAATCGTTTTATGCTCGAGAAAATACTACCTACGCTTTTACAGGTCTATAACTTATAATACTAATTTATATCCATTATGGAACCACAAATTATAATCTGAAAAGTAACTGGTACCGCGCATACCTATTTATTTTAGACTAAGGCTGAGGCCAAACGAGCGTAATTTTTTGAGCTGTGAGTCGCGTATTTTGAGTATCGTGATTTACGTTCAACTGAAGTTCGGTTAGGCTGCCAGATGGACATGGACGTAGCTTCAGTCGCATTTTGTAACTTAACTGACGCTGGCCTCGCTCCTTCCCTCACCCAGAGTGCAATTCGGTAGAACTAACGCTCGTGAGTCAGCAGACAACTCATTTTGCGTCGCCGTGTGGTACAAACAGGACTTTAGTATGAAACCGAATGCAGCGTATATAGGTAAATTCCGCGACTCATTTTACGCGACTCACACATCAAAAAATTACGCTCGTTTTGGCCTCAGCCTAAAAGCTCCAATTCACGGATACATACTCTGTAATTTTGAAACATTAATTAAGTATACATACATAATTGTAAAGTAATTACGTATAACGGTTGGGTGCTGGCCGCTTATTAAAGGAATCCGAAAATAGCCAAATTACTACTAAGAATTATTGTGTTTGAAATGGTTGGTAATGTATAATGTTTTAGACAATGATTTCAAAAGTAAGGATACGCCCGTCTGAACATTTTACATAGACGTTCTTCGTTCGAAGTTCGAAGTTCGCGCGCACCACTGTCAACTGAGTCGCGTTGGCCCTAAAACCGTCATTTTAGGGCCAGCGCGTTGGTGCCATTTAGTCGCGCCGTTAGCCCGGTCCTTACGCTAGTAATATTTATATGTCAATGGTTTTAGAGAAATTGTTGGTGTAAGTGCGCCTTAGATGGACTACCATAAGGATTTTCTCAAATAAATGTCCGAATTTTAAAGTTTAATCAGTCTTATTTAATTTAAACAGTTTGACACTTAATTGGTAACAAAAAGAAATGATTAAATTTTTCAATAACAGCAACATTTTAGAAATAATCAACATTTTCTAAAATAAGACATTTTTAGGAACTCACAAAACCTGAACATATTATGGACCACATGGTTTCAAATATGGACCATGTTTTATTTGGTTCAAAATAACAATACAAAATAGTATTAAATACCTAAAATTAAATCAGTCAATTAAATCAAAATTAAACTAATCAATATTACAATATTCGCACACATAGAAGTCAGTCATATCTTATAATCCAACACACACCTCATGAGCCCAGCGCCTGCAAGATACACATTGGATCCCCATTTGTCTCCATGAATATCTTCAGAAAAAAGCCCATCGCAATATCGTTTACCATTTTCATTTTGGGAATGATCAGGACTTTCATCTGTGCTATCATTGACTGAATAATCACTCTTATCGGAATTTTCAGGAGATTATTCTTCATCATGCGAGATCTTCCTTTTCTTCTGAACAATTTATTTTGAATTTTTCTTTGATTTATTTTTTAAGTTCAATGGCTTCTTTTTCTTAAATTTTTCAGTTTCTTCCTTCTTTTTTATTGATGTTTCTAAATGTTGTATATGGTGAAGATGTTAAAACTATAGATTTGGTAGTCCTTTTTCCTCTGTTGCTGGCAGTTTCGCGTCGTATGGGCTGTAACACCTTTTGTGACAAATATTATTATGTTCCAGATGATGTGAAAGGACCAGGCATTGAATCTGCATCCATGGTTGCAGCAGGTTGGTCTTACCTTGTGTTGGAGATGCCATTCTGAAACATAAAAAATAAACAAAAGTAGCTGTTTGTAATATGGACTACTGGTCCATATTACAATTCAAGGTTATTTTTGTTGTACATACCATATAACCATAATCAGCCTATAATGTTCCCACTGCTGGGACACAGGCCTCCTCTCTGTTTGTTCTGGCTCGTTTCGTAGAATTTCTTTATTTGCAGAAGGTCTATCATGCGGCCATCTTACTTATTTATTTATCATTACCTATTTATTTTTTCTTGTCTATATTTGCAATATTACTCAATATCACACTTTTTTATACATAATATACCTACCTATTCGTTATTGTTTTTATGTGTCACAAATTTATTTTTATTTATTTATTTAATTATGCATACACACATCACGATAAATATAAAACTGATTTACATCCGTCACCTCACACACCAGGTCCAGTTGAAAACCAGCGTCAGGCACTAGTTGTCTGGCATTTTTGCTGAACTGGGCCTTTTTGGCGCAGCCGTGAGGCACACATTCCTGCTAATTTCATATATCGGAATTTGCACTTTTTATTTTTTTTTTAATATCTTTTTTTGTTTTTAACTGATGTATGTACGATTACTGTCTAACTATTTGGTGTATTGTGTGTCTTTTAGTCTGTGCTAAATAAATGTATTTTCTTTCTTTTCTTCTTTCTCTCGGTGAGAGGGAGTGGGCCGTAATCCACCACGCGGGTTGGTAGATGTCACATGTCTTCGAATTTTTTGGTTCTAGGACATGCCGGTTTCCTCACGATGTTTTCCTTCACCGTTTTGAGAGCAGTGGTGATGAAATAATTTACACAAAGTAAAGCGCCTGTCTGGGTTCGAACCTACGACCTACAACTCGTAAGTCGCGGCCGTCACCACTTGGCCACCACTGCTCTTGTTGTACATATAATTATAAAAACTTTATGAAATACAATCTAGTATGAATAGTGGATAAATAACTCACCTTTCATTTAGCTTAATTCACTTTCAAATCGAATATTATTTGACGGTGAAAAAATTACATAGCGAGTTGACAAAAACTCAAAAAGGCTCCCGTGAACACATGCGAGGACGCCGCCGCACTGCAAGCGACTGCGTCTGTGGATGGCTGACCATCTTTACATATCAAGACCCCTTCGTGCCTTGGAAAGCACGTTAAGCCGTTGGTCCCTACTGTCAATCGTGAATCTTTGGCAGTCGTTACGGGTCGTCAGAAGCTCGAAAGTCTGACAACCAGTCTCACCAAGAGGTATCGTATTACCTAGTAACTGGGTTGTGAAGGTCATATAGGCAGTCGGTTCATGTAAAATACTGGTACATCCGGTTAGACTGGAAACCGACCCCAACATAGTTAGGAAAAAGGCTAGGCAGATGGTGAGGTGCTAGGACTGCCACGTTGGACGCAAGCGCTTATTGCTACGAGGTTTGGGGTCGATTCCCGGGTCTTTTGTGATTTTGTTGCGCCACTTATTCTTCCCAACTAAAGCACTTAGGAAAAGTACATTTGTTTTTGCCAAATTTAAGGGTGTGGTACAGGTCTGTACCACACCCTTAAATTTGGCTTGCCTTTGAAAATAAACCCTGTATGTAAGTATAAGCGTTTGCAGTATAGTGTATGTAGTTATGTAACAATGTGTGTTATGTGACAGGATAACTCTAGTATGGTCTCCACGTTTCGACACTGAAGCGATGCAAGCAGGCTGTTTTTAAGGGCTCATATATTTTTAAGTCCCTTTCTTAACTTTAGTAGGTAATGTCTAGTGTTTGTTTAAGTAACCCGTTTTGTCTTTTCTAATACAATGTTGTTGTAAGATGTATTTTCAAAATAATCTTGACGAGAATTTATAAAAACCGCGGCTTGTTGTGTTGTAAATAAAATAACATCCGCGAAAATTTCACAATATTTTAGCTGTGTGTGTAATGTGTATACTGTTTATATTAGTTAGAATAAAATAAAACGTCAATGCAATTAAAATAAGCGAATGAGAGTTATATCAATACAAATGTAAAAGAAAAAACATGATTAGGTACGTTTTTTTCGAAAATGAAATGACAAAAAGCCAACATCACGCGGTGTTCCCAGGCGGTCACCCATCCAAGTACTGACCGCGCCCGATGTTGCTTAACTTCGGTGATCGGACGAGAACCGGTGTATTCAACGTAGTATGGACGTTGGCGATAATTTAGTTCAAATTATCATTCTGTATAACCTGTCTAAATAAATGCCACCGTGCGTGTTTTTTCCACGTAATCGAATGTCTCGTTTATTTTTAACAGACTTTAAAAAAACAGGAAGAACGGTATGCATTCAACGGGTATTTTTTTTAATCTTAAATTTCGGAAGTCCGTGTCTTTGGCTTTGTATATTTTCTCCCTTTTTCACTTTGTAGTGTTTTTTTTTGCAAGGTTGTTGTTTTTTTATGATATATAAAAGGTTTTTTTTAAATTCAATGTTATAATTTCTTTGTTGGTCCAATAGCCACGCAAATTAATGTAAGTTAAAAACACTTTTATTTTCAAAAAAAGTCAGCAGTTTTTAATACAAAAGACGGCTCACACATTCGCACAGTCATGAACCCACAAGTTACTCCCCGACAATCGAAGAAACCCTTACATTGTAACATTCGCGGGACTGCATTAGGCCTACGTTATGAGTCGGAAAATGCGACACTTACCGACAACGAGAGTTTCTCCCTATTTATGACGTCACTTGATTTATTGCCAGCCTCCCCCGCGAGACGTTTGTTATTCTTTGTACTCAGTTCAACGACCTCAGTGACTCAGCATTCAACAGATAGCTCGAAGTGGTGGAAGTCGAAGCCTGTTATTATATTTTCCTTAGACAATCGTTGAATTAATTTGAGTGTGTGTTTTAGTAATAGTACCTATAGCTTCTGCAGAAGGTGTTGATCTCGTGGAATCCGAATTACTTACGTCAAGTAATTATTAATCATTTACACGTTTATCTTTTTGAAAATTTTCTTCATAGACTGAACATTATGATGGTTAGGCCCTTCGTACACGGCACTTTTTTCGGTATAGTAAAGAAAACGTATCCGTCAACAAGCTTCCATAGTGATCTATACAACACTGACGACCGTGCCTACACACGGCGGATAAACCGTAGTTTTTCACGGCAAGAAAAACGAGTGTGTACAAAGAGAATTAGTTGTGTGTACTATCCAGCATATTATAAAACAATGCAGTTAAACCGTTGTTCAATGGAGCAGGGAAGCTATCCGCGGTTAACTGGAAGGCCCGTTACAAAAAAAGTATCCACACGTTGTGTTCAAACTTGTGGATACTTTCTTTGTATGTTTGTTTACTTGGAAAACAAATAAATAATCAATAAAATGAAGGATCTTTACGGGTTCTCAGAAAAGTGTTTCAGTGGTGTTTTCTTCATTAATTTTTATGACATGTCACACGGAGCAGAATGGTTTGTAAGACGCAGACAAGACTTTTTTATGTTTTAGGTGCTAAAACTTTAGCACCTAAAACATAAAAAAGTCTTCGATACAGAAGTGTAAAAATAATGACAGCAATAAATCCGGACTGCAGTCGAATATTGAGGTTTTTTGTCCATTACCTGTGTTTTTATCGACTTCAAAAAAAGGAGGTTATCAATTCGATACGTATGTATGTAATATTATTGGAATTGCATTATATTCACATATGACAATCTACTAAGGCTTCCAAACAAATATACAAAATTTCATAGACGTATGTATGTATGTATGTATGTATGTATGTATGTATGTATGTTTGTCCACGCATTTCTCAGCAACTATTAATCGGATCGTGACCATTTTTTTTGTATTAGCTTACATTTACTTCAACTTAGGGAACAGTGCAAGTTTCATCAAAATCGGTTCAGTAATTTTCAAGATATGGACTAATACGTGTAAGTGTAACGGCCTGGCGTATTGATACGAGCTACGGGTGTAGTGTCAAAGGGAAAACATCTCAAAACCTTGGTCAAATTCTAGTGCAAAAACTAAAAATTACGAAATAAAAAGTAATTTAAAAAAATTAAACCGACTTCAAAAAGAAATCAACTCAAAATTATGAAATAACTTTAATTTCGGAAGTCGGTGGCAAAAAACTAAAATACAGATCCCAAGACACCGACTTCCGAAATTAAAGTTATTTCATAATTTTGAGTTGATTTCTTTTTGAAGTCGGTTTAATTTTTTTAAATTACTTTTTTTATCAGCACTATTACACACATCAACACGGTCTAGGGATATTTCATACTCAATTAAATAACTCGAAAAGTACTGGCCGCATTGGAATCTTTTATACACCGATTTGTTTGTAATTTATCTCAGACTAATTCCAAATTTAAATTTTTGAAAATTCTTTTGTTTCGGTGGCAAAAAGGAGAGGGAATTTTCATTTGTGCGAAATTTAGAAAACAATACGAATTAAGTTTACTTACAGTTTTTTTCATTTTTAAACGAAAGATAAAGTTAAAATTGAGGTATTGTAGCCATGCAACGCCGACATTTGACGAGGGCGGAGATGTTACGAGCTGTGGGAATGCTGGAAGCTGGATCTGTTCAGCGTAATGTTGCTGAGGCCATAGGGATCCATCAAAATGTAATTTCAAGATTGTGGACACGCTATCGTGCCACAGGTGCAGTAGCGGAGAGGCACCGGGGGCCAAGTCGCATCACTACCCCCAGACAAGACCGATTTTTGCAAATTACTGCGCGAGCACAACCAAATGCAACGGCGACTCAATTGGTCCAAAGGCTGCGAGTGAAACACCAAGTGCTTGTGAGTGACCAAACTGTAAGAAGGCGACTGCATGAAAGCAATCTACGCTCTCGTAGACCACTCCGGGTCCAACCTTTATGGAGAGGCAATCGTGGACGACGATTAGAATGGGTTCGGAACCACGTGGACTGGGGCCGTGAGCAATGGTCCAATGTGCTGTTCACGGATGAATCCAGGTTCGGCTTCCATCCAGATTCACGAAGGACGCGTGTTTGGCGAGTTCCTGGACGATGGAGCCGTCTCCAGAACCCTCAGGAAGTTCACCCATACCAAGGAGGAACAATTATGGTTTGGGCAGGAATTCGTCTTGGAGGACGGACGGATCTCGTTTGGGTGCGGGGCAATATGACGGCAGAACGATACGTCCAACAGGTGCTGGGGCCCGTAATCTTGCCCCACAGAACACAAATGGGGCAAGATTTCCTGCTCATGCACGACAATGCCCGGGCACACACGGCGAGAACGGTAGCAGCTTGGTTACATACACATAATGTTAGGGCCTTAGACTGGCCTGCTCAATCGCCAGATCTAAATCCCATTGAGCATGCGTGGGATATGCAGCAAAGAAGAGCTCTGAAGGAAGTTCCTGAAAATCTGGCTACAGAAGATCAACTTTTTGCGCACCTCAGAAGGACATGGGACAATATTCCGCAGCAAGACATTGACAACCTTGTTCTGAGCATGCCGAATCGTTGCCGATGTGTTATGAACATCATGGGCGCTTTCTCAGACTACTAACTTCAAGTTTATAAACACAAATTAAATGATTTTTCTATTTTTTTCAGTTTTTACTCACAAATTAAAAGTTCATTCATATACGATTTCCGTCTATGCTTCATTTTTTTTCCATAAAATCCTGAAATTTTAATCTAAGTACCTTAACCATTATTAAAAAATGGTAGAATATTAAATAACGTATCTTTTAAATATATACATGTCATATAAATAATTAACACATTGATAGTAATTCGCTTTTTTAAAAATATCCCTAGACCGTGTTGATGTGTGTATTATATATATATATATATATTTTTTTAAATAAAACGTTGCCCCACACTAGGAATTTCTCCTGTATTGTGGGTGCGTTTACAAACATTTAAACTCACATACACAAACAGCCAGCAGTAAATATGCCAGCCTGACTCATTGGAATCGCAAGCACGACGTTTGAGCGACCCTGTGTTTGGGCGGACTTAGTGAAGTCAACATCGACAAAGAAACGGGGCCGTCCGAATGTAGTCCGACACATCGGAGTGAAACCTACACCCAAATTTTTCAGAGCAGAGAGAGTAATACATCGGTAGTAGGTGCAGCTGTCAAATCGTGGTGTTATTCATTCTTAGGTCGGGTTCCAAACTAATGACAAGTCCGTAGGTGATGCGGAATAGGAATCGCCCGTAACGTTGCCCGAAATTATGGATTGCGTGCTTAGAGTGTAGATCTCTTGAGTTATATCCGAAGGTCGGGCAATGTATTAGAAGGTTTTATAATTTCTCAGTTGCAGACCGGATCGCGAATACGTGCTCCGTTGATGGTAATAGGCTCACCCCTAATTATATGGGACACCTCCCCTTTGGGAAATAGGTTATGATGTTATGTAGCTAGCCAAGTAGCGTGCATGCTGCTGCCAAGGCTTATTTTTAATCTTATGTCTTGAATTGTTTCTTCATTTGTGTTTTTTACATTGTTCTCACATATAGAAGCAACAAGAATAATGTACCCAGGATTTTGTAATATCTTGATTTAAAAGAGTGTCCATGGAGTTTCTTGCCCGTTCTTCTATATAGAGATCTAACTAGCTTCAATTTTCTGACTAACTGACAGACTATTTAATTTTGACAATTCAAAAGTGTCTGTACAAGGTTTAATTGAGTTTGAGCTGTTCGGACTAAGCTCCTCATGCGGTTAAACCGCGGATACGGTAAAAATCTGTAGAAACCCGAAAGTGTGTTTGTGGGCAACTGTGGGTGATCCCGATAATAGCCTCCCGACCGATTTCGGTGACGGTGGCCTATCTCAACGGAGATTAGCCAGGTATGCATGAGATATTATAGTGCATAAGTGTGTGCGTAACACAGGTGCACTCTCTGTTCCTTTACTCTCATAGTATGATGGGACGGCAGTCCGACACGACCGGGGAGAGATTAGGCAGGACTAACGGCTTTACGTGCTTTCCGAGGCACGGGGGTATTAAATCGCCAACTTCCAAACTCCGGATTGTTACTAAGAAATCGACCTGGGAATCGAACCCAGGATCACACGCTCAGCAGTCGCGCTTGCAATCACGAGACCAACGAGGCTGTGATCCTAATACATGGAACAGAAAGCATAACTATTAAAGTTTTGCATCATATTGCAACTTAGTTGTGCGGGCGTCAGCGGGCGTAATAACCTATTTAGGACTGATTCCTGAAACCTTAAGTTAAGATAGAAAAGAGACAAAGGAAAAAGTTTATTTGGACACAGTTAGTGAAACTTAAAATATCAAATTAACAAAATAAAAATAATGTGTGTTAAGTCTGAAGACTACCTGGGAAAATGCTGTAAACGTTTGAAATACGCCACTGAGGCAAGGAAGCAAAAAGAAATGCAATGATATTTAAGTATGACAGGACCAGTCTATCTGTATGCTGTTCATGCGTTTAGATTTTCCTTAGCGATGCTTAGCTTAGAAAAAAGGTACTTACTGAGTTTTTTCCACCTTCTGTTTTGGGCGCTTCCAAATGAATTCCTGCAGAACCTACAGTGGCTTTTTTTTTGCGGATTGGAAAACCTACAGTGGCTTAGGTACCTGTCTTCTTGCCCCATTGCGCCGAGTATTGTAGGTTTACTTCCAAAAATCTCAGTATATCCTTGTCTATCCTTGCCCAAATCCCATCCTAGAGACCCATTTCGCAAGGTTGGGCATTTCGATCAAATTTCACAACCATTTATTACGTTCACACCGTGCACCGAATGCTATCATACCTTAATTTCATGCATGATCACCGTGCCATATTGGTATATTTAGAATTTTGTTATAATATTCGTGTACCTTAACGATGGGATGTTCGGCTCAAGTTAGTGGAGTGTGAGTAATCCGTCGGGACGGGCGGGTTCGGGGGGCTGCTGGGGTCTGCTACCCTCGCTGTGTCTGTCGTATGCTGTCATGGAGACTGGCTAGCTAGGACATGTTGCTTTTATCTTGTTGGAAATATTTGTGTGGCTCCCCACACAAATGTTTCCAATCAAATGTCCTGCCCAAAAAAAGTACATCCTTACTCACATGACAGTTAGAATGTATTTTCTTTTGGGCAGGACTTTAGAGACACCTTAGGTGCTAATAAGAAGTCATTGGGTGACCTGATTGGTGCAAAATAATATTTAAATGAAAAATGCAGTGGAGTGTAAATTTTTAAGTTTGTTTGAGATTTGTAAACCCAAAAGCATTTCAGACAGAATATACCTATTTGGTAATAAATAAAACAGATAACATTTTAATGTACCTACTTACAATGTCGCATGGATGTCAGTATAATGCAGATAACCTAGTTATCGATACCAAGAAATACTTAACTGGATAATCCCGTACACAACGGGATGACTATTTTTAATATCATTTAATGAATTTATTCTTGTAAATCGACCAACTTTACACAAGGCAAACTTGTGTAAAGTTGGTCAGTCGGGACCCTGATTGGGATTGGCAAAGGTTATCACGAATTACAAAAATAATTTAAGGTTTTTTATACCCATTAAGATAATATGAATTCCAGTAATATTATTTGTTTTTCGTAAATATTTTGATACGATTCTAAGATGTATGAATCAAGTTGCTGGTTTGTCTCTCGCCTGAGTTTTAGCTTATTATAATAAAATAATAAGCTAAGGTTTAGAAAAGCACGGCTAATCGCAAGAGCGGGCTTGTGGCTAAGTACTAACAGCCGCACGGGTCGATCGATCGGGTTAAGCTGCGCTTGCCGCGCTTAATCCGTGGATGGGTGACCATCTCTACATACCAAGACCCTCCGTGCCTCGGAAAGCACGCTAAGACGTTGGTCTCGGGTGTCGTACGTCGATTTTTGAAGACTGACAGTTGGTACGGGTCGTCAGAAGCCCGAAAGTTTGACAACCAGTCTGACTAAGGGGTATCGTATAACCTAGTAACTGGGTTGTGGAGGTCAGATAGGCATATGCATCTGGATAGACTGGAAGCTGACATCAAAAAAGTTGGGAAAACGTGAGCCAGGAGTGCCCAGGAGCACGACTGTAACGAGTGAACCGTAGAGAATATTCTTGTTGTATCTGGAGCAGGTAGGTATAGGGACAGTTGTTGCTGGTGTTCTGAATTCGAAAAAAAAACCCACTGGCATTATTAGTTTACAACACTACTCGCTGACTCAGCTGGATGGGGAGCCATTTGAGTCTAGCAAATCGACTGTCATTGTTAGCAGATGACTTCTCCTTTAAAATGAAACAAAGCCATAGTTTTTAATAGGTGAGCAAATATTTGAGTCAAAAGCACCCATTTTCCGAATAATACTGATGAGGTGCGCCCAACCTTTTGTTATACCCAGTCATAGGTATCAAATTTATTTGTTCTGTTAATCGACCTCTCAGTATCCGTACATGGGGCGTACTTTAATTCTATTTGTGCAGTCAAAACAAGGGTCAGTTCTGATCCCTTTTCAATTAATTTATCCGAATAACCCGGGGCCCGCTTTTTACTCTATTACCATTTGGGCAAATCGAAAATGCGGCGTACCTACATTGTGGCAAGTTGACGAAGTAACAGATATTATTATCGAGTCTGACGTGTTTGACGGTTGTTTTAATTACATTTTTTTGTTGCGTACCGAAATAATGAATGTCCTCTTGAATTATATTTTGGTTACTGAAATGAACGATTTTGAATAGAGTTTATTTCACGAGTAGGTATTGGTATATGTAGATTTTTTTAAGAAAGATTTTCTCAGCCTGAAGGTTGAGAGCCTATGTTTGAACTTATTCCTGAATGAAAATGCGTAGGTACAATATAAGCCACCACCTAGCGATAAAAAAAAAAAACAAAAAAAAAAATGGAACGAAAGTGTTTTAAATTGGAAATAATCTGTGTTTCTCCTAAATACGTGTCTTCTAAGAAAACAAACACAAAAAAAAAATACACAAATACAAAAATATTAAGCCTGAATTCTGTAATAGGCTTCTTGATGGAAAGTCTTAGTATCTAAGCATCCGAAGTTATATTAAACACTAGCTGCGCCCCGCGATTTTACCCGCGTAAATGTCGATCCCGTGGGAATATCGGGATAAAAAGGAGCCTATATGTTAATCTAGGGTGTCAGCTACCTCTATCAAAATTTTATCAAAATTGGTCCAGCCGTTTGAGCGTGAAGAAGTAACAAACATATGAACACACACAGACACACACTCACAAACTTTCGCCTTTATAATATTAGCGTGATTAAACGATTTCTACGTGCCACCCAATCAAGGTTTTCGGAAGAGCGATTTTAACGAAATCTTTGCCATTTTCAGAACTAGATAATAAAGGAAATGGTTATCTTCATAGTTATCAGCTTGGTTAATAAGGTCAAATTGGATTAGCTAGCGAAACTCTGTAGATGTGACGTCGATATCTAAACATTATCAATTAAAAAAAAAAATAATTTGATGAGATTTTTTATGGGGTCATCAACGGCAGTCAATTGAAATATCACTTTTAGGTATCGATATCCAAACACAATAAAACAAAAACAAATGATTTTTTCAACTCGTACTTCAAGTAACAAAACCACCAGCAGCAATTTTTCCACCACCCATCACGTCTGCGGAGTTTCGATGGCTAATTTAAGTTAACTTTATAAAAAGCCTTCCAATGAAGGCTTTTAGGCTTTTTTTTTTGGATGTTCAGCGTCGCTTACGCATAGCTTGCGTTACAATTAATGCAAGCTATGCGTAAGCGACGCTGAAAATCTTGTCACAACTGAGTTTGTTTAAGTAATAGATTGATATGAAAATATATTGTTAGATACATTATTACTGTATCAATTTATTGGAGCAATATAATTGTCGAGGTGAACTCAAGCGTGGCCGTTCAAGTATGAGGGAGTTCCTACGATACTTAATGTGAGGGGTTACTGACAAGACGTATTATTTCATACACTTTTATATTACACATATGTGTCGGTCTTATTAAGTTTATTACGATACTAAAGAAGGAAGTGAGGCATGTTTTATCGGTTAATTATTAAAAAAAAACAAATAGTGGTACAAACTTGCAAATTAATTCAGTTCGTACAGCATTTAGCGATTGGACTTATACAACATTATTCAATGGATTAAAAATGATTATTGATTATGTCATGGTTCCGCAATATACACAAATTTTATATAATATATTTACAATATACAAAAACTGTAATTTTCTTTCGTGGCGTTTCTTTGCCATTATTTATAATTTCGATCATTTTTTTTAGCACAATTTGTCGCCTGTCTAAAGGTAGAATGACGCCATAATAATTGCTATCAATTGCTCTGTTCTTTTTTAATAATTTCATTTTGCCATTTTGTGTAACTTTCACCTGATTTCTCTGAAATTGCGCGAGCGTTTGATACAATACCCTTATTATAGATTACGTTGTCAAATAAATTTAATGGTGCGTTAAAAAGAATTACACTGAATTGTGTGAAATGTAAAAACGCTGTCAATTCAAAAGTAAGTACGAGTAGGTACTATTTAAATAATCTATTGTGTAAGATTACTTGGAATTTACAAAAACTTGAAAACTTTTTAAGTATTATTTTACTTGAAAAGTTTTCAAGTTTTTGTTCAAATGAAAAGTCTGGCAGATTAGAAACTAATTAACTGTAATAATCAAATATCAAATTTCGAAGATACACCTGGTAGAGGAAAGTTTTTAATTTTCTTGAAAATTAGTATAATGGCTGACGTAGAAATTAATTATAAACAAAATAATCATTGAATAATTAAATTACGCGTTGTCGAATGCTTAGGTATACTGTATCTATTTAATTTTATTAGATATGTAAACACTCTCTCTGCACATCAGTAGTTAGCTGTCACTAATTTCAACTGTCAATCACCACGAATGGCGGGAAACAGTTGAAGGTGAAGCGGTCCTGCATGGAAGATGCAAGGTCGTAGTGAGTTAGTGTAGTGATATAATCTGCTTAAATGTGGGATCAACAGGATTTTACATTTGTGCCTTCCGCTGTTCGTTCGTTGCCGACTTGGAAATGTCTAAATAAACTTTTTTTTTTTTTGTTTTTTTTGGAACCCAAGTCGGCCGTAGCATGAATCATCTCCACAGATGGGGATTCACGGACGGCTCAGATCTAAAGTGCGGCAATATGCGGCAGACAAGAGCCCACCTCCCTGTCACCAGTGCATTTGATGATCTTATGACTGTAGGTTGGGAATCTCGTCAATGAACGCTGATGCTGATTTTACGCTAAGAAGACGAAGGATTTTACAATGAGTATTTAAGACTGGTGTACCGAACAGAACATCACTGTCGGCAAATCTTAAGTACCTTTAACCTGTTAGTATATTTACGTTCTGCCGATTATACCCCGTCAAACGCAACGGTAGTCATTGTTGCATGCAACTAGCACCATGGCAAAACAAATATTGTTTAAAAGTTACGGTGAGGCGTGAAATAGCGTGTTGCTGTCCCGTTATCTGGAAGCATTGTGCCTTCGCTCAATATTATCAATGCATGACTGTGTGTACGCCTTTTAGCAGAGTGGAGGCTACTCTGGAAAAATATGAATATTTTAGAATAGACATAGTGAAAAGATTTTTATGCGAAATGCACGATGACATTTAAATGGGATATGGTTTGTTGACATTTAAGAAAGTGTCGAAGCACAGTAGCCAATTTTGTTTCCATAATTAATTCGAGTCTCTTTCGCTGCTCTCAAAATGGTGAAGGAATACATCGTGAGGAAACCGGCATGTCCTAGAACTAAAAAATTTAATACATGTGACATATGTATATCAACCCGCACTGGGCCCGCGTGGTGGATTACGGCCCACTCCCTCTCACAGAGAGAGGCCTGTGTCCAAGCAGTGGGAACATTATAGGCTGAATACGCTTTAATACTATGAGACCCAACATGAGCTTGTGTAAACGTGTGCGTGTGTGTAGTGTGTTGTTTGAATTGTATCTATTAGATAGCGATGATAGTTTCAACAACTTTCCGTATCCTGGCAAGACTGGAATATAAATAGGTGTATCGAATTGTAAACATGTAACAATAGGCCACAGTCTTGCACCCTAATTGCGTAACACACTATCAATCTCAATCCGAATCATTTGGAAGGATATTGCTAATCCGTTGCTTCATATGTTCGAAAAATGTGTCTGCTCAACAACATAAAAACCGCAATGAATGATGTTGAACTGTCAAAATGAAACCCATTGCTACTGCCTCGCTGTTTGCTTCTGCATTAACGCAGTCGTTCCTTCATGAAACCAAACCTCAAAATAGGGTACCTCAAGGTGCACTAACAGCAATGTCAGATCTGGGACACACTATCTAGGTGACCAAGGTATGTTCCGAATCCTGGCAAGTTTACAAATCCGAGAACATAAGCTCAGATATGTTGGCCAAGCGGTATGGTAGGTACGTCGGTCGGCTTGGCTACCGCAGGATTGCTGGTTTCTGCATTATTTACCTTCCACACGTTCTAATCTGGTCTGACGTTTCTGTAATAACTTGCGGTATGAACTGCAAGGGACGTGCAAGTTATAAATATAGGGAAGGTTGATAAATATGTTGGGTCTTTCACCTTTTTATGGCAAATGAGGAAATTGACGTCTTCATGGCAAATGACGAAAAAAATCCTAGTCACCGGGCGAATGAAATATAATTTTTCTAATAATCAAACCGTAGGATTACAACAGCGGTACCTATCGGTGTCTCAAGGTTCGTGATTCGTGACTGGCTGGTACCGTGGTACCGGGTATTAGTACCAGCGAACATGTATTATTCATGCCACGCTTTGTAATCAGTCACAGGTGCCGATGTATCGACGCCACTGCGATTTTTTTGCTGCTAATTTTTTTTGGCTTTTTTTTTTATTTAGACGCTCTCGGAATGGTAATTTTTGTTCCATCGGGAGTTTTGGGCGATGCCTATGTGTGATATAATCAGTACAGATTTTTTGCCGGTATTTTCCTCTTTTATCTCTCAATGGTTCAATCTAGGTCGCCACAACAATTCTTCGTCACAGCTTTATTTTTAGACATTTTTATGTTGAATCAGCATGATTCCACTCTTCGTCATCCATCGCTAACTGAAGCCCGTTAGCTGTTTATAGAGCCTACTAAATCGTCACGATTGCACTATCGAAATCTCTCAGCTTATTACCAAATCAAGTGGACCGTATTTCAAATAGACCATTGTTGAAATACAGTTTGATTTCAATACAATTTACAAATAAGTCAGAAGAGTAAAAGTCATTGCCATTTATAAGAACTGAAATTTACATTCCAGCAATAGAAATAAAAAGCGAATGAATGAAAATGAACTTGGCATGCAAGTATGAATGTAATAAAAATCCACTGATGCAGGGCTGCATTGCATTGCTTGGTTAATAACCTAATAAACTATGAGCAACTAGTTTTGATCCTTGCATGTTCTATCTCACGCTGTGAACACAACCGCGGTCCGCGATACGAATACGATCAGCGACGCTCCGTAGTTCCGCGCAAGCCCGTCACAGCGGTGTGTCGCCCTCGTCGCAGCCGGTAGTACTGCCTGGCGCTTTACGAGAGTGGACGTACGCCTCTCGCGCTCCGCACTCCAGTTCAACGCACGAAACAAGTTTTACAATTTAACTTCAGACAATTCTAAACATATTCAGATACTCATCACAATGGACTTGAGTGATCATCTAAAAAGTACTTTTCTCAATGTAATTTCTTAATTTTATTTCACTTTTCTTGTGGAATTTGTGGCTTTATTATCTAGATTGAAAGATACGGTTCGTAAAGGTGGAATAGAAACGCGAGTGAAATTGTTTATTGTTCTAAAAGACAATCCGTTAAAGAGTTTGAAATTTCTGTTGTTTTTTATTGTTTACGAGGACGCAAACCCTTAACGTGTTGAAAAGAGACAAGATGAGGTCCAAACGTGCAAGAGCGACAGGTGTGGTTGCTTTAGCGGTTCTGTTGGCAACTTTAACAGGTAAGTTAGTTCAAAACTAACAACTTTATTCTTTGTTTTAATTTAATTAATAGTTTATAGAATACAGTTCAACTTTATTTTGAACTAGTAAAACCATATTTTCCGAGAAAACACTCGTAGTAAACTAAGTTTATCAAAGTTGATAACAATTTTTTTCTGATGTTGGCACTATATTGAAGTGTGTGTGAATCATTCAAACAAGTTTTGTTTGAGGTTATGTTTTGATGAAAAAGGTTTTATATTTATGTTTCACTTTGTCTCAAGCAAGTGCACTATGATTGCACACAGAAAACAATAAAGTATTAAAATTGCACCAACACATTGTACTTTTAATTTCTTGTTTCACGGCATTCAAGAATTGATTAACGTTAAAGCGACTACAATTACTTCTAACATTAAGTACTAATTAGTTTCTTGTAAAGAAACTCTCACGAGAAATCTTAAGTTTTCTTACAAGAAATTTGTACTTAAATTAAAAGACAATTTAAAGTTAGAATTGCAACTAGAAAACAGCTTCAGGAAGAGTCGTAAAATGAAAAAAGGTTACATTGTACAAACAAAAGAAGATCCCAACCCCATAAATGCAATAATTAACAAAAACTACCAATTAGCCATTGTGCAGTCTTTACTTGAGAAAAAGAACAGTAATCATTCACCTAGATCCGAAGCGCAAACAATTAGAAACTTCAGTGGATTGTCGAACGTGACGATTAGTGACAAGCCAAGGCCTAGTTGTGCAAAAACCGTTGTAGTCCGTTATTCATTGAACAGGTGGCGACCACGGAAGCCAGCTTTCCAGGAATAATTACGAATTATGCCACATTTGTTTAGAGCGTAGCTAAGCGTTACTTTCTCACTGAGTCGAATCAATCAATTGGAAACCTATAATTGGATGCCTATATTTTCAAAGCGATTTTTTTCACATGAGGCCACTAGTATTGTTATTTATAGTTCCTTTGCTCGTTTGGAAGAATTGATGCTGCGAGAGGTTTTGGGGCTTTTTTCCATTAGATAAAATTGGCAGTAATTCTCTCCCTCGTCCGCATATTCTCCAATCAATCTGGATAACTTGGCCTTGTGGTAAAACATTGGCCCCTTATATGTTGGGAGGGCGAACATTTTTTCGTTTTATCGTTTTAGGGCTGACTTAATAACCGAAGTAAATTTTTACTGCACTCTCAGGTCGCTTGAGTAAAATTTTCTGGTTTCTGCTTACCGATTTCAGGATTTTAATCTTTTCTGCGTTTTTAAACGAGTAATCAATGTATCAACACTATAATCTAAAAATGAAAATAATCGATTACCTGTGCAGTTTTGATACTTTTGGACTCATTAAAAATTATCACCAGAAAACGAAAAATGGAATTCATCTAGCAATCCATATAAAATGTGAAATAAATCCTTTCACTATAATTGGAAATATTAATTCTGCAGACTCGAGAGAGACGATTAATGAAGCGATAATTAAGTTGAATTTTCGCTTCACACTATGGATGAAAATGATATTTTTTGTTCAGTGATAAATTATCGTCAGTATCGGCATGATCCCCGGATCAATAACCTGGCATCGCCTCATCGCCGTGGGAGCTTTCATTACTTATCTACTGTAACGAGTATTAAGTTAGCAAACTATAGTCTGAAGATATTGCGCTGGAATTGCACTTCAGATAAACGAGTATCTAGTATTTACGCCATTAGAGAGGCTGTTATCCCGAAGATTATTAACGAGAATAATATACAGACCGGGCATGTGTTTCATAAAGGCTTATGTAACTATTCAAACTATTTATCTCTTTATCTACACACGAAATATAATTCATACAAATTCTAAGCATCTGCCATGTCATTACCCTTAGTCATTTAAGCCTGTTAACGCAGCGAGACCGCTGTAATGGCATGTTGACGGCACTTTCCACGGTCATGACCGTTTGTGATTATGACTAGCAATAAGATCTAGAGATATTACTTTATATTTCAGTTAGAATATCGTCTCATTGGTCTAATGGGACGCAGCTGGAAACGATGAGGTGTAAAGCGAGTAAGGTTTTTGGAGATCGACTTGGAAACGTGCCCAGTAAATGACTGAAAGTTCGCTTCCAATCACATAAAATCTAATACTGTTACCGGCCAACCTGATCCTTAGAAAAACTGGGAGTATCAATTATTATTGGGTGTTTAATAAAAAATTTGCTAAAGCAAAACAATGACTAGCCGAAAGGACTGAAATAATACTTCATCCCATTTCCCCTTCAGATTATCTGTCTCAATATTTCTGTCAATGCAATCATTTATTGGAAGTAGTTCGTAACTTCCTTGGATTATTTTAGTGGTGCATTCTGGAGCTAATATGAATTTAGCTCTTAGGATTATATCGGCTACTGGAGCTTCCTGGACGCGAATAGCAACTTGGGATCTAATGCGTTTCTGATTGTGCAACACTGTTACAGTTGCACGATTTAGAGATGTTATAATTTCGACAACGTCTTTCATTCCCTTTATGATATAGCTGTAAACTCATGTGTACCACATGTAACTGCATTCAGAAAAATGGTCACGTTTACAAAAACAATTTTCACGTCAACATACGTGGTAGTAAATGAAGTCATTTTATATCTAACTGCACAGACGCGTGATGTGGGTCATCTCGATGAATCATGTGAACTCAGACTAACACGTTAAATTGCCTTACGTTACGTGACATCGTAATCTTGTACTAACGAAGATCAGATAGGTTTCATAAAACGTTAGAAGAGCTGTCAGTTGTCACATAACAGGTAGGTAACTTTATTAATTTTCCGTTTATTGTGTAAAGAAAAGTGGTTAAGTAAATTGAACTGAAATTGCTTTTGATGATTAGAAACACTTTTACATGAGGAAATATGTTCTTCCGTATACTGTTCCTTTTGAAGAAAACGGGGACACGAACAAAGGAATTAACACAGATAGAACAAACCAATTCAGTTTTAAAGACATTATGGAGGACTACAAGGCTATTTCATATACAGGCCCAACAGAATCTCTGTTCATGCACAAGACCGTTAAATTACAATAATAATTCGTGTTCGATCATGAGTACACAAGCTGGTCATTAAGTAAACAATACACGTTTATGCTACAACCAGCCAGCACGTTACTGGGCTGTGTCATCAATTGATAAGCCTTATCTAATCTAGTACAGGTGCTTCCCTATCGGGGACGCAATCGACGTAAACCGTCCCAGTTAAGGACTCAACGAAATTCTATGCAAAAACGGACGCCTGAATTACGCCAGTGTTTTTGTTGACACCTTGTATTGTTAAGCTAATCTTAAGGCCATTGTGAAACTTATCTTAAAGGAAATATGTTTTAGGAGAACTCTGAATATGTATATTAAACGGAACAAGATATTATGAATTTCTCAGGTAGACATAACGGTGCCAAAGAAGTCGTAAGGAAAATGTCTCCAGATGATAAAGTACATAATATTATGCTATTTATTATACACATAGAAATTCCTAATGAGTCATTATTTATGACACCTACCAGAAAATATTGCGGAAGTTCAGCGGAATTTTGAACTTTAAGACCGTTACCATTCGTGCTGATTATTATGACAAAACTTTTTAAACGAAGAAGTTCAAGGTTAATATGATAGCATTAGCGTCATTGCATTAACTTTCTATATTACATAAAGCTGTCAAGGTTATTTTTAAACTTAACGTCTTGGAACGATCGTATTACATTAGGCGCCAGGCCATATCCTCTGGAAATAATAATATACGCCTACACCGGTTTTACTTTTTGTACAATGTTTTTTTTTGTAAAAGTTGAAAAGAATAAAGCGAAAATGTGAGAAAGATATGATGGTTGAATGAGTGATCTTTGTGGTCACCGAAGTATTATCTGATCTCATTTTTTGTTCGTTTTTTTTTCGTCAAAGAGTTTCGCTTTGGCCCAGAATTTACTATTGCTACTACTATCTTCTTTCTATTTTCTAGGATATGTGTTTCCGTTTCCCTAAGCATGGCGTCGGTATCGCTTTCGTGTGGTCCGTTGAGTTACTGATAAAACCAGTAGTCCAGACCGGTTCAGCGACGGGATGTCGTCGGACTTGATGATTTTCGCAACATTACCTTACGCAGGAATGTCGTATGAAATGTTTTTGTCCACTGCAGCTTATTAGGTATTGTAAGCAGAATTTTGGGATTGCAGGAACTTGCAAGTTTCTGGGTAAGGTTCGAGTGCCAAGGAATCACTGGCTACAAGATATTTTTTAATCGCTTTGTGTTATACCAAAATTTTTTGGTAATATCTCGATAGCGCCAAACTTTGGTTTAAAGTACTACAACTATGTAACAACTAAACATGTTTTATAATATCCGTTCTACTTTCATAATAATTCAAGTATTTTTATTAAATAATATGCATTACTGGTGTGTAACTAACCATTGTTAGTTACGAATAATGCTCTGATAAAATTCTTGATAAACATTGAAGGTCTAAGGTAAATTGAGATTGTTGTAGTAATCAGTAATTTTCTTCATAATCCTTCATTCAAAGAGATATGAAATGTGTGGGTGTGGAAATGATGGAGTAACCAGACAACGTAATGTTATCAGTTCATTTATAGATTCCAAAATGGACTTTCGATCTGCGTGAAATCAGAGTTTACCATTTGAAATACATGGTAATGACATAGTTGTAATGTTCAAGTTAAAAAACCCATCTCAAGCACAATGCATTCAAATAAAACTATACAATACACATGAACAGAAACGTTACAGACCGTTACCAACTTACTGTTACGAAAATCTGAACAATTAGTTCTGCCTTTGCTTAACATTTTGAATTCGTTATACTTGGATTATCATAACACGGAAGAAAGAGGTAAGCATCTACCAGCTCAATTGTAAAGAGTAAAAGTGATGCTTTCTAATTTGTCTATTTTCGAAGCAGGGTTCAGAGGTGCATCATGAAAGTTGGCAGCAACAGAATTTTACGAATCATTTGTCATTCAATTGCTGTTTTTATCCCGAGGTTGCGATAGGTCGTGTTGCAAATAACTCAGTGTACTACGAACTAAAACCGAAATCGTGTATCGTATCTACCAGCCACCGCCATGGATCGCGTTGCCTTTTTTGTTATAGCTGGCGTTTCATGGTAGACCGATTTCCCTTTGTGGAGATCGGAGGTGTGACCAATTTTGATGTCATAATTTTAGATTTCTTTCTAAAAATATCATTGGTTCATGGTTTGAGGAGTTTTAATTGATGCTCTCGTTTCGTTTTTTTCTAATGTTGAGGCGCCATGGAAGTGTGAGCAATTTATTTTAACGTGTATTTATTTCTTATGAAAATTACACATTTAAGATTCGTCATTTTGTAGTAATCATTCTATATTAAGAAAAGAGCTAGTTCTTCTATTAGTGTTATCAAAATAATTTGACCATTCATGCCGTCAATGAGAGCTGGTTAGTAATAAAGATTTCAATAGCCAATTGAGCCGTCCAATTTTCAATAAAAAAAAATGCCCACTAGTGCTTCTAACAACTCTAACTGAACTGATTGCTGCCAATAATTCGTTTGGTGTCGCTAGGCCAACCATTAAGAGGTCGCTTAGGTTCATTGAAAACTTCGCAATGATTTATATTCTTGAGGAAACTATATATTTTCTTCACTTTGTTTTAATCTCTACTAGCAGCGCCCCGCGGTTTCACCCGCATAAGTGTCGATCCCGTTCGAAAGACACGTGGCGCCATCTATTATCATAATAACGTTATTGTTGTTTTCCTCAGGAACAGCACTTTCTTTCGGGATGAAAGGTACCCTAAGTCGGTTTCTGTACATCTGACAACATACCTATGCAAAGTTTCAGGATGATCGGTTCAGTGGTTCAGGCGTGAAAGTAAAACAAACTTGCTTTCGCATTTATAATATTAGTTAGGATAGGATAGTATTACATAAATTACTTGTTCAACTCAACTCAAGTTTTAGTACAGTGACAAGCTCTGGTTTTTGGTTTTGTTGTCAGTTCTGGCTTAGTATAATATTAGTAATGCTCTTATTCAGTCACATGACACATTGATAACTACAGAAAAATATAGGCTTATTATTACGCTGGAGCCACAGATAAGCCCAGTAGTTATACAAATAGGAATGACGCACAAGATTAGCATGAAAATATCGTACAGTGAAAGGTTAAAGGGCTAACTATTTTTATCCTTTAGTACATAGTTGGTACATGCAAACATCAAAGCAAGATTGCGTTCCGTGATAATTGTTCTCTCAACGGTCGAATGTGGTGACTCAGGGATGAAGTCAACAAGATGACCAGCACCCTAGTTGCATAACGCACGGATCAATCACAGTCTGAATGATTTTGAAGGATATTGTTAATCCATTGCTTCTTATGTTCGAAAAATTTGTCTACCAACAACGTAAATAACGCAATGAATGTTGTAGAACTGTCAAAATTAAAGCCATTGCTACTGTTAGTATGTACGCAATTACCACTCTGACCTATAGCAGAATCTTCCTACTATCTACACTACATATTCCTACCAACCGCTGTCTAACTTATCTTTTTGCACATATTTTTCTTTCTATCAACAATTCAATTTGTGATGCTAATGCTACGTCCTTTCCGTTCATCATAGACTTTATGGAAGACAAGGCTCCTACAGGCCTCTTACATTTACAAATGTGTGCGTTAACAGCTGACTAATATATAGTACCAACTCATAAATATAATATTTTAATTCAAACTAATTGATACTTTACGCTGACGGTATCAGTGGAAATGCGTCGTATCAATCATTCTACCAATAAGCGTTGGTACTTATTAATGAATCACTGTTTTGACGGATGTCCGTAATGTGAATTAGAAGTGATTTCCGTATATCGTAGTAAAAGATAAAGGTGTTAATTTGTTGTTGATAGAAATGTGAATCTAATTGAGTGTTAAGCAGGTGTAAATAATTGATACGCTACGGTATTAAAACTGGAATAAAATAATGTTTTTTTTTTCATCCATTTGGACAGAAACTAGTTACGTGAATATTTTATTAACTTGGTCTAGTCTAGTCACACCACATTGCCTTATGCCCCAAGCGCTAAGGTAGCCCGCGAGAAATTATAATCATTAGAATCAGTTGAGTACCTAATACAACTCGTTAAGTTAGTGAATACGAGTATTAAAATGTTAAGATTTCATGAAATTAATAGTCATTCAGTAGGATTACTTGGTCTTAGAGAGTTGTGTTGATGACTTTAATGATTATAATTCTGTAAATGCATTTTCGCGAATCATATTTTAATAAACCTGACCAGCAAATTGCAAAAAAACCTAATAAAAAAGGAATTTCGCGGGCTACCCTGTCGCTTTCGCCTTATGTTGAAATAAATTAGCGCTAAGTAAGCAGCCAAACAAGCCTAGTAGCTCCCGCAAGGTCTGACTATTTATTTAATGAAATATTTACCTAACACAGCTGTTCTGTGGTATTATGACAAGCGACAACATAATGAAATACAACAATATTTAACTAGTCAAATATTCTTAATCGATTGACTTACGAGACAAAACCAGTAGTTGAGCACAGTAGACAAAGAACAGTTTAAACTGTCACCATTACTTAACCAATTCAGAGTTTTAGATAGTCGAACAGCGAATCATGTCACGGCCATAAAGATGTCACATGCAATGTTATGACTTCGTAAATTGTTTGAAATGGCCAGCACGGGCTTAGAGAAATAAAACCTCATTGTTCAATTGGTTAGATGAGAGATGGACTCAGTACGCGTGCTTGGTAAACGTTTGAAACATCAAAGACAACGGGTTTGTGGTACAATGTAGCAAACAGAGTGTGTCGGTGAGTGAGACTGGGCTGACGCTGACGGCCGGCGACCGAACGTCCGCGGACCTTGACGTGCTCACGGGGTTGCATAGGTACTTATACCACAGGTTATACAAGTTCTTGCAGTCTGCGTATAACTTTTTGTTCGTACGCCTTCGCGATGTACTGACGCCAGCACATGAAGCTACTACAATCTGTCAAATTTCTTTAATAGATTTTCAGTTTTATAGGTAAAGCATAAGGTTCAAAGTTGATAGGGAAAATTTGACAGGTTCGGGTAGCTTGATGTGCTGGCGTCTGTGCAGACTTTAAATCAGTTAGTACTTCGCAATCTTCGCACTGTGGTTGCTGTAAGCGAGGTAGACCGTTAAAGATATTTAACGGTCTCGCTCGTGTAAGACCAGAAAGCGAAACGGCTACACTAGCTCAATGTATTTTATAGGTAAAATATCTAGAATTTACGGTGAACTGCATTGATTACAAGCTTTTTTTTTGTTGTACAGTTGCGTACACTAAATCAATTGGTAAAGGGTTTTGCGACAGTATTAAAAACTTCGTATTTTCTTGACATTTTAAAGCCGGTCATTAAATTGTAGTACCTAGCTATGCTGCAACGGAAATATAATTAAGACTTAACAAGCAATAAAAAAGCGAGAAAGATTTATATTATTTTATGTTCGTACCCCACCTACCCACTATCAACTGCCAAAAAATTAAATTATTATTTATTAGTGGCAAATTACGCCCGTGTCATTTGATGGTCCAATTAATTACATGTAGTGAGAAAATCCGTGTACACTGACGATTAATTTAATTTGATTAATTAAATTTTTGTATTCATCGGTATGCTTTGAAAATAAAGTTATCTGGTTTTGTTAATTAAATTATTGGTGGCGGGATTCAAATTATCGGTAGATACCTGTTTTTTTTGTATTTAATTAAAAGACGCATAGAGCAGTGGTGGCCTAGTGGTAACGGGTGCGACTTACGAGTTGTCGGTCGTGGGTTCAAACCCAAGTAGGTAGGCACTTTCTTTGGTGTAAATTTTTTCATCACCACTGCTCTCAAAACGGTGAAGGGAAACATCGTGAGGAAACCGGTATGTCCTAGACCCAAAAAATCGAAGACATGTGATGTCTACCAACCCTGGCCCGCGTAGTGGATTACGGCCTACTCACACTCACAGAGAGGAAGCCTGTGCCCCAGCAGTGGGAACATTATAGACTCGATATCCCCGTTAAAGATTGTGTAGGTATGCTACTCATAAAATGAAGATAAATATTTTAATTTTTCAGGTTTTCAATTAGGTAAAATTATTTGTATTAAATAATTTACGGATGAAACAACTAGCAATGTTCTGACTTCTGTATATTATTTTCAGTTGTTAGCTTAGCAGAATGAAAGTATTTTACTAATCCTATTACACACAAAAACTGCAAAAACAAGCTAAGTTAGTGTAACTCCACATTTATGATTATACCTACTAATATATGACCTAGTACGTACACATTACGTGATCTTCCAAAGCCAAAAAGTGGTAATCAAAAGATCTATTGATGAACAAAAAACCAACCTTAATCCCTGCCATTAAGGCTGCCAATTAAGCAAACGTTGAACTAAAAGAAGTTCTGAAGCATAAAATAGAAGGCTGAACTGCAATTACATTCACAAGTCAAAAACGCAACACTGTAAAGTGAATAAATGTGTTTCTGTCAGTACACTCACGGCTGACAAATGGTTTTATAGAAAATTGGACGCAACAATACAGACACTCGTGACATTCATATAGGTACGTAGCTGTATTACTTATGTATATGGGCATGAAAATTGGTTTATTCGAGTTCTTTGGAACTTAACCTTGGTATATTTACATAATTTTAGGGTTTGGTAAAATACTGATGACGATTTCTCAAGCGATTCTAATCGTAAAGTGTGACCAAATAATTTACTCTTGCTGATGAGGCAAAACATAACAGAATAGCTACTTTAGTTTAAAAATACAAAGAATAGGAATATATAACTACTTAATTCTTATTGAAAATAGTGGCCAATTTAAATTCTAAATCGTCCCATATACATAGAGTGCATAATGTTTAAGAGGTCAAGGCACATCGACGCAGATTCGAATCGAAGCACATTCGCGACACTTCGCACGAAGTTGTGATATTCGTGCAAACACTTTATAATTTGCACAGTGCAGATAAAGTTCAAGTTACCTTGACTTCGTGCCAACAACATGCCTTGAGCCTAACACTTCTTATGGAAATGCGTCATGTATGTGTAAATCATATCGATTATCAAGTTTTTAGACAAATATCTGTTTGTCTTGCATCCGACATCGCTCAATCAACTGTAACCAAAGAAGGTATATAATTAAACCGTCAAACACCACGAGCACAGCAGGAATTTGCTTAATTTAGATTGTCATGCAAAAAGTCCTGAATTGTTTAATAAAGCTTACCATCTGTTTAAAACTATGGCCGACACAAAAGAAACAGAGACCGCGAAAAAAGGGCGCGCGCCATCCAAGGAGCAAGAGAAATGCAATAATTTGCATTTTATTTCCCACACACAGACTCGAATTTCGTTCTCGTAACTGTTTCCCACCATTGTGGTTCCCGTATAATTGTACAATGTTAATGATTCCACGCGATCTTCACTATCTGCCTCACATCTCTACCTCGCCCCGTGAACACTGGCCGTTATAACTCACCTTACTTTTAAACAATGTTTATGCATACTGTTACGTTGTTTTTTTTGTACCTACACAGCTGCGTTACTAATAAGTAAAGTAGCATTTACCTGAAAACATCAGTAGTACATTTTGAGGTTTCCGAGTATTATATTTCATTGTAGTTTGTACAATTGACTTTGGCCTGCACTTGATAGAAGGACTCATTCCTTCAACTGAATCTTGTCACTAGACTCTTTAGGTATCACTTTCTCACAATTAATTACTTTCCTAAAACCTATTAAATAAGTTTGCACAATAAATTAGATTAAATATTGAAAGGTTAAGTTGCAATGTTTACATACAAATTTGATATGTCATTCAGTCGAACGTCAGTTTGACAGTTTAGAGGCGACCTCTGGCGGTCGCCGAGTCACAGTTGTAGTTTAATCGATATTTTAACATATTGTTTGCTAACCATCGAAATAATATCGTATGGAGCAATCCTTCATAATTTTCAGCTTTCAGTAAAAATTCATAATAAACTAAATAACCGAAAGCGGAAATAAAAGTAGTTTTTTCATTAAGCATAGACATATTTCTAGAAATTTTTAATCTGTGGATTGTCTTATTTGTCTTTGACAGAGGGTGGCCAGAGAGGAGAACATAATCTGCGCGAATGGAGATTATGGGGTAATTAGTTAATTAGACAGGTTTTTAGGATTGGGAATTGAAAATAATTTGATTGTTGGTCTGGATCATGAAGATTCTTATTGTTTCAGCGTTTAAACGTCACGTTGTGTAGTTGTTAGTGATTTTCAAGTATTAAGTATCTTGGTGTAATGTTTATTAGCAGTGAACTTCATCCCCATGGTGTATCATTTTACCTGCAATAAGGGAAATTTTAGAAATGCTCCGTCTATTTCCGGCTGATCTCCATGACAGGATGACGATCATAAGTTAGCGTCCTTTTTACATTGAGACGTGCTCGATACAGGAGCAAATTCTGTTCCCTGTTTTATAAGGATTATAATTGCGCACACGCAGACAACTGTCCAGCCAGTCGAGGATCACAGTCAAGTGCTTTCTTCATCAATCAACAGAGAGGCACCTCGAGAGGTTCGTCTCGCCGCCAGGATCGAGAGTAGCGTCTAGGGCCTGGACGCGAGACCCGTCCCTCGAGTCAGCTGGAAGCCTCTTGCTGAGACGACTGTGCGGCAGGCGGAGTCCGTCTTGCGAAAGCGCAGGCGGGACGGTTTTTTTTTTATAATAGAACATTTAAATACATTTAATACGGTTTGTATAAGAACCGGTTATGTACTATAGTCCGGTTTTCAATAGTGGAAACCGGTCTTCTACATAAGGATCTTGGGTTCGACATTCGGTGTGCATCAGGAATTATATGGTTGGACACCGTCATCGGCTCCGGGATCCGGGACCTTTATTGTCCCTGGCGCCCATTTATAATTTAGTAACGTTTTTATTAATAACTGGAAGGTTAGGTATCTAGAACTTTTCAATTTATAATATTTAATTTTAATAACGGAACTACTGGGTTTATCTCCACTCCCCACGCCCATAGCTCTTTCAACTGAAGTTTAAGCTGGCTGGCAATCATCTAAATTATTTAAATTAACCTACCTAATGTAGCTTTTTTCTAAAGCCAATTAGTAATATTTAAGATCACTTATATATCAAATTTAAACCTTTTTTAATATACAGTGTATGACTTAGTGTGTTGTTTACTTTTATTTTAATACCTAACCACCTACCTAGATTGTCGTAAGAGGTTACAAATTTGATATGTCATTCAGTCGAACGTCAGTTTGACAGTTTAGAGGCGACCTCTGGCGGTCGCCGAGTCACAGTTGTAGTTTAATCGATATTTTAACATATTGTTTGCTAACCATCGAAATAATATCGTATGGAGCAATCCTTCATAATTTTCAGCTTTCAGTAAAAATTCATAATAAACTAAATAACCGAAAGCGGAAATAAAAGTAGTTTTTTCATTAAGCATAGACATATTTCTAGAAATTTTTAATCTGTGGATTGTCTTATTTGTCTTTGACAGAGGGTGGCCAGAGAGGAGAACATAATCTGCGCGAATGGAGATTATGGGGTAATTAGTTAATTAGACAGGTTTTTAGGATTGGGAATTGAAAATAATTTGATTGTTGGTCTGGATCATGAAGATTCTTATTGTTTCAGCGTTTAAACGTCACGTTGTGTAGTTGTTAGTGATTTTCAAGTATTAAGTATCTTGGTGTAATGTTTATTAGCAGTGAACTTCATCCCCATGGTGTATCATTTTACCTGCAATAAGGGAAATTTTAGAAATGCTCCGTCTATTTCCGGCTGATCTCCATGACAGGATGACGATCATAAGTTAGCGTCCTTTTTACATTGAGACGTGCTCGATACAGGAGCAAATTCTGTTCCCTGTTTTATAAGGATTATAATTGCGCACACGCAGACAACTGTCCAGCCAGTCGAGGATCACAGTCAAGTGCTTTCTTCATCAATCAACAGAGAGGCACCTCGAGAGGTTCGTCTCGCCGCCAGGATCGAGAGTAGCGTCTAGGGCCTGGACGCGAGACCCGTCCCTCGAGTCAGCTGGAAGCCTCTTGCTGAGACGACTGTGCGGCAGGCGGAGTCCGTCTTGCGAAAGCGCAGGCGGGACGGTTTTTTTTTATAATAGAACATTTAAATACATTTAATACGGTTTGTATAAGAACCGGTTATGTACTATAGTCCGGTTTTCAATAGTGGAAACCGGTCTTCTACATAAGGATCTTGGGTTCGACATTCGGTGTGCATCAGGAATTATATGGTTGGACACCGTCATCGGCTCCGGGATCCGGGACCTTTATTGTCCCTGGCGCCCATTTATAATTTAGTAACGTTTTTATTAATAACTGGAAGGTTAGGTATCTAGAACTTTTCAATTTATAATATTTAATTTTAATAACGGAACTACTGGGTTTATCTCCACTCCCCACGCCCATAGCTCTTTCAACTGAAGTTTAAGCTGGCTGGCAATCATCTAAATTATTTAAATTAACCTACCTAATGTAGCTTTTTTCTAAAGCCAATTAGTAATATTTAAGATCACTTATATATCAAATTTAAACCTTTTTTAATATACAGTGTATGACTTAGTGTGTTGTTTACTTTTATTTTAATACCTAACCACCTACCTAGATTGTCGTAAGAGGTCACAAATATTAATATGTAACAATACGTATGTCTCAATTTTTCGCACCTTGTTAGGGCTGAGTTTCGCATGTCTTTAATTACCATATTTCGCCAAGAAAGACGTTTTCATGTAATATATTGGTGCTAAAAATGAAAGTCTTGCATGCCAGTCTATTAAAGTGAGTAACGCTCCAGTTTTTGAAAGGTAGGTATTTATGACGTTTTCACTTGCACGTTAATCACGTAAGGAATACCATACGAACACCTTTATTTTTAAGTATAGTTTCTCTGTTCTCAGCTTATTTTATGTGTACAGAGGTTGTTATTTATTCATACTTCGTATATAATACTGTGCCTCCATAGACCCAAAGGTCTAGGCCTCTTGAAGATCCGTAATAAAATCTTACGTACCGCAGAAAGGTCGCTTTATGAATGGAACGGTTTCCTGAGGTCATATCCCGGATGATCCTAAAAAGTAAGTACAAAACAAAGTAGAATGAGAATAATTTATGAACTTCCTTGGACATAAGCCATTCGTTCTCAAAACGTTATGCTGGAAGCGGTTAATAGACATGGCTTGTTTGCGGTGTTATGTCTTGATAACTTTGAGACAAGCAACTTGGAGTTAGAGAGGACTCGAGACAGTAGTCAGTCATCATAACTTCTCCCTTGCCGCGTCTTTATGTAATTGAACTCTGGAACTAAGCCTAGAATAGCTTAAGTTTTATTGCTTGCATTAAGAAAAAGATCCTTGAGTATTAAGTATTCAGTGAAGAATGTCGAGAACTACAGAATCTTTTGTATGAGAATGCAAAATTATGGTTGAAAAATGACAATCTGAAGAATTCATTGTTGCTAAGCAAAGCCACTCGTGATTAGAACGACAATCGTAATTACCAATCTGATGCTGCTATGACTAAGATAAAAATAAAAGACAAGGATTCGCGTTCATTGACAATAACATCATTCCACGTCACAAAAGAAAGAAGCAATAAAGCATTACTTCACAATGGACAATCCGACGCATTCCCCGAGAATGCATTCCGATAAAACAATTCGCTCTCATTGATACAGAAACTGAATTATTCAAGTACTTTCACATTATCTCCCGGTAATGATTCATTGGTATCTTTATGCGGCTATTTTGGATCATAAGTGGAGTGATAACCATGGTTGGAGTACCAATCGGAGGAACATTAACCGAACAGGAAGAGAGGGTCCGTTTAATGTTCGATATTAAACGCCTCTGCTTTGATATGAGTGGCTAACGTCTTCATCTTGATAAGGAGTTTGGTTGTAGTTTGGACTCATTGAGGTCTTGGTTCCTTTGTAGTTTCTTTGATTGGTATTGGTATATGATTTATCTTTCTTCTCTGTTAGTAGCTTTTTATTCGAGCACAGTTACCAAATATATTGTGTTAAAAAAGGTGGTGATTTTGTTTCTTTAATCTTTTCCATGTTCTGCATTGAGCAAATATGACTTAGAAAATTTAAGTAATTTTGAAGAGTCAACGATGCATTCAATGACCATGAAACATCCTAAACATAACTTGCTATTTTTATCTGCCGGAAATCCCGAAAAGGGACAGGACCATAAAATTTTATGCAAATTTTATCAGAAGGAAAATATCTGATTCAGCAACTGCTGTTGCTCTCCACATTACGCTTTATGAACCAAGCTATGCAAAAAGGATTTCACATTAACCACGGTAGATGGAACTCAAAGGTTATGTAAGGAGACCGTTGAACAGGAAACCGGCGCAAGGTCAGGGCAACCTTCTCTGTGTACGTTTTATTTACCTCGTACATTTACTAAACATATCGAAATATTTATCTGCCTGAGAGATATTGTAAAAGATACACCATATGTTATTTTCCCACATTAAGAGTACGTATCATGAGAGTTTTGTTAAGACATCCATGTTTGTGGGCTTAGAGATGTATCTGTTTAATATTTTCCAACTGTTTATTTATTTATTTATTTTATTATTTATGTACACACAGTAAAATACATAGGGATATGACAATTATAATTTGATTACAAAGTTTATCTGTTCATTTTTATTTTCTTTTCAAAATTATGTCTTTAGCCTTTCAAAGTTACCACTTTGAAAGTATTTTGCAGGATATTGCCAGCTTCTTACTTCCCATCTTCATTACACCATCATCGTTTACTTCGGCACAAAGGAAAGCAACAAGTACTGATTTACATTTCTTCTATGTTTCCTCAAGGAAATACGCCATATAGGGAAAACGCAATAAAACTGGTCATTATCTCGTAAGGGAACTAGGACCGCAGACCAAATTATTTTCATACCCAACTTATATGCCTCGCATCGTGTGGTCAAGTGCTTAGGCATTTTATTAGCAGTTTCAGTGGTTTTGGTGGCACTGGCTCGCCTTTACGACTGTGACGTCATCGAATGAATGCTACTTTGGCCGTATGCCAACTGATAGCCACTCGACCCGGCTTACCCCGATGCTTAATGCTCGGGTAATGACCCACCGTTTCCAGCAGGTTTCCAGAAGTTTCCTCAAGTGGTCATAAGTACTTATGTAGTCTGTAAGTAGGTTAAGTTGGAAAGGGTTATAACTTGGACAAGACATTTGATGATGCGATAAAGTCGTTACTCTTATGAGTTAGCTCACTTGAAATGCGATCGTTGAGTCTGGGTTTGACTACCATTTATGTTGAAACTAACTTGGTAATGGCTTCCGACATTCTATTTTTTCTCAGCACCATTATGAAGAAAGCGTTTATCTTTCTTACATTTTTCTTTAAACGATGTAATTAGTGCAAAGCGGTAATGATAAATCTTGGTAATACTTCAAAAGCATCAGCGGGCCAAACATAGAACCTTGAGTCAAAAAGTTTCAGAAAACGGTAGAGTGACAGTTGGAAAGCGGCTTCCCTTTTCAATCAAGCCAGAATTCGTTTTGTTAGCTAAAGGTAATTAGTCTTACAACAATGAAGGTTAGTCGCAGCCGTGATAAGAGGGTTGTCAGCCTTCATAAATATTAATGGGGCCCACTTGTCTTTGTCTTGTATTAAAATTAATGTGTTCAATTGCTCGTAGCATAACTCGTTCACTGAGACCCCTTTCGCGATGAAATTATAATTTTTCTCTGTGACCGAAAAAAGGCTCGTCATGCTCTTTTTTTTTATTCCCTTGCATTTGTATGTGAATTAGGCATTGCATTGTTTAGAATGAAAATAAATATAGAAACAAGAATATAGATTCAGACCTATATTATTATGTCTATACGATTTAACATTCCGGAACAAAACTAACCATTATATAAAACTTATTCAAATGAATGATGCAAAAGAAGATGCAATTACTATGAGTTATGGAAATGCTTTGTTCAGAATATGCACATAACAAAAATTACTGCCTGAGTCATGCTGAAAATATAGTCCATAAATCTAAATGAAATGCATTTGTATGAAAAATCGCATATCATCATTAAATATATTAACTACGCTGTTCACGCTTGAAATACAGCAGTGAATAAAACAAGTGTTCAAATTTTACAAATTAAAGCCATTTTGCATTTAGTCCGGAATGCACTCACGAGTACACATTGGACGCAAAATTCGGATTTACATTTTTGTCACCAACAATAGATAGTTACTAGAATTGTATTGTGAACATGTGATTTATATGTCGCAGCCAACTGGTTAAATTAGCCGTTTAGTTAACCGCCTGGCCTTTGGAAGTAGTGCTCACCTCGCTTCGCTCTCTCGGCTCGCACGCGGTTGATCACTGTTCTAACCTTACCCATTTGGTCGGGGTGCCCTGGCTTAGTTACTGCGACCAATTCGGCTCGCATGTGTTTTGTTACAGACTTCCAACCAACCACCCCTAAGGTGGGTGGTCCCATATATTTTTTAAAGGCATGCCTTATCCATTAAAAAAAGAATTTTGCAAATCAGCTTATAAATACCGGAGTTCTGAGGTAACAACCATAAAAAAAAATTCAACCGTTGGTTAATAAAAGAAGAAGCATTTGAAACAGTACAACAAAAACCATTTGACAATTGTATAGTAAGCGTGAAAGCCGGTAATGTAACACAAGTTCCTAGACTGCCTTGAAAAAACCTGTGGCGCCACAAAAACTAGGTTTCAGCTTCATTCATTCAGTTTTTGTTGTTGAAGTAACGGCTGCTTGTAATCGTTCAGTAATTACAGCACTATTGATTGTTTCTGTTGCTAGAATGAAAACAGTACTTTTGTCCTTGGTCTCTTGTGTAGGTATTTCTAATAGTGTTTTAATTTGAATTGTCTATTTATGTATATATGTTGGCTTTTTAAAGGGCTGCTTAAGTTTACACTGCCTTAGATCATTCATATATCCTGTATTAGCGATTAATGTGTATGTTGCGAGCAATAATTCGTACTTTATAACCTAAGCCAAGTTAGTATGATCGGAATGTTATATAATTCTGTAAGTATCAATTATTTTAAATGATTGAAAGTGTTGACTCAGCGTCATAACTGTTAGTCAAACAATACATTCTTACAACAACTCATCAATGACCATAAAAAACGCTGCTGCTTTCAATTTGTATTTTACTACTACTACACTCTCTTCAACCACAGCGTCTAATAAAACTTATTTACTTCATTAGTACTCATAAAATTTTATATGTTTTTAAGTAAAACTGAGGCGTGCTTAATGTGTCATCAACCGGTTGTTTACGGCGTTTCAACGAGACACCGCAATTAGGAACATCCTCAGGGAGGCAAGTTCCTGAAAGTTTAACAGTACCTACTGCAAGATATGCTAGCTAAGCACCTATAAAAATGCCGAGTGGTAGACCAAATTTGACGGTGTTGCTGTTAACGATTGTTTACGTGAAACTCAGTTTAAGTGTTCTTAGTAAAACAAGCTTTGTAATTAGTGTTCTGTTTGGAACATCAATAGACATTGTTTAATGTGGAAGTCTTACTAGTTAAATAAGACTCATCTGCAGACAATTTAACTATCCAGGCGTTTTAAAACAGTCACCTTCATAAATTCAGTTCGTTCGTTCTTCATAGTCTTCAGTAAGTAGAGTCTTAAATTACACTATCTCGGTTTTAAACGACGGAAATCTTTGTTCTGGACTGAAAGCTTTAAAACTTGTAATAGTTTGAATTTTGAAGTTACACTTTGTACGTAATGCATAAAACTTTATATTACTCTCTGGATTTTTAACTGGCAGGTAAGATAGTGAGCACTCTTGTATAAAGTGCACTGATGTTTGTTAATGTTTGAGGTTCCATAGTTCATGTCTATACCTATTATTTTAAGAATGTGCCTTATGAAAATGTAATGCTATACTGCTGAGTATATAGTCCTGGGTTCGATTCGCAGACTGGTCAAAGTTTTATTGGGTTTTCCATGAGGAATTTCTCAGTAGCAGCCCGGAGTCTAGATTTGTGCTCAGTTAATGCTAGTAGGCTCCGCCCCCTATTACATGGGACTTAAACAAAACTGGCGAAATGTGGGAGTGCTGAAGGTACGCCTCTGCCTTATGGCGAGATGTTATTTTTGATGTTTCTAAGAAGAAATTTATTACTTGTCGCAGAAAGGAGAAATAATAATAACAATCTTCATACGACCCACAATATAAGTCTTGGGTGGCAAAGCTAACAAAGCTTGAATACCGTTCCCCAAAACGGAAATAGAAGTTACACTACATTTTCAAGAAACATATCAAGTACATAAAAATCTTCGTTTCCGTGTGCATTTATTCGTAATTCAGCTCCCTCCCAAGAAATTACACATCCGTTCATCAAATCAGACCTACTGAACAATCATGGCGTGACATTTCACACGTTACAGTCGCGTTCAATGCAGTGACTCAGTCGTTAGTGAGTGTCTGTCTGGGTATTATTTGGGCAACTTTTATTAACGTTAACGCATAACGTATCCGGCAGGGACCCAGTGACGTATCACATTACTTCTGAATAAACAAAGGGGACAATTAGGGTTTCGAACTTCATGAAGGAAGTGAGACGTTGATTAAAGTTGAACATTAATGGATGAACGTTAGTTGCATTCAGCTGGCTGCATTTATGATTGTTATTTGAATAGCGACTGGGAGTATGATGTCAGACATGATCTGTCTAGACTTTGAGTTATGTGGTGTAGCATGTGCAGAGAAAGTTTTTGACAGGATCCAATATTTTTAGAAATTGTGTGTTTTTCTAATGGCGTTGTTTGGGTATATTAAAAAAAGTAGTAAAAATAGTAATGGATCAGATTCGGCTTAAACGAAAAAATATGTCAAATTGCACTCAAAGTATTTGCGAAATACATATCTCGCATATGGTAAAGGGATAAAAGAGGTTGCTATCCGATTTTAATTGAAAATTCGCATCATGTTTTTTTTTACCAATTTTGGAACCGAGCAGTAACGAATTTATGATTAAAGCGAAACGAAATTTTGCGAATCCATTCAATATTGAATCTGTTTATTAAATCAGAATCCAAATGATAAAAGTAACTATTTGACGATTCTAACGAAGTGTCCTAAGTTGACAGTGACCAAAATTAAGGAGATTTTTTTTTTATATAATCGTATTAAGTATTTACTTCCTTGAGGCTAATTTTTTTTCGCTTCTTCGTATTTTTAGAAAAATCTTAAACACAGTTATTTAGGCACCGGATGTGTATACATATGTATAACAACTTGATGAATTAATTTTCTCATCAAAATTTTTGTTGTTCAATTACCTACATTACTAAACACAGTAAACATGTGGGATCCTTAAGGGCTAATATTTCTTATCCCATTCATTCTAAGTTCATCCCGGCTTATAAATTAACGTAGACAGTTCAGCTAATTGGTACAATTACGAATGCGACACGGCCGCATTCCGTGGCTTACCATTGTTATCTAAACGACGCCATTTTATTGTTTTAAACTGCAAGCCTGATCGTCACTTGTTATGTAGAGCATAAATAATTTAAATACTTCTTTGTTTTTACTTTTTATTTGTTGTGTGCCAAAAACGAGGTGTTTAACCCTAGCGGATCAGTGTTGCGAGCGTAAAAAATTACCACTAGGTTGTAACAACAATAGCTTGATTCCACAGACTTATATTGGTTGAATCACTAGAGTTGCCATTAAAATGTTAATTTTCGTTAGTTTAATTTAAATGAGTCGAATGCTGCGAATTTATTTCTTCTGAGTCATGCGTCCATATTAATTTCATGTATTACTGTTTTATTAGTCATACAATAATTTAAGATTATGCAACATTTATGTGCCATTTAAATCTATGCTACATTAAACTTTTTATCATATAGTTAGCGAGTTATTGAATGTTGTAGGAAGGGTTAACGATGTCCGCTTGCCAACTGCCGCCTTCCCGAAATTTCGAGCAGTTTCCTTGCAATTATTTAAGCACGTAGTGGGCTTCGTTTTCTACAGGAAGAAATAATGCCGAAACGTGTTCTTGGAATTTCGTAAAAAAAAGTCCTCGTACGGGTGTTACAAAACATTCTTTACTTGGAATAGCTTTTTAAATTGACGCTTAATTTTATGAAATATGAGGCTGGACATTAGTGTTGTGATTCGAAGTTGCGGTTTCTGAACAGATGTTACCGGTTTGATTTTATTATTATTATTATGAACCTGTTGTGTGAGTTGTGTCCCGCTCCCACTGCAGGACAAAGGCTCCATTCCGTTTTTCTTTTTTTCTCTCTTTTTTGCTTTTTTATTTTTAATGCAATTAAGTTTTCTGACGAGCTAAATATAAATGGGTGTGCTTAGTTCTTTTCTACTTATTCCTAGGTTACTGTTAGTGCTTAGTATAATTGTATCTGTTTTCAGGGTTCATGTATGTTTGTGAGTTTCTTTATTACACGACTGCCCAAGAAAAGGAGTGTTAATCCACCATAACTTCTAAACGGGAAAACTGACTGAATGGAAAACTGTTTTAGACATAATCTTTCTTTAGTTTCGTGTTTTTACCCGACTGCGCGACGCAAAGGAGTGGTAATGTGTTCATCAGCCTATGTATGTATGTTCCTTTGAAGCACTATACAGACCAAACGCCTGGGCCGATTTTTATGATTCACACGTCAATCGATTCCTCTTAGTCCGGCGAGTGTCACTAAAGACATGACGTTAGTGAAAATTCAATATGGCGACTACTATGTATGAATGTGTCTTCAAAAAAATATTTTTTTTTCAAAACCTATCGAGTGGGGTATCAAAATAAAGGGCTTTAAAAGACGATTACAAAAATATAAACAACTTATATGGTTAAAAGTAATTCGAAGTGACAAATCGTAAAAAACACGTACCAAGAACTAAATCGTCAGCGAAATATTTCACATTTAATTTTGTAAACTAAAAAGCTGGAAATAAAAAGTTATTAGTTAGTAAGCAGGCGGGACCCATTTGAATTTGAAAATATAATAAAAATGGTATGGGTCCCGCCTGCTTCCAACTTTTATTTAATTTAAAATGGGCTTGTTTTTAGCTTTTCAGTTCTTTTAACTTAAGTTTTTTACCGCAGTCGGGTCTTTTTTTTTTAATAACTTTTTTTTATTAGTAAGTATGCGTTATTGGGTCCAAATAAACGTATTTTTTATCGTCTTTCTTTAGACTTTCGGCTCAGTGTAGATATATCTTTTGCAAAATCTTTGTAAACCTATTTTTAAAAGGTATCTAGGTATCTATTTTTTTTTGTAGATGTTTTACAAATATTCGTAATTATTTACTTACTATATTATAGAATGTAACAACAAGTACATACCGTAGAAGAAGCTTACATTCCGCTAGCATGTAGGAACAACTTCTTACATTAACGCTAGGTACATTTAACTTAACGTGTTTCTGTGCGGCGTTCCTGGTTCGATATTAATGGTGAAACTCAATTTATCCCAGCAAAAAGCATCAGTAATAAATAACTCGGCGTACCAAAGAAAATTCAACCCTCTAAATAACCAACTCCATTGGAATAAAACTTAAACTACAAAAGCGGAGCAATTTACCAAGTTAGCTTACTTTCTTACTTATTTACTTCAATGAAAGCGCTCGCATAAATATTTGGAAACATAATTTTACTCGTCGCAGTTCGGGAAGGAAGGAAGCGACATTTGTGTTTCTATAAAGCTATTGTGCTGTAATATACCTGCGCGAAGATCGGGCCTGGTCGCGTGCTCGACTTTTTATAAAGTTGAATACTCGTTCCGACTTATTTAACCTTTTGTCCGAGGTGACGCGGGGTAAGCGCTATAAGCGCCAAGGGAGGAGCTCCCATGTAGACTGGAGATACGCCATACAATTGTACCATTATAGTTTCCTATTGTCGTGATCTTGTTGTGACACATTTAGTCAAGTTCTTTAAGTTGTTTTGGCTTTGTAACCTGCCATTACATATGCATTATGCATCTCAAATTGTCAGGAAATGAACGTCACTTCGATGTCGAATTATATTTAGATTTGTGTATGTTTTGGCCTGAGATTTACTAAAATGTCTCTTTAATTTTGACATGGGAGTCGAGCGCACAGCTGTAGAGTATTAATTGGGCTGTTAAAACATCTACAATTTATAGTGGGTAGTACCCATTTTTTGTACGCCTACAGAAATATATTTACCGTTAAGTCAATTAATAACTTGAATAGACTTATTTACTATCCCTAAAATATGCACCAGCTTCACGCTTATTTTGTTCTTAGCTACCCCACCGACCGCCAAATTGCATAACAAAGAAAAAAACAAAAGACGACCCGAACAATGGCGTGCGTGACGTATAGCGAGTCTCAGGAGCGATCGTCATTGTTCCTGTTTGGAGGGACTCTGCACACTGCAGGGAAGTCGAATTTTGCAGCCGTCGCCCTCTGAAGCTAAGCTTTTTCTCACCGCGAGACTGTCGCACATTGCGGTAATGCGAGGTTCATCGTAACAATTACGCTGCATCTTTAATAAGTGTGGGCGATGCGACGCGACGTCGTGCGGTCACCAACCCCTCGCAGCACGCTGAGCATTCACCGCGCCATTATAATGCCTCATATGTCGTCATAATAAATACCATCACTAAATACCTTGTTGCGTCACCGCTGTGAACAATTTACACCATGAATTATGTGCATCTATCTATCCGAGGGCCCTTTGTTTTGTTTCCTCGTATTCAATCCTCATTAATCCATATTCAATCATACGCACATGGATGAGCATTGAAATTCATTATTCTTACACCCTACTCCGATTGAAACAAGTACTGTCTAAGAATATCACGGTGGTAGCGATCGTATTTCAAGTGCATCTTGAGATGTGGATCATTTTGTAATCGGAGATAGCATTGAGTTGCATCGACTCACTGCAAATCCCGTTAAAGAAAGGCTTGACTGTGTCTTTTCTTGCGTACGAGTACTTAATTGGTTAATTAATTCTAACACGGTTACTCATGATTTATGTCCACTTTTGTGTAACAAGAATTTTATGTGAGAGAAAACTGTTTCAATTTTACACAAAGGCTACAATTGAACAAGTTAAGGTAAACTATGAAATGTACAGCTCTTTATCCCCGCGGCTGTATTTCTATTTTAAGCACAGGTATCTGGTAGAACCAGGCAATCTCAGCCACCTCCACTATGCTGGGCTTTAAATAAAATTAAAACCTCTATGAAATTCCTCGCGGCTTGCAACCTTTTTAAATAAATCTTCGTGTAGGAACGTGTGAGGGAATGTAGAGCGTCTGTGGCGAATTATTTTGAAGTTGGAACGTGAATAAAATTGAATCTTTGCGCTGCCATTATTGTTTCGACACTAGAGACTTTAAGCATAGAAAAAGGAATGCCACTTCAAAGACTACAATATGATGTGTGCCACTTGACCGGGATCGTTCCCATATCGGTGGTCCATAATCGTGCTATTTTCAGATATAAGAATGTGGAAAGATTTGTCGCATGTGAAGGAATCGTGGGGGTCGTTCAACGACCGTGTCGACCTAAAAAATACCCGACAATGTGGTCGCGATGCGAAACCACACAGATGAAGGATACGAGAGATTGTTTATTGCTTACGATTGTCTCGGCCGGGTGGCTCGAGACATCGCCGATTGGGCGATTCTTTTTTTGAACTGTGCGAAGTTTTATTTATCGATTCCATTCCCCTTTTATATTTCTTTTGAGGGAAGAGCTTGTGTTGCATTTATAAATTTTTCAACATTGTTATCGTGAAAATTGTACGTTTCTTATTCACCCTCCAAAAGATCTTCGCCTACCAGTCGAAACACGAAAAAGTCCAAAACAACTCGCAGTACAGCAATTTGAAATATTAACGAACTCCCTAATTTTTGCGGGCATAATTAATTAAATTCTATAACAAACTTTTATTTTAAAACTCAGTCGAACCTGAACATTTCACAAAGGAGGAGATTTAAACATTTTCACGAAATGAATTCAAGTGCTCTTACTTTAGCTTTAAACGCTTCTTTTCAATGAGGTTGATTCAGAAGCGGGAGATGGCTGGCTGCGGTCCAAAGTGCTTTGTTTTTTATGGCCTTAGGACGCCCCTAGCAACAGTGGAGACGAGCGATCCGGTCAAGTGGTCCCGACTTTTTGTTTGTCTGCGCTAAGATTTCTTTAAAACATGAAATCTCATAAATTTTAAGGAACATTTCTCTCAAGAACGTGCGGAGCAACGTGTACATTGCTTTTGAAACCGATCGCTTGGGTTTTATTTTCTTCGGTTTCGTAAAACTGTGACCTGAAAATTTAAGTCAAACAATACAGTACGCTGGCATCTGGACACTTGAGATCCATGTAAAATAAATACGATTAAATTATACAAACCGACCACAGATACATTTTAAAGTCTGAAAGCATGAGACGATGAAGTTGTCAAAATAAAAATACAAATTTTTCACCACAATAAATTATTTTACTAGGAACACTGAATGACACAGATTGTCCTCATAAAAACTATTGACATAATTACCGTTCGTTTACCAAATATAAAGACAAAGTTAAGTGTAAACTAAAAAAAAGAGGAATATCAGCGTTCCAAGTCGCAATCTTATCTCAGCGTCGATATATGTCAAACACTTGACAAGACAAAAATGTTGGAAAAGAGGTATTTTTGACAGACTGAGATTAGAAGGCGAACGTTCTCAAAAATATGGGAATTGCTGAATGAGCTCTAAAATAGGCATAACAGAATCCCTGAAAGATTGCCACTGAATTAGAAGTCAGCCTAACATTTGTGGCGCCTTCAGGCGTTTTTTTATAAACATCCTTACATCCAGAACTCACAAAGATCAGATCAGGGGATCCGACCGGAATAAATCAAAGAAAAGGTCCTATTTCTTGTTCCCTTTTTGTCTGAAAATAGGTTTCCATTTCAATATTATACGTTGTATTATAGCATTTATAGCTGTATTAACGGAACCGCAAAATGTTTTATGCCGTAACATTGATACTTCTACACCTACCCTTATCAGTATTTACGACGTCAGTTTATTTCAATAACCTTAGAGTAAAGCCACTAAATATTGATGGCTAAAACTTTACCTATGTTTTATCAGAAGGCATAAAATATTTAATTCATGAGAAAATGCCTGAAAGCAAATTTATCCTAGGTCAATTAAGGTTACTTAACCAAATAAGTAATGAACTTGAAACTTCTGAACTTTAACTCATTACTTAACCAATGGATAACTTTAGAAAGCAGAAAGCAATGTGATTCAGTCGTTTGCGTATACCTTAATTAGGACAGGAAATTACTGGATTAATGTAAGTATCAACTACCCACTTTTAAAATAAATCCTTTGTTTCTGTTGAAACACAATTGAGATAATAATTGTAGAGTGGGTAGTCCGTTTACATTAGGTATTTAAATTATTTTACACAAAGTATGTATAGTTATGCCTGTTGTACCTCTACCCTGTAGGGGCAGGTGGTTTATAGAATCATGAAAATCCATACTAATATTATAAACTAGCTGCACCACGCGGTTTCACCCGCGTAGTTGTCGATCCCATAGAAATATCGGGATAAAACGTAGCTTTATGTTAATCCAGGGTGTCAGCTACCTCCATACAAAATTTTAGCAAAATTGGTCCAGCCGTTTGAGCGTGAAGAAGTAACAAACATATAAACACACAGACACACCCCCTCACAAACTTTCGCTTTTATAATATTAGTGTGATTCGAAAATAACTCTGTCTGTCTGTCTGTCTGTATGTATGTTACCTGTTCACGCCTAGACCACTGAACGGATTTCGATAAAATTTGGCAGAGAGATAGATTGAATCCCTGGGAAGGATATAGGATAGTTTTTATCGACATACCTTGCGGGCAAAGCCGCGGGCGGAAGCTAGTCATCAATACATCTCTCTAAGTTCATATTACCCCATTGATTTAGATCGACACACAACCTGATACTGACCTGCAAATTTTTTTTTTCACGAAATAACGAATGCAACGTTAAAATACGACACTTTACATATACCTATGGGTTCGAAAATACTATGTTCCTACTAATATAAAATTTCATTCAAAAATAAAGGAGAAAATCGCCTTTGAATAAAGCCAAGTATATACATACTTTTGCTCGTGACTGTACATCACCTGTCATGTTACAAATCAATTACCTACTGAGCGGCGATGGTGTTCCAACATACGTTCAACATTATGTTCGACAAGGAGCCTTCACCACAAAGATTGGCAGACAGTGATCCACGTCAAGACACATTGTGTTGTAAACAAGGAAACCGAATTCCGTTACCTGTCTGTTTTGTTCAGGAGAGGAATTTTAGAAATCCGACCTAAATTGGCCTTTGTTAATTTTTACCACTGACTAGGTTTTTATCTCTTCATGCTTTTACTAGCATGAATTCAGTACATGATTCTGAGCCTGACTGGGTAGATTTTTTCGTCGGTTATTAAAAAAATATTAGCCGTTCCATACGGGACCGCGTAAGTATTGCATTTTTCTGTGAACAGCTGTTTTTTTTTTATAACCGACGAAAAATTTCTACGCTAGGGTCTAGAATCATGTGCTAAATTTATGGTTTCTGTTTAATAACAGCTGAAGATGTGCTGAAAACTATAAAGAACAGCCAGTCAGCAAGGTTGGTAGCAGGTGTGGATAAAGTATCATCGTCATATTTGTAAAATGTATAAAAAAAATGGAGCCATACTTTTTTATTCTATGCCAAAGGTACCTATTCTAGGCCAAAAAATACAGTTATTGAAGGGAACTGGTGTTATTAGCGCACAAAGTTAAAGGTGTCTAAGAAGATTCTCGAACATCATCCCGAAAATATCGCCTGCCTCATAAAAGTCCCGAGTACTTTCCAAGTCATTGCTCTTAAACACCACATGATTTATGCAATGCACATCTAAATTTAAATGTTCTATTTTAAGACCCACTTAACAATCAATTGCCACCCAGTGCGGTCATAAATTAATACAATTAACAGCAGGAAAGAATTATAGAGGAGACAAAAAGGACGTACATTGATCTTAAAGTGTCATAAACTTCTATTACTCTTGTCATTGTCGCCTTTAACAGTCTTTATTAAACCTGCTGGTACAGTAACCGTTGTTAAGTTAGAGCCCTTGTGATCATAATGAAGTTTTATGGTATTAATTAGTTAAACAAAGATGGTGGGAAGGGATACGGGAGTTGATTTAATTGTTGGGAACTTGCTGTGTCACGGTGTGCGCTTGCTAATTAGCGGTCGACCAATAATAGCTTTGAGTACCGTATTGCTGTGGTAAGAGTCGTTGTAATGTTGTAAGGAAAGTTGTATGTTAGAGATTTATAAACTCACCTTTGCCACCGCACGTATATGTATTTGAATTGCGATAATTTTGTTAGTTAGGTAGAAGAATAAATGGCTGTTCTCACGGGGCTATCCTATACAATACTTTACGTTAAAAAGTTGAGTTCACTCGTCAATATCCCACTGTTCATACGTAATCGCATATAGCATAATCGGCCTATAATGTTCCTACTGCTGGGACACAGGCCTCCTCTCGGTGAGAGGGACTGGACCGTAATCCACCACGCGGTCCCAGTGCGGTTTGGTAGTCGTGTCTTCGAATTATTGGTTCTAACACATACCGGTTTCCTCACGATGTTTTACTTAAGTTTTGAGAGCAGTGGTGATGAATAATTACAAAAAGTAAAGCGCTTGTATGGGTTCGAACCTACACCAACACGAAACTGCCATGTAATCCCAAAATTTTACAGTAAAATATCATACTAATCAATGCCTTGTGAACGGGCCCTAAGAGTAAAAATCTTACTACTTAATTTTAAAATACGGAAAACCAAAAAAAATACACGCGTGGGAAGCCGTGTGCCCATTAACTTATTACCTTAACTAAAAGGTGACATAATGTGCCAACTTCCACCTTGAACTAACAGTTTGGATGTCAAGACTCAAACATCAAACGGCTAACAACTAAGACAAACACAATTTAAGTCTCATTACACACAGACGCTGCTCAAACTTACTAAAATATACATTAAAACTTAGATTTAGTACGCGTCTATAAATTATTCACTAATTAGACACAAAGTTTTGGCCGTCAATTACACCAATTTTGATGCTCGTTAAGTTGGAAGTATTAAAACTCGGTTCATAGTTATAGTAACGCCGTTCAATTAATCAGTTGATTAAAATCTAATGGATGTTTTACACCATTTCGGGCGTGTTAATTTTTTTTTATACGTGTCAAGATTTAATCTGAAGTTAATGTTACGATTTAGAAAGTTTATGTTTTTAAAGTTTATGATTGTCATCGTTCCGGCTGATTTAGAATTTCTTATGCATTTTGCTATGCAATTACAAAATATACTATTACAGAAATTGATAGTAGTGCCAATTTGATTTGGCATAATCAAATTGGTATATTGTGTATTGTGCTTAATCCTCAACCATTCTGGCTTGTATCTAAAGTACCTATAGCACAGTTTTTTGGAAAACTTATCCAAAAAAAATTGCAAGAGTGGGTGTAGGTACTATAGATACACCTCTGCCTGATCCTTCGAAGCGTGATGTTATATTATGCCGAGAACGCCAAAAGGCGGTTAAATTTAATCCCGCGTTATGTTAATCCAGTCGCATTAAGTACAGAACCACTGTGTTAATAATTATGTATGTTAATCTTGTTGCAGGTACGTGTCCAGGCCATACGACGGAAAAGTAATTAAGTATGCGGAGACCCTTTTTTATTAATTTATGACATTTTTCTTTTTTCCGCTCTCTTTTAACCTACAAAATGGCAATAATGTAAGCTAAATGTTTGAGAGTTTATGTTCATACTCGGGGCAAAAGGTTAAAATTTATGGCATACAAATATAATGCTGAACATTAACTTGCTACTATACAACAAACGCGTTGCTAAAAAAAATGTTACATTTAAAGTTAAACTAAGATTAGTGTAACAATAAATTCATGTGGACATCGGACTAAAAACATAACTGGCGTAATGTGGGTGTCTTATAAATAAAAAATAAATGAAATTTATTTAATTCAAACTATTTAAATGTCCATATTTTGTTAGTATTACATTATCTTTAAACTATGTTAGTCATGAGGAGATCAATAGCATAATCAGCCTGTTCCCACTGCTGGGACACAGGCCTCCTCTCTTCCAGAGGGAGTAGGCCATAATCCACCACGCGGGCCCAGTGCGGGTTGGTAGATGTTACATGTCTTAAATTTTTTGATACTAGGACATGCCGGTTTCCTCACGATGAAATAAAAAAAAAAACTGTTGAAAAGGCTTTAACTCCATTAAATCGAAACAAAAATAAAAAAAAAGAACAATACCCACGATTAACTTTCTTTTATTACACGGTAGGCCTGACTTTACAAAGGCGGAACAAAAAGAAGTTTTCACAGTATTTGATAAGATCCTAAGCTCGACAACAACCTATTCAAAAAGTTTCCCCTTTAGCGGAGCGATCATCAGTATGTTTTCTTATTAAAACTTAAGGCGGGAAACAAGTTACCTGTTGTCTTCACTCAAGTTTAGCGTTAAATAGGTACTGGTTAAGGTAAATAAGTATAAAGTAAGGTAAAAGAGTTGGATATAATTGTGGGAGAATAATTTTGCGGCATGAGATATCTTATAGCTTACTTGACCTACGTTTCCTGAAAGTTTAAAGGTACTATTACTACTTTTTATATAGAATTTAACATAACATATCCTTAAAAAAAGAACTAATACCTAATTAATTAATAAAAATAATGAAATGATATCCTAAATTCCTAACATAACTAAAATTATTCACAAACTAGCTTCTGCCCGCGACTTCGTACGCGGATCCTGTTGGTTATGCCAGCGACAACGGGGTAGTCAAAATCGAAGATCTGAAACGTCTGATGTCGAATTCTAAGAACCCGGGGACTGGATAACAACGGGATGCGCGAGACGATTCGAAACGTCATTTTCAGGCAATAATGAACCAATAGGGTGGTAAACTTGGCCTTGCACTTTGAATGTTGGCATAAATGGGCCTTCTGAAATCTGTTTCGCAACAAAAGATGTCATTTGAAAGGCATTATTGTACGAACGTATGTTGTCCAAGAAATGTTTTGACTGTGATGGTCACCGATTAGCAGTGATCTTAATATTTCTGGAGGATTTTGTAATATTTCAATATGTACTTTCCCACCTGAGCAACACATACCGTTTGTTTCTTTTTGCTATTTAACAGCTTCACAAAAAGTAAAATTTTTAACCATACCTCCGATGGCGGAATATGTGGCGTAGTCGAGTATACGTAAATGCACTCCGTTCCTTATCAACCCAAGGAAGGTCGCCATGCCCTACGGCTATATCTTGAGACACATCCGATTCTTCAGATGATATCGACATTCTGTTCAGAGAATGTCGAAGTCGATCAGAATTCAAACGTTCGTTGCGCTCTTCTTAATCTGTCTCTTCATGCCGTACTCCAGCAATTCTTTCTTTCTCACTTTCTGATTATGAATATTTTGTTGTGTGCGTGTTCGGAACAATGTATGATAATCTCACCGTATCAGCGGTCAGTCGCGCATCATATTCTTCACTGGTCTCTAGAGATCTGGATGTAGATGCGTAAATACGCTGAGAACGCAGGCGTGCTTCGCGATCCGAAGAGGTTTCCACGGAGCGAGTTGCAGCCTGATGTTCTCAAACAGCATCAAGTCTCTCCTGACGCTCTTCGGTAGATTCTTGGGATCTTATGATCCTCAATCTTTTAGCTCCTTTGGAACATTGGGAAAGATTTGACCTCTTTCTAGGCATGGTTATAGTTTTATTATGAAGATACCTGATCAATTAAAATCTAAGTGACGGCTCCCCCTACCAAGGGTGCCCAGACACGGGATCGTCTGGCCCATGTGCTGGTTTGGTCCCTGGGGTGGTCACGGCGTGCTATGTGTTCTGGTGCGCCGGTGATGGGGAGTACTCAGTACAGTACCCCCAGCGGAGGGTCCGGTGACGGACAGCCGCGGCGGGTTCACGGTTGAGTGCTAACGCGTGCCCATGTTCCCGCCGTAAGCGGCAGAGGAGGACACAGTGGAGTTTTAGTGGGTTAGAGTCCCACATAACTGCACTATCTCCCCGTGGTAGTGCAGAATGCATGAGCATTGCTTCACGTTAAAAAAAATAAATGGGAGTTTTGGCCAGTAGAGTCAAATTTTCAATGATATACCATCGTCATCGAAAATCAGTCCTAAACTGTTACCGCCTTCACCGCGTGGAGGTGAAATTAGTGATAGCTTAGATTTCCACATCAGATGTTTCTGATCTTCGATTTTTATAAGTCAACAGGAAATGCCCATCAGACCGAATAACTTTTACTAAGACGTCATTCCTATATTTGTTATGGTGTAGCTGGGCTCTTGGAGTTCCCCATCAGGTGTTCCAGATCTTCAAATTTATTCTCTCAGCAGAAAATCCTCATCACGTGGAACAATTTTTGCTATGGTACCATTTTTGTATCTCTTATAGTTAAGCTGGTCTGTTTCGGTTCTGCATCAGGTGTTCAAGTTTCCAAGAAACATTATAGCCTGAATGTTGTCCAGCCATAATAACTATACAACAAAAAAAAAATCATTCAAATCCGTCCAGTAGTTCCGAAGATCGGACGCGCAGGCCCGAGGCGTGTACGTACTCTGATAGAATATCTTAACAAATGTTCGCCGTGATTCTTTAAATTGACATAACTTTTTTATTTATGAACCGATTGACATGAAATAAACACTAAATGTTAAGTGAAGCCTACTACAATATATTAGTGACCGCATCTAAATCGAATAAGCCGTTTCTGATATTAGCGTGCACAAACAAACAGACAAACAGACAAAAAAAAATTTAATTACAATTTCGGGTTCGGCATCGATATAATAACAACCCCTGCTACTTTTTTTTTATATATTTCCATTGTACAGACACCACTTTTCTACAAATTTATTATATGTATATAGACTAAAATATGACGTCAAAAAATTCATCCGTATCGCTGACAACTGGTAATGGACCCTATGAAAGTTTATTGAATTTAATCGGTAGGCTAATCTTATTTCTAGTGATAATGATTGGTTGTTCTTATTCAAACTATGTTTATTTTTACATACATGTATGACATAATCTTACAATGATTTGAATAAAATTCTGACTTCAACGCTTCATTAGTGGCTTTTGTGGACACGAGATGACATCATGATGACAGGCCTACACTGTCCTTATGAACAATGTAATTTGAAAACATTATTTCTATTAATTAAACAATAGTCAATTACTTATTTTTAAAAGAGTAACAGTAGAGTTTCTTACCGGCTCTTCATAGGAAACGACCAATTCGAACCGTTCACCTACATAGCTTCTGACGTTTTATTATTGCCTGTGTTGGTTAATGGGAAATTAAATATTTTAAAACAACCAATAACAACAGCCATTAAGTGATCTTACCGTAAAATAACTTAGCAGAGACTAATGATCGATTCCTATAATTTACGGATCGTTATTGGTTAAAAGAGACTAGAGGGGCCTGTGGCTAAATAATAACAGCCGCACCGGTCGATAGATCAGGTTAGGCTACGCTTGCCGCGGTTGGTCTGTGGATGGGTGACCATCTTTACATACCATGAACCCTCAGTGCCTCGGAAAGCACGATAAGCCGCTGGTCCAGGCTGTCATTCGTGGATCTTTGACAGTCGTTATAGGGTACCTAGTCAGAAGTCCGAAAGTCTGACAACCAGTCTTATCAAGGGGTATCGTATTATAAGGTTATTATCGTATTACAAGGGGTATACAAGCGACGCGCTTGTGCCGACATGGAAGGTTTCTATATAGAAAAACGCTATCTGTGTCGCAAAGAGTTCGCAGCATCTCGCTTTTGTTTTTCTATCCTACAATATTCGCGTTCTAGTTGCGCCCTCTCAACGTTCTCGTACAAACCTGTGACGCCATTATCGTCAAAGATACGCGAAATGATGATGTGTGCATTTCACAGCCATGTTACCTTACTGAGAAACCGCCAGTTACCGCAACTGTAAGAAGGCTTTTAGCAGGATTAAAAGCCGAGCTGGATTTAATTTAAACAGTATTTGCGCAGTCCCCATACCACGCGGCTTTTATGAAAGATAGATGTAATTTCTCATTCATGTTCCTCTCCAAATTGTAGATTTAACTTATTATGAAACTGTGACGAAGCTGTTTCTCTTTTAAATTAGTTATGTTTTTTAAAATTGCTAATTTAAATACTGTCACGTTCGCTCTCTTGAGATCTTTAAAATTTAAAAAGTTTCTTAGAACTAAGTAGCTTACAGAATGATAAAATATACTAGACAATAATAAGTAGTAATTTGAGTTTTCTCTAACTCCTTTTCCATTCCTGGTTTCAGTATTTCTGCAGCTATGATCTATAATATATTATTATTAAATCCAACAGGAAATGCAATATTTCAAAAACCTGAAGACGCACAAATTATATTTTCAGCGCATAAAGTCACTTTTCTGTATGACCGCGTTGTTCTTCTAAACTTCACAACGGATTATGATGCGGTTTTCAACATCATTTAGATAAATTATTCTGGAAGGTTTAAGTGTATTAGGTATAGCACTGAAATCTCGATGTTTCGTCATGTCGCCACATTACTAGATTGCACCTGTGCAGAGCAAGGGTTGGTCACTGGTATGCTATAATATCAGAAATGAATAAGACACATTATTAACAAAAACAGTGTTACAAGTGAAAAAAAGCTCCTATTAAGCTTACCTTCCTATTTACTGTTAACTCACAAAGGGCGTCATCTGCTCTCATTGGGGAACAAAAGACTATCATACTATGTCTGAGGGGATGTTTCTTTAGATAACGATATCGACACACGATACTGTGAAGAAACGTTTTAGAAGCTCAGGGCGAGTATTGTTAGTTGTCTTTTGTTTTATTATTTTGCTTTTGATACATATTCCTTACACCTACTTACGAATAAATACGCCTATATATCTGTAGGTACAGGGTTATTTTTATTTGTACAGTAGTATGTTTATGTACCTATGTAAATAAGCGCCCATAGACATTAGTTGGTCTGAAAAACTATGACTACTAAACAGTATCAGAAGCTATAAACGCAGGTCCGGTGTTACTGAAAGCGTTTGTCTAACATATTCCAATCACAATTTTTGTGTGTGATCTTCCATAGCGATTTTTTTGGAATTCCCTAACATTTTCATAATTAAAGTAATAAAATGAGCCGAATAAATGTCTAAGTTTTTAAAACAAAGTGCACCTGCACCGGTATGCCACCCGTTCCCCGCTCCCATCCAGTTCATCTGCAGTATAATATTATGAAGCCATAAATTTCCCAGCTGGTCAGGAGAGTGTTATCACCTTCATAGCACCTATCTCCTCACGGAATTCATGAGGCACAGACAATGGTTATTGTCGCCTGCCCACCGTGATATAAAGCGACCATTACTTACATTTTGGGGAATATTATGGAGACGTCTTGAATATCGTGTGCGATAATTTAGGAATTGTATCATAAACTAAAGTAGCTCAGGGTGATAGAGGTAGGCAATTAAATTATAATGCTGATTTTAATTATACTTTAAATAAAACTGAAGAAGGAAACAATATTGAGATGGAAACAGAGGAACATATTGATATGATTAATCTATGCTGGATAGATCAAACGGAAGTAGACAAAATCCGCTGTCATCTTTCGTTCATGGCATTAAATGGAAGACTCAAAACGGCTATCAGCTTTGCAACTATCTCACTTGCATATGTAATGTTAATCACCTGTGCAGTGAAAACAAATATCAGTAGCAGTGATAACATTGTTGTTATTGTCATTACCGGTTGCAGATAGACTAAGAGCGTCAGTAGGTACTTAGTGCAAGTGAAACATATAAGCAACAATTTTTCCCAGAGAAAATTGTTGTCTGGATATATTATCTTGAATGTAACAGTTTATAAAAACAAGTAATTTAAAAAATAAAATCGACTTCAAAAAGAAATCAACTCAAAATTATGAAATAACTTTAATTTCGGAAGTCGATGTCGTGGGATCTGTAATTTAGTTTTAGTTTTTTGCCACCGACTTCCGAAATTAAAGTTATTTCAAAATTTTGAGTTACTTAATTTCTTTTTGAAGTCGATTTTTTTTTTAAATTACTTTTTTATTTCGTAATTTTTAGTTTTAAGTAAAAACTGGAATAATTGTTTGTAATAAGTAGGTAATAGTTTTGTTGTAAATATTGCACTAGAATTTGACCAAAGTGTTGAGATGTTTTCCCTTTGACACTACACCCGTAGCTCGCGTCAATAAGCCAGGCCGTCCCACACTTACCTACACGTATTAGTCTAGAATTGATTTTGACTTGCACTGTTCAATAAGTTGAAGTAAATGTAAACTAATAAAAAAAAATGGTCACGATCCGATTAATAGTTGCGGAGAAATGCGTGGACATACATACATACACCTATAAAGTTTTGTATATTTGTTTGGTAGCCTTAATAGATTGTCATATGTAAATCTATTGCAGTTCCAATAATGTTACATTCATACGTGTCGAATTGATAACCTCCTTTTTTTTGAAGTCGGTAAGAAGTAAGTCTATTCGCGAGTAGATTTTAGCGATTCCAAGTTTCACTCTACATTCCGAAGTTGAAGGTCGGTTGAGATACTGTCTCCTGCAAAACAGGTTCACGATTCCAGTATTATCTTGAATGCCAAGGCTATACATTCCTCTCGGCCGATGGAGATTTTACCGAGTGATTCATAAATAAACTCCCACAAATTCCCTGGCTTGGCGTTTAACGGCTGAAATGTGAGGAATTTTTATCAGAGGTACCTACATACCTGCAAGGAAGACGACCCCGTATGAATTATGCACTTGATGAAACATTACACGAGCGTTCTGACCGGGGTCAATAACCCATCTATATGGACGAGATGACAATATAAAAGTCGGGTGCTTATAAATGTGCGGGCTTTGACCGCATTGTGTGCCGAGAATGGAGTATGCATATTATTCTATTCTGGATACTATTGCTGAATGATTTCATATTTTCTTTTGAATTTTACTCGGTTTCATCCTTGCATTTTCCTGATTTATTTCCGTACGATTTGTTTGCTGAAAGTGGGTTTGCTTTGACAGAAGACAGGAGATATCTAAACAAAATCTTTAACTTTAAAGTCTTTCGTTTCTTCAATCGCCTTAAAACCTTCAATTCATTAGAGTGGTCTTAATCCTTCTAGTCTAGAAATAAGTGTCCGTTTCTATTTCTCATAAGAACAATGCTTTCCAACTCAATAAAGGCGAAAAACTCCAATAACAAGGTTACTGATCGCATACGTCAAACACTAAAAAGATTATGTCATCCATAGCATAGAAAATAAAAATTGATGTGGGGGTGCTTAAAAACGTATCAGTCAAAAACTAGACTGAATAAAAACTGTATGTAATCCCATAACTGGGCTTGGGAGCTCGGTTATCGTCGTGAATGGAGTTTGTGTAGTCCTTCTAAGACTCGTCGTGACAAATTGCTCGCGTATCGCTTTTCATCGGACACTTTTTATTCCGTGTGAATTTTCCGCGGGAATATTTTTCTGTAGTGAACGGCCATGATAAATGTTTGTAGGTAGGTATCTTGAGTTTCAAAGTTAAATTTGTTTTTTTCCTTTGAAATTTATTGGTGATGTACTTCGTTTTACAAGCTTTTATTTAACTGGCAATGTATGTATGTATGTAACTATGTTTGTTCGGGTGGAACCTTGCAATTTAATTTTGAAGCAGATATCTTTAACCGATTAAGCTGAAATGTTGTATACACGTTTAGTATGTATGACAATGCATGGTTAGTAATGTGACGTCATTCTAAATCCAATATGGCGGACCACCAAGATGGCAAACCAGCTATTTTTAATGCACTCCTCCAATATGGGTATCAATTGAAAGGGCTTGCTGAGAATAATTGGAAAAAGTGACGTCACTCTAAATTTACTATGACAGACTTTTAAGATGGCGGACTAAGTTTTTTATGCTGTCCTACAATATGAGTATCAAATTAAAGGACTCGCTGAGAATACGAATGCGAGTTAAACTCCGTTGCTCCAATCTGTCTGAAATTTTGGTGGACTTTTCTTTTAAAACTTTTACTATCAAGTTATAACGTCATTACACAATTTATATGATATAAAAGCTTGTAGCGAGATTTACCTGTGTATAAATTTCGTAAATAACTTGATCTGATTGATTTCAATTTTTTAAATTTTCAACCTAAGTGAATATACGAGGACTTAAATCTCGCGACAAGTTTTTATATCATAATAGCAGCGCCCCGCGGTTTCACCCGCGTAAGTCTCGATCCCGTGGGAATATCAGGAAAAAAACTATCCTATGTCCTTCTCCGGGATGCAATCTATCTCTCTGTTAAATTTTATCGAAATCCGTTCAGTGGTTTAGACGTGAAAAGGTATAGAGTTACTTTCGAATTTATATTAATATTAGTATGGATAAATTGTGTAACGTTATAAGTTGATAGTAAAAGTTTTAAAGGAAAAGTTTATTTAATTCTTTTTAGTGCATATAACTAAAACATTGTTTTTAAAAAGTTTTTTGTTTCATAAAGTAAACAACACCAAATGAAAAACCAAAAAAAAATAGAAGGCTCTTTTAGGTTAGTCCTGATAAATTGGTATTCTATTTTATGACTGTTATTCTATAAGGCTTTAAGTCTAGTAAAACTTACACTCAGGCAGAGGTTTTGGACACGATTCATCAATCTAAGTTATAAAATTGTACTAAAATAAAAAAGGGTTCGTTACTATTTTGTTGCCACCATAAACCGAAGAAACTGAACATATAACATTTTTATTAAAGAATTACATCTTCCTTCCTTCTAGATAAACGTACACGCATCAAAGTCCCTTATTTGGGTAATATTTACGATTTCGTTGAAACATGCTACACGCGATACCAATAAAACTTTTATTGGTCACCATTAGAATTCTATTTTACGATTTTGTTTTAGATTATACCTGGCTAGTACCATATACACAAAATGATACAATATTTTGACCAAACATGTTTGTATTGCTTTGAAGGGCTTATAAGTTCTTAATATGCATTAAACTCTTTTACATATTTATCACCTGAAAATACAATTAGGGTACAAAGCCTTGGGGGCAATCTCAACACCCACTTACTGAACCCTCCGCTAACTCAATTCACTTCACCGTTTTATGTTTTACTAAGCCGTACAAACACGCCCAAGCCTTTTAGCATCTCACGCCGATCCATCCGTTGTATCCCTAATCCAATTCAAATACTGACCACATCATTAATTCTCTACAATATCGCACCCTCAAAAAGCTTCGCCTTCGATATTTCAACGGGAACTATTTATATTTCTGGATCGAGTGTAACAAAGGCGCGGGCCATAAATAAAGGTCCCCACTCTACCCCTGGGGATGCCGCCTTACTGCCTTTGATACGGTCCCTTTTCTTATTTTGATGCGGTCTAATGTAACTGACTCCTCTGTGTATCACTTGCTTTGTACGCACTTCATAAATCATTACCTGTTCGCCAGTTGTGCGAGTTCCCGAGTGGCAAGTTGTCTGCTATCTTCTGTTAATGCAGTTAGAACACTATAGATGAAAGTGCTGTAGGTATCTTTGGATGTAGTAAAATTGTACAAGACGGACATAAAAAGGAATAGAAGATAGTTCAATGAATAGTTATAATAACACTACTTTAAATCAAAGAGTTAAAGAGAATCATTCGTTATCTACAAAAACAGAAAATACTATTGTAATATTTTGGATAGATACACAAACAACAAACTAACAAGATTATTAAATTAGGTACCAACACTAATATAATAGAGATCCATTTCACGTAGTCGTTTGTAAGGTTTCGGTTCCCGTATCAATTACACATGAGGAAACTGCTAAAGGTACCGCTAACTGTTATTAATAGTTAAGTTGGAGCACCAAGTCCTGAGACAGATGTCTGGTGGACCCAGAGCAACTAATTTAACTTCAATTTATTGCAAGCGACTAGCGAACTCTCAAAGCGGGACCAATGTTTATGATTGGGAGCCGTCAGCTCAGTTGTAGGTTCAATGCGCTCGTCATATCTTAGCCAAGTCGTTAGTAAGAACTTCTCTAGAATATCCACATATGATTTGCAGTACAAGTTTGTGCAAGTTGTATTTAGTTTATCGAGGTCCCAACTTAGGTTTCAGTTTCCACATAAACATTATCCTCACATGAGTTAGTGAATGTTTTAGATATTGATTATGAGAAGCAGTATCTATAGGTATTCTGTAAGCTGATTTAATATTAGTTTACGGTAAAGATATTGAGCTGCGTATTTCCATCGCATTTAAGAAACAATTTTAAACGAGCAGCCGACGCAAACGCTTCGGTCCAGATTATTGGTTCACTTAACTCTGAAGGAGCAGTATCCAGATAACGCGATACAAAAATAAGTCTGGTTTAAGTTTGCCTTGAGTGTTCTGATAACGACAGAGATATACAAGACTTGACAGCCAAAGGAGAAGTCAAGGACCAAAAAGTAAAAAAGTTAACTACCAACAACGGTGCCACTTTTATGAAGCTACACAAAAACAAATCTCGAAACTGTAACGTTGTTTTGCAGTTACTGTATAGTACTTTTCGTATAAATTAAACTCAGCTTCATTCGCCTGTTTAATGAACAGTGTAGCTCCGCTAAAACTTTGCGAGCGAGATAATACATTATGTCGGCTTGTCGGCACAAATAGGAGAACCGCTTAACTATATTCCGATTGCGAACTACATAACATTGTAAATGTGGCCGAAGTTCATTCATTAACTCTTTATAACGACAATATGTAAGGTGGCTTACAGTTTGCCAACTCGAAGTGCACGTCGATTGTGTACTGGGTTGGATGAATCGATATTACTGACGAAAACCAGAAAAGTTTTGCATACTGTTTGTTCCAATAACAAAAACGCGATTACATTTAATAAAGCTCAACATATGTATAATAGTACTGCCTGTGTTTTTTGTGCACAGTTTAAGCGAGCAATTTCCCGGTTAGTATTTACCCTTTGTTCAACTAATTAGTGAATCAAAATGCATGATCAGCTTTAATAATACTGATTCAGCAGTTACCCGAGACACAGCTGAGTTCTATTTTATCACTTTACAAGTACTATGAATCATGTTTGGGTGAAATTAACTTATAATTACTTAAGTATTACAAGATAATTAGGAAATGTTAGAAAGATTAGTTCAACCGAGTAATGAAGAGAAAAGTTTTGATACTCAGGTTAAACTTGAGAGACTGGAGACCAATTTCTGGAATCTGGAACTATACTTTTAGAAAGTCTTCATGGAATTTGTTACCAACATCGAATTTGTTTGTGAACACTGAGTTAAGTACCAACTTAAAATGTGGAACTAATTGAGATTTGTAGTAAGTTTATAGATTTAGTTAAAAGGTGAAAAATATGATTTTTGAAAGACTATACATAACGTTACGTAACAAACAAAGGAAACAGCGCTATGTTGATAGTTATTTTGAGTTCTGCAAACAGTGCAAAGCTTATATAGGGTTGTGCGAATTTCTGAATTTGAAATGCCGAATCCCATACCAACAAATCGGATTTCGCAGAAACAGTGTCAATCCGTTTGTACGGAGTTCGCTGCTAAAATACACATCATTGGATTTTGAAGATCTGTTCCTAAACCCAGAAATGCTAGCTCTCATCAACATGGTGTGGTTATGTATTTCACTGCAGTCTATAATTCGGAGTTCCGAGTTTGCGGCAAGCGGTTATAAATTAGGCGTACCGCAAGGATCACTTACAGTACAGACCCTACGACGTTAATATAAAACTCGAGCATATTTGTTTAGAACTGACTCGTAAAACGTTCAAGTAGTTATATTTTAAAATTATAAGTGCGAGATAAAGATTTTTGCGCAGAAGTGTGAGCAGTGGTGGCCAAGTGGTAACCGCCGCGACTTACGAGTTATAGGTCGTAGGTTCGAACCCAGACAGGCGCTTTACTTTGTGTAAATTATTTCATCACTACTGCTCTCAAAACGGTGAAGGAAAACATCGTGAGGAAACCGGCATGTCCTAGAACCAAAAATTCGAAGACATGTGACATCTGCCAATCCGCACTGGGCCCGCGTGGTGGATTACGGCCCACTCCCTCTCATCGAGAGGAGGCCTGTGTCCCAGCAGTTGGAACATTATAGGCTGATTATGTATGTATGTATGTAAAGATTTTTTTGACACGACCTGTTTTAAATTGGAAAGTAAAAAAAATGGTTAGATTAGGGAATCTAACCATTTATTACAAACTTTTTTGATGATTCCCAATTATTACTACTACTTAAAATACTTTAAATATAATGGTAGAACTATTTTCCTACCACGTTAAAGTGTGAATGGGCCAATTTTTGTTAGTAGACTTTTAAAGTGAGAGCAGTGAGTGCTGATAACAGTAACCTAGCCGGCAATTTATTGGCTCCAACTGGCACCCCTGGGCCCTACTATACGTGAATTTAGGTTTTGAATTTATATTTCAACCAAATATTACAGAAATGATATTTACTATAACGCATTAAACCGTCTTGCCATTAAGGCATTGGGGAGTTTTATTTATAGCAAATCCATTTCCATAATGAGAAAAAAAAATATGAAAACCCAGATGAATTAAAAATAGCTTAATTAAACTTAAACGTTAACAAAATATGTGTTGAAAATACTTCAGCTAAAATAATAACAGAAAAGCTTACTAGAATATTAAGCTGTTTGTAGAAAACTGAACTATACAACGGTACACGTTTCAAAATGTATTTCAGTTTCACAGAATATGAAAAGCATTAAATAGGAAATCAACTCCTGCTTTGCAAGGGTTTCCCTTGCCGCTCGTTTGTGAATATTTTAGTCTTCCTTGTTAGCTAGTAATATGGACGCTTTGTCGTTTTAAATACCATACGATGCATGATTGCCGGGAACACGGCCACCCTGACCGTCGTCTGTCATCAGTACTCGCCGTTTCATGCCACTTTGAACGCGTACACGACTCGGCTCATTTTCAATTTATGACATAACGCCAGTTAATTTTGAAGCCGTTTGCATTTTGTGTCCATCGACTTTCTGTTGCAGTTTTAGAATTCCTGCCTTTGTTATCGTCGCTTTGTTCCTTTTATATAGATAGATACAAAGAAGTAGACGCATTAGTTGCTAATTTTGTCTTTTACATAAAAAATTTGGCGTGTCTTTCATCACATTTTGGTTTCAAGTGTTAGCCACTTGTATTCAGGTAACTTTTTTTGCAAATTCAATAGCGTTTACGACATATGGTAGCAATTTTGTGGTCGACTTGTCTCTTAAATTCTGAACATGTGGCCGAGTTGTATATCTATTATAGATAAACATAAAGTATAAAAATCGTGAGTGTACGGTATGTTGAAGCATTGAGTGTATTATTTTCGGCTGTTCGTAAATAGTAAATATTTATCAATTTCGTGATTGGTATTTCAATTTACAAATTGCACAGCTCATATTCTACGTTCTGAAACGCTCTCATTCTTTTATCGCTTTTCACGTAATTGCAATTAAATTCGCTATATGAAATTATTGAAAAAATTATTCCTTCAGTAGTATCGAATGATACAAACGTGTAATTTCCGGCTATTGGACTCCTCTGCAAATAGTTGCGACACGGTATCCCCGTTGTTTGCACAATTAACGTCCCCTCTGTAGCCATTTTTCTATATTGCAATATCAGCAGTGTCCTGTCGTGTACAGATCAAAACATTTTTCTTTGGTACACATCTTGTTCCGTAGGCGAGCCCGGACAGGGCACCGCGTGCAGGTAATAGCGTCTTACAACTTGCAGACGTCTAATTGATGTTGCAACTTGCAAAGGAATTTATCCACATAACTTCCACATTACCTTGCAGAATAAGTATTTTGTTTTGTAACAAAAAATGTGTTCGTTCCCAGATTTCTTGGATTTCTTAAACAAATTTCTTGCTTGCTGAAACTAAAGCACAAAAATACTTTATTAATAAAACTACTACCCGTATGGTCGCAATTTACGAGCTGCAGAAATGAAAAAAGCTTGCACACTTGCCCGTAAAGTAAAGCAAATTATATCATAAATCAAGCATTCAGTGCTTGAGTTGTAGGTACAGGTAAGTTCCGCGAATTTGGCTAACAATAAGCTCTTAATCCTTATTCGAAGGAACTTGACACGTCGGCATCAAATCATGGAGGTTTTATTTCCAATTCGCTTCGATTAGGCACGTTTTTGCCCATTCCCTTGCGAGCACGCTTGTTCCCCAATGTTTGTTATTGTAACAAATGCCCAAACACAACGTTTGTTTTGGCTGGTGAGAACAAAGACCTTTAGCTTTTTCTTGGCACAAGGGACTTTAGTTTTGCTTGAAGTTTTTACGGTGTAAGCACTTGCAAGCGATCGTTTATTACTATTACACAACATTTTGAATTTATATGCTCTTTAACGTTGCTGAGTAGATGAAAAGGAATTAGTTCAGTCCGAGAATAAGTTTTCTTTGTATAAAAGTTACGAAGGCAATATGAGTTTTCAACGCTTCGCTGAGTCACCATAAAATTGCTGACTTTATCATAATTTCTTGGGCGTAAAAGAGTTCATTTCAAGTCAGGTTCCACGGTTCTATGGCAATTTAGGTCATTCTTGAAATCCCTGCGAATATGCGATGTCGTCTTTCGATTTAATCCTCTTTATCAGCGCCTATTTGAATTTCGCTTCTCGTGCCAAATAGTAAGGATTAGATAATGATGTGTTCGGAAAATGCAAAGATGGAACATTTCCATATATGAGTTTCAGCGTTTCAAACTAAATGGGAACTAGTTACATTAATTTTACACTTTTAACAAGCTTTTATTGACGTGACAACGTCTTAAATTAGGTTGCGGCTGGGAGTCACTTATGAAAAAGTGTAACGCTCGGTAACGTTACGATGAGTCACCGAACGAGAGAGAGAAAGACGTTGTCACGTAAAATCTTCGCCCGTAAAACCGACTTTACAGGCAACCATTTTTTTTTTAACTTGCCTAGTTATTATGTACCTATTGGTCAAATCTTGCAACCTGAATTAAAAACACTTCCTCTTATCCTACGGTGTTGAAATTTTACATGTTGATTCTGTTTTGAAGACAATACATTTTTATTATGCATGACCTGATTCTACACCCAGGATTGGCTCCAGACAACGTAACTCCTTAACGGTCACCTGTACAGATACAAAATTAAATATACGTATTTTTCCTGAATTACTTACTAATTAAGCGATTACACTGCATAACGCCATTTCTAAATAGTTTAATGGAGACCAGTCCGCATGCCCTGCAATTTGTGCAAAATCATGGGGTTGTGCTTCGACAGCAGACCGACGATTTATGAAGTTCGGCCATACTTAACATTGATATTGAAGGCAATTTAAACGGAAGGTATTTACATTAACAAAGGTGCCGAAGTTCCAAAGCTTTATCGGTGTTCAAAGAATTTTACAAAGAAAAAACTTCCAGTCAATACAGCAAACAAAACACAAGATGAACAACTTTGGAACGTTTTCAGAGATTGAAAGTGACTTAGGTATTTTCTTTACCGCAGCGAGCGCTCGATTATCCGAAACTTTTGATTTATGCCCATTTCGATGGTGTCACTGTGTTCAAATATAAACCAGACCATTTTACATATGAAAGTTAATAATATGCAAATCATAAAAGGGGATTGAGGCTAATTAGGTAATGACAGCCGCACGGGTTGATCAATCAGGTTAAGCTACGCTTGCCGCGGTTGGTCCGTGGATGGGTGACCATCTTTACATACCAAGATGCGTGTCTCGGAAAGCGCGTTAAGCTGTTTATCCCGGCCATAGTAGTCTTTGATCCCGGCTGTCATTCGTGGATATTTAACAGTCGGTACGGGTCGGCAGAAGCTCAAAAGTCTGACCACCAGTCTTACCAAGGGGTATCGTATTACCCAGTAACTGGGTTGTGGAGGCCAGATAGGCAGTCGCTCCATGTGAAATACTGGTATTCTATTCAGTTGCATCCGTTTAGACTGGACGCCAATTCCAACATAGTTGGGAAAAGGCTATAGGGAGATTGATAAAAGCAGTTTTTAGCAGAACGTTTTCTTTATTAAAGAGCGGTGGTTGAAGTGCAATATAAAAATACATACATACCTACACTCGAAAAACATAACCCTCCTTCTGGCAAAGTCGGGCAAAAATATACAATCTGTAGAAAATTTCCCCTTGATACCAATAAAATAAAACGGTGAAAATAATAATTATAAAATTAAAGTGAGACCACGAAGCCATACGAGTGAGTTCATTGTGAGATTGACTTTTACTATGGTTTCACAATGTCGGCGCTGCTTTGTTCTTTTCATTTGATATAATGTGATTTTGTAAATCCCAGTAGCTGAGTTTGTGTGTACGTTTTCATTGCATTTTAGACTAGCAGCGCCCCGCAGTTTCACTCGCATAAGTATCGATCCCGTGGGAATATCGGGATAAAAACTATCCTATGTTCTTCCCGGGATGCAATCTATCTCTCTGCCAAATTTTATCGAAATCCGTTCAGTGGTTTAGGCATGAAAAGGTAACATACAAACAGAAAGACAGAGTTACTTTCGAATTTATAATATTAGTATGGATGGCACCTTGTCAGTAAAAAATGTTCAAATTCCTATCAGTACTTCCAGAGATTACCTCTCCTATATCCAAACTTACAAACTTTACTTCCTTAGTCCAGGTACGCACGGGCGCGTTTTTCCCGCGGCGATTTTTTTTTGTATACTGGATTTTCAACGCACTGCTCAGCGCTGAGAGTTGAAAATCCAACGGTGTGTTTTTTTGACGCGCTAGGATGCACTCTGTTGGATTTTCAATGGTCAAAAATCCAGCGCGCGATAAAACCCCGCCGCAATATCTTTACGTCGGTGCGAACGTAGATTTAAAACCAACTTATATAGACGCTGCCATCTTTGGTATTTGGCTTATTTATATAGTTTAAAAAGTATTAGGTACCTATTGGTATTTTATTACTAATCAAATTGAATTAGTGTAATGAAATTAGTATTACACTATTTTATTAGCTAGCTCTAGGCTAATTTAGATCATTTAGTTCATCAGCAGCGGGGTAATTGCGTAACACACTATCAGTATAGCAATTGATTTCATTTTGACAGTTCAACAACATTCATTGCGTTATTTACGTTGATGAGCAGACAAATATTTCGAACATATGAAGCAATGGATTAGCAATATCCTTCAATATGATTTAAATTGAGATTGATAGTGTTACGTAATTAGGACGCTGAAATTGATTTTCCATCCTATTCGTTACGTATTTCATACAACAGACCGCTTTTAAATTAAGCGGTATCAATTGTGTTGTTAATTAGAATCCAGCCCGTTAATAATATGATTGATTACCGTTTCGAACCGTTAGCAAATTTTGCAAACACATTGCAGAGCTTCAATTTAATGCTGAAGAATGATTTCCAGAAGAACAACTTTCTATACAACAAAAGTAAAATTAAATCGTACTTTACGTGATATCTAAAATCTTTGTGATTTCATATCTTTTAAAATAACTATGACAGATGATCTCATTATTAAAGTACAACACAAAGGTGCAGCCTTAATCTTTCGAAGTAGAAATTTTCCTGAAGATGGTAGATAAATACTAAGAGCTTTCACTGAACAGTGGTTTAGTACACTTTCTCTCAAAAAATCAATTTGTTACGTTGAACGGAACTAAGACAATGAAAGGGTAGCTTTTGTAAATCACGCCGAGCTTGCCTTCATCTTGATAACGAAACTTATCTATGGTTAACCTAGAAAGTAGAGGCTTTTAAAAGAGATGTCTTAATTGGATTAGATGTTGTTTTGTTTGAGGCTTTCAGTTGTTCCTATCATTGAAAGCATCAATTTAATGGTTGATTAGTTCGTCTTATAAAACCGTTTTGTGAAACGAAATAAATCTTAGTGTAAAATGCCTTTTATGTCAGAAGCCAGTTCCAATTTCATTCAACTCGTACATCGAACTGGTGTTTGTGCCGAGTGGCCCAGATTTAATTCAATTATTCCAAATCCAACTATTGCACACGCTTACTTTTCGTATTCAATTGTCTATTCAATAATGTTATAGAGTTTAATTTAGAATGAATGTATTTCAGGTATAGTTTGCGAGAAAAGTTTCGAATCCACAAAGACAGAAGGGCAATTCCCGTAATTAAAAACGTTCGAAATTTCGTCTCAGCTACAATCAATGTCAAAAACTTGTCAAACATGCTGAGAATTAGAGGTATTTTTGGCAGATCGAGACTGAGATTTGTCGGAGAGAATGGTCCGTCTGATTATTGCACGTTTTCCCATTCGTGGGCTTTATTTAGCAAATCATTCAAAATCCATATAATTTGTGTAATGAAGTGTGTTCAGTGGTGAATAGTTAGTAATCACTAATCGGGTTTCGTGGGGCTCATTAAGCATACATCCATTGCTTTTGAAAGCTCAAATCCGTACATTGTCCGTTCATTCTGTCAAAATAGTGGGGACTACGTGATTCGCGTTACAATGTCAGATGACAAAGGCTAGTCTTTGTTAGACTAGAGGAAATTGCATCTCACAAAACGTGTTTGAATGCGACATTATTTCAAAAGTGACATAAAGTCTGTTAACGTCCTGAATCAACATTTATCGTGATCTTCAACATGTTATAGTAACGAAAAATCATACATAGTGTATTGTTTGGGTTCCTACGGAGAGATATTAGGGAAAGGGCAATGACCGCTATTGTCATGCTAAAGCAACTCGTTGAGTCTCAAAAAAATCGCAAAGAATGTGCCCAATTGGGATGGAGTAATGGAACTGTGGAGTTAACGCTGTGTGAGCATGCGTGTTCCATCGCCGCCCGTTCGATGTCCACCGCGCACAGGATGGATGGAAAGCAGCCATTGACTTATATTATTAAAGCAGCACATGAAGTAATTTTTCTCTCCGCCTGGTGTAATTGCTGTAAGGCGTACCAGTAGGAGGATAATTAAATAAATAAATAAATAAATATTTAATTTGACTGGTCGCTTAGATAAAGTCTATGTAATTCGACAGTCGAACTGCTTCAAAAAAGATTGTTTACGGTCCATCAGAGGTCCGGAATCTCAAATTGGATTAAGATTGCCTTCAGATTGGGTAGCATCGTTTGTCAAAGTTAATTGATTTTCTGGAGAAAGGCCTGTTTTCGATTGTGCGTTCGCTAATAATGCGCTATCTAATCTTTGATCGGTTCATTTATTATGATCGCTAATTGCATTTTTCTTTATAATTAGGTACTTTCGAATGCGTTACGTACTTTCAATGGAAGTAACAGCTACGAAAACTGCGTACATGTTTGATACTTTCATCTTAATTTATATCAATCTATTACCTACTATTTATTAACTTATTTTTAGGTATAGTAATTATACTTAGTTTTACTTTCCATACGCAAAATAAGCGTTACCTATGACATGGAGTAGCGGAAACCAGCCCGAATGAACTATTACCTAATTTTACTATATAATTACTTAGTATTGTATGTGCTGTGCTGTGCTCCATCCACAAGAGCACAAGTTTGGCCACCAGATACCTTCTTGTGGCTCAGCATGATGCTGTGGTAGCATCATGCTGAGTGGAAGCTTCCATATCACAGTGATGACGTGCATAACATAACATAATCAGACTATAATGTTCCCACTGCTGGGACACAGGCCTCCTCTCGGTGAGAGGGAGCTGGCCGTAATCCACCACGCGGGCCTAGTGCGGGTTGGCAGATGCCACATGTCTTCGAATTTTTGGTTCTAGGACATGCCGGTTTCCTCACGACGTTTTCCTTCACCGTTTTGAGAGCGTGGTGATGAAATAATTTACACAAAGTAAAGCGCCTGTCTGGGTTCGAACCTACGACCTACAACGTGCGATGACGTGCAGCTTCGACTATTTCTGTTTTGTGCTCGTGATTTCAGATCTATTTTCTACTTATTTTTCTTAATTATTCCAGTTAATTATCATTTTGTATGGAGCACATATTTTTGTGACAAATAAACCTATTTTTCTTTATTTCGTTCTAATGCAATATAGTTTAAGTCCTAATTGCAATAATGCCAGAAGGTGCGAAAACTTTTACAGTTTCTTTAATGTTTCCTATTCTTCATCTCCAGTAATTGCTTTACGATATCTAGGTATCTTATTACTTCCGCATTAACTAAAGCATAAACTCTTATTGGTAGGTGCTACAAATTATATTTCTTCTACAAGATATTAATATCCGGTAGCAGGAAAACAGGATTCTCATTCGTTAACATGCCTTAAAGTTTTACCGTAACTTTCACGTTGAACACAAGAACTTTAAAATGTAATTAAATTAAATAATCATTTATTTCAGGAAGTTATTCCCATATTAAACACTACAAATTACATAGAAATATACATAAAACATTACACATTAAAACCATTGTAATGAAAATCTCAGCGTACTAAATTATCCTATTATGTATGACCGATTCTTTGTTGAATCTGTGACCAATTTTGATGTCATTATTAAAGTTTAATTTCACGAAGTTGATTCCCAAGTTATCAGATGCACAGGGACAAAAACTTAATGCGTTTGTCTATTATGAACATCTTGGGTGGTGATGACGAAAGAGGTCTGTTTTCCATAACCGGCTTTCCTGTCCCCTTGTGTTCCCGTATCGACGTCTTTCCTGTCTCATGTACTGACAAGGACAAAAATATGAGTATCTTTAGTGAAGTTTAAAAGTGAGTTTTTTCTAGATAGTCGTTTCAATCGTTGAAATGTGGTACAGTTCACAAAATTCTGCGTGCAAAGACACTATCTGCTCAAAAACCTAATCAATAATTTAGAAGAAAATCGTTGCTGACTTTCACTTTGTGCATAAATATACTTGTGCTTGACTGTACCTGCTCCCCTAGCGGCGACACATGCAGAATTTTGATGGGGCAATGACAAATGAGCAATAAATCAACATGAAAGTTAAGATTTTGTTTATTTTAACTTTTATGGAGGGTTGCGGTTATGAATATTGGAGACACATGTTTGTTTATCTAACTTAGATATTTGCAAATGGTTTTTGCGCTTCTAAAAGTTGAACAGTATTATCAGGTAGGTACTTAGTACCTATTATGTTTTAATTCTGATATTTGAAGACGAAGAGTCGGTCGTCCGGCAGCGAGATAGGTGGTTGATATTGTTGACATCGCGGGTACATTGTTGAACCTGGATGAAGCTGACACAGGAGCGTAGAGATTGGCACAAGAAAAGATAGGCCCATGCCCAGCAGTGGGTAAAGTCGGACTGTGGATGATGATGATGAGGTAATTTATCCCAAATTGGAAGTATAAATAGAGAAGGATTTATTAGGAGGGACTTGACTTGGCTAAGTAATAACAGCCGCACAGGTCGATCGATACGATAAGTTACGCTTGCCGCGGTTGGTCCGTGGATGGGTGACCATCTTCACATACCAAGACCTCTCCGTGCCTCGGAAAGCACGTTAAACCGTTGGTTCCGGTTGTCATTCGTGGATCTTTGACAGTCGTTACGGGTCGTAAGAAGCCCTAAAGTCTGACAACCAGTTTTACCAAGGGGTATCGTATTACCCAGTAACTGGGTAGTGGAGGTCAGATAGGCAGTCGCTCCATGTAAAATACTGGTATTCAGCGGAATCCAGTTAGAATGGAAGCCGACCCTAACATAGTTGGGAAAACGCTCGGCAGATGATGAAATAGAGAAGGATTTATTAAATGTAGGTATACGAGAAAATGGAACACACACGATGACACGACACAGCCATTATAACCGCTTCAATCCTTTTTTTGTGGTACGAAGAGTTCATTAAGTCATTATGATTAATGCAAGCACGAGACTTTGTTTAGAGCACCACCTGATAATATATTGCGGAGGGGTCCGCACACTCATCACGCCACAAATATTAAAACCCATCGGTTTTAATTACTTGCGGTACAAATATGCAAAATAAATCCTGAAACGCAAATATGAACGCATGTGCGCTTTCCAGCTTCGACGTTATTTACGCCCACTCATAAGAAATGTGTGTAAATAACAATATAGGTAACGGAGGGTGCCCGGACACGGTGATCTATATGCAAATGTTATAACCCGCTTATTATATTTTCCGGACGCAGAACAGTAAGCCGTGAAACAGCCAGCGATACTCCATCAAAATTTATTGAGGGTTCCGTGTGCGCTCAGCTTTACAATATATTCGTACCCCGGTGTGCCAGTGGCTTTATGAAAAACATGTTTTTCCTGGGATGCCCCAATTTGTTTAAATTGATTGATGGTCCCGATTGCTGCTTAGATTATAAAATAAAATATTGAAGCTCCTCCTTTCGAGTTTTTTGACACGTGTTTTGCATGCTTAGAAAACATGGACGGTTTTGCAAAATATGTTGAAATATTTAGTCTAGTCTAATAATAAGTATTTTTGTTATCTACGCGTGTGGTTTAATGAACGTTGGTCGTTCAGACCTACAAAAACTATAGGTTATCGCGAATGGTCTAAAAATAGCATGGAATACTTAGAAACGCTTATCAAAGATTGAGATCTTAACAGGAAACTATAGATACCACTGTATTTTGTGCTAATACTTTCTACAAATAACTAACTAAGATAATTTATTTTTGAAAGCTTCCTATTTTCGAAAGCACACCAATTTTCCTCCTTTCCTTTTTATTGTTATACTTACTGGATAATGATTTTTAAACTTAAATGCTGATTATATTTTTGTGACATAATTATTTATTAGTGATGTTGTTGCATTTTAAATGCGCAATGAATTTTATTATGAATGTAGTTAATACTGTTTTTATTATTATTTGATTTATCATCACTGTAGGTATATTTTCAACACAATGTATTTTGTTATGAAATAAATGACATAAGACTCTTCCAACAATAATCTTACCAAATGAGGAAAATAGAGGGCTTAAAGGACCTAAACGCAAAAAACGCAAGTTTTAGAAACAATAAAAGTATATGATCGACTACAGTAAACAAAATCAGAAAAATACATGATATTATTCAGGATGTATGCTAGGTACCTACATAGTGTATTGAAAACATAATACAACTAATTTGATACGACAGAAAAAAATCATGAAGATAACACTAAAAACTTTCTTTTTACAATAAAAACCATACTAATATACATACAATCATTCTGATTTTTTGTCAGATTTATTCTACAAGCAACATACTGTGTTTTATTTTTTTAGTCCAAACAATAGGTAGATTTTTTGTAATTAAGTAATTGCTTCATATTTTGTAATAAATTACCAGCGTTGTGTCATCGCGCTTCTCTTTCTTTTCTATGCAGTCCGACAGTGACCGCGCTCTAGGTCATGTAAGCCCCTAAAAATAAGCAGTAACTTATTATATATGGAAAAGTTTTTCGGTTAACCGGTGGTCGTATCGGTTATTTCGATAGGTACATTAACATCGATGCGTCATTTCCCTTCACTACTTCCAAAGGTTCCTAGGAGTATTTATTTGATGTTCGAACGCCGTATTAAAATTAAATACACTTGTATGTACATCAAAGATTCCTCATACGGTTGCGGAAATGCGATTTTACGGTTCACTTATTAGACATTACATGCGGAACTGTGCCATTTAATTTCATTCTTCTACGTCATTTGAACAGACAATTAATTAATTGAACGATAAATGTAAAGTACATTCGAAATGCATTTCAATTTTCATTGTTGCTCTTTGATCTGCGTTTCGCGGGGTTAATGAAGATGTAAAATAAATGTTTTTAATGCAATTTCTTTCTGTGTAAGTAATTGTAGAAAGGTTGTTTATTTATCAATATATTGCTTTGTAGCAATTACAAGGAAATAAAAGGAAAACAAATATCTATAATTCTATTGGAATGCTTGTTTCCAATTGGTGTTTCTTCCAATTAAATGAATATCAACTTTAAGGCAATTAATGTAAATTGGGTTGATTTCAGAACTACAAGTATCATAGGAATTTCATTAAAATGTTGGAAATTGTAGTGGAAACTGAACTTTATGTGTGGGTATTAAAGTGTTTTTTCCAAAAACACATATTTGTTTAGATGTTTGGAAACTAAATCGTAAACGAAATATAAATGAATTGGCTTCATAAAAATTCTCAGACCATTGGTAAAACACCGCTACTATGCAAAACAAACAATTAGTAGCAGAAAACGCGCAATTGTTTGTAAAATGGTAAGCAGTATAAAATAATTACGCTATTGTAATAGAATAGGATATTGGAAAAATGAGCCGCGAAGTTTTGAATGGGCATCAAACGCAACAATGGGTGAAAGCAAATTGCCGAGGGTAGGACAAAAGATGACCCGTCTATTTTTATGTCCCGCCGTGAAAGCGTCTTAACGAATTAATCAAGCCATGGCCGATCCAAGCCGATTCACTTTCGTACTCCTTCCGTTGTGGACGTTTTGGTTTAAGTTACAAACTGTAGGCGACTTTTTAACCGACTTCAAAAAGGAGGAGGTTCTCAATTCGTTGGAACCTTTTTTTTTTATGTATGTTCCCCGATTACTCGGAGACGGCTAGACCGATTTCAAAAATTATTTTTGTGTTTGAAAGGGTATACTTTCCAGGTGGTCCCATTGTCATGTCAGATCAGGATCTGATGATGGGATCCTGGAGAAATCGAAGGAACTCTTCAAGTATTAACGTCCCTGCATCGGGAAAAGCAATATTTTGTAAAAGGCGATGAGCAAGTGGGCATTAGGCTATTGTAACTTAGATAAATTATAAACAGACACACTAAAAAGCGAGAAATAAAAACTTTTTAACAAAAAAAAACCGACTTCCAAAAAAAACACTACACTGCAACCGTCGACGCGTGTGCGGTTGCCGTTGACAACGTGTCGCTCGTGTGCATGCACAATTAGTGGCAATACTGTCAGCCTTTTGGGCAATTTTTCCCATTGACAGCGATGCGGACGAATTTTTTGAAGCCTATGATTATTTCCCATCCTTTTTATATACTTGTTACATATTATTTAAAGACTATTAGCTTCTTATACTATGTAAATAAATAAATAGATAAGTACAATAAATGAGTCTTATCTTTGAAAATTTCTACGAGAAATCGGACCATGTTATTACGCAAAATTAATACGTGCCCGATTCGACTTTATTATCTAGCTTTGAACGTAGCTCGTAGTAATAATAGAAATTGCGAATTTGTTCTGCCCAACAATTTAGTCGGGTAATCGCAAACGTGCGCTACTCCTTAAATTCCCCCTAGTTTGGTACGCCCCTACCGGAATTCCTTATTCATTTGTGGCATTACATTAGGCGTATTGTCCCAAAATGAGACGTTGAAAGAAAATACAAATGGCGTCTTTTATTGAGTTTCCGGAATGTGTTGTCTTGTGAAACGCTCGTTTTATGGGCTTTAAATGGAGCTATAGCAATTAAAAGATCTGATGAGGCCTTGCTTTAGTGAGACAAGTGTATTCATTTACATCTACTAAATATACAGGGTTATTGGTAAAACATTACTAATATGTAAATTAATTACCTTAGCCATAAATAAATATAAAAAACTAGTCGACCCGAAATACCTACATTCAACAGAAAGTATTATTTTTTAAATTTTCTATTCAATGTATTCTCGATGTTATTTTAGTTCAGTTTTCTTCGGAAACGGCTCACAAACGTCTTCAACACACAATGCTTTCCGTATCGCTGTTCCATTGAGGTATTGAATTTATTTCTAGCACATTCTGTATTTCTTGGGATTGATATTACGAAAGTATCTTATTTTTAAAATTATAAATGTAAAAGTTTGTATGTTTGTTGCTCAAACACGCAAAAACGACTGAACTGGTTTGAATGAAATTTGGCACACAGATAAACCATGATCTGGCTTAGGAAATATAATACTTTTTATCCCGTTAGTAGGTTCCCATGGGATCATTGCCGACCTTCACGCGGGCGAAGCCGCAGGCAAAAGCTAATTAAAAGCAATCGAGTAAAAAGATAAAAATCATTTCTAAACGGCGGGATTGTATAATTTTTATATTCTATAAAATTTTAAAGCTTTTAACTGGATTATCTATGATTGTTAGCAATAGGTAAGTTTCGACTAAAAAAGACAAAGAAAGTTCTGCCATAAAAAATAAAATTTCATCCTACCTGCCCTTTTTATTTATTCAGAACGAAAGCCGATCTGATTAAAATGACTTCTTCGTCTGATTATTCCGAATATTTCCGCTTTGATTCCGCACGGGGCTGTTGAAAAATATTTTTCGGAAATTTGTCGATGAGATCCAATGGCATTCTTTGAATATTTTTCTTCATAGTGGGCTTGTTTGTAGACTAAAAAAAACTGGCCAAGTGAGAGTCGCACTTGCACACGAAGGGTTCCGTACCACAAGGCAAAAACGCCGAAAAAACATGCTTGTTGTATAGGAGCCCCCCTAAAATATTTATCTTATTCTGTTTTTAGTATTTGTTGTTATAGCGGCAACAGAAATACATCATCTGTAAAAATTTGAACTGTCTAGCTATCACGGTTCATGAGCGACAGCCTGATGACAGACAGTCAGACAGACGGACAGTGGAGTCTTAGTAATAGGGTCCCGTTTTTACCCTTTGGGTACGGAACCCTAAAAATACACCTAATAAAAAACATTTCAAGGAATGAATAAAAGTAAGTACTTACCACAAAGCTAAAATAGCTTTGTCTTTAAAAGGACATTCCTGACATGGCCCTGCATTGTTAGACTCACATAAAATGTTAATAATTATAATGTTTGGACTTTTATTCTCAGGGATCAGTCAGTTAGAACAGTTAGCGCTCGATCTAGTTTTAAAATTATGACCAAATGTCTTAAAAAAATCGACTTATAGAAATCATTTCATTTCATAAACATCATCATTTTATCATCTCATCGCCATATTTTGATGATGAGATGAAATGATGCCTTGAATGTTAGCTGTTAAATACAAAGTCATAAGTTTTCACTACTTACATGACGCTGCGCACTGGCGGAATAATCGACATCGGTCCAGTTGCCAAAAACGAAAAAAAAAGAAGTCAAAGTAATTTATTAGGTTCCTACCAACAATAATAATTAATGTTTTGAAAAAGAAAACTAAGTATCTAACTAACTGACAACCTATGATTAAACTAGATACCTACAATACAAGCTGGTATTACAAACTTGACGCTACATTTTGAATTGAAAATTGATAATGGTAAGGCTTATATTAATAGAAGCCACAAAACGTTATTAATTGGATTCCATTACGTCGCTAACAGTTCACAAGCTCCTCGTCAGTTATAGGTATTTAACTTAACATTAAGCCTACTTAACATTAAAAGAAAGACAGGTATTTATTATTTTGTCGGGGGTTAAGGGTGAACTGCCTCAGAATCAGAATCAGAATAATAATAATAATATTCCACAACTATCACACAACGCCGTCTAGTCTCAAGCTAAGCAGAGCTTGTGTTATGAGTACTAGACAACTGATAAACATACTTATATATTTCTAAATACATACATATATAGATAAATTACACCCAGACACAGAACAAATGAATGCTTTATTTGTAAACATAGGTCAAATTACAATAGTGTGCGAGATGTTATAGATCCTCTATGTTTTGCCCAGAGGCGTACAAATATATTAAATTGTCATTGTCGAATTTTTTATACATAATCATGAAGTAATTTATATATAATTATGTAAACTTTCACATTAGTAGGTACTAAAATCAATATTAATAGGGTACATGCTTAGCAATACAAATTGATACTCGTTGGTCATGTGGTCGCAAGCGTTACTGCTGAACATGAGGTTCTGGGTTCGATTTCCGGGTTGGGTAAAGTTTTTTTGGGTTTTTCCACAAGGAATTTCTTAGTAGCAGCCCGGAATCAGGATCCGTGCCCAGTTGATGGCAATAGGCTCGCCCCCTATTACAAGGGACTTAAACATAACATGGCGAAATATGAGTGTACTACAAATGCTCTAGTTTTTGTTGTTTAGTACTCTTTTATGTAATATTTGTAACATTGAAGCCGAAAAGCTAAATTATTTGAAATTCTACCTGGAAGAATCATTGATGGACGAAAAACACTCGGTTGCAATACCACCAGTTGAATGTGAAGTGTCGATATAGAAATCTAAAAATGTATATTGCTGTATTTGTTAAGCGATCATTGTAGTTTCTATTGATATGAACGATTCGAAACGTTAACTAATATCGTTATTTTTAACTGCAGACCATAAAATAACACTGTCCTTTCAATCATTCACTAGTGACGTAGAAAAACTATTTAGAAACTTATCATTTACATAACTAACTGTGTTATTTCTTCCTCTTCTCTTTATCCAGGTTAATAACATCTTGTTTACAAAATAATACTTATTACAATAATATATAAATAATAATATTTATATATTGGTTTGTTGTAATGTAGGTAATGTAATATTGAATGTTTTGAAATAATTTATAATTTGTAATCTGGTGTAAATTCTGAGTGTATTCTTGAAAAAAATTTAATTAATTAGATTTTTTGTTTGAACGATTACCAGAAATTGAGATTAACTTTTATTGCGACGCACCAGATTCCTGTGCTTGCGTTCACAAACCCACATCTTATCAGTGCTAACAGCCAAAATGTAGAAGAATTAAATTAAATTAAATACTAGCTATAATAATAATTAAATTAAATACTAGCTGACCCGCCAAACTTGGTACCGCCTCAGAATAAATGAGAAAGAATGTATGAAAAAATGAACAACCTTCATTATTTTTTATTTTGTGAATTTTTTCCTGTTTTTATCGTTATTCTGCTATTCTGGGCGGAGACAAATCCAACAAATTAAAGATCATAAAAATCGGTCCAGCCAGTCATTTTCAGTTATAAATGGTGTAAGCTAACCCGATTTTGTTTTAATAATAGACTAGCAGCGCCCCGCGGTTTCACCTGCATAAGTGTCGATCCCGTGGGAATATGAGGATAAAAACTACCCTATGTCCGGGAAAGGTCCTGGGACTCAAACTATCTCTATACCAAATTTCATCTAAATCGGTTCAGCGGCTTAAGCGTGAAGAGGTAACAGACAGACAGACACACTTTCGCATTTATAATATCAGTATGGATTAAGTGCGAGAATCAAACCCACACACCAATCTCTCCTCGATTTTTATTTACAAAAAATCTTCAACATAACACCAAAAATCCGAGATCGAAACATGAAAAAATATGCTACCCATTTCTCATCCACCGTTGCCAAATAAGAAAGATCCCCATACGTTCCCCCTGCATAGAGCTTATCTAAACCATCCTTGGATAAATCAACTGGAAAATTGAAAACCGGGGAATCCTCCGGGTACCCGATGCAAAACTTAAGACTAACTTTGAATTAACCGGATACCTGATTAAAATTCGTGGCAGTTCCAATTAGCCATAAACCTTTTGTAATTATTTTGTTCTACTGTTGTTTTGTTCGTACCTACTTTTTGATTGAGAATCGAATTTTTAATCGAATTTAGGTTATGATTCTGAAGATTGGATATCGTTTTTTACTTTTGGAACTGTAATAAATTGTATTTGTCTAAACTATAATATAATATTATAAAGAGAAAATATTTAATTATTTGTATGTTTGTTTGTTAAGGCGCTATCTCGAAAATCTAAAATCCTCGAAAACCTACTAAGCGAGCGAAAGTGATGCAATTACTTTTGAAACGCAAAAGAAGAGTGATGGCTATAAAGTGCGTGCGCTCGGAATAAAACGACGTATGTGCCAAAACGAATATACTCTTTTTTTAACAAAATAAATAAATAAAATTTAAAACTACTTTGAGTAAACTTTGATATCATAATTCTCTATGTTCTAAAGTAAATTCCATTGAATAACTCTTAAGCGTTACGCCGTGATGTTGTAAACAGTAAAAAAATATATATTTACTTTGAAATTTTTTTGTATCGAGAAAAATTAATTGAATCGTGTATTCCTTTTACACGATACTAGACCAGAGTCAAAAAATATATACCAAAATGTTAAATCCCTACTCCACATACTTACCTAACAAGTTACACGAAATAGAAAAACCACATTTTTTTCAAAGTCAAAGTCAAATCATTTATTTCAAATAGGCACATTAAAGGCACTTTTGAACGTAAAAAAAAAACTAAATAGAATGATTCTAGTCGCCCATTCCAAAAGGTAGTTTTCGTATGGAGAAGAATGGGCAAGAAACTCCACCGTTACTCTTTTAAAATGTTTTACAAGGTCTTGTATACATAATAAAAATTATATGTGAACACGATGCACCCATAATAAAATTAGTCTACCATAAAAGGTAAAAAGAATTTAAAATTAAGCAATGACAGGTAAATCAAATAAGATATACATAGAGATACATGGTGCTCACATATTTACAAGTTATTTTTTTTTAAATGCAAAAGTATGTGAATTTTAACAAGTGTGTGAGCCAATTCAATATATCACCTTAAGCTTTCGCGCTAATACGGCTGAATAGATTTGAATGAAATTTGGCACATAAGTAGACCATAACCTGTATTAGGACATAGGATACTTTTTGTCCCCATGACCAAAGTAAAATCATTTATTTGAAATAGGCACATACAAAAACACGTTTGAACGTAGAAATGTACAAAAAAAATGATGATTCTATCGCCTCTTCCGAAAGGTAGTTTCATATGGAGACGAATGGGCAAGAAACTCCACCGTTATACATTTAATTATTTTTTTTACTATTTTGTATAGGTACCTACATTAATTACACACACATACAATTATACATACAAACACATACAAACAACAACTCACATATGTGAAAACTATACACCTTAAATAAAATTACTATACCACAAAAGCTAAAAATAATTTTAAAAAGAAAATGACAGGATCCCACGGGATCGAGACTTATGCGGGTGAAACCGCGGGGCGTAGCTGTAATAAATGTAATAAATTGGAGTGATTACGATTGGAGTGATTAGTAGATAAGAAACTAAAACTTGAATGTGTGTGTATGTTTTTCTTAATACTAGAAAAATAAAGTTTTAGATAATACCAATAATGTAAAGACTACTGAAGACAAATATACAAGGTGTTGATTTGCATCCTCGTCAAATTTCAGGAGGTTGTCATAAAATACATTTTATTACTTTAGTATTTTAGTACTTAGTAAAGTAAAAGGCGTTTATTTGTGTGTGAAAGCGCGGTTATAGGGCTAGTAACAGACGAGCCGCGTTTAAATACGGCTGGTTCACACTTACGGATTTCCGTAAATAAGAAAAAAAAACCTACCCATTTTATTGTTGATTTGGGTCGAGAATCATTAGCATAATTACGTCCTTGAATTTGACTAGGATGCAAATCAACACCTTGTATATTGCAGTAAGATTGTTACCCAACGTTAGTTTTGTTTCTATTGCGAGACCAAATTGCTTACCCAACTCTTAGATACATACAGAACTTTTCTCATACAATGGAAAGGTACGCTTGACTTAATACAGACCTACTAAGCGACTTGTACTCTTTCAAGCGATTTATTGACTAAAGAAAACACAGAGCGTCGTAAATCAATGTGTTTTCTAAGTGCACCAACGATTGTTGTGCTATACGAACATAGCCATATAGCCAACAAGTGTTGTAGTCGAGGCAACAAAACTACGACAACATTTTCCATTATAAGTCAACACAATTGTATAAATAGATAGCATCGTTGCCTTATCTATCTATACGTGTCAATATAGAATAGAATTGCGATGTTTCTATCACGATACAATCGCATAAAAGGGCAAGCGGCTTGATTCTGCGACTTCTTCAGATGAAATTTAGATAAGGACGCGTCCTCACGCAGTCTCCGTACTGTAAGTAATTGGATGGGGCGGGCGTGGGGTTCGACTTATCGACACTCGTCAATCGCAATAAAACTCGGCAAATCGCAATGTGTGGACGGTTACTTATACGATTTATCGATAGAGAAGTAATGACTAGTCGCGGCCCTACTCTGTGCAGTTATTACTGTATTCTGGAAATCAAATGCATTTACCGATTTGTGGTTAAATTCCCGCTAAAGCTTGCTCGAAATGTCGTTTTGAGCTAAATTGCTAAATAATACGCTTAGCTGGTTGTAGAAGTTTATGGAGTTGTACTTTATCTGTAGTCGCTATTGATTAGATTTGTATTTTGGTTTTAAATTTAAACCTAAAAGTGCGGTTTGGTGAACATTCTTTATAGGTTTTGAGGTTTAGTCTGGATGGCTTTGCCAACCGACCTCCACGAATGTTTGATAAGTTGATGGTATATATTAAGAGATACTAATAATAAAGCTGAAGGGTTTGTTTGTTTGTTTAATATCATGCTACCAACCCTACATCAGCACGTTAAGCCACCATCAGTGGACGAGCAGTGGTGGCCCAGAGGTTACGGCCCAGATTTACGAATAGGTCGTAGTTTCGAACCCAAGCAGGCGCTTTACTTTGAGTAAATAATTTCATCACCACTGCTCTCAAAACGGTGAAGGAAAACATCGTGAGGAAACCGGCATGTTCAAGAACCAAAAAAAAAACGAAGTTATGAGACATCTACCAACCCGCACTAAGCCCACGTGGTAGATTACAGCACACTCCCATTCGAAGAGAGGAGGCCTGTGTCCCAGCAGTGGGGAAATTATAGGCTGATGATGCTATGGTGTTAACAGTAACTATGACAGTCAGAAGCCCGAAAATGTACCAACTATTTGTGTAACCTCAGAAGAGATCGGTATTTCCTAGTAATTGGGCTGTGGGAACACGTTGGCGGTCGCTGCAAAAATATACAGGCGTATGTGTTTAGACTAGTTTCCAGACTCATTTTAATTAGGAAAACGCGATCTCAATGCACTCATTCTTTTGATTGATTGAAATTAATAAGAATAGTAAATTAATTATGAATTGAATAAACCAAGCATCGCAATATGCATTGTAACAATTAAATTATAATAACACCTATGCAACATAATTTATTGTTATTTTATATTATTATGGTTAAGTAATTTATTTTCAAATCAAATTATTTCGAAAATATTTGAAACTAATTTAATTAAAAGAACAATTATAATTTGTTTTTACTTTCACATTCAATTATGTGAAGATTAATGATTACAAAGTTGTTGTTGTTTTAATTAACTTGGCATTCGTTTTCCTTTAATTATTTTCTTCTGCTATTCTAACACCATATTATTGTTACAGGTATGTACATCGAACTTGGCATAATATTATCAACCAGTTACAGGTAAAAAAATATATAAGTAATCTTAGATTTTTCGGTTTATCTCAAGTGTTTCAGCAATTAAGATAAGATTAACTCCACACTGAGTTACAAATTAGTCGTATCGCAAGCCGCACTCGTAAAGCTCGGCGCACACTCACGATAACCTCCTCTGGAGTTTTAGCGCCCAACTATAAATAGTCGGTAATAAATTTGTCGTTACACTAGAGGAGTATCTAACGCGCAGGAAATTACTGGTTCACTTGATGACCCTTATTTTTACTTCGTCCAAATTGAGAACTCACACGGTTTTAATTAACATTTCCTAATGAATCCACACTTCATGTACAGTCACGAGCACTAATATGTCAACACTTGGCAACTTTAAATTGCGATTTTTTCACGAAATAACGAATGCAACGTTAAAGCACGACACTTTACATAAACCTATGGGTTCGAAAATACTATGTTTCTAATAATATAAAATTTCATTCAAAAATAAAGGAGAAAATCGCCTTTGAATAAAGCCAAGTGTATACATACTTATGCTCGTGGCTGTACAGCTTCATTAATTTTTACTATCGGAACCGCAGAATACAGAGTGAGAGACCCGCTAAATAAGGCAGTGTACCTAAACACAAATGTACGCTCACAAAAATGTGGGGAATAATTTATGGGCCATAATTTTACTGAGCAACTTTGAAGACCCCAAAATGGGAACGGAACACAACGAATGCTTACAAAATATGCACAGTCTATATAATTTTATTACAACATTCGACAATCAACAAAAGAATTTGAGACAAAGGACCTTTTTTGACGGCTCATAAAACTTAATTTGATCTCCCCCTAAATTTAAATAACCACAAACATAGTTTTGCTAGAACACTCAGAGTCAAACACTCAAACCTTTATTATTATAAATGTGTTCGAAAATTGAAGTCCGATAACGGATTTTTTCCATTTTGAACAAAGAACGTTTCGTTCTATTTTCTAATTTCGGTTCCGATTACGTCACAGGGGAACAAAGACCTGTTGATGCAACTCATAAACAGATGAAGGCAATGAATGCAATGTGCATTTTGTTAAACTACCCACATGTTTTTGTGAAGGGATTTAATTTTAAATTGTTGTGTCAATTGATAAGGATATTTATCGGCTTGGTAATTGAAGTATGAGAAGAGTTAAGATTAATTGTACTTAAGTATTTATAATTTCCTGCCTGGGCCCATTTCCGTTTCACATCGGGCTATTGACATATTTAACACTACGAAGAAAGAAACGATAATTTAAAAATATACCTCGTGCATATACCTAGAATTTTAATATCATTCATCAAAATTCCTTCACATTCCACACTGATATTGGCACGAACAGAAACAATGCATTCCTTATCGTACCAACAAAAAAACAAAATCGATATTTTCCTTCCATTTACGAACTCATAAACTCCGCATGAACGAACGCACGACTGTATTACGTTTTCTTGTTAACGACAATTATGTCACACATTTCGGGCCCAACGAAATATGTACTGGCATTAAAATGATTTTTATTGTTCTTCGTAACTGCGGGACCACGTGTAGCTACCATATTGTATGGAACGTACGATTCGTACGATTACTAAACTTAATACCGTGCAGATGTACGATTTCGTAATATCGGATTAAATGTTCGCCGGATGATGATCTTGTGAACACGTGTTGGGATTGTTATTAGATAATTATGTCACTTCATAGACGGTTGGATTGTTTATTACACAAGAGTAGCGATTAATAAGGGCGTCGTATGGGCTTTGATGTTGTAAGTATGAAACTGTTTTATTTTGTTCTTATTTGAAAGTGTAATTAAAATTATTATATGATGATATGACAATATTATGGAGCAGTGGTGGCCCAGTGACAACGGCCGCTACTTATGAGTTGTAGGCCGTAGGTTCGAACCCAGACAGGCACTTTCATCATCATTTCAGCCGAAAGACGTCCACTGCTGGACATAGGCCTCCCTCAAAGCACCTCCACTTCGACCGGTTCTGTGCTTCTCGCATCCAACGGGTTCTTGGCGACAGGCGCTTTACTTTGTGTTAAATATTTCATCACCACTACTCTCAAAACGGTGAAGGAAAACACGGTGACTAAACCGGCATGTCCTAGAACCAAAAAATATCGAAGACATGTGACTTCTACCAACCCGCACTAGACCCGTGTGGATTTCGGCCCACTCCCTCACACCGCGAGGAGGCCGGTGTCTCAGCAGTGGGAACATTGTATGATGATTATTAATATTATAAACATTAACCAAATTTATGCAGTTTGGTTGTAAAATTAAGGGAATGGACGATTATATTCAGTTCTTTGTTTATCGGAATCAATTTGGCTGCTTCTTGCTGCAAATTGAAAGGCAACAAAAATGTCAACCGTGTAATTCTCGTGCGTATCTAATACACATTTACATAATTTGATCGCCAAGTAATCATTGTTACAGAAGCCTCACTATGTTTAAACACCGGAAATGATCCGCACGATCGCAGTCGATTACTTAAATCTGATTCTCAAATATCCAAAGCGTCTTTCCCTCCTTTACCTCATCGTAAATAAAATGATTCATCGCTTTCAACACTTAGCAAGAGTAATCCAAGATGAGTCTATTTTCTTAAAGATCCAACGAAAAATGTGTGACGTAATGCTCTTTATATTAAACGCCATACTTTCACATTGTCGTCGCTTTGAAAGAAAGATTGCTTTTTACGAGTGGATGCGTACCAGATGATTACGTTTTCTGTCGTCGGTTGAACGTACCCATTTCGGATTATATGATTTACATGGGAAGTTCAGCGACAAGCTTATAAAGCTACGGCTACATTGTCACGATTACGCGCTTTTTGTTGTACAGCGATACGTCGAGCGGTGTGCGAGAGAGCGCGCAAAGTGTAGTCTCCGTAAGAGCGTAGACGGGCTGCATTTTTTCCATACAAACGTATTCCCCTATTCTCTTCCTGGATAATGCCTCTAGAGTAATCATTTTTATTTATAGAAATCTAGGTCTATTGAAGGCATGCCCCTGTCATTTTTTTTTCAAAAAAATTATTACAAAAATAAATATGATTTTCCGAAAACCTAAAAAAATGCCCCGTTTTTACCTACGTAATCAGTCGACTACCAAAGAAAATTGAAAAGTTTTTAAGATAAAAACAAATGATAGGGGCATAGATCTATTCTTCCTTTAAATTTTGATACCAAAAATATTTTAATCGGCTTAGGTTTCGAGGAGAAAACAGGGGAATACGAAACGTCGATCGGTCATGGTTTTTTCTAGGTAAAATCGTTCTGAGCTGCAGTTTTACCTAACGCACTGTACGGGGGGAGGCTAGGGCGCAGAGCGACGGTAATAGTTTCTTCAAATACCTATTTCTCAATTCTCGCGCAGCCCGTCTGCGCTCTTAACGCGACAATGGTGCCGATTTCCTTGTTCACAAACTAAACTAAAGTCTAAGTTCAGTGAACCTTTTTCTTTTTATTTCATTAAGAAAAGGACAGAAGATACATTTTAGTTTAGTCCTGTCAAATAATCAGCGCCTGACACTACTTCATACAAGTTTAGACGTGATTAGAAACTTGCCTACTAAAATTACGTCAATTTATGTCAACAGTGTTGTGTGTAAAAACAGTCAGTCGATACTATTACCTACCTGATGTAGTACCTACATCATATTTAATAAAAATTTCTCTTACAATCTCTATCGCTAATAGAACCAGAAGAACAATACGTTAATAAGTAAGTCACTGTAGAGTGGATTTTAATTTAATATCCGTTGTCGTGATAATAAAATTGCATTATGGACCTTATGGCTATAATTTCGTATTAAAACTTTTACTTACGTCGTAAAATGCCTCGGTTGGTAGAAAGGTTTCCTTGATTACCGTCATTAAATTATTAACTACTACTTTTTCAATCAACATTTCTAGAACAAAGGAAAGTATCTATCGGTTCTACTTCTAAAATTCATATTAGTATCGATGATCGATCGGAAACTGGATTCGGAAGAAAAAGTGAGTTTGTGCAAATGATTATCTTGCAAAAACTTGATAAAAACCGTATAAAAAGTTATCGAATATCTTTGATTTCAAAAGGCTTATGGCTCTATTATAAGTTTTGTATAGGAAGCCATAATAAATGTAGTAGATATCGCGAGGTACTCGTTGAATTACCCTGCAGGGGCGCGACTTCCCCGCAGGGAGCCTGAGTACTGACTCATTCGGGGTAAGGGAACTTTGTTAATGCACTTTACGTCACACGAGTTTATTTGTTTAGCTAATAATAAATAATAATAATATAATAATAATAATATTCCACAACTATCACACAACGCCGTCTAGTCTCAAGCTAAGCAGAGCTTGTGTTATGAGTACTAGACAACTGATAAACATACTTATATATTTCTAAATACATACATATATAGATAAATTACACCCAGACACAGAACAAATGATCATGCTCATCACACAAACATTTGTCCTGGGTGGGAATCGAACCCACGACCTCCGGCATAGCAGTCATAGTCACTGACCACTAGACCAACAGGCCAGTCCTAGCTACGATCCCACATAGAATAACTTTATTACTGTGCTATTAAGTTGCAGAGTGCGGGGACAGTGGTTATGGATACTGTGGCAACAAATTAGGACTTCTAACGTGAGTGTATTATCGAAACTAACTGCCCCGTTATCCTGGGATCGATTCCCGGGTCGGACAAATTGTTATTGGGTTTTCCATTAGGAATTTCTTAGTAACAGTCCGGAGGTTGAAAGTTGGCGGTTTAACGCCCCCGTGCCTCGGAAAGCACGTAAAGCTGTTGGTCCCGCGCCTGATCTCTCTCTGGTCGTGTCGGATTGCCGTCCCATCAGGCTGTGAGAGTAAAGGAACAGAGAGTGCGCCTGTGTTTGCGCACAAACTTGTGCACTATAATTCAATATTTCCTGCGTACCTGGCTAATCTCCGTTGAGATTTGCCACCATGACCGAAATCGGTCGGGAGGCTATTCATCATCATCATCTTCCTGCCCTTATCCCATGTTTACTTGGGGTCGGCGCAACACGTTTTCTTCTTCCATTCGCCCCTGTCAACCGTCACGCTATCATTCACTCCCTTCTCTTTCATATCATTCCTCACACAATCCATCCATCTTTTCTTCGGCCTTCCTCTCCCTCTCCATCGGGAGGCTATTATCGAAACTATGTTTTAGAATGTTACAGGTTATGAATGCTCTAAGACGATTAATTACATGATAAATGAATAGCTCTACATTTTAAAACGTAAGTTCAATGAATAAAACTCGAATACTGACAAATCACGCTGCAAAAAGAATTCAGTCCGACTTAGTGCCTTTTTTGTGTGCGAAAAGTTTAAATAAATAAAAAGTATGAACCAAGAAAATATTCTCATGTACATACATACCGGTCAAAATCATAACCCTCATTTTTGCTTCGCCGTAGTCGGGTAAAAAGAAATATAAAACACTTCTTTACACAGCGTCGAGTTAATGGACACAACTTTGTTGCCTTTATTATTAATGAAAATATCTGTTCCACATAATTTTCCTTTGAATAAATTTTCCTCAAATATCCCAATAGTTACCAAAAAAAACTTCCTTGTAAACATATTCTCGAGTATCTACAGAAATCAGATCCTTTTCAAAACGCACTTATTTCCATAAGTTGGCATGTTATTGAAGAGTGGTTCTTTGAATTGCAAATAGGCTGGTCCTCGCGAGTTCCATTGAAATGTCAATTTGTTTTCTATTTGGGGTGGCTTGTTTGGTAACCTCCAGACATATCGTCTTACTATTGTGTGTTTTGGCCTGTGGATCTTACACTTTTCCCTGTGTGAAGGCGGTGTTTGCTGGGAATACCTATGCGTGAGATACATATTTATTGCAAGGCTTCTTTTTGGGGGGAAAGGTACAGTATAAAAAGCAAATGATACAAGTTATTTTGTTGGCGACTGGAAATGTACGCTCCTAAAGTTTTCTTCGTAAGCTGAAGTCAATAGGTATTTTATTGATAAATGAGTTTATTTTTGCAAGTAGGTTTTTACAAACACTTTTACACGTCAATCATATTTTTTTTTAAACTTGATAAGGTTGGCGTTTCCTATCTGACTACTCTGAGAAGAAAGGCCGAAACAAACTCAGAGGTCACAGTCTCTTTTAAAGTTCAGACATAATCTTGGTCAGGTTATAAGATGGCCTTTTGAGGAAAAAACCACACAGATTGAGAGGACCTGTGCAGTCAATGCACGCATTTGTTAGAAATCGTGCAGCTCAACTCAAGACTTAAGGAGCTCAACGATTCGACGAACAATACCAAAGAAAGGACATTTGGGTAGGCCTCATAAACTACTCAAACTGCCAGAAGTATTAGAAGTAGATCCTTTAGTATGACTTTCAGTCATGTTGTTAGTTATTTGTAGGTACCTAACCTACCAACCGCAAACTGTGTCACAATGTAATAACAGTAAAGGATATTGAACCTAATCGATAAAACAAATAAGAACTAAAGTAGTAGGGTAAGTGTAGGGAGTTATTTCGTGATAGACTGCCATAAATAATTCAAAGTGAACATATATTTTTGCGTTATTGGATTCAATTAGGTTTACAAAGACGACTATAGGAAAGTAATCTTTCATTTAAACTATAATTATAAAGAGAAAATATTCGATTTTGTATGTGTGTTTGTTACGCTTTAACGTAAAACGGCTTAAGGGATTTGGATGAAATTTAGCACATGAGTAGACCTGGGTTAGGACATAGATTTTTATCTCGATATTTCCACAGGATCGAGACTTATGAGGGTGAAACCGTGGAGCGCAGCTAGTAAAACTATAAAGTAGGTAGCTTGCATAGGGATTGATGAAAACCCTTTACGGATTTTGTACAAAGTGCTTATCTGTCTCGTTCTTTGCAATAAACAGCAGAATATCATGCAAAACAAGGAACTGTAAGCTCATTCATTCAGTACATTCACCCACTACACCGGCCAACCCTCAAACAATAAAGCCAGCAAAAACCGCTCTAAAATTTAAAACTTCGTACTTTATGAAGTGGGCTCTAAATTTTGGGGGTTTCTCTTTTTTTGCGACAAAAAGTATAGTCGCCGTGTTCGGTATCGCCGTATCCGGGATCCGGTTTTTATTAGTGGCGGATATCGAGTGGCTTCCGAGGGCTTTGTGGGGCGATTTGGTCTCGAACGCCCATTGTGGTACGTTGTGGTACTGAACGCCCTATTGTCAGCAAGATGTCGCTGGCTTTGTCGTTCAATATCTAGAACGTTTAGCACAATGAACTATGCTTAACTGCAAATCGTTATTGATTGTTTGATTTTTTGTCAAGTGACAGTTTTTGTTGAGCTTAATTTTGGGGTGGTATTGTTTTCTGTTTTTGTTGATATTGAAGCCTTACAGTGGGTTGATAGAACCCTCAAAGATTTTTTTGAACCAAGCTTGAAAAAAAAAAATCCAAGAGTACCTACTCGAAAAAAACCTTATGGTCGATTAACCTGCTGTAGTTTCCAATAAAAACATAACCCTGTCTTTACTGTGACGCAGTCGGGTAAAAAATCTTAAAAGAATTTAACTACACATTGTTTTTTCATATTTCACTCATATTGTTTAAAATTCTTAGGGTGTTTGAAGATTAACGGATCTTATTGCAACTATGTATAAACGTTTCTATTATGTTGTTAAAAGCACGTTCAGTTTCTCGACACATGTTTGTTATATCGCAGCGAACAATAAAACAATGACAATTAATGGCCGTAATAACAATGCAATATGAATTAATATCGGTGTGAAAATAGCGATTGGGGACTGATTTTTTTCACTCGTACTTCGGACGAATCCTGTAGACAATGGCTTTACAATAGACTGTCAATGAATTTATACTGCGATAAAAAGTTGAACGACATTTTTATTAATCCAACTTTGTGACTTTAAAAATAAAGCTAGAATACATAATGTCACTTCTTCCCTGAGTTTTAATGCTCTAAAGGTAACGGAGGTAATCTATTATTAAATGTTCTTTCTCAACACTTTGTTAAACTCGGAATCATTTCATTCTGATAAATAAAACAGTTTATTGATCTCAAAACTGTTGATTCGATTTAAACTGTACATCTTGTTTAGGTTATTAGAAACGTTTCACAGAACTCCAAATTCCTGAGAACGAAGTCAAAAAACTACTTATTCAACAAATGTTATTAGTTTATAGTAAACACAATTTAGCGAGTTTAAAATACTGTAAATAACAAAATAGGTAACGAGTTGAAATCGTTTACTTTTAGCGCCATCAATTTTATTACTAGGGTTGGGCACAGTAGACTTAAAATCTCGGATATTTCGAATAGAACTGTGTACCGAATTTATACGAACGACTAAGTTTGGAACAGGCGGTGTCCAGTAGAAATGGGAAATGCTGGAAAAGCGAAACGAAACAAAATGTAAGGATTTGTTTTAAAAAAGACGCAGAGCGATTTGCAAGCTGGGTCGCTCAAAGCAACAAAGTTGATTGATGGACATGAATTCTTTTTGGTATTGTTGTATCTTGAAAGTAGGAAAATTTTACTTCATGGATTTGACTAAAGCTTTGTTTTTCTAGGATAGATGTTCCTTCTTAATATTATAACGGCCTTCATAAAAAAACTGTCACTTTCACCAGTATTTGATATTAAGGTGTCAAAAAACGCTCGGTATTTGAACAGCTGTTATTGTGTGAACATTAATTTTTCATTGCTTCGGAAAAGAAAAGAGGTGCTTATGGAATCCGACCCAATACTTCATGATTATACCCAGATTTTATAAAATAAAGTATTTTCTTTAGAAAAAAATCCTTTTACTAAGGGATCAAGTGCACGCCGACAAGCGACAACCCTATTGCAATCCATTGAAATTTAGATTAACGTGCATTAAGATTCAGTCCGGAACGCGGACTCAGTTAAAATGTTTTTGTTGTTCATTGCTGCCATCGAATTAATGATCCGCCTTTGTGTCGCTTGATTACATCGATTACTATCGCATAAAAAAACACATTTATTCGATTATTCGAACTTCCATTGAAGGAAAAATATTCGCAATTATTGAATCCGCTGCAGCTCATCCATAACCATTGAAGTGTTGGCCAGAATAACTTTAAATTAGTTGCAAAAGAAAGTCTGAAGTTGGACGTAACGTTAAACGCGTGTAGAGCAGTTTTTAATAAAACTGCCGAAGAAATCTGCATAAGTAATACTTTAGTAGGAAGGGAGAAAAACGTATTTTTTAACATTTTTAAATTCGAGTCTACATACTTGGCTGGACGAGCTGGACAAAACAAACGACCCGTGGTCCACTTTAGCCCTGGATCGAAAGAGCTGGAAGTCATTGGGAGAGGCCTTTGCCCAGCTGTAGCACTTGCCTCGTTGGTCTAGTGGACGCAAGCGCTACTGCTGAGCATAACTGGCGAAATGTATGTGTACTATAGAGTACAACTCTGCCTAACCCTCGAGGGTTACAGGCGTAATGTTATGTTATGCGATGTTGTACTTTTAAGTACAATCTTAAATTTTATAATGAAGAAGGCAGCCTAGTAACTTCCGGCAGGTTATTTTAAGTGGAATATTTTTAACATTTTTACCATTTGTTTGTTTTAGTTTTCGCAGAAAAACGAGCTTCTGGCTGTAAGAGCCAATGAACTTGCAATCCAACTAGGAATGTTTACGTTGCCCATGGCACTCGGGCTGTGGGAAACAGCCGGTTATTTTTGCACAAACGCTATTTTGAGCACAGCACTACCGCCTGTGTTGTTGGCATAATTTAATTTTACCCTTGTACGTTGTAGCGTAAATTAGTGGGTTTATTTTAATGCCAAAAAGTCTATCATAGGGCTGGATTTGGACAAATAAATTGTTATTTAATTTTCGCGATTATCTTTGTGTAACGCTCATTTAATAAAAACTAGCTTCTGCCCGCGACTTCGTCCGCGTGAAATTTCTTGTTCCCCGTCCCACCCCGTCGCATCGCATCGCATTAGGTAGGTACCTGCCCGGCGCCACCACTTCATTTTCGCTTAGCGTTCTCTCTGAAGTTTTTCTTTTTGCTCGGCTCCTAAGGGTCATAGCGTGATGCTAAATAGCCTTTAGCCTCAAGAATTGGGAACTCAAATGCAAAAGTATTTTTTTCAAATTCGACCGGCAGTTCCCGACATACAAATTGCGATCAAACAAAATAACAAACTCTTCAGCTTTATTATTAGTATAGATAGGTAGAATGTACTTTTATTTTGGCTCAGAATGAAAAGAAAATGTGTGTACAATATCAAGAAAAAATATGGGCTTTTTAAACAGGAATTTATCATTCTATATGAGAATAAGCGGATATGAGAAAATCATGTGCAAGCAAAAAATAAACACACAATTTGAAATTTGAAAAATATCCTTCAATCTGTAGCAGATTTTGTAGCAAAAAAAAAATCTAAAACGTTACTCAATGTAAGAGCAGTTCCGAGTTTAAAACATCCAAGTCACAAGGGACTTCTCTTTTAAAGCTCATTGTTAGTGGGTTAAGGATTCGTACGGTAACCCTGTTCCCACTGGGATTCTTGAATAAAACGGGAACCATCGGAATGTTGCGAATAAACCTCCACTCTGTTTAGAGAAACGTTCAATGTTTATGTTCGCACACGATGTAGAGCTTAAACCTCACGTTTACGATTCTTTTGTAGGGCAACACTATATATTTGCTTAAGGTTCTTGTTTGAAACATTTTTTATTAGGTCAAAGTACATATTACATTTTACAGTAGTACCTTGTCGTAAAAATGGTCCCATCGAATTTTAAAAAGATACTGTCATACCTACACATACAGCAGAGTAATATGTACATAATTTAAATACCCCACGCCTCTAATGAATAATCCCGCCGAAAATACTATTTTGAACTTGGTTTGTTTTGAAATCGTGATGACAGCAAGCTTCAAGTGTTGCCATTGTCTAAAAAAATTACCCACGTGCATTTTAGGGGATTAAGATGTTTTGTCACTTGTCACCCTTTTCACTTTAACTTTTACATTTTACAGGATGGTGCTACAATAGGTTAATGTTAAGTGTTAATATTAACTTTGACGGAAACAACAACGTTGCCATTGGTCTAACCCACCCTTAGGGATAAGAAACAGACGATACTCTAAAAATATGAACTTCTTCTTACGCTGTGCCATATCTACGCCCGGACACCGTACCTTCCTTTTTAATGAGGAAGTTTTAAAGTTTTGAAATGTGATCGATCTGTCTGAACGCGGATGGGTGGCCAATCCAAATGAGACGTGACGACCTTAAAGAGTATGCGCCTTGATTCCGGTTGCTACATAAAAAAGCAAACATTCGAAAACTTTTTTGTTTGGTGTCGGGTATTTAAGGAATGTAATGTATTGTGTAGTGGCCTTTGCCTTCTTTCTTTATTTTTTTAAATGCTTGTGTAAGTGCTTTGCCCACCGCACTATTAATAGATTGGTACTTAAGATTTCCTTTGATTTCTAAGTCCCAGTAGCTATTTCAGTTTTCTCCTATCAATAAACTGTTTTCTTGATAGAATCACTGATCGGTTATTATAGAACTGATTACCTATCAGTAACTGTGTAACCGATTTTCACTTTAAAGAAACAATTATCGGAAATCAACCATTTGTTTAAGTTTTTACAATATTTCTACCAAACCAGTGACTTTGCCCCATCTCAGAGGATAGGTTAAAAAGATATCGCTTTTACTATGCCAATAAAAAGTAATGGCTAACTATCAAATCGTGATACGCAGTAGTAAAGAGAACGCCATCACAAAAATCGTGCCTCAATCACCTTAACGGCTTCAAGCGCGATTTTTCTCATAACTTTTCACATATGCTTTCACAAAAGAAATTATTCATGTAAGGGGGAGTAATACGCACAATATACCTACGTATATTGTGCGTATTACTCCCCCTTACAGTCAACTGTCAGTCAACTGTCCAGTGCCCACGGTGGATTAATGACTCTAAAACCAGAGGTTACTAATGGACCCGAGACAGATTAGTCGAAGTCACTTAAAGAAAGTGATGCTTTCGCGTGATTGAAATCAATTTTAAAGGAAATTTAGATCGGGTCATCAATACAACGTAATGTTCAAAGAATTTAACAGTATCGGTATAAAATGCTATTGAAAGTATGATGCATACTGTTTTTACATAAACAAAGGTGATATATTTTAATAAAGCTGTTACTAATGTTTTAATTCGGACAATAATGTTTTCATGTAGTCATTACTTTGCATAAGTGTAAAATGTTTCAAACATTAAAAGAGAGAAACTCGGTTAAAACATTTTTATGGCTGTAATAAAAATTATTATACCAAATGTACACAAAACATTTTCATTTAGTCCATTTAAAGATAACAGAGGGACTGGAACGTGAAATATAATAACAAAATGCATTTAACCCGAACATGTTACGAATTCCCAAAGCGCTGTGGCTATCAGCCGTCAGTACCAGGACAAACTGACAAACTTTAATATCAGGACATGTCTGATACACGATGACGGGCGGTTTTACATTAATATTGTTTTGTTTATACGTATCTGGTTTTATGTAGATACGATTAAAATAAAATAATTTGGTACTTATTTTTTAAATTTTTGTTTGCCTGCCAGATATAAACTGTTTTAATGGATAAACATAAAAGCAGAGAGCAGCCTCTGGTTACACATAAACGATAAACGTGCCAAGATTCTTATCCGCTTGCTAAGTGCAATGATTATGGCAATTAACGACACGGGCCATGGGGAGACCCGTGTGGAGTAGACTTGACGTCAACTCCACCCAGAGCGGGAGGGGACATTAGATGATTTCCCATCCGCAAAAAAAAAAAAAAAAAAAAAAGGGCAGATAATGTCTGATGTTGCTAATTGTGAAAAATTAAGATTGACTCCGAACTCTCGACTGGATTGCGTTCAATTACTGTATAGATCCATTAAATCTAAGACAAAACGCTAAAGAAGGGTTGAATGCAGAGGTTGATAATGACAAATATGACAATGTAAATCTTGAAAGTGCTAAATATCACATTTCTCAGTAACCCATTGTAACAGAACATCCCACAACAACACATGAAGATGACACGTGCAAATGACACAATTAATCAACAATTAGAATGGAAACAGATTAAATTAAAGTAGTTTGCAATTCAGTGGTTGTCCTACTTAAGCGGGCTCTCTACGATCCGTCATGTCGTACGAAACATCGCATGATGTATGGCCGACGGAAGTTTCAATTGCGATGTTAAGCCCTTCGTACTCAAATCATTATTAATTTATTTACTGTCTTTGTTTGTTGTTACGTATATCCGCTGCTTTGTCTGATTATTCAGTGCTGTGAACTTGAACCAGTTTGTATTGTTATGGTCTTTAATGAAAATGTTCTCATTTTTAATATTTGTGGAATTTTCATCATGGACGAAAGTTATACTTTATAAAGGTTAGCTAATGTTAATTAATGGTCTATTTAATGAAAAATTATGAGTCTTCAGCTAACTCGACTTATTATATTCTACATCGACGTTCGTTTATTTAATAAATCTGATTCAGCTAGTGCGTTCAATTTATCAAGCCAGGCAGTTTAGAAAGCATTAAATCTAAACTAGTTGGAAATGTCACGATAGTATGATTTGCGAATCTCTTTCACAGTTTGACATGACATTCAAATGAGTTTCAAAAATAACAATAAGACCAATGTCGCTAAGTGCTCGGTCCCCTATTCTGAATAATGGCGTAACGAAACGGCATCGGAGGGAGGACTTTCCGTAAAATGATTCTGTTGTACTCCTCCCTTATTAAATGTAAATAGTTATTGATCCTATAAAGATAAAATGAGATGGGTGTAGGTAAGCAAAATTGAGGAAAAGATAAGGCTAATATCGTGTAATATTTTGTTCATGGAAAAATATCGTTGTCATAATTATTCAAAATGAATCCTAAAGTAAACATGTTCTGCAAGGTAGTCTAAATTATTTTGCACGTTTGTATTTGCATATTAATAATAAATATTGCAAAATAAATATTAACAAGTTTTCATATTTGCGGTATCTCAAAAACGTTTACGTTTTATGCTAAAAATAAATACTATATGTAATGAATCAAACGTATTTCTGCAAGCGTAGGTACACAAAAAGTAAAAAATACGATACGAAATCATTTCTTATTCGCTTCACAAAGTTATGCGATGCGCTTATTTTTAATAATAAAGATATATGAACCGTGGAAATAAAATATTCCGAGCCGTTGAACAGAAGTCACGTATAGACGTCGCCGCTGTATGGCTAAAGAAATTGAATGTCAGTGACTTGCACGCCTTGAAAGCTTACACCAACCAGTCTATCCCAAGCGTCAGGTGAAATGGCAGCTCACTTCGAGCTTACTTTACCAAAGTTTTCACGGTGAAATTTTTACAGAAAAGATCAGCAGTAGAGAATACCTGTAACTTGCACGATAGTATGCGAGTAACTTGCATGCCATTGTGCCCTAACAACTTCTGATTGGTGAATGTCATAATGGCATGGAATTGCATACTTTTGTCCAAGTTACAGCCATGTGTATTAGGGTGTCTATGAAGACAGTTGGAATTTATATTTCTTCATAAACCCATGTAAATGTCTTTATATTTTATAATAGTGCGATAAAGTAACTAAGTCCATGAATAAAACATGACGTGTACCCCGAATATTAAAGACTAAAGTAGGTGTCATATTTGTGAGATCTTATATTATATCTTTGCGTTATTATTATCTCATGAACCATCCACTACAAGGAAATGGATTACATTTTTGATCGTTTCCATTCCATCGCGCTCATTGTCTAGGGGATGGTATTATGTGAGTGATGATACCCATCTACTGTTGTTTCTTTGATTAATATTTTGCTCTTTTTACTGGATATAAATCTTCCGTTAGCTTAAATTTCCTATTTGCAAATAAGGAGAAATGGAAATTATGGTAACTAAATTGCTGAATGTTTATTTTATGAAAGAAATAGATACAATTTGAATTGTGTTGTTTCTGTGTGTACTTTTCCTGTAGTAATGAGAAGCCGACGACACCTCAACTTTATTGAAAAACTTTGGTAACACGTTTTTTATTTCTATCAATATTATATATAATAATTTGTTGTAACTTACCTATTACCAAAATCTGACCCATTGTATTACCTCTCTGGTATTGGTTTACCCAACCCATCGCTATCACATCTTTTATAATTAAAATGAACAAAAACAGTAACTTAATTAAAGCAGTTATCAAATACCATCATTATTTGCCTCGTAAACCCAATAGCAAATATTTCCCAATTAAAATAAACATCCGGAAAATCTTTTCAGATTACCCACAATTTCGCAAGTATCTTAATTTATTGTATCCAACTGGGACTTTTTGTAATGTAATCCTCGTGATCGCAGCGAAAAATCCGACAATCATCGCGTACCCAAACTTATGTCATTAAAAGATTGAAAGATTACTTGTTCACTTGCTTGGGGTAAAAATCTACCCCATGGCTGGAGATTTATCTCATTAGTTAAATGGTCCGTCGGCTAGACGCGACATCAAGTTTTGCTATCCCGACAACTGGAATAAGGTTATTCTTACCAATTTCTTCTTAAACTCTTTTCGTCTCTCTTTCTCTTTATTTTTGCTTCTAAGGGTTAATAAGAAATTAGTGAACAATTTTGTTAAACCTCGTGGCTGATAAATTGCTACGTTATTATGGATACTGTAATAAAGATTAACGATAATAATGTTAATGTGTTCATGCGAAGTAATGATATTAAAAATGCTGGTTATGATAATATTCCTTGGTCATGCAACAGATAGTGTCGTTTTATCAGTAAATTCGTGTGGTGGTAGGTAGTATTTGATTAATAAAAATCCTTTTTTTATAGCACTATTGATTGTATCAACTGAAAACCATCTATACGACGCCAAAATCAATAGGCCAAAGATAGCTCCCTGAGGAACCCTTGAGCGATAAACTCGCAACGCCTACGGAATGCATTGAACTTTTTAATCCATTATGCTATTGCATGGTCAAGGATTATCAATAGTGCCCCAAGGCTTACATACCCGAGACCAAACCTGTAGGAGACTATACTCGTACATTTAAACCCGTGACTCATTCTGCAAACATTTACGATGGTGGTGAAGGAATGCATCTGTGGGGGAAGCTTATTGGAAAAGTTTTAACTGGATTAGATTTGATTAGAGCATTCAAGTCTCCCTGTCACTTTGCTTTATGGCTTGTAAGTAAGTTGTTAGCTAATTCTAATTCCAAGTTTTGATGACATTTTTTTATATTGTGAGTCACGAAGTAAATTATGCTTTAACGATGCACGTTTGTCATACTTTTATTATGTAACGAGTGTCGTTGATATGCGCTTGTGTAATTGTGATGAATTTATGTTGTGTAGTAAAAGGAACATGATACAAATTGAAGTCAAGCTTTAATTAATTCAAATGAAGATTGTTATCTTGATGGGGATTCTTCAATGGTTTGTCGTATATGTAGAACAAGATGATTCTTGGTAGTGAGATTACTGGTATTTCCTATTTAATTACTGGGGTTTATTTTTAGATATGACTAGAGTAAAATATCTCATTCAAACGACGGATAAACCGAAGCATTTATATTCTGGACACACTATTTTCTTAACATTTGAAGTAGGTACACTTAGAGTCAAGCCACACGGTGCGGTGCGGCGCCGCACCATGTGGCTCAAGCCTTAAAGATTGTAGATCAGCGTAACCTTTTAACAAATAAATTATACTTGAATTTATAAAAATGTTAACTTAACCTTAACCTAAGACTTGTAAGTTGACGTTTCCATAAATCGATCAACTTATTAAGCATAAGTATTTGTTTGTGTTTGTTGTTTATATTACCGTAAACAAAAGTTGCTTTATACATAAACATTGTTCTCAGCGTCCTTAAACTGAACGTAATTTGGTTCTATCACGTTTACATTACCGTCTGATCGCTGGGCTGTATAAACAAGCGATTAAAGGCGCCGATTACTGACACAATGAGTCTCAAGTGTACCTCAGACAGGTTAATGAGGCGTCTCCGTAACTTTACAGTTTGACGGGTTACTCATAACTGTTACGTTACTGTTAAATTGAAACTTGTAGACTTTGGAGTGCTATTTTCGTAACTGCTTCTTTATGCTAGCGAAATTAATTGCTTTAGTTTTGTTTAATTAACAAGCATGGTCTTGTTATTGTTTTGTTTTTTTTTTGTAACTTTTTACTCAGTAATTATTTATCTCGTCCCTACTCAACGATAACTTAAAAAAAGAAGTTCTTCAGGCAGATCTGTAATTTAGCATCAAAAAAGTAAGTAGCATTCAAGTCCAACGGGCCAATAACATATTACACTTGAATGGGTTACCGAGCAAGATAAAATATTCCAATAATTTTATGTTCTGCTTCTGACATATCCTCTTCATAATTTAGTTCAAATACTCTCAGGTAGGCAAACATACACTTTGAAGTTATTGCATAACTTACTCGCAAATGCTACCTCTATATTTAAAATGTTCAAAGTGCTCAGACGAAGCCTCATTATCATAACTCACGAATACCATTTGAACAAGTGCACCAAATGTCACAAAAGAATCAGGCCAGTCGCAGAAAATAAGTAAACAAAAGCGGAGTAGGAATTACTTTAAAATCCCCTGTAAATATCAAACAGAAGAAAATGCATTTGAAATCCATATTCCCGGCATCCAGTAGTCTAGAATGGCAAACATTCCTAGTGCAAATAATAATAACAGTAAAAGTCCTTAAGTCCAGCACCCGTCTCACCGTTTGTCTTACAAGGATGCAAGTGAGGAGCGGAAGTAATGGCGGGTAATAGGATTTCCTAAATGATAAAAGTTCAATGTCATGTAGCTTTATAGAGACTATTTTGTTGCAATAAACTTTAGGTAATCAAGAGTATCTTTATTAGATCATCATCGTAGATTGATGTTAAAGATGAAGTATCTATATAAGGTAATTAATATACGCAGTTGAAAACTACATTCGTATTTACAGAAAGCTTAACGATTGCAATAACTATTTATTTATGACTAGCTGCGGCCCGCGGTTTATTCCGCATAAGTCTCGATTCCGTTGGAATATCGGAATGAAACATATCATATATAATATGTTCGGTCATGGTCTACCCGTGTGCCAAATTTCATCAATTTTTTTTCTCTATATTATATTGTTATTATATTTATATTAAAAAAAACATCTATGTTATCCGCTCGCTTGCTTTCGACTGCAACAAAATATATAATACATGTTTCTATTTCCTGGAGTTGCTGTCCACACAGCTTTGTGAACTTCAACAGGGTTTATATTCCTTCTATTAATAAACAGAATATTCTAAGTACTGCACCTCCTTTTACGTAAACAAAGAAACATAAATGCGAGTAAAAGCAAACATTTTCCACACGCCTGTCGCCGTTCCTTTGCACCAGCCAGAGAACTAGCTGCACAAAGGAAAAGTAAACATTTTGTACGTGTTCACACCATTCTCTAGCATTCTCACGGCTACCACGGAGTTTGCTTGCGGCACCCGCTTTTAAATTCGGGGCTTTGCAGTCCACTCTGCAACCTTGGGGAGCAACATAAACTTACTGTCTTCAGTAATTAACAGAATACGAGTCTAATTGAGGTCGCATTCTTGATTTGTTTCTTTGGTTAATATTTTATATTATTCTTCTGTTTTTTTTATATTAAAATTATGAGTAGAATACCAAAAACATTAATCATCGATGTAAAATTCTTCAAACTGTGAACTTTGAACGGAACATAAAGATAGTGCCCTAAGATTGTAAGTTCTGATCAAAGTGAAGACCGACAAAAAGCGCCAGTTAAGAAAGCAATTTTAACTGGACTTACTCCAGAGCACAAACTACCACCTGCTTTTTCTTACTTGGCCGTTACAGCTTGCCATCTAGAGATTCAACAAATCTATGTCAAATAAAAGTTCCTTTGTGGATTTTAAGGCAAACGTTATGAGTTGCATATGTGTCATTAAAATGTTCCGCATTTTCTCCTAATGCAGGTGTTAAGATGATAATTTTTTTGTGGTTTTCCCTCAATGATATTAAATATTTATCCAATAGTTACGATGAGTTTCAATAGCAAAGGTCATAGGTATTCAGTTTCTGTATCTGTATTAATTGTAAGATGAGACAAATCTATGCGGTTTGTACACTCAATACCCATCGACAGGTCAGGCTCATTGGGGACAATTCTATCAATAATAAATGCATTTATATTTATCATACGTCTTCATCCATAATTATTATGTTTTAAGTCTGTATCTGCTCACCATCCCTCATTCATCATTCAAATGTATTTTACCCACAAAAATGTGTCTTATCCATTCGTTAAGAGTTAAGTAGCCATTTAAATATACTCTTTGAAACCTTTTTACTGATAAATACTAAATCTAGTTAACGAAATATGCGAGGAGTATTTCCAATTTCATTTATTTTGCTTCTAAAATCTGTATTGGAATTCTGTAATCTGCCAATTCACTACCACATTGTTGTGATTCGAATTTATTTTTTTATTAGCGGATAACAAAATTAACGAAGCTATGAAGCGTTGTATTCGGTTCAATTGCTCGAATATGGACAATGATAAAAACAGGAATAAATAATTGCAGCTCTACATAGCAATTTGACGTTTTTTACCAAACCGATTTGTAGTATTTTGATGACAGGTAAAGATTTTTGAGTATGTATTCAGGAGTGAAACAAATCTTTGCACTATTAGGCTGACTCACAAATACCTCTACCGTATATTTATAAGCAAAACTTGAGCATAGCCATTAAAAAAGCTCAAAGCCTGTTTTACTCTTAAACATGTATTCAAGCCAGAATGAGGTAAATGGGTCATTGCTGAACCCAAAGGGCTTGGGTTGACAAGACAAACTCTTTTAAGAGCAACACATATACCTAACATGTCTCTTACACGCAACATGTCGCAGCTACGTAAATATTTACAAAACATATTTTTGGCAAAATTGTTCTACAAGCTTCGAAATATGAAAGCTCGTTGTCATACGCTGTATTTTGCATTTTGCGACATCTACCCTCTTATTACAAAGCAGCATCCCGCTCCATCTGTATTGCCCATAATTTTCGGGCCAAATATCACGCAGGTGCACCGGTTATCATTAGTGGAGGATTATATTTCTCCTGCTTTTGTCTCTTTCTCTCTTTCGTATGCCCACGTTTCTTCTCATTCGCACGAATGGTCGCCGACAAAATTATCGCGAGTAAAAAATATGGTCGGTTTTGTTTTTTTTTTTCGCTTAAGAAGCCGTATTAATACCAGATTGAGTTACCGGTTACCCCTTTCGTTTGTGGATGGAAGAGCTTACTTTACTGGCCAGCCACGTTTTGTTTTAAACCTTTAGGTTAAGCACGTAAATGTAATTTATACTTATTTATTTCGTTAGCATAAAAGGAATGAATTTCACTTTCGTGCTTTCTTCTTTTAATCAACTTCAATTGTTTTTTGTGGCCATTTAGCAACATTGTGGCATAACAGACTGTTACAACAAATACCTATTTTGTGCAGCTATACTAGTCTGGTATGTCCTAACAAAACTACTGTAGCAATCAGGTCAGTCTTGTCTAAAGCGTCTTCATCTGTTTGCTATGCTACTCAAAAAATGTTTGCATAGCTGAGTCACGTAGAGAGCAACTTTATCTTTTTTTCCTTTGACACTCAAAGCGCGGGGGGCCTAACTTTTTCGCCTTTTAATTTGGGGAGGTAAAATTTGACGGAGATAATACCGTTGTACAGCTTAATTAAGTTTATTGGAATTTATTTTGGTGAGACGTGCCGACATTATCCGAGCCCTTTATAATGATTATAGCGAACGGCAAAAGCGTTTCGGTCATTGAGTTTGATATTTATTTTAAAGTAATCTCATTTACTAAGCCAGTAATATTATGATAGCATCATTTTAATAATTAATTAGACACGCTTTTACTCAAACACGATAAAATATAAACAGTAGATGAATCAGTACGGAATGAATTACTTCCGCTCGAATAACTTATCGATATTACGCATACAATCATCTTGATTAAAAATGAATCCAACATTTATTAGCTGCCCCACTTCAGATGGACTATTAATCATTCTAATTTCATCGGGCATTAGTTCTAATGTTATAATATTAATGCAAGTTAAAAGTAGTTCGACCCGGATGCATTAAAAGCCAAACAAATACACGTACACTGATGTACGGTTAGCAGCTGATGTGTTGTTTCTTAGAAATCAAAGAGCATAATTACTTTGCTGATCAAGCATACCAGTTTATGATGTATTTCTTTTATTGGAGAGGAAGAACTACTTTCATAAAACTCATCATTAACATCATCAACGTTTTCTGCATCTATTACAGGGTTAGACCTTTTATATAAATTGATTCCACAGACAGACGAGTAAACTAAATGCAGGTACTTGTTGTGAAATGAGCAAGGGGTTCTTTGTAAGTGAGCGCATAATAGTTTTCCCCTTTGCAGACATAACGTTTGATGGAAATTTTATTCCATTGTTTTAGCAATGGGCAGGTAGTATTTTCGTTAATTTTGTGGTTGTCTGTTGCTGATTCTGGTGGTCCAAGGGGCTTGTGGCTAAGTAATAACAGCCGCACGGGTCGATCGATCAGGTTAAGTCACGCTTGCCGCGGTTGGTCCGTGGATAGTTGACCATCTTCACACATACCAAGACCCCTCCGTGCCTCGGAAGGCACGTCCCAGTTGTTATTCGTGGATCTTTGAGAGTCGTTACGGGTCGAAAGTCTGACAACCAGACTTACCAAGGAGTATCGTTTTACCTAGTAACTGGGATGTGGAGGTCGGATAGGCAGTCGCTCCATGTAAAATACTCGTATTCAGCTATATCCGGTTAGACTGGAAGCCGACCCTAACATAGTTGGGAAAAGGCTAGGCAGATGATAATGATGATGATTCTGGTGGTCCCAAAAGTATTTCATTTTTTAATCTCTTAGATAAATCATTCATTTTATTTTCTGAATCATCATTACCTTTGTTTTAATTAGGAACAGAATAAACACAAAGCATATTGACACAACAGACATAAAGCATGTATTGATCAGCAAGCAGTATCGTCTATAATCCCTAAAGACAGAATTGATAAGGCATCAGTCAACAACAGACGGCTAATCCCCGTCTATAGATGGACTCCGGCTAGCCGCATATTTTATTCAGGCGATCACGTATGCTCCATCTGCCCAGGTCTAAGACAAAGCCCGTGATTTAATATGGACGTGTAAGAGGCCCTGATGTTTGTGGAGCCTGTTGACGTCGCCCATTAGTCAGTGCCCTGCCCGTGTTCCTACAGTTTGTTCCCCTTGACAACCGAATTATTTGACCATCATTTTGCATTCTAGGCATGGCGGTTTTTCACTTTTATTTAGCTGTCATTTGTATTTTGGAGTTCAGGAGGATTTTTGTTGTGGTTTTGTTTTTGGTATCTTTCAATCTCATGTGTTTGGTAAAAGTCAGCCTTGCTTTTAAAATTTGTTTGCTTTTAACTGATATCTTGGCCAGGATTGCCTTTTAAATCAAACTTTCTAAAATAAAGTTCATCATCGACAAGTTTTTCTTCGTAAAAGGTGAATCACGGTTTGGTATTTTACTTTTATGATCGTGATATAAAATAAAACACTCAAAGATATCGATGCTGTTGTTTTTTTATTTGCTGAATGATGACGCACTATGACTAAAGCTGATGTAGGGGGTAAAGAAAGGAGTTGCATTTGCATACCGTTACATTTTATGGATTCTTAGAGCTTAAACAAAAGCTGTTTGGGTGCGGAAATCACACTAATATTATAAAGGCGAACTTTTGTGTGTGTGTGTTTATATGTTTGTTACTTCTTCACGCTCAAACTGCTGGACCAATTTTTTATAAAATTTGGTATGGAGGTAGCTGACACCCTGGATATAGGCTACTTTTTATCCCGATATTCCCCCGGGATCGAAACCGCGGGGCGCAGCTAGTTCAGTAATCAATATCTTTATAGAGTTGGCATTATGCAAACGATTGTCTGACCGCTAATCTGAATTCAACTAACGGATTGTTTTCTCTTTTCAGGTAAGTAAGGATCCTGGGAGATACTGCCGTCATCAACGACGAGAAACTTAAGTACCTGCATAAATGTATACATCAGTATCCTCGACTATGACTGCATCTTCGGTCTTATGAGCTTCGGTCGGGTTTCTGAGCATGGGACCCTGAATTCAAATCTTTATCTTTTTTTTTAATAACGTTGCCCCACACTAGGAATTTCTCGTGTACTGTGGGTGCGTTTACAAACATTTAAACTCACATACACAAACAGCCAGACCCGAACAACTACTTGTAGTTCATACAAATATTTGTTCCGTGCAGGAATCGAACCCGCGACACGCAGCGCAGCAGTCAATCGCTTAATCACTGCGCCAACCGTGTCGTCAAGAATATACGTTAAGAATATAATATGTTATACAGCTCTGTCATCAGGAAGTTCTTAGTAGCAGCCCGATGTCCAGAGCTCGATAGATAGCAATAGGGTTGCTCCTGTTACATGGGTTTTAAACTTATCTGGTAAAATGTGGGTGTACTACTTTCCACCCCTGTTTATCAGAGAATACAGGCAATAATGTCAAATACATTAGCTATTTCCTATTCACGTAATCAGGGTACGTGATATGTCGTCAAAATCAGTGATTATTCTCACATACTCTGAAGTAATTCCTTCTACAAATATATACTATGGCAGCATATTCAACCCTCGTAAAGGCTCCATTGCTGTAAGGAAGATTATGTAAACTGAAGTAACCCTTTGTTGTTTTAAGCTGGTTTCGGTAAGCACTTACGTTGGCAGGTTAAATATTCCGTGGTAAATGAAAAGTTGCAACTTTTTAAACTTCCCCTTAGGCTTTTTGAGTTTATTTAAAATCAACGTTTTGAGAGGTATTGAGGTAAAAAAATTAATAATATAATAAATAATACCTACTGTTTATTTGAGCTTACGCAAATATATTTAAAAGTAGGTTGAATGATTGATGAATGTTAGAAACATTTTAAAACCTGCTAACAAATACTTATAAGCACCTATAAATACCTCCTGAAAAAGTTATTCGTAACTCCTTAAAATTGATAAAGCGTATGCAATTTGGAGGGTGTGTTCTTTGTGAAGAGTAGGTATCCACTAAGAAAGAGTTTTTCGAAATTTCACCCCTAAAAGGGGGAGGGTGAAATTTCACGCGGTCGAAGTCGCAGGCAGAAGCTAGTTAACGATATTTCGCTACTTTCAAAGCGACTGAATATTGTAAACCACAACGGGAAAATTTCGTTAATAAACACAGTTTTAATATTTAATTAGTTATGCAGTGAGCTACCATTTGGGGCGGATTAATTATATAGATACATATTTATCGGATAATTATATATAACGGCGATTCACGCCTGTGTTTCAACGAGCTAAATAAATACCTACGATTGAAGTTTCAGTGTAATTGAAATACTCACTTTTAGGATACTGTGGCGCCGATTCTGTTGTTCACAAACTAAACTAAATTTAAGTTCATGCATCTTTTTCTTTCTATTTCATTAGGAAAAGGACAGAAGATAAATATTAGTTTAGTCCTGTCAAATTAAGATACTCCATAGACAATTTAGACGAGATTAAAAAAATGCCTATTAAACCATACGTCAATTTACGTCAGGCGCTGACTAATTTGACAGGACTAAACTAATATTTATAGAAAAAGATGCCTGAACTTAAATTTAGTTTAGTTTGTGACACAACAGAATCGGCGCCATTGTCGATATCTATTGCAAAAATAAATAAAAACTTTTGCAAAAAATCAAGGGTATTATTATGTTGGCAGTAGGTATAATTATAACCTGTTTACTATCTACCATTTAACGCATAATCACCTTTAAAGCCCAACTTCACGAAAACGTCCCTAATTATCTGAAAATGAGGATTGATAGAAAAAGGTCGAAATTGGGCCGCCCGAGTCGGCAACCTTCAGCACACCGGCACCGGCAATATTTCCACGCACCCTTATTCCGGTGAAAAGCTAATAAAACGTTAATAAATTGCAACAGATAGGTACAGCCAGGGGTTTGCACCGAAGGTTGGCCAAACCTGCTATAAATCTGGATTAGTCCTCGCTGATACGTTTAAAACAAACGTAAACAAATTGTTGTTTGTGGTATAGTTTCTATTAAAGCCGTGGTGTTAGTGTGACTATCGGGACCTAACAAACCGCAGCGAAATGCCGATTATACTATCGTGTGTGATTTATTTTGCTGTAAATAGAGGATAAGTTGTTTCATTACAGTTTTATACCAGATTATGGAATGTAATATACTGGTTTATTCTGTGATTCTACAATCATTTTACTATTTATCAAAATAGTCACATCACAGAATCACATATTTTTCGATAGTATCATTTATATCAATAAATTCGGGATAATGTAGGAAACTTAACATTAATAGAGGTATGGGAATAGGAGGTACTAAAAGACAGCAGAAAGCTTTTTAAACTTTTATCATTCAAAGCTATTAAAGTATTCATCATCACATACACATTAACACTCATCACATACACACTCACACTCATCACAAACATACTTACCCTCATTACACACACATACCTTTTAATTAAACTTAGGATAAGTTTAATTAATTATACTGAAACCGTTGCATTTGTTAACTTATCTTTTATAATTCATATTATCTGTCGAAAGAGTCTGGATCCTGCGACACAGGGTATCCTAGTGCGGGATCCAGTGTCATACCTAAGTATTGTTACGCTTGTTTGTGAATCAATAAACTTTATTACTTTGCTTTCGCCGAAATCCGAACCAAGCCAGATTTTTTCGCAAAAAATGCAACATGCAAATCTCGTAACTGCGCTTTAAAATTTGAACTTAAAGCGCTTGTCAACTGTCACCAGTTGTATTCCCTCGTGACGACATATTTGCAATTCCAGAGGAAACAGGTGTGCGCCTGAAACTGACAGTTCACAGATATCGTGAGAATAGACTGAACAATATTTGTTCTGTTTTTTTTAACAAAGCCCTAACGATGTTCTGTTCCGCTTTCGTTTTTATACCAGAGGACCCGCTGTAAAAAAAAATCGTGCTTGTGATTTTATATTGAAAAGCGTTTCCATAGGTTTATAAAAATATTGATGAAATATATATATATTTTAAAGCATAGCTCTAGTTATACACCTAGTAGAATCTAGGGTTAATTAACATGACAGTCCATTAATTTTCAATCAAAGTTCTTTCTAACAATAAAACCAAACCCTACCAAAATCCATAAATTCCTCTCATAATCCTCACCAACTTCGGTAATAATAATAAATTCATTAAAAGCTTAAACTACACCCTTCGATATAACTCATAGTTTTAACCGACCACTGATCCACCCCCGTGGTAGTGGAGTGATCTCTCTTGACAAATTAAGCGAGCATGCACCTGAGCTAGGTGGGGCTTGTCTCAGGGACATATGGGACGCTCAGGGGGGTGACACAACCATACATCACCATTCTACATCTAGGACTAAGGCCGGGACAGAACACAGAAGGCTCACTAACAATGTGACGTAACAAACACGACGTATGAACACTGGTTACGGTACAGGTGAAATGGAATATTCTGGAACTAGAACGCAGATTGTAAGCGGTTTCTGATGAATTCCTATTTGGTGATTGTTTGTTCTCGTAATGGGTACAATAAGTACTTTGATAATGTTTTGTGGAAATAATGTTGGAATGATATCGAACAATATCAAAGGAAGAGAATCAACAATATTAGTATCAGTATCAAAATTATACCTAAAGCGTTTAATTTCATTGGGAATTTTAGTGAAACTGTAGACAGATGGAGGTTTGCCTAATTTTGTACTCAGAATAAGGGTCAATTAAACTCCTAAATTAAATGAATGTTCTGAGAAGTTTCGTTAACTTACCGATATATTGCTGGTAATAGAGTTTATAACACACTGGCTTCTGCCCGACCCACCGCGTTGCGTCGTATCGCCAGCCCACGCTTTACCTTCGTTTTCGCGTAGCGTTCTTTCTTACTTTTTGCTTGGCTCCAGGGTCATAGTGCTACAACCGTCCTCAAGAATTGGGCTATCAATTACAATAATAATTCAAATATCAAATTCAAATCCGACTGATAACGCGTTCAAACAAACTCTTCAGCTTTATTACGTATAGATTTGAATTATTTTACGAGTAGATCTATGTTACAAACAACAATATTTCGTGCAATATGCCTAAGTAATTAATTACTATCGGATTACACTCGCTACATTCCGATGCAATGTCTGTTTAGATTACGAATGTTCGCGGGAAATGTATTTCGGTGAATACATCGCTCGCTTACCTAATACGTTAATTTGCGTCCATGTAACTGTGCTGCGTAAATTATTGTGTTCCCAATGAAGCCAGATCGGTTTACTTGGAAGCTTCGTTAGACATAACGATCAGTACGAAATGCATTGCAGTGTCTGTCTAAATTGAATCAGTTAAATGCTTTCTTCTTAGTATAGATTTTCTTTCCCACGATGCAACCATTACAATACGATACCGTCTGCTTTCGTGAATCGTCTTACTTTTGCAATGTTTGTAAATATGTGAGCACCATGTATCAATTAGATAATTAATTTATCTGTCATGGTTTATACCTATTGTGGTATAGTATAAATTTTATTCTAGGTTCATCTTGCATCGGTGCGTCTTCACATAATTAATGTAAATACCTATACAAAATATTATAAAACATTTAAAAAGAACCAGGAATCAGGTGGATTTTCTTGCCCATTCTTCTCCATACGAAACTACCTTTTGGAAGGGGCGACTAGGAGCACTTCTATTTTTTTAATGTAAATTTTGGCGTTCAAAAGTCCCTTTTATGTGCCTATTTGGAATAAATGCTTCGACTTTAGACAAATAGACATTCTCGGATTCATGTGTACCCGGTATTCACAAGAACGTAAAATCTCTTCACAGAAAAAATATCAACATTTATTTAGCAGCCCGACATTTAAAATAACCTCTGATATTTTCATTATGAAAGGTATAAATCCTCGTTGAAATGTTTAATCCGTTTCTCCTGGATTTGTGGAATAATCGTGTTTATTTAACACCTAGACGACGGATTTCAGCGTCTGAGAACACAGAATAAATCTTTATCGTATTTCACTGTTGGAACTTGGAAAGAAAAGATGAAAATATCACAAGATTTTATGTCAGGTTTGATATATTGGAAAATTTTCAACGCCTGCTGCCTCGCGATACGATACCTACGCTTTCAAGAACTAACAGGCTTTAATATTGCCAACTTTTTGCCTGTACTCCTTTTTTAGCTTCACAACTGGCTTATTGCACGGTGTTGTTTCTGACAAAGTTGATACTTCTCTTGTTGATTTTTTGTTATTTTCTTCACTTTCTTTTTTAAAGAATTCAGGTGTTTTTAAGTGCTTTCATCTTTACCAAGTTTTCTTCTTGGTGTGTAAATTGCCAACTTAAGTTTCGACTTATTTGCCTATAATCAGACTATAATGTTCCCACTACTGGGACACAGGCATTAATCTCTCTGGGAGAGGAGTGGGCTTTAATCCACCATGCGGGCCCATTGGATATTTGTCTATACTATGTCCTATTTGATAATCATCAAAATCATGGTTTTCTATAAGCTCCGTACGCATATCTCTTTTACTCAAGCTCAAGTTGTAAAGGGATTGAATCTAAGATGTTGTAGTACAAGCAAGGCTCTGAGGCTTGCATCCCATCACTCATGCACTGCGCTGTAAGCCTCGCACGTCTTACGAAAGTAGCTCGAGAAGGCACATTTTGGCACAGACCCAAAAGGCACCAAAGGTGCTCTATTTTATTCCCTGGAAAATAAATATTGCAATGCATATAGAATATAGCAATATCTGCGTGGAAAGTTGAGGAATTGATTTTATTTTTCTTTCATGACTTCTGACAGGTGTTTTCATTTCCTCATACTATCAGATACGAATATAATAATAACGAAATGTTGGCTTATCTAATCCTAAACTATATACTGAGAATTATCCTATTTTTTTCTGGTATTTTATGGTCGAGTTCACAATTTTAAAACCTTGAAACTCACATCGATCAAACTCAATACAGTCAGTATACATGCACTATCACTAGCAACAATCAAAAACTAGTATCAATGTTATACGATGACACCAACCAAAATCTAAACAATTGAACTGTGTGATTCGTATCTAAAGATCACACAGTTCAATGCCCAGGGCCCACGTCACTATAATGAACTGGATTCGTCAATTGTATATTTGTGCTGCAATTCCAACCTTGGCTCGTATTTGGTACATTAGTTTTGTGAGCACATCGTTTAGCACTAGACGTGAAACAAGGTTCCTAATTTATTGGAAAACTGACAATCTTAATGTGCCCGTTATTGACTGGTAAATGGCCTGTGGGTGTTGCTTGAGATAGTGGTTGGTCTACAATGATTGTATTGGTTTCGATAGGTGTGGAATATCTTAGTTTGAACTGGGTTTATAGTCTTACAAGATAACTGCATTGATAAATGTTTTGGTTTTCATAATGCTCGTTAAAATTCCATTATTGGAATTTTCAGATTTGAGCCAAGTGCTTCTTGAATATTGAAGTTTGTACAGTAGATTCAAAGTCCGTTTTACGATTGCACACTTTATGTTTCACCTCAAAGAATAAGTGCAATCCCTATAATTGAAACCTTGCATACAGAAAAGTGTTTCCAACAGTCCACCAGCTTTTTCAGCGTCTATAAGTTGGCAACGTTTACATCTGCAAACGTTTCTTTATTATAGATAAATGCGACATTCAATAACGTCGTGGTCCAAAAAAAAAAACATAATTATCACCGTCTACCCGTACATAATAGGTCCAATACATGTGTCGCGGACGTGTGGAACAAAGTACAGTCGGCAAAAGAGTTTATTAGCTAAGTAAAAAACAAATATCACTTTCTACGCGGGCAATATTTTATTATTGTTGCGCGTAAAATTTTTTTTAGCATCAGACACTAACTCATACTAGAGATGTCAAAGACCACACCACTCACCGGACAAAATGGATTAAAGAGGAGTTGTTGCCTGTCTACAGGTTTAACTCTTTTGTTGTCTGTACCTACATAAAGTTCCGCGTCGTCACGCGTGTGGGGGCGCCTCTGTCGCGCCGCCTCGTTATGGCGAAATACGTGACGAGAATGAACGTGGTCTCTGTTTTGGTTGATGTGTAGTTTTATGGTATACACCTAAATAGAATAGACTTAATTTATGGATTCTTAGTTGTTCAGACTCTAAAAAATTGTAAAGAATGTCAAACGCACGTCAAACTGTACCAAATGGTAGCGTTTGACATTCTAGAAACCTCTCTACTCTAAAATCTTTATTTTAGAGTCTAATACTGACAACACTACGTCTAATTAATTTTCTATTTCTTAAATTAATCTATAATATACTCATGTTATTATAGCATTAGATAAATAACGACCAAATAACGACAGTTATGTTGTAAAATTGATGAAATGACTGCAGTTTAGAGATTTTTTTTATATGTGAGACTATATTGATTTATAGTGTAATCACGAAGCTTATATTACGTTTATATCGAAATAACTAAAGGGTTATGATCGTTGATTGTCTATATTAAAATAAATGGAGTATAGGTAGACCCCTATATTACGCCAAACTGTGGTGACAGGAAAACTCACGAAGGTCAATGATAAATAAAATATATTTTTATTTTATCACTGGGACTACTTTTACTAGGAATTTAGCAACACAGTTGGGGCAAAACTGCCCGATTTTTTCCGCTTAGAACGACCACTTTACGCACAAAAGAGCGTGAAAATACCTCGGCCGCTTTTTCTATTTGCTCGGGATTATCATTAATATAATATGAACCGATGTAATACGCCGATGTTTATTATCCCATCGGACAAGAAACAAGGGACTGCACGAAATATGTTTTAGGCGTTCAAGATTAAAGAGAGGCCAGAGAAAAGTCTAAAAAATTCCCGGATAACAAGCAGGCGAGTTTTCTTTTGTTCTTATTTATTACTGAACCCGCATTTTATTATGATTTATACCGAGAGTTATCCAATATTTATGTGTTATTCGAGTAGAAATAAATATACTTCCTGAGAGTGGCTGAGAGATGAGGAGAAATTTATCAGTTGGAAAATGAAACAAAACAACAGGGCAGAACTTGTAAGTAATAGCGGCCCACTTTTAGAAGCAATAAAGTGGGTGCTCGACTTTTTGTTCGAATTTTCGGGAATCAAAAAGGGGGCGTGCTTCTGTTTCGATTAACTTTATTAGAATTCATTTGAATGAAAGTTGGGGCTTGCTAATAAGCCCTTAATCTCTTTCTGAACGAAATATTGAAGTTCACATAAAAAGTACTTGAGTACTCGTATTTAAGCTTTCGCAAGTAGACAGTACAACTTTAAGCTCAAATATAGGTGCACCGACAAAGTTGAAAATGTGTAACTTCCAACATAAACTTTCGGTTAAAGCTCCACACACTATTGACTTTTTGAGCGAGCTGGTTTCGTGTAATGTAGAGTTATGTACAGTCAGGGAAGTTATATAGTTAAGCAAATTGACATCCTAAGTCAAGTTGCCATGATAAAGCCATTTTATGCAACTGTCAATGAATTGCAGATGAGTAGAGTTTTTAAATATCATCATCATTGACAGTACAGACAATTTAAGTTGCTTAATACAATTTACTTAACCATGAGTTTCACTGGCTATACATACCTTGTACATTATTTTGCTTTGTTTCCTGCAAAAGTCCCCTTCATCCCTTTCTTCTACAGAGATGGGTGCCTGCGTCTACTAATACCAACTAGCTGAAATCTACGTGCCAAGCATGCTGATTCTGACGATTTTCCCTTTGTCTGTTCATTGTAGCGTTTATTGGGACGCTTATAGTCAACTGTTTTCATTGAAATGACGTTGAATTCATGATGATGATGATCATGACGATAAATTAAGTTAGAGACATTTTGGGAATAAGGATATTATTTATTTGCAAGAATTCGAGTTCCCGGATCTAGGTGCTACCAGGCGCGCCACGGGGAAGGTTCTCTTTATACGCATATTGAAGCCATTGCATTTGGTGAACAATACAATTTAAGTACAATCTTTTTATAACTTCGTCTGCGGAGTTCCTTACACTTATCAAGACATTTGTGTAAATCGTGAGTGCCTGTTGTCCCAGAGGTAGCTTCCCAATTTGCAAGGGATGACAAGCAACATAACTAATAACATTATTCTTGCATCCTTTTACCATGTCTGTTTCTTGGAAATTGTTTCGAGATAATATCGTATGACCTACATGTTTACCTAAAAATAACTTATATTCACTAATATAAGTTATTTTTAGGTAAATAAAACCCACGATATTCAGGCATAAATATATCATATAATCCTTGAATATTGAATGAAATTTATTATGAATTGACATCCATATCCCTACTTTTAGAAATAATTTTTGAAGTGAAAAAAAAAAATTGCTACAAAAACAAATAAATATCACTAAAAACAAGTGAATATCACTATATTCACTTGGTTTTAGTGATTTTTTTTTTCACAGTAAAAATTCTCATTAGATCCATTACACTTATTTTTTTTAAGAAAAAAGACCATGATGACCAGAACCATGATGGATCTAGTGACGTTCTGGCCAATGAATCTTCTGAGATTGAACGTTATCATCTCAGTTTGTTGTTTGTCTTGTTTTCTTATTAGCAAATTATATGTGAAACTAGCTTTTGCCCGCGACTTCGTCCGCGTGAAATTTCATCCTCCCCGCATTCACCCTCTTAGGGGTTGAATTTCGAAAAATCCTTCCTTATTCCTTGTCTACATTATAAAGGGAACCTCTGTGAAAAATTTCAGCTTTCTAGGTCCAAGGGTTTGGGCTGGGCGTTGATGAGTCAGTCAATCAGTCAGTCATACTTTTTTTTATTTTATTTATATAGATAGATAGATAGTACCTGTGTAGATTATTTGATTCAATAAGTTTTTAGAATTCCATGTAGTGAGTTTGATGTTTATTGTGGTCATCGTATCAGCAGTTAAGCCGCTTCCCCTCAACTCTTCGGAGCTGGTGACTTAGATAATTATGATGACTTAAGAATAAATCAGGAAGATAGGCAGATGCAGCAGTGTCCGTTTAAACGTTGACGACAAAACACTGCTTTGAATATACCTTCCTCAAATTATTTTGTGTACTGTGAGGAGATTCTTGTTTTATATTCCGTAGTATAATGTTGAGGACCCCTTTCTAGGCAGCATTGTAGATTTCACTCACAATCAGGTCAAGAAAAGGCAAGAAATGAAAACTTTAAGAAACCTACAAATAAGACTTTATCGTTATTTCTCCAAATCCCACGGTTTTAAACAGACATTTTATCACTGTTCCTCTAGGGAAAATATTAATTCCGTGAAAGCGGATTGTAGGCCGAATCCCGTCGGCACGCCGAGACAGGCTTATTTTATTATTATGCGTCTTCCCTATTGCTTGGCTGCTCATTTACATGTGATACGGGCATACTTTATAAATTAATACAGTTAGGGATTATGGTTTGTTACTTTTTAATTAGCTGTTGCGTCAAAATGTGTGGAGGTGTTGGTAATTTATAGATATCCGATTATAGGCTTTGTTATGATGTTTTCGTACATTTAATTTCATTCAAATAATAATAATTATTATATATTTATTGAAATAAAGGAGATAATAATAAAAATAAAACCTTTATTTTCAGGCTACTTTGGCCCATAGATAAATTAGATTAGATTATACATGGTGTCATCCCTGACACCCTGTATAATATAACAGTCTAGGCCTTTGAGGCCTTTGGGCTTTTTTTGACACCCTGTATAATCTAACAGTCTAGGTCTTTGAGGCCTTTGGGCTTTTTTTGACACCCTGTATAATCTAACAGTCTAGCTAGGCCTTTGAGGCCTTTGCGTTTTTTTTTGTGGCCTTTGAGGTCAGATCGACGCGCAAACTGAAACCATATTTCAGCACATGATTCTAGACTCCCTGGCGTACACATATTTCGTCAGTTATGAAAAAAAAAAATCTGCTCTTTCATAGAAAAGTGCAAAACCTGGGCATTCAAAATGTATGAATGTTTTTTTTTTATAACTGACAAAAAATTTCAACGTTCAGAATCATCTTCTAAATCCATGGTAACATATATTATGTTGCGTACATGTTATCTTTTTTGAAAATAAAGTATAAGTTTTATTTATTTAATTCAAGTAGCTAGGTAGCTATATGAATTAAATAATTAAAACTTATAAACCTTACCTTTAAAATTATTATGTAGGTACACACAATATTCAAGGATTAATTATATGATATTGAATATTGTGTCTTTTTATTATCGTCAAAACCACGGATTTAAGGGCAAAACTCATCAATACCTACTTTTAATGTATACTCTTACATAATACTCATTGTTATTAATCACTGTAACAAAGCGCAATCGACATTTATATTTTCCTCAAAAATATAGATTTAAAATTAAAACAAATAGAGCCATTGACTTAAAGATTGTAAGTCCCCATGCCAACTGTAACCAACAGCTGTAAAAGATAGGCACAATGCCGCTATGGCTTACAGCTCTTGAGTGGAAATAAGCTCTTGGTGTTACTGATACCCTGGTAGCTGCAAGCGATTGAAATGCAGTTTCTGGGAAAAAATATCTTACACAAGCTTTTGCCCGTGGCGTGGATGTCGGAAAATAGCCCACGGGAACGTACTACCGGGATTAAAAGTATCCAGGTTATAAACTATCTGCTTGCGAAATTTCATCCAAACATGAAAACTTTTACATTTATAATATTGAAGTAGGATTCTTTTGAATTGAGATAAAAAACACATATGCTACCCATCCTATTATAATGTTAATAAATATTGATGACAAGGAAGGTATACAACGACATAATCCGGTAACAAAAAATGTACTGTACCTACATTAATTTCGATTGTGGCTTTCACTGGATGAGCATAAATAACTGTTATTAAGTGCCATCATCACGCGATTGTGTTTATTTAGATACCTTTAAAATTATCATGGAACAGTAGGTGGGCCTATTAAGCTTTCGTCGAACTGACAATGAAATTAGGAGAGTAGCGGCATGAACTTTAGCAACAATTAAAAAGTCATTGTTTCTTGTGTGGATCCACGTTTGGTATACGACAGGCTAACCCTTCGAAACGTGGAGTCAGGAGCTTTTTAATTTTATTGTAGAAACAATACACAGAAGAAGAAGAAGTAATACAAAGTAGTAGTAGTAGTACAGAAGTAATTACGGTATTCAACCGATTAAGACTCAGTTTTTAGTCATTGAATGCTAGGTTACTCGGTATTTTTTTTCAGAATGGAATCATGTCTGTCTTACAATTCCTCGCTGTTAAATAGGTAAACACTTAAACTATTCATTACGAATGATGATACTGAAAAAGGAAGTACCTATAGGTATATTTTTGTTTTGTTTTGTTTATCCAGCGCAGTCCCACAGCTGGGTAAAGGTCTCCCAGGAACTCTTTTCCCGCACCACCTCGAACGCTTCCTGGGCCGACCTCGGAAGCGCCGTCAATCTTCAGGCATGCATTTTGTGTGGCGAATTTTGCACAGCAGTCATACTGCATACGGCTGATGTGACTCACCCAATCCCATTTGAGTCTGGCAGCCTTCTTACCTACTTCTATTATACCAGATTTCGAACGCAGCGTGGTGTTCCGAATTTTGTCATAAGCTACATTAAACTAATTAATTTTATAGCTTTTAATAGTAGCATTTCTAGTTAATCGACAAACAAATCCAATTCTCATTTAATTTCCAATAGCGCGCTGAGCATCAGCATTCCGTATAAACGAGGATGTTTGAATGACGGAATGTCAGCGGATGATCGTAATTTGCAGTGCCTAACTAGAATTAATTGCTTTTTTATTGTATTCCCATTAATGCTCATTTCCTATACTTCCGTCTTAAAGCATTAAGAGCAAGAGTTGATTGATGAATCTATCTGAAAATTCGTGATGTACGCACGGCGACGTATCAAGCTATACATTTTTAGTTTTAGCTGACCTCGCGGTGAATAGGTTTTTTGTAAAATCAGAAGTCAGCTTATACTGGTTGTGTATATCTTGATGTGTAGCCAACCGCATCTATTTAATCAGGCGGCGTATGGGAACTCGAAAAGTGATAAATTCTCAAGCTCTGCCACAGGTCAGGTTTATTTGTTAGTGAAATGTTTTTTTTATTTGTGATGACGCTAATAACGGAAATCGACAATTGATTTTATGATCTAAAATGTTAATGATAACATCATAATGACTGCTTAGTTATAATTTAATCATAACATTTCTTTTTCAAACGGTATTTTATATAATTTGTATAGCGATAGATAAATAGATAGTGAATAGATAGCTGCATCGTCTTTTGTTAGGGCCGGCGCACATATGGCGGAGCGCAGAGCAGAGCATGCGCGCATCCGCGCAGTACCTAACTGCGCGCGGATTCGCGAGTATGCGCGAGTATTTTAGATAATATTATTTAAATGAGGACAATGTTGATACTAGTTTGACAGTGAAAAATGCTCTTTGCTGCGCTCCGCCATATGTGCGCGCCCTTACGCGGTTAGCTTTGAGGCTGATCTTAAGGCCAATTTCCATAACTAAAAACTTTCAAAATCTAGTCATAATCTCATCTCGACGTCAATCAATGTCAGAAAATTGTCGTAAATGTACGGAAATTAGAGTTATTTTTGAGAGATTGAGATAGTTCAGACTGTGAACGTTCGTAAAATTACGAGAATTGCCAATCAGATATGACTTACAAAGTTCTTCTTATCTGTAATTTTCACGCACACGCAAGCAAAAATGTTCCCGAAAGATTTAACTTTCAGTAATTTACATCAAAACGGTCTTCATAGTCAACACAGTATAACTAAAGGCTGATTTTTCAATCGACAGATAATTTTTTTCTTTGGAATTCAGCCATAACTTTAATAAACCCGTACAAATAAGCCCAATCGAAACATAACCCTCAATCGCTCAGTTAGACAAACAACTCCACGAAGCGTTAATTTCAAAGTGCTATAACTCGAATTTGGGATTGGAGTTTTCGGGGTGTTGAGCCCTACCGCAGCAGACGGGTTGGTTTTCACGCGCCAAGATACACGGGGTGCGAAACAGTACAACTAAATTTTGTGCTGAGATTTACCCGGATAGAAATTAATGTTATGCTGCGCTAGGAGTCTAGGACTAAGTGTAAAGTAAGGCGATTAAAACGTGCAGGTTGGAATTCAAGTTGTAGCGTAGTTGTGTTATTTATTACTTACTTGGAATCTAGTAGGTACTTTATTTATTTTTTTGTGGGTCTTATTTTAGTTATTGTTAGGGATAGCTTCGTTACTATTTGTACAATATTTTGTTTTCGAGTCTGCACTCAAACTTTTGTTAAAAAAATGAGAATATTAGAATACTGCAATTTCTTTAGAGAAACCAAGGCCATTGGCAGGCAAAAAAGCAAAATAAACTGCACCATGATTATTATGACGTCACAAATTATATTTCAAATACGAAAGCAAAAAGTTGTTCTTTGTTCAGAACGATGAGCTAATGTTTAATCAAAAAGCTAAAGTGAAGATACATCGACTACAGAAACGCTAGTAGCTTTAGAACTAATTTTGTACAAAGTTCAAGCGAGGGGAAAATTAATATAGTGCAGTTATATTTATTAACTTTGCACCTTACTCATACGTGTTATAAACTGGTTTCCTCTGTGACTACATAATATAGGAAATGTTAATAATTAGTTTTACCTTTTTTGGAATTATAGTTATCACAAATCTTGTTTTGGTTTAGTACTGTCTGGCTACAAACATCAACACTTTAATATGTTGAATCGACATCCACATTCCCCTAAAGAAGTCGATTAAAAATATACGGCTTCAACTCAATTCGTAAGGATTTTCCATGAACGGTTTTCACACCACCACTCAATCAGAACGTATCCCACAAAAGACTGAGTGAAGCCGTCAAAATGCTCTGCAGTTGCGGTTCGTCGACGCACTAACTTAAACAAACACGGGCTTCAATAATCTTTCCAGCTGAATTTATCCCTTCGGCGTTGAAATGTATGCACAACCATGCCCCCTGTTTGCGAACCCGTGATACTGCTAAAATTAGCTGTTCTCACATCCCCCGTGTTTTGCCAGTTTACGCCTCGTTTGGTGCCGCTGTCTGTCAACATGGATGTTCAACGGTTCTGTATGTAATTTTGTTTTGGACTGGCATATTTTTGTGCTACAGGTGTAATATTATCTACATGACGAGTATATTAATCATAGTAGGTATTGTTTTTAGGATCAGATTGCTTGCAACACACGGTAAGCAATGAGAATATCATTCTTATCCGTAATTAAACTTTTGTGTAAGCATCTGTTCAACAGTTCAATTGGGGCATGGAATTTTATACTTCATACAAAAATATATTTATTGATACAATACCGTTATTCCAATATACAGCAGAATTGGCATTATGACACACACCAGAAAAACACATTTCATTTGCATTCTTCGCTTTCCAATAAAATATTCACGCAAAAAGCACACGTCACATCGATGAAAAACTTATTCGGCCATCATACGCGCCTCTTATGAAAACATTCCGTACTAACAAAAGGCTGGTAATTGGTGTTCACCTGACTTTTGCAATATAATATAAATAGATTCTCGGCTAGGGGAGTTTTCGTAGAGCTGCAGTTGACGAGAGCCGTGGGCGACATGACGGAAAATTGGACGGGAAATATAATTGGAAAATTATAAGGGTTCGCCACTTCCCTGCTAGTGCACCTATGGGTTGGACCCTGGGGCGGATGACTTTTCTTACTTACCCTTGGCATGTTGAAATTGGAAAATAATTGCATTTTAGCCGAAAAACCACGAGACAGACTGATCCGGATTGTTGACAAATAGTATATTATTTTTGTAAAGGTTTGTTCCAAACTTTACTAGAGTAATTTAAGACTACCTATAAGGTATGTGTTTGTTATTAAGCCCTTAAAAAAACACTTTTAAATGAAATGTAATTTATTTGTATAACCTATACCTAACAGCAAAATACCTATTTCTAGAACCAAGATTCTGTAAACACAATAAGGCAATTTTCACACCACACTTACATACCGCCACTGTGGCACGCGCTGATGTGGATTTCCGTACCACTAGCCTGATAAGGATCCGTAGTAGCTTAATACACACGGCGCAACTGTGTAGTCACGCGTAAAGGCTACCGTTTGCTTACCTTCGATGTTTCAAAAATTAAGTTCATGAACGGTTGTGCCTATGCGATGTGCAAAATGACCTAATTTGTGACATACCTAAAGTATGTTGGGGTAATTTCGGCGCTGGGATAAATCCTTACGAATAAAAAATCTGGCTAATTTGTCAATATATTTTAATTACACCATTAATTCTGAGAACTTACTCCACCGTACCTTATTACAAATTAACTGGTAATTGACCAACATTATCAACAATACAGTTAAGCTGTAAATTGGCCTTACCAAATTCTGCCACAATAGTCAATCCTCCGGTATACGCATGTAGTCTATAGCGGATGTTCATCCGTCCAATATAAATGTGTAGAGTAATTTTAGGGCACCCACGAGGAGTGCACTACATACCGGGATCTACGACTAATTTGTTTGTGACAAATATAGTAAATAGCCACTGGATAATGTAATGTTCGTTCAAGTAAAAAGTCATTTAGTTTTTTCATAAAACGAATAAATTCCCTTTGGTGCGTTTTCAACTTGAATGAGATCGAACCTAAAATAAAATTCCATTTCGTGGCTTGTCGCAATCTTCACATCAGTAGGTACCTAACTATATTATTGTCAATTTTGAATCACATTTTCCAATATCATTTTTTGTGCCTATAACTCCCAAGTTGTCCTGTCTGTCTGAGTATTTGGAATTGCCACTCCGTTCCGTTCCACATTTCATGTTTTTTTGGCACGCACGTCACTATTTCCAATTTTCTGCTGGTGCGATTGTCACACAACGTAACGGAGAATTTTCTAATAAAGTTGTTCCATACAAATGGTTCTGTGGTTCCATTTTGCCGGAGTTGACTACGGAGTTTCCAACAGCTCCGTATATTCAACATATAGGGTTGCAACTAAAGGAGTCTCTTTCACGTGTTGTTTTCCTATTCTTTGGAATTGGGATATCGTCTTATGGATGATATCGTTTCATCATTTGTTATATTTTTTTTCCTGTTTCAATAGAGCAAAATGATAAAGAATTTACTCACGGTTTTGTGACACCGTAACCAATAGCAATGATACGCTCATTTAATTTAATCTATCATTTTGTTTTTGCATTACGAAAACTGATTGTTCTAAAATTCGCAAGTAATTGATAAAACAGAAGGCAACAGCTACCTATAGACATACAATTTTCTTAATTTCATGCTATTTAAGTACTTGCCGCCTAAAACGCTTAGCGTCTTGTGTTTATGCGTGCAGCGAAATTTGTTAATTGAATTCCCTTTACGCAACGATTCCTTCACGGACGGCCGCGAAGGATTCCAAATATAATTACTAACCGCGATGTTCAAAAGGAACAGTCTCCAGAGATGCGGTGTCTTATGATAGAAACGTATAATAAATCTAAGAGTACAGCGCTCCCGGTACAGTTTGTACCTGTCAACATAGCGTGTTGAATCCGTTAAAAGCTCCAATTTGTCTTTATAATCCACTGTATTAGCGTGTAAACAACGCAGCGTAACTTTGTTTGCCTCCACTGATATTTTAAGTGACGTGTATTCCGCTCTTAATTTTAAACGATCGACAAACAATGCGTGATCATATATGTACATTAACACCAGATCTATGAGAGGAACTTACAGTATCATGTAATACTTGAGTAATGCTTAGTTTAGGATTTGCGAGTGTTGCAGGCTTATTAGTTCATGTGTATGAAAGCGTTCAAAGTAAATGTTTGGTTTCACACGCACAGTATGCGTCATGTTTTTCTACTACACTATCATTCTCTCAACAACGGCATGAAGTGAAATGAAACGTTACATTTGCATTTGCTCCATCTTAAGTACAATTCCCTGCTTGTTCCATTTGCAGCCATACTGAAAGATTTTAGCCAAAACGCTACTTAGTACCGCATTTACTCAAACATTTAACAGGCAATTCATATTTTATGAGGAACATTCAAAAGTACAGCACACAGCGGGATCGTTCCACCGGAAATTTTGAATTTCGTGAAAATTTTCCACGTCCCATCAAAGTTTAAATTACAAGTGCCTTATTGAGATTTAGGTATCTTTTCGTATTATAAGGTTGTTCGTTATAATCAGTAAAGCGTATCACGGCTGAACAAATTGTGTGATGTCAAAGATTTATAGTGAAAAGTCAGGGTTGGATGGCTTATTGGCAAACATGGGAGGGTGGTGGATAATTAATCTGGCCAGACGGATGGGCGAGAGGTGCGGAATACAAATCGGCGGTGACGCGACGTGCTGTTGTTATTCATGGGAATACTTGTTATATATTTGGCGGGAATTTTAATATATCAAACATTGGATGGAACAGTTTTGGTGTAGTCGAATTTTTTAAGTTATTTTGTCACACATTTTGTGAGGCAAACCTAACCAAGTCGCAATGAAATCTTGGTCTCTATTTTGTTTATATTACAGACTTTTAAAACTCATACGGTGTTTAAAAGTCTAAACGAGTTACTGTAAAATTCATACGTATCTAAATAAAATGGCCCATATTAACTGGGAAATATAAACCGTTTCCAACGTTTACACGTGGCCGGTTTCCACGATTCCACTCTATGTACCTTTTTTGTCCGTTTGTGAGCTTCTGATATTGCGGCGTAGATTAAAACACGCTCTAGAATCCCATTGTTCAACTTGAATGTACGGCAAGTGTCCGACTTGTAAAAAAAGCGAGATTTGCGCTGTATAAAGCCGCTTTGTGGGTATTTGAAGCTGATCGTTGTATAGTAACTTTTTGGTGTTTTGATTTGGTTGAGATTTTTTAAATGTCTGAAGGATTTTCTTTGTAAAAAGTTTGTTTTAATGATAGCAAAGGATAAAGTATTTAATCTCTATTCAATCTTTCTCTCTCCTGGTAATGAATGCAGTATGCATCCAGTGATTAAAATTTACTCTTCGCAAACAAGTTTGATTGGTTGCATTACATCTTTAAATAAATATGCTTATGGGTACTTTTAAAATCTTATAATAAAGTGCAATTTAATGAAATATTTCTTTATCCAGTTTGTAGGTAACATTCTCAATCGCATTTGATTCCAAATGAAGTATCTCCACAAGGTAAACGAAGACCGCTATCCACAAATAAAATTAAATCGTAGAGTACGTTTTCAAACGAAATTGGCATTCCTTCTGGCTTGGTATTTTCTCTTTGAAAACTTTCTTATAGATTGAGCCTGTTTTCTCTTGAAATGCGATGTTTCTTTGTATGAAACATGAACTTTGATTACATTAACATTTCGGCTTCTTAGGATTTTTTCGTATGGCAATGAACTGTAAGAGAATATCTCATAATGAGTAAAAATATTATTTGCCAAGGCCGATTGCTTGCAGTGAGCTGGATTTTTCCCTATCACACTAATATTATAAAGGCGAAAGTTTGTGAGTATGTGTGTATGTTTGTTACTTCTTCACGCTCAAACGGCTGGACCAATTTTGTATGGCTGACACCCTGGATTAACATATAGGCTACTTTTTATCGACATCGATCGACATTTACGCGGGTGAAACAGCGGGGCGCAGCTAGTTAATAATAAGTTATATTGTTCCAAAAACAGTGTAACAGATTATTTTTTCACCAGTGACAGATTTTTTCATTCATTCATTCATACAGTATTTAACTTTAGTGGAAAATATCAGCTGTATCTTACATGTAATAGTTAACTAAACTGTATCATATGAGACAGTAACACCTAGTAATACCTAGATTCTTATACTATAATTACAACATTTTCTTCTTCACTAATTAATGCATCGACTTAAACAAAGCAATTTCTACCTTCCATTCTATTCTATATACATAGGTATTTTTATTTTTCTATTCTTACCTTTAAGAATTGCTAACACTGTAATACCTGTTAGAATGTAAATTTTTTTCACCACGACCTAATGGTACTGTAAAGTGGTAATGTTACTTATAAGGTATTTAGTACGTTCATTTTCAATCCATTTCTTTGTCCTCCCCTTTTTCTTTTCCCCAGTTTATTCACGAATTCAAGGACTATAGTCCGAAATGAGTCCCCATAGTAAGAACGTTTCGCAGCTAAGTCGTTGTTTGAGGTAAGATGACATTTTCTAGCAATTTTGCAACGACAGCTTAGCGTAAAAGGCTGCCACCATCCGCAGGACAACATAGTCTTGTATAAAGGCTCATCCTGCGCTAATCCTTTTTATACAGGGAACCTAGTTTTTGTAACCGTTCTTTAGCACTTTTTAAATAGGGATAGCCTGTGTAATAAAGTTCATAAAAAATCTTGCCACTTAGAATGCAGAAAAAACTCATGGAAAATGTATGTACACCTTTTAACATCGTAAGTAATATTTATAACTACGTAAACATAAAATTCATCCCTTTTTCCTATGGGGGTAGGTAGAAACTACAAAGCGCCACCTGCAACGATCTTTATTCCTTTAGCTTCGTTTACGTTATGGAATTAAAACTGTATGAGTCACACATTTCTTGTTTTAAACATAAAATTTAACAGTGTGTACGTCCTAATACGTAGGTGTGAATGGGTACATATCAGTAAGCATATTTACATCGGCATCGCGACTAGTGTAACCGGTTCCAAATAGCGAGCATCGTGAATTGAATCTAATAGTGCGCGTAGGCAGACCACTCGGTCATCGTTATGTGGAGTTACGACAAAGTTACGTCAGCGGACCGGACGATGATCTTGAATAAAGCAAACTAACGCAGCGTAGGTACTCCAGTTGCAAACTTTTCATTAAATATTCCTTTGAATTTAAAATGCACCCGGAGAGTCGGAAAAATCAAAGAAAACTTCATAAAGAATATTTAATAACTCTCTGTTTTATTAATGAAACGAAGAGATTTTCTTATTTACCTAGCCGTTCAAAGATTTCCATTATAACCTGCAACCGCTTGTCTCTAAAATGAAAGATATTCAAAATTTTCCGGTGAAGTCAATTAAAGATGAGATGAAAACTTTACAAGAGGTAATAAACAACGCGGGGTGAAATGATGTCGGTTTGTTTGCGGGCTATCAAATGAGGAGCAGGCTTCAAGGGGCCTAGGAGGCACCAACCAGTAATTAATGTTCTACCGAGGGGCGACCGGGGAGAAATCGGATCAATTTTCTGGCTATTCTTCGTTCCAAAGGGTGGGCTATTGGCAAATAAACATTGATTAGGCTAGGAATTTCCTATAGCTACAGGTTTATTTTCACCTTTGTTTAGTTACTTCAAAGAATGAACACTTTTAACTTACATAAATAAAGACAATGTGGCGTTGTGGTTATTTTTAAAATTCGGCCCGAATTTACCGAGCCCATGGGACGCCATAAATTTCCAATGCAATAAAGGAGTCCAAAAATTCTCCATAAAAATTCTACGAATTCAGCACATATTGAGTGGTCTCGAACAGTTTTAAGTATGGGAAGCGCGGTGTAGCATCCGACCCTCGTATTTAGCTATTGTTTTAAGTGGGCTACACTTCGTTACGCCCCTGCCGTTAGGCGAATTTTTGAGATCAGTCCTTTTTTTATATTCTTCTTTTTAGGCGGAAGAGCCCTTACGCTAAACTGATAATGACGGCGACCTCGGGGGGAATTCGAATGTACGCGGAGTTTAGCAAGGCTTTAACGATGAAAATTTATTGTAACGGTTGTAATGCTTTTCTTTACTCGTAATAGCACCGTTAACGGTAATCCTAAGAACAGAAACACCTGGGTCAGCGTTGTTCGAAGTGTTCGGAATAAATACGCTGACACATAAACGGCCCTATAAGAGTGGTGTTAACCTAACCCTTGGAAATAAAGTCAAGAAATCAAAACATGAAAAGAATTTCACGTTTCTTTTCTGGAGTCGTTTGAGGAAAAGTATACTATGATAACTTTTTCGGTATTTGTGATATTTGTCGCGGAAGTTTTGTCGTTTCCGCGTGACATCAGGTTTCATCAAATGTTTTGCTACATGAGTCACAACGAGGGTTTCCTCGGGCTGTTCGTCTCCCCTTTCGGAGCTCAAACAATCCGCAAGAGTAATTTATCTCATTTCCCTCAATTACGTGCTTTTCACTAGAGATGGAGTCACATGTCAAATGGGGTGAACTTGCTTGTCGAAGTGTGCATACATATTTTATATGTACGCTGTAAGAATGATTAAGTTATAGATGTTCGCTTCCTGCAATCAGTTTGTGTTCATATCAATATTTGGTTTGGTTTGATATCTACTCAATTATGGTCCCTAAACGTGTTTCTTAACGCACCCCTTTAGATAATTTGCAGCATGGATTACATTTCTAAGTTATTTGAACAGGCATTCTCTGCTATTTGTTATAGAAATAACTTCACCCTTCTAACTTGCGTTCAGCGTTAATTCAACAGATTTTCCGATTTTCTCAGCTGAAGTCAGCCCATTTGTATTTGTTTCAAGTTCGCAGACACTCCCTCGGGCGACGCATTCACCGTGAGGGGAAGGTGGGCTTAATTAGGAAATAATGCCTAAGCGATTAATCACAATACCCCTACGAAGGTTGTAACTACGTAGACAGTCTTTTGTTTCTAAATTGTGAACCCGACCCGGTCTTGAAGCTGATTTCCAATGGGAAGTAGAGGGACGTCTCCGACAGACCTGAAACTGTGACGGTTCGTTTCACATCCCCGTATTTGCTGTTTGCCTATTATTCTAAAAGTCAGAGGTGAAATTGAGGGACGACCAATGGTGAAAATATGTTTCCAACTTTTAAATTTACGGTCCGAGAGGTTAAATAGCGGAAATAATTTGGACACGTTTTTTTATTTCACTGCTCAAGAAGGTAAAAAGGTTTGAATAAGTCAGTAGGTTTTTATACGCATGTTGTTAATTTTAATTTATGAAAGAAAATATCTTTTAAGCACACGTCTTAAGTAATACCGATGAGGTTTCATAAAATATAATTAATAAGGTTTTTACGTTATGATGCTTACACAAGACAACTCAACCACAAGTCTTTGTTATTAATGAGTTTTGTGGCACAGACAAATCCAGCCAAACTGCTTGTTATGAATTAAATGAAAATAATTGGTAATACAAAACCGCTGAGGGACGCGGGTTGTTATGAAGCACACAAATTTTCCGCAAACCCTTTAATCCCGTGCTCGCTTATTTCACTTGGCCCCTCGTTGTCGAATGTCCCCCATCTCCCCTATGCTAGTTGATGAAATTTCGGTGATGCTTCAAAGGTATAAACTGTAAAATTCATGGTAAGCATTTGATGCGGCAGTTTCTGCATTATGCGATACAAGTACGGAATGGGACACAGGGGAGCAAAGAATAATGTGGCATTGTTATTTTAATGTAAAGATATACTATTTCACTTTACATTTTTCACTGTACCTTTGTTTCGCTAGATTTTTTGTGATATTTTTATGTAAATTTTGAAACTACAAAACGTAATGCCGCAGGGCCATGTTGCATGCATAGATACTAAGTACTTTTAGTTTTTCCGGGTTCATGAAAAAAGGACCAGAATTTTGCAGCTGTTCCCGTTGTGAAAGTTTTAGAGGCAGTCCGTAAAGTTGTATACTTATTGCAGTAGTAGGCAAAATGCGGCAACTGCTGTATGTTTTAATTAGCAGTATGTCTGTCTTACAACGGTTGTCTTACTTATAAGTATTTTTCGTTTTCGTTATTTGAATACAGATATTAGTATAGGCCTTCGACATTCCTAAGGGAACATCACTTATACATATATGAACGTAATAATTAAATAATACTATGTACCTTTGGGACGAAAATATTTTACCATCTACGTTTTAGACCTCTCTTAGCCATAATAAAGATTTGTTTACATACCAACGCAAAGAGCTTATTTCAAAAGAAACGTAGTCGAGAATAGGCCGCAGGTACGTTGAAGGAGCATCCCTCGTAATGCTTCAGATATCCACATGGGACTCAATACAAATTCCCTCACCCAATCTACAAGAGGTCTCGTAACCGATTTCTATACAAAAAGTATAAAAAGTCAACCCAGTGAGAATATCTTTACGATATAATGCTCAAATCTACTCAGATTTTTCCTTTTATTTTTATATTTTGGGAAACAGTGTCAGCTTTTTTGTTGTAAGATTAACGAGCACAAAAATGATTTTTGTTGGAATATTACAGAGATAAGGACATTATAACAATTTGGCAGATTATTTAAATAAGCCAGGATCCAATGATCCAAAAAAATAAAAGTCTTTTTCACAGTGTTCGGAAAGCTATCTCGGAAAAATAAAAATACGAGTACAGAATTTGTCTACCTCTGGAGGTGGAAAACAGGCCGTTAGCCAAATATTTTGTACTTACTGTGACCCGCGGTCTCATCCACATAAGTCTCGATGCCGTGGGAATATCGGGATAAAAAATTTATTTTGTCCTAATCCAGGTCATGGTGTAGACATGTGCTAAATTTCATCCTAATCCGTTTAGCCGTTTAACGTGAAACCGTAACAAACAAACATACAAAAAATAAAATCTTTTCTCTTTATAATAATGATTAGATTAGATTTAAAGTGGTCCCTAGTTAGTCCGTCCATATACGCCGTGAGAATAATAGTAACTTGACAGTACCTACGAACTGTTGCAACGCACATAATCATAACGTCTTAGTTGGAATTACTACCACACTATAATTCTGTACCTGACTCATTCATTGTTCACTGACTGACTGAGGGAACACCGACGATAACCATTACAACTAGGCCGAAGATTCACGATTATATATTCAAGATAAATTCCATCAGCTTGAGAAGCAAGAAAATGCAATAGAAATGTAACGTTGTACCGTATAAAATGCAACCAACGCAGTTGTTGGCAAACTCAAGGATAAAACGAAGGGTCGGCACGTGGGCTGCATACCTAAAAACTTGGTAAAAAATTCTATGCGTCTCCCGCCTACTAAGAGAAATATAGCCTACCTACACGTATACTGCGGATTTTATAGAGGATGGATCGGCTTTTTTTGATGTGGTGAAGTTGGTACCTACATTGCATGTCTTATTATTGATCGATCGGAAAATAAGAAGTGTTGAAAAGTTTGGATCAAGTCGTGAAAAAATATCGGTTGGTTTTTTTATAGATTCTGTACTAAAGGCTGACTTTTCCAACGCCAGATAATTTTATTCGGAGTATAATTTTGAATTTTTGACAGTTCTTCCATACAAAATCTGTCAGACGTCAATTTTATTCCACGAATAAAAATTTTCTGTCGATTGAAAAATCAACCCTTAATGTGTTTCAACTTTTGTATTGATTTTTTACAAATTAATTAGGTATTAATGATGCAATACAATTTCCAGTAGTGTAATTTACCTACTAATCCTCAAAATTCTGATTGAGTAATATCACAATGCCGGAATTATTACATTTCATTTTTATCTTTGAAATCTGTACAAACTAACATGTTTACCGAAATTATAACGGAGTTACAAATGATTATATATTGTTTGACAGGTCAAATTTTCATTTACCTCACAAATTCTGCCATAGCAGTGTTCAAACGTTAATAAATATTAATTAAATCCAGCTTACAACACACAATACAAATTTTAATTTCAGCAACTTTTAATTAATTTCTAATTTTATACTCTTACGTAAAGGTTTTGTTCTAAAACTTTGTGTAACTCTATGCTCGAGTAATTTATATTGTTATTTACGAGTATGATAGAATGTAATCTGTTGTGTTGGAAACTTTTGACATTAGTAGTCTAACTAACTAACATCATCAGCTTTCGCGTGTTTTGGGGTCGGTTTCCAATCTAAATGATGAATATCTATTATACATAGTTTGTATCCAACTGTTGTTTTGAGGTTTATTCAAATTAAGCTTTAACATATCATTTAAGGCTGTAGAAATAAAAAATAAAATTGCACGCTAATCTTGAAAAAATACCAAAATTGGAAGGCACGTCTCTTTAGCAACTGTGGCCCAATAACACAAAAACTAAATTGAACCAACTCCAAAATCACTCAATATGTCGCACGCCCATTCGCATCCCTTACCCATTTTTTTCGAAATAGCCCTAAAAAATAAATTGTGAGCGGAAAGCGACAGGCGACAGCTCGAAATCCCTTCAATAACGAGACGTGCCCACATGAATAGACTTGACAACACTTGAGTTGATGCCTCAGATATATACGACGTAGGAGATAACGTGGCACATAACTATAGGATCTACAAAGACGCAGATGGCACTGAAAAACTGTGGAGTTGCGTTTTGACTTCAATTCTAAAATCATTGATTTGAAAGTGGTCGTAGTAACGCATTGAAAATGATTTGTGATTAATTATTTTTACCTCGCAATTAAGATACATTTAAATAATTCATCATTAATTTCTAAACTATCAAAATTAGCTTTCCAGTCTCTTATACCAACTTCAATAATAGCATCATCTTCAAAGAAAACTTAATTAACAAACTTGTTATTATCACTTCAGGGTTTAGGGACATGCACGAGTTATATGCACATCATGTTATTAACGGGGCGGTCACTGAGGGACATGTTAAGACCTCTAATAAGCATCTCGGTCACGTGCTGCAGAATAAATTGCGGTAAACTTAATTAAAGAGTTATGCTTCTGCACCAAGTCGGGACCGCAGCCTACGTGTGTTTATTTTGCATTAGATGAAGTTAATTTTGTATTTAGCATTGTTAATTCTTGTTCCACGTGTATATTCTTTATAGGAATTAAATATGAAATTAACATTGGAGGAATTCCGACAGCTTCTGACGAACATGCTTGTTTGACAGTTAGAAACTTTTAAATCTAATTATTAAGCTCGTAATGTCCCACTACTAGGCAAAATTTCCCGTCCCCTTTTTTCATACACGTTTGTCCTCTGATAAACTTTTAATCTATTTTTTTTTCATATGATCTCTAATTTTCCTTTTTTTTATTTCGCAGGATGTTCAGCGCAGACTCTGAGGATATTCCCGATGCAGAAGCAGCAGACGGTGGCTGTGGGCAAGTCAGTGGTACTCACGTGTCAAGTAGATGCTCCGGACCCAGCGCTTGTCACGCAGCCACAATGGAAGGACCCTAAAGGACTCGTAATTAATGAAGCAGCGTAAGTACCGGAGCATTAGATGAAACTAAGTTGATTTTGAGCTAATGGTTGTGTGGACTGATGTGTTTTAACTTCAAACTGACTCAGTGGTGTCAGTTCGGGTTACTCCCTGAGTACCCCGATCCCCGAGGCCCCCGTCCCGGAAAACCCCGAATACGAAAATTATGATTTAATTATTTTTTTTCTTTTTTCTATTGTTTTCGTTTGTACGGTCGACATGAAAATATTTTCTTAGCAGATATTAATACAATCAACTTACATTCTCCCTATTTAAATTATAACCTGTTCTTCATTGACACTCGTATGAAGTGGCAATATTTCTGCGTATCGACGTTATGTGTCAATCTCTAAACGATAAATTTTTCTGACTGCTCATTAATCTTTATAGTTATTTCTACTTTACGTAGTTGTTTAAAACAATGTGTAGTTTTTATTCCGAAAATTTAACAAGGGGAGTCTAAAAGGAAGGGAGAGGAAGGGGGTGGGTATGCAAGTTAAAAGTGTCAAACAATTATTATGTCAACTGTGCATCAATCAAAATCAATAATCTCATTCTCAACAGAGCCGGCACCCGACCTGAGATATACACGGAACCAATGCCGGCGAAGCAGCTGCAACTGTTGTACATATCGTCGATCACTCCGGCCATGGCGGGCAACTACACCTGCGTCGCCACTTACACTAACATGCCACTGAGCGCCAGTGTTGTCTTGGATACGTTCAGTAAGTATTTTACAAGATTATTTGACTGTTTTATCAATATTGCTGCTTATTTATAAAATATTTGGTATATTCACTTGTATGGAAATGAATAATTCTTGTAGAATTGTTACATTCACTCGTTTGTTTAAAAATAAATTTTAAAATAACAGACAGCGGCTGGTATATTAGCAATAAATTATATAAATTATGATTGGATTTCATGAGAGACTCGACATTTATTAATATGTAATTTTCATTTTAGTTGCAATTACTTGGACGAACGCTAATGAGAACCAATACGCTACCAAAGGAAAAGATTTTAAAATTATGTGCGAAGTAACTGCTGAACCTGCCCCGTCAGTTGATTGGTTCAAGGAGGGAAATCCTGTAAGTAGCAACAATACTTATATACTATTTCTTGTTTGTATACATAGTTAACGAAAATCTTGGAACTGATGTTGAAATATCTTTATAGGTTGCAACCGGTGACAGATACGTGATTCACGCAAATGGACTGATGATCAAAGGTGTAGAAGAAAGTGATGACGGAACGTACACCTGTCGTGCTGTGGTCATCCAAACTGGTGAACTTGCCGAAAGAAACATCAAACTTGAAGTAACTGAACCACAAAATAATAAAAACGAATAAATAATAATAATTTAAGAAAACATTCTGGGACGTGTTCTCTACAAATATTTGCTTTTCCAGGTTTACACAGCACCAGAAATGGAGGAAAGGGAGTCTAGAGTTGAAATCAAGGAGGGTGAAAGTGCTGCAATCTCATGTAAGGCTAGAGGAAAACCACTGCCTACATACTCTTGGATCAAGGCTTCAACACGAGAGGTAAGGAAATAGTTTTGTTAAAATTACTATTGCAATATTTATTTATACGGGGTGCAGATTTGTTTTAGAAGCTTTATATGTCAGAATATATTAAGATACAATTATCCTCTGTTTTAGAATCTGGCAAGTACATCTCGATTCAGCGTCAATGAAAATAGTGGACTCTTAAAAATCGATCGCGTAGAAGCCGGCGATTATGGTAAATACATTTGCAGCGCTGTCAACCAAGCTGGTCAAAATGAAACTGAAATCGAAGTGGAAGTGTTGGTGAAGCCTAGAATATTCGAACTGTTCAATAAAACAGCTGATGAGAAGCAAGAGGGTAGATTAGAGTGCAAGGCAACCGGCCGGCCCGCTCCCCGCATTAGTTTCCGCAAATTGAGCAACCCTGACCGCTTCCTGAATGGACCTAACGACGACGGCAGGTAAGACAATTGGCTATAACAATGGTGTTTTACTATCTTAATTGACACAGGTGCCGCCGTAGGGTTGGCAAGTTATGTTTTAACATTATGTAGTTAGTTCATTGCTGGTTATAAGAGGAGATTAGGGCTTTCAACATTAAAAATTTGCTGAATAACTACTACTAATACGATACTTGTTCCTCAAAAATACTTTACATTGGCTATAAATAGGACATTACGTAAAAATAAAAACTTTTTTGTGAGCTGCTAGGCCGGAAAATGAAAGCTATTTGAAGTTAAACAATTTTGTTTTATGAACCGTTAGAAAGTTTACAAAATAACTCCTTTTTTGCAGGATTACGATCGAAACGACCAGTCGGCAGACTGGTGACCAGATGGAATCCAGTGGAGTTATAACGATCGCTAAACTGAATAGGACTGATGATGGACTCTACGAATGTTTTGCTGAGAATGCTGGTAATTAATTATTTTCTTTCCCATTCAAGAAGTCTATTATTTTTGAGTACTCCTTCTCGTTACTAAATCAGGGCTGAAGTGATAGTTTTGTTGAGTCTACGTTAGTTTTTTTTTGGATGTCATAAAATCCCATGAGAGTTAGCCTACGTACGCACCGACGTAAAATAAACGCGGCGGGATTTTATCGCGCACTGGATTTTCAACTTTCGGTGCTAAGCTGAGCTTTGGAAATCCAACAGAGTGGATCCCAGCGCGTCAAAAAAACGCACTGTTGGATTTTTAACTCTCGCTGCTAAGCTGAGCGTTGAAAATCCAGTGCACGAAAAAAAAAAACACGCGCGCACCCGCGCCTAAATTTTGCCATGTACTTATTACTTACTCGTGTATGAATCTTCATACAATTTATGATGATTTTAGGTGGTGAGGCAAGAAAAAATGGACATTTAATAGTTAATTTCAAGCCAACATTCGAACACATGCCGACAATCCCTATCTGGAGTTGGAACAGTCGTCCCGCCAATTTAAGTTGTACAGCAGAGAGTATCCCGAATGCCACCATTAAATGGAGGTAAGTGCGTTAAAACAAAGGAAAGGCTCTAATGCAATCATTTCTCTTAGATCTCCACTGTTGGGCGATTTTATCGCTCAGTCTCTGAATATCATAAATCATGTAAGAACAAGATCCTTTTTTCTTTGATACATAATTTGTGAACATCATGTGTAAATTGATGAGAGCATGATTCTTATAAATCTGTCGAGATACTTAACGTAGAGAAGTGCCTAGTCGTTTAAGTTGATTGCCACGTAGCATATTATCTAATATTGAAAGCATCATTTACAAACACCAATTCTCCTACCAAGTTTGAATATTGAAGAATTCTGCTAGAAAAACTCAAGCAAATGTTGAAGTAGTGATAACCATTGTTCCGTAAATAACGTATATACCAATTTTTAGATTCCGTGACCTGGACCTGGTAGAAACACCCCAAGTGAAGATCTACGGCTCTGGCCCATCCAGCTACGTCATCGTCACACCAACAGACAAAGGCCTTTATGGCATTTACAAATGTATTGCCACCAATACTCTTGGTGAAGCCGAACACATCATTCAATTCAGGGAAGCTTACCCACCGGGACCTGTTGTTCAAGTAAGTGAAACAGTAATTACAGTTTAATTGTCTGGCGACTATTTGGACAGCCAAAACGAGCCGAATAAAAACCACAGTGACGTCAGACTGTGGCTTGAGGGACAATTCCGAATCGGGGTACCTAATGGATTTAAATCTGGACTCGCTTCGATTGGTCAGTGGTGAAAGGTGACCTAGTTTTAGAATATAATAGAATAGACTAGACATGGCCCGGTTAAAGGGACTGTTTCAAAATTAGAAAACTTTTTAAATTTCTTGTACTATTTCTCGCACTGGTCAGCTTTCTCATTAATTTTAATATTATAACATATTCCAACTCTCCATCGTTACTTAAATGAAACATAACCTAAATCAATAAATCGGAAGATATATTATATTAGCTCATAAATGTAATATGTTTCAACATTGTCGTCACAATAATAAACTTCGAGATCAAAACTTTTACGTGATCCTTGTTCCACATAACTTATACTAAAACCCTTTTACTTCGCAGGCCCGCCAAGAGACAATAACAGCGACATCAGTATCATTCAATATCGTGGGACCGGCGGAAGAAATGGGACCACCAATATTGGCCTACACAGCCCAATACAAAGAAAATGGCAATTTCGATTGGAATCTCTCCCAGAACAGGACTTGGTCTGCCAATTCGCCGTACATTGTGGAGAATTTGAGGCCTATGTTCACTTATGATTTTCGATTCGCTGCCGTCAATCGGGTCGGGCCTGGCAGCTGGGGTGCACCTATTACCGTCATTATGCCTAGGAGGTAAGGTTCTATTTGCTTTTTCCTGATTTGTAAATCTGAGTTTATTAAGTCGTCTTTCTGTCGTTTAGTTCCGTAAGCTACATATTCGGATTCAATCAGACGAGTAATTAGGATTCAGTAATGCATAAGATTACTAAACCTTTGCAATTTCAGCAGATTCACATTCATACGCGATGATAAATCTTCGCATGGAAATAAATCACAACATCAACATTTATGACTATTCATATCTTACTTTTTAGATCGCCACCGGAGCAACCAAAATGGTGGGAAAATGAAAGCCCGGAATCGCTTATTCATGGTAAATACGCAGACAGATATGAGCTGAGATGGCGCGTACCCGCCAACAATGGCGAACCCATCGATATGTATGAGATCAGCTACTGCCCCGTAAGTTTTTTATTGTATTGAACCATCACATAATATTTCCATTTCCACACACAATATACGCTTTCAACAGATTTGTTTGGATGATTTATTTCGCTTTTCATACCACGTAGTATCCGATAAACTTATTACTTATCGTAGCCTTTTTGTATTTCTATAAGATTCTTTTAAGATAAATGTTTTAAGAATATTCCGTTACCGAACAAGAAACATTATCCAACTATCTGTAGCAAAATAACAACATTTTAATGTATCTAAATTCACGATTTTATTTAGGTGCTGAAAGTAAGTGGTGAATGGCGCATCGCATCTGAATCTCAATGCATCGTTGAAGAGCTAAAGTCCCTAGAGGCAATCAGTTACGAAGTACGTGGTCTCCACCCGGACACGCGGTACAGAATGCACGTTCGGGCACACAACGTCCTCGGATATTCCCTGCCTGCACAACTTTACGTCCAAACGGCTCTCGGTGAGTACAATCAGGAGAGTAATGAAGTCCCCGTAAGGGCCGGCTTCTACGACGTTTACACCGCCTCAGAATCAATATACAATTCGAAAGCAACGACCATCTATTCCTTCAGCCTGTTCACCTTTGTTTTATGTTTGGTTTTGTGAACTCAGACCTCAAACTAGTGTTTTGTGCGCCTGTATTTATTTTGTCGTGCTCCTGTAAAATATTATTTTTACAACGAATTTATTTAATCTGTCATGTGTTTCCAGTGGTTCTAAGTTTTTTTTGCTTTTCTTTGATCAAGTACAAGTATTCATAGTGTAAGTCATCCGCTTGTTAACCCATTTTTGTATTATTTATTTTTCTTTATATTTTTCTGAATGGTTTTTTATGATACTAATTTATCATTCACGTTTTAATTTTTATTGTAAAATCTTGCCTACAAAATAAAATTAACATTAATAACTTTTAAAATGTACAAATACTTTTAAAATATTGCAAATATAAATTGTGAGGAGTGTGTGATACTGTTGTATTTTGGCATGCGTTTTCTATAATTTTTATATTATTTTGAAAATTACTTTTAGATTTTGAGTACAATTATGATTTGAAGTTAGTTATGATGTACTTTTATAGTTTTATAAAATTTCGTATTGACGATTTTATATTATGTTGGTGTTAATTTATTACCAGTGGTAAGTTTGAATTGCCTATAATTTATTTGTTGATTTCGTATGTAGAACATTTTTATTTGCCTTATTAACTATACGTATTTATCATTATCAAATATTTTCTAGGTAACCCAAATGGATGTCCAAGTCATTTCAGATGGGCTCACACTAAAATGGAAGTCTTAGCGACGATATTAATGATGTTTTACATAATATAAAATAATAGTTAAAATCTAAATAATCTTCTAAATTAAGCAAGTCCAAAGACGACTGTTGTTATTTAGGGAAAATACTTGTTGTGATAATGCAATTTGTTGATGTGTAAATAAGTGTACATGTTATTTGTGTTTGAAAATATCATCAAATGATTTTTGAACTTTAGTGATTCCAATTGTGTGTCTTTGCTATTACCTAAATAATTAAAAGTTTAATATGATTTGATCGAATTTCGGAATGGCGTTTTGAATTATACTTAAAAGTTTTTCCATACTTGATTTAAAAGCTAAATATAATCGTATGTAGGTAATTAAACGGCTAATAAATTAACACTGCCAAAGTATAAAATCGTAATATAGTGTTAATTAAGAAAAAATGCCAAAAACTAAGGCATCCATTACATTTTATCATAGAACGTTGTATAAGAATTCATAAGATTTGTGTACGAATTTTTGATGACTATTTTGTCTTTTTGATATAGAATAAAGGTGGGAATACAAATCGTCCATCTTAATGATAAAATGGTGTTCGAAGGGAATATGAATGTTGAATATTGAGGATTGAAAATATAATGTAGTTAGCCAAAAGTTCTACTATAATTGCAAGGAGTTCGAATTGTGATCTGTTAGGAGAAAAAAAATATGACCAATGTGAAAAATAATAAATGTTTTCAAAACAAAGTGTGCCATTTGTAGTTTTCTGTATAGTGCATAAAATGAATGAAGTTCCGTTCACTAGATGTAAATAGTCATTTCCATACTGTTGGTATAAGGTAATGCAAAAACTTCATTCATTTTCAAAATGTAACTACCATCACCAAATTCCATGAAATTAGAATAACCCTCATCCCCTAATGTACCCCATGAAACTAATGATTAACTGTAATAAGAGATCAAAAAGAAAGCTGTCAAGATGCTTATCAAGAAATCCATTACCTAACCCTTTGAATGTTGATCGTTACACAAGCGTGTATGTGTCGCCCTGACCGAAATTTGGGTAAATATAATTTTACTTAATATGATATTTTTAATAGTTAATAATCCTGCTGCTAGTTTCCTTTGGAATGTACTAATTACTATTGCATGACCTTCATGTACACCCTTCAAGCGCTGATTAATTCACATTGTCCCGATAGCATGGTCCAAACATTGACGACTAAACATCGATAACTGTATCAAATATATTTTCAGTCTTTATCATTTTAATTATAATTATCGTAGTAGTCATGATAGATGACAATGTTTATAGAATTTATATTTTGAATTTTCAAGTTACCCTAGTCGTGCCGGTTTATTTTTTCCAAGCATGGATGGTGTAATCTATGAAACTGCCAACACGGTCCTGAACTCCTGACCTATTCGTTGTCTTGTTACCGAAGCTATTCGACCATCTGCTACTTCTATTGGCAGTTTCACCAGGTTTTAGGATTTCTTAATAGAAGTATATAAAAAAAATTGTTGCTTGAAAAATTTACAAGAATTTGACTACATTTTTAACGTCTCCTGCGATTTGATTGAAAGTTTTTCAAACAGCAATTAATATTTTCCTTTAATTAAGACTATATGTGTACTGAGGTGATGGTTAATAGAGTTCCATCCAATATTTAGTTGTTTTTAAACATTATTATTGTTCCAAATTATTATTCTTATTATACGTTTACATTAGATACCGATACCGCTTCAATAGAAAAAAAAACTTGTCATGGGGTTTGAACATTTATTTTGCGATAAAGAAAATCATTTGGAATGTTTGCATCTTGACAACTTTTCTTTCTTATGATTATTATATTGTTATCATTAATTTTAAGGTCTTCGATTTGTGCATCGTCGTCATCTTTCGTTTCTATCATTCGTCATTTTACATTTTTCATTCAAACCCCATTTCATTCTAGCGGAGAGCTTTCTTCCAAATCAGTTTGATCAGTCTTTAATGATAGAATAGTTGCCGGTGATTGGGTGCACGATTTTTTTATCTGAAAGCACTCCCTGTTTGTCACCATCTTGCTGATTGCAATGAATGTATGTATTGCTGTGTACAATTTATTATATAAAACATACATTTACTTCTAAGTACACAAGAGCTGAAACTGCATTGATTACAATCACTTCCATGTCATCTAACATCTTCAGCTTCTGTGACATGATGCATAAACTAACAACACCAAGAGCAGTAGATACATTTACCACGTAATTTGAAGATCACACTTTGGCTTTATCCTTATATAGCAACTGGTATTCTGCTTCTACTGCTCTTAAATGCGTCACAAGAAATATATCGAAACAATGTTGTTTTAACAGGCGTCGAACGTTCCGGTTTTGCGCCACCACAACTATTGTCAAGTGGCTCCATTATTGGACTGGCGTTGGCTGGAGTTTTCATCTGTCTTCTCATCGTGGACCTCCTTCTCCTTTGCTTCAGACGGCAGGGAGTCATTGCGACTCTTTGTGGCAAACGAGGAAAGAAACATAACGACGATGAAGCCAAGCTGGGAAGGTATAGCTTTTACTATTCTTTATAGTTACAAAGATAATTTATTAGTATCTATGTTACCAAGAAACTCTAAATCGAACAGTTCATCCGAAAGCACTTCATCGACATCATAACCGATACACTCCAGTCTTCCACTGATTATAATAATTACCTATCTATATGTATTTCTCCTTATGTTTAATCGTGTCAAAGCCTATCCCCTTGTGTCCCGTGTTCCATGTTAAGTGTTAGTGTCGATGAGAGATGTTTCTGCCCGCTAGTCTGTACGGTTGGCGCTTCCCGCTCCCTTATTGCAGCACGAAGCCGCGCGCGCCGCCCTCCCCCGCGCCCCTGCCGCCGCCGGTCAAGCTCGTGCCGACCCCTACGTAAGGCACCACACAGTAGCCATACGAAACCTTGAGACTGCCTGCATGCTTTGTTTGTGCGGATGATATGGTTCGGCCCTTGTGAGGAGGAACATATCCTGAACCGAACGATCATTTGGTTTGGACGGACAATAAAGTTATTAATAAAGGGGATGATGTATATATAAGACTTTTCGCTGGGGCTGAGCAGTTTGTACATATCAAATACGAAAAGCTTCGCGATTTGCCTTATGTATATAGCTATGGAGATGATCATAGAAAACGTAATGCTTTGGATTGAAGACTGTTAAAGTGTTGTAGTTGTGAAGTAGTGTACAGTGCCGCTTTTTGAAGGTAAACTAATGTAATAGCAGCAGAGATTTGTATAATTTTATTATTGGAAGCAGGTGCCACGTCTTTTGTATCCGAAAACTTCCGCCAAGTTCTGTTAAACTGGAACATCTCTTACGACAATTTTTTCGTTCTTGTTTCTTTTTGAATTTATTTGTTTTGTGATCCTATCATTACCTTATGTGAATAACTCTTCCCCAAGCACTTTTGTCACGGGTTTTCATAGTTTGTCTTTTAGATGTTTTACTATTTGCACAATCCACTAACAAATATTATTTGTCTTTCCCTATGCTGCCCATTTCAACCACGTGTAGCTATGTACCGACCACGCCAGTGTAAGACATTCAAATATATCATACAACTTTATCCTTATTACCAGGTTTTGTTTGTGCCTTATGTTTTGTGATTGCAGTGTCTGCCAAACTATATTGTGCATTAATTCCTTGGCTTACTGTTGTGTTCGCTTTATTTACCTTCAATCATCTTTCATCACATCTGTGTAACTTATATATTATCTCACATCAAACATCCATTAATGCGCGTAGTTTTGTTTGGTCATTGTTTAAAGTTGCATAATTACAATTTAGAACTTGAATTGTTCTTAAAATAACTTTGTTAAAAACAAATGCAACTCTAAACAACTGACATGCTGTAAATAAAGCCTCAAAAACATCTGAACCGTAAGCAAGATCTAATCACAATTTATGTCACAGGGATGAAAAGGAGCCACTGAAGGACACCAACGATGACGCTATCAAGAGGAACTCTTCAGTTGAATTCGACGGACACCGAGTGTATGCAACCAGTGGTGGACCAATCATAGGCAAGAATTCCGCCGTATAAAGACCATGTAGATTTAAAAGGAGATTTAAATGATTTTGAATGTTTAATCGTCAAAACTTGGTGTTACATTCGTTATGCTTGTGTATATGTGAGCGCGACCAGTATTTTAAACTGCCAAAAGTTTACTTAAGTATTCAGCTTTACTATCTCAACCTTATTCATCATCACATATTCTCTATATATTTTTATAACGTCTAAAATTCTAAATATAATCATGCAAAACATATTTTATACGATTTTCTAGAGTTTTGTTGTTAGAGGCAATGCTTTTGTCTTTATCAATGGAACTTTATTTCACTCTATACATTTCTTGAAAGATACTGCTGCTTCAAGAGGTACTAAATGTGCCTTTTAGTATATTTCTTATAAATGAGGGTATTATATTTTAGTGTATATAGGATAACGTATATGTAACGATACACGTCACAATATTATTTTTATCAGCGAATATTAAATAAATGATTAATTAAAAGACAATTATTTTTATATGTTTCTCTATTTCTTGTTCATATATTATTTTTAACTAATTTCTTAGTATTTTCATTAGCCATCACATGATAACATTATAAATCTTAACCATTATGATATTAACATAAAAACAAATGAACGGAAGAAACTTGACACTATATTATGCCGAATTGTTTTTGTTTTAGTTAGTTGCCTTTAATTTTAGTGAAGAAATCTGAACCTTAGTTGTAAGTTAACGATAGGCTTTGTAAATAAATAGTTAAGACTGTAAATATCATCTTATTCTAACTGTTTTTAACGTCTCATGTCGATACAATCTCAAACAAGGATTAATAAAGATAGGAGCCAGAAAGAAAACTGTTATTCATTTTTCCAAATATTGTTTATGAGATAATTTTATTACGACGCTTACTTGTGTCAGAATAAGCTGCCTAGGTGTCATGTTTAATTTTATAAACAAAATCGTTAGTTAGGTAATGTATACCTGTTAGATGATATAAGACTATTTAGATATTCCTACTTATTGTAATGATTTAGGTATGATAAAGCACAATACACATAAAGAATGGAAGTCTTTTAATACTATACACGAATGCAGCCATCACAATGCAATATACTCTGGTAGGTACTTAACACTTTGATACACTTAAACTTTTGATGTACTTACTTATCTACACATATTTTTATACTTCTGATCTCGACATTAGTTTTAATATACTATACTTCTTAGCTTTAAGAATGTATTATACTTCTGTCTTTTATGTGTGTTGTGCCAGCTCGTTTGAATCAGACTGCTAAGTTATATCAAGTATACCACCATGTTTTTAAAATCATCAAGCAGTTTAGCAGTCTATTCTGAAAGAGCCAAAAACGTTTTTATAACCGCTTATTATATTTAAGATATTTTTATCATAGTATTTATCTACATCTTGTACCTAATCTTTCACATTTTTTATGTTTTTAAAATTTCATACCGCGCCTTTGATAAAAGAATTTATGAAGTATTCGTAGGATAATGTTTTTGGAATAAACGTTAAGAATCTGTTTGCTGATATCGATTGTTTGTGCAGCTAATGACGTCACTTAGAAAAGGCGTTGTAAATAGTTCGAGAAGTTTCTAAAACTCGGAAACCAGGTATGACTCAGAACTCCAAACTTAAAGTCTTGAGTCGTTTTGAAATTATATTAACAGGCATTAGACTTGTCTTGTTGTAAATCCAACAATCGATTTCAATTTATCCATCAAATAACAACAACTAAGTCTGCCTCAATAAATACAATTGAGGGCAATTGAATAACGTGTTTCATTGAACAAATTGCAAATTGAAGAGTTACAAAAACTTCAGCATAGTCGTTTGCTTCCTCATGTACAAGCTTAAATGTTATTCGTATGTAAGGTATGACTGTCTGCTTTTAGTGGCCGGGTAATCGACAGGACGGAAAGCGCATTTTTATATGAAAATAAATGTATTGAAAATGTTTCTGCTTATCATTTTGGACATCCTAATTAGGTAATTTCCTGGGTAGCATTCGAATAGCGGTTTACTTATTTCTGCGGAAATGATGGCAACATAAAAAATGCCTTTCATGACATTTGTAATTCGGATTTGTAAAGAAGTTAGAAAGGTGAAAACATATCTTATTTTACGGTTCATTAATATTAATTTGCGTTTTAAATAGAGCTATTATAAAATAGGGACGCCCAAAAAATTTGTCGACAAAGAAACATGATTTATTCTAGTTACTGTAACGATACAAAATGGTATGCTTTTTAATCGTTATTGTAATAACAATGTAATCTTTAGTGAGGGGATGACATAGTGAACAGACGGGGCCCGCTGTTTGCGGACAATGAAGCAAATGTTGTGCAACAACACTTAGGAGCGTATTAACTATAGATACTGTAGTGATGGGCTTAGTTACGCTTGTCGATTTGAGCTCTTTGGCTGATTGGAAGTAAAATAGAGTAGGTAGTTATTAATTTATTAGTCGAGGTAGGTTAGTATTTTTAGTGATGCTGTAAGAAAATGTTAAGTACATTCGAAATAAAACATTTTTTTAAAGATAAAGAAGAAGATAGATATACCTACCTACGTACAGTCAGCCTCAAAGAGATGCGATGACCAACAAGAATTAGTTTTATTGTCTACAATCTTCGTTCTAAAATCTTGTAGCAAAGTGTACCATACTGGATACTTAAACTACACTTACCCACTCCACCACTCCACTGCACTCCACTTACTTACTTTTATATTGGATACTTAATTCTAGTTATACCTACATTGATACAATTTTATGAAATACAGATTTTAGACAATTAAATGAATTCTTGTCGATGTACATACCTACATAATTTTTAGGCCTACTGTATTTTTTCTTACGATATGAAATACAAAACATTTGAGGTGAGTGGGCTGCTATGAAAATTCCATATGGAAAACCCAATGGCACTTTGCCCGACGCGGGAATCTGATCCAGGGTTCATGCTCAGCAGTATATGAAATAGATTTAAACAAAAATATGCTGCACCCTAATCGATTAGGTACATTTTATTCAAATATGCAAAATATAACAAATCAACCTTGATTTTATTGTTGTACAAAATGCATCAGAACAAGGCAGACAATGTAATTTCTCATCAAAAACATTTTATAAAATATGTAAGGCCAACCAGTCAACTAGAACAAAATTTATTGAATGCCATAGAACCTATCGACTTTAGATGAGCCGTGACGCAGTTAGCAGCACTATTTCGCAAAAGCAATGCGTCACGCTTGATCCACAGGGTGCAGTCAATCTCTGCGGTCTATGCGTGAGGCGAAGGACACAATGACGCACCCTGTTTCTGTTATAATTTATTTTTCACTGACATTTGCTGTAGGGGGACCAAGCGTGCTTTATCTAGCGGGACATGGTAAGTAAAATGAAGTGGAATTATAGTTTGGTAAGTACGGTCACGTTTATACGAAAATCTCAAGTTTAAAGGATAAAGAAAATAAAAGATCTTATTTATTTATACAGTGTGAGTCTTCATAATGTGCACATAACGAAATGAGGGAAACAAAGCTAAAAAAATATATATATTTAAAAGGATCTTTACCTGCTATGGTGCTTGCAAGGCCTTTCTTTAACAGTTGGTAGGAAATGTTGTGATTGAGTTATAAACATGGTATTTTTACATTTAGAAATCTGATACGATGGAGAATAATTTAAAGTAATCAAAAAGGGTAGGTAATCGGGGCTTTTATTGAGTAATTTTACAATTATTGTAAAAATTTATAAAAAAATTTCAGATTTTTGTTAAAAAAAAACATAATTCTCAATTGAGGGGCGATTGTTTACACAGGGGTCACAGCAGCGAAAAAAAGTTTAAAAAATGTTACAATTTTTTTTTTTTTGGTTTTTTTTAATATTTTTTCCGTCGATAAAATTAAGCTTAGTTTCCCTCATTTCGATATGTGCACATTATGAAGACTCACACTGTATAAGTATACGAGTACTTTAATGTACACCACAAAAATACATAACAAAAACAAAAAACCACCGATTTCCAAGAAAAAAAACAGTACAAAGTGAAAAATAACGAAATTCGGAAGTCGGTGTCGTTGGTTCCGCGTTTTCGTTTTTGGACACCGACTTCCGAAATTAAAGTTATTTTTTACTTTGTAGTGTTTTTTTGTAAAAAGTTTTAATTTTTTACTTTTTAGTTGTACCTACCCCACAAACATTCATATAACACTACTTGCTATGTAAATATCAGTGACAGGAAGCTATTACTTATTAAAACATTATCAATCTATACTAAGTGGGAATAAACATGACACACAACATTACTTGCAAGATTAGGTAGGTACCACAATAACAACTTTGACAGAAAGGTGGGTGTACCGTGGTATACTGAACACATCTGCGTACCCCTTTAGAGGGTACAGTCGTGATGTTATGTTGTGTGATTGCGTAAACAATGCATACATATGCGATAGCAGCAGTCGCGGTACATTTGCTGGCCATATATTGATGAGTTCCGTTGTCTGTCTCCGAAACTCATCATCAGATCTTTACGTTTAAATGGGACATTTCGGAGTAAACCTCTTTCGATCAAAAAAAGAATTTTGCAATGCCCGAACATACATAAAAAAAAACATTCGAATTGAGAACATTCTCCTTTTTTGAAGTCGATTAAAAATACATCAAACACTATAAAATATACAATGGCCGGCCGTATCGCTTTCTTTTCTTTCGATCTCGTCCAGGCAACCTTGTCCGTCATTTTAAATGTCGATCTATAGCTATCATGATAAATAAATGGAAAAGCGTTAATTGTGTAGTTTTTTTTTATCTTTACCGACTTCATTAATCATTCTACTTGACAGGCCTCTCATCAACGGATATTATACTGTCCTAAATGAGGGAAATTACCAAATGAACATGCGAACGTCAGGAAATATTTTATAATGAAGCTTCGGGATGGCCCAGTGGTGGGTTCAAATCCTGGCAAGTACCCATGTGACCTTTTCAATTCGTACTTTCTGAGTTTATCTTGGTCATTACTGACATCCTTGAAGGGAAAACATCGTGAGGAAATCTGAAGAATCTTATTAAATAGATATAAACTTAGCTCGCGCCTTCTCTGTACGAGAAGAAGCTTTTTTTTTTCTTTTTCTTTTTTTTTGGGTGGGGATCATAAAATGACTCCTCTCGCTCTGGGCAGAGCGGAAAGGAGTGTCAGACTCTTACTGACTAAAACCCACCCGTGTTCCTTCCTTAGCCCTTTATGTTCCGGGCCAGCGGTAACCCTTTCGGGCCATCCCCCTGACCCGGCAGGCTTTGGCGCTGACGGGCCCCTTCACGTGATGCTGACATCTTTGCTTCGCAGAAGGAGGTGACTGCCCCCCATTTGTGAAATATCGGGTTAAAGAAATACCTGCAAGTAGGTACCATGCAAACGTATTAGTTTTTTGACGCTAATGTTCACTGCAGTTCTCAATAATATTAGTTACTAGCTTTCGCCCGCGACTTCGTCCGCGTGAAATTTCACCCTCTTAGGGGTGGAATTTCGAAAAACCCTTTCTTAGTGGATACCTACTCTTCACAAAGAACACACCCTCCAAATTTCATGTCTCTAGGAGCAGCGGTTTAGACTGTGCGTTGATATATCAACAATCAGTCAGTTTATCATTTTATATATATATATATAATATATATAGAAGATTGACTCATAACATTGAGGGGGCTTATGGTTAAGTAATAACAGCCGCACGGGTCGGTCGATCAAGTTAAGCTGCGCTTGCCGCGGTTCGTCCATAGATGGGTGACCATTTTTAACCCACTTCCAAAAAGGAGGAGGTTATATGTCCGACTTTATTACATACCAAGATCCCTCCGTGTCTCAGAATGCACGTTAAGCCGTTGGTCCCGGCTGTTATTCGTGGATCCTTGACAGTCGTTACTAACTTTATTGGTCATTACAAAAATGCCCATCATTCTTTTAATTGTTCTCATATTTCTGATTAAAATCGGTACCTCCGTATCTATAATAATATCCTATTTCCAAAACTTGGGAACATTCTATCCAATAATAATAATAATTCAATTTCTTCATCGCAGTCACCCTACTCTAAGCCCATATTGGTTATCACTGGTAACAATTAGGGCAGTCCACGCGGCCAGCTTATGTTCGCTCCAACCAACTTCCCTTTCAAATAATTGCCCCAGTAGCAGATGATACGGATTACTAACGGGGCACAGCCCTATACACAATAGAAAGTAATACAGGTCGACTCATTTCCGATACAAGTTGTCATTAGGAAAAAATACACCCCTAAAAAGTGGTCGATGCCCCTTTTTAATTAGGGTCCGTATTAAAAGGATATGCTTAATATTAGGTCCTTGTGTAAGTGGCGGGACCCTATTTGAAATTAGATTGCGAAATTAGTTTTTTCGAGTAGGTAACTGATAGGTACAGACGCCAGCATATCAAGCTACCCGAAACTGTAAAATTTTTCCAATCAACTTTGAACCTTATGCTTCAGCGATAAAGTTGAAAATATATTAAAGAAATTTGACGGATTGTCTGTACCTAAAACGATTTGATTGGGGTGAAAAAATAAATTGCTAATATAAAAACAGCGGTGAACTTTATTTAATTTAGGTTTGATTTTTCAATATCCAGATAATTTTATCTAAGGATTTTAGATTGCGGTTTGACAACTTTTGTATAGAAAACATGCCAAACTGTCCGATTTATTATATAACTAGATAAAAGTAATTAATTAATAAAAACAACAAAATTAAATCCTAACATAGCTAAAACTATACACAAACTAAAATCTATAAGTTTGCGTTTGTTTTTTAGTTTTTTGTTTAGTGACAGTAATGCGGATGAATTTTTCGACGAGCGTCGAAAAATTCATCCGCATCGCTGTCGACTGGTAATTCTACCCAAGAGACTGGCGGCATTACCACATTGTATGGCAATGCTTAGGCTCTGGTCAGGGTAAAAGCCAGCCTTTGGATCACGGGAAGTGTCAACCAGCCGTAAAAAAGGAAAAAAAAAGTTATAAAGTTACCTGACTATGGAAAAATCAGCCCTAAGTTATCAGGAGGTGCCGAAAAATAAGATGACACCGTTACACGACTCGAAAGAAGAAGGTAGAGTGGATACTGAAATGAAGGCTGATAGAGGTGTACAGTCAACGGAAGAGATAAGTATCCAGTAGTTGAAGTTTAGTAAGAAACCGATGGATGTTGTCGACTGAAATTTAATTTGATAAATGAGCTGTTTGTTTTATATTAATAAAATTAAATTTTATTCGAGAACATCCATCGGTTTCTTACTAAACTTCAACTATATCCGACGATCCTGCATAAGTACTTATCTATTTTCTTGACTGTACCCCACACGATGGGGTAGACGACGAAAAAAATATTCATCCCCACTTCACATGTAGGAGAGCTACCCTAAAAAAAGGAAGCTGTAGATTTAATTAAATAGCAGATCTCATTTAGTAAATAGCTGCTCTTCGTCTAATTGCTGCAGATTAGTTCAGATTTAGTAGGTACAGACACCAGCTCATCAAGCTACTACAATCTGTCAAATTTATTCAATTGATTTTCAACTTTATTGCTAAAGCTAAGCTAAGGTTCAAGGTTGATTGGGAAAATTTGACAGTTTCGGGTAGCTTGATGGACTGGCGGCTGTACTTTACACGTAGATTATAGAAAACGAGCCACTAGTTTCGTCCGAAAAGGGTCTTAATTTGTGTTGGCCAATTCTCATAGTTTAAAACGTTCAAAATCTAGTCGCAGTCTCATCTCGGCGACTAACAAACGTCAAAAATGTTGGGAAATTAGAGGTGTTTTTGTCAGATTGACACAGATCAGGGGGGGGGGGGGGCTAAAATGGTCACTTTGGCAGAATCATAAAAGGATAACATTATGAATCATAGTGGCCAGTTAACTGTTAAGTTAATCGTATCAAATCCCATTGGTGAAGGATTTTTCAGTATTTTTTTTTTGTCTGTGCTAAAATACCAATCAATCCAATCCAAATCCAATCCCAATCTCTTTCATTACCTACGTACGTCTTCGCCATATTTAATGTTATCCTTTTATGATTCTGCCAAAGTGGCCTTTTTAGGCCCCCTGATGTGAACGTTCTTAAAATTACGAGAATTGTCCCACTGAATAATTTACTACGCGAATTGAATATTTTTTATTGCAAAGAAAATCAAACTAGATGTTTCTAAGGCCCTAAAATCTGCTTCTTGTTTTGCTCACAAACAAACAAACTTTTGAATTTTTTTTAAATATATAAGATCACCGAATTACTACACAAATTATATCAAAAAAGGACCAGCATCATTATATAACAAATCATCCAATTCAAACCAAACAGGTTTACTTAGCTACATCGATAGTGAATATGTACCTTTAGAACCAGTAGAGAGGTATATAATTATCAAATTGATTAACCATGTAGGTAAATATTCAATTACAGTAACCAAAACATATTAATTACACTGGCAACATCTAATTAACATCCAACATACAACCACTAAAATCATTCTAATTACTCAGCTCTAATGGCGCGAGTATCACAAATATAATCAGATTGTACCGAGCGCAAAGATAATATAATTATAATTGGAGAGTGCAGCATACGTGCTCTATCAATTTAGCTTCAATATTGACAAGCAACAACGTGGCCCATCCATCAATGTGCCAGGGGCCCCTCTGACTGGCGAGGGTGATAAAACAACCTTGATGCAAGGGCTCTATAGAGTTAACAGAAAAAAACAACATTGAATTTAAAAATTATAGTGAAACTAGCTTCTGCCCGCGGCTTCGCCCGCGAGGTATGTCGATAAAAACTATTCTATGTCCTTCGCCGGGATGCAATCTATCTCTCTGCCAAATTTTGTCGAAATCCGTTCAGTGGTTTAGGCGTGAAAAGGTAACACACAGACAGACAGACAGAGTTTCTTTCGAATTTATTATATTAGTATGTACCTTGGTTCTGAATTAGGTCCCATCACGTTTGTATTTGTATAAGGGTTAAGCAGAATTCCACCTTTAGTAGGTACACCCACATTTCGACAGTTATGTTCAAGTCCCATGTAAGGGGAGAAATTCCAGATGGAAAAACTCAATTACACTTTGCCCGACCCGGGAATCGAGCCCTGGACCTCATGCTCAGCGGTAGACTTTTAGGTACTCGTACCTATACCTATGTACATACCATATTTTAATGACACAGTTGGTGCAGTGACTGATCTGGTTGACTTCTGGGCCACGAGTTTTCAAGAAAATAGAATTGATTCTAAGCGCCCCTTCCAAAAGGTAGTTTCGTAAGGTGAAGAATGGGCAAGAAACTCAATAGTTACTCTTTTAAAAAGGCGCTGGTCTACAGTTAATAGTTGTAGGTAAGTGTTGCGAGATCTTGCAGTCTAAGACAAGTTATAAAAAATCTTATTTGCAGAACACCTGAGAGTGACTATAATAGTACGTATGCAATTTCCTTCTCGGGTTTAAAGTCATTAAAATATTTAGCAAGATACAAAAAGAGAATATTTTTTGCACTGTAGAAATATCCTGCATTCACGAGAAGAAAAGGAGCGCCTTAATACTGCTGAAAATAAACGTTGCAATGCGAAGAAAAATGTTTTAGAGCTTTTTTAAAATTCTAAGCATTTAAGAGAGAATCTAGATCTTTTGACGTAGTCTTATACACATAAGAAGTACGACCGTTAAAATCATTTTAACTACTATCCATACTTCCATTCATATCATCATCTGACTAACATTTTCCCAACTAGGTTGTGGTCGGCTTCCAGTCTAGCCAGATGCAGCTGAGTATTTTACATGGAGCGACTGCCTATCTGAGGTCCACAACCCTCCACAGCCAACCGCGGCAAGGTTAGTTTACCTGATCGATCGACCTGTGCCGCTGTTATTATTTAGTCACGGGCTTTTTTATCTATATCCTAGCAATAAAGCTCAAACTCTTTATTGCATTTTTTTATACTTTACTTTTTATTGCATTAAAGCTGAATAGTTTGTTTGAATCTGAAACTACCGACCGGTCGGATTTGAAAAATACTTGAGGAAGGCTATATCACGCTCTGAGCCGGCACAAAAGAAAAAGTCAGAAAGAACGCTAAGCAAAAACGAAGTAATTATGCGAGTAGGCGATGCGATGCGACGGGGTGAGTCGGGGGAATAAGAAATTTTACGCGGACGAAGCCGCGGGTTGAAGCTAGTTCTTATATAAATACGTAGGTAGATAAAAAGCATCCTTTTGTTTTTTTTAAGGCAAGTTTGTAGGTATATATGTGGTGTTACCTAAAGGTACATTAATTTGATGTATATTTTATGTGTAGGCGGGGCACATCGTACCGAAATATTGATTTATTATCGTAACCTTGTCCGTTACCAAAGAATCAAAATAAATGTTGTTGATAACGATTTATTTATAAACGCTCATTATATAACCATATTTTATCTACGTAATTGTGTTCTAATGAACGAAAACCTTTTCATAATTGCGCACCCTTAGCTCCTTATTAACGAGTGTAATGAATGATACAATCCGCCCACCCACTTGTCAATCATTAAAATGGAAATTAAGGTTCGTTGTGGATATTATTATTGAATTCTGTAACATCCAGACTTTTTAGTATTTTGATATCACGAAGCGACGCGCGCTTTACTTTTGGTTTACAAGTGTAAGCGCAGGACCTCTCGGTACCGTTCGTTCGAGACAATGGCGAAGTGTGTTATATGCTGACGCTACTCGTTTTCTCGCACAGACTTACAACTTGTTTGTATATATACTTGTATATCACAAGTAAAGTACGCTTTGCTTAAACACGATCTACACGGTTTGAAACCAGTCTACAAACCAAGGTGACCTTGGAGTTCCAAGGTCACCTTGGTTTGTGTGGTTTTTCGTGTTTAAGCAAAGCGTACTTAGCCGTGTAGCAGGCATCTCGCAACAACAACAACTGTTGTTGTTGCGAGATGCCTGCTACACGGTTTAAAACCAACATTTTCCTCTGCCACTGGTTTGCAACGCAGGCCTTTCTACCAAGGACGTTTAAAGGTCATACGAAATTGGTTTCAAACCTCTGTCTACACTGTTTTAAACTTAGGTTTGAAACCACCGTTTTAAACCGTGTAGATCGTGCTTTAGTGTGATAACAATACTGTAGGTACTCACGACGACATATCAAGCTATAGTTACAATTTCGGTTTTGGATGACCTCACATTGCGACAATGAGAAGCCAGCTAATACTGGTAATGTATAGCTTAAATATGTCGCCGTGCGTACCTAGCTAGACTAGACGTAAACCTGCAACCCAATTTCTGTTTCATAAGGTAGTGTTTTCCAGGTCTTATTTATAAAATGACAATGACATAAAATTACAAACCTGTTCACCTTAACAAAGAAAGCTTAGAATTTTTAATTTCAAATTCTCTTCTCTCATGCAAGCGAGTCAAAACAACATGTGAATAAAAAGCTTTGCACAATTCAAAAATTCTTTACCATAGCTGGATCTCGACGTAGATAATACTTCTGCTGGATGAAACTCATTTGAAACTGGGTAATTAAAATCCTTTAGACGAAACGAACTTCTAAGAGTTTCATTTTCAGTGTATTTCACTTTTAGAACAATATCCTGAAGAAGATAAACCGTTATAATGAAAAATAGAGCCCTGCTGAGGTTATATTTGAATTTGAATATTCCCAGTAACTATTTATTTCTGGACCATTAAATTGTTTTTATCTTGCGAAAATCTTTATGGAAATTGGTAACAGCTTGGCAGTAGAATAGCTTTATTTTGTAAGAAGATAGCAATTTCTGATGCTATTGTAAAAATAATTAAATTAAACATTTTATTTAGATGTCAGCTGTGCCCGCGACTTCGTTCGCGTGCATGTAGGAAAACAATATATTGGATTTAATGGATTTTAATTTTTTTGCGCGGAACCCTAATTCTTCTTTTAAATTGAAAGTAGCCTAAGTTACTCCTTAGTATGAAAAAGAAGCCAGACAAACAAAAATTAAAAATAAAAGTTTTTTTGTTATAATTATATGTACCTTTTTTTTGTTATAAGTCTTTTTTAGCATAAAGCTGTTATTTTGACATTACAGACATTTAAATTTTATTTATTTGTATCGTATGTAGTATTATAATATCATATGTATGAAAAAAAAATACTTATATAAATATTATTTATTAGTTTTTTTTTGTATTTTATAAAATATATATTTTATAAAATTATCATTCAAGGAAATTCATCTTACAGCCAATCATACGTAACCCTGTATACAGTAACAGTATCTACCCTTTCGAATACAAGTGTCTAATACAACTTACGTCAAAATACACTCGTGCGTCATCACTCAAAGGAGATTAAACTTTTTTCTCCGCTGCAGAGTTATTGCAGCATTCAATAATTGGCAGTATGGGGAGCCATAGGGGGAGTCTAGTCACTCGTCTAGACACCACGTTTATAAATAAAGAGAGAGAATAAAGGGAAACGTCAAAAACAAACGCAAAGTTCGGAGAGGAAGGCAACAGTGACGCACCCCCGTAAATGTTCTTTTCCCGTAAAACTTTTGGGCTCCGAAAATAAAAAAATGTTATCCGTTGAAATCATAATAAATCGACGCCTTGGCCGTAATTTTTATTTTCTGCTGTCTTCATTTTCAGGAAAATGAAATAAAAATGCACCTAATAGGCTTTACAGAGTGGCTTCGGTTGTTCGTAGTACCAGAGTGGCTTTTATTGAATTTACGTTGAAGTCTCTTATGTTATCTTATCAATCATCGGTCTGCGAATTTATTAAGGTCAAGAATGATTGATTTATCCTTAAGGGTGACAACCCATAGGGATAAATCAATCATTCTTGATGATGATAATAATATGAAACAAAGCTTCAGTTATCGCTTCTTTCTTACCCATGTGGTGTGGGTATCGTGGGATAATAAACAATTATGGCGTAGTGGTAAACCTACTAGGTCAACATGACCATGAACTAGGTCATCGATGTCAAAAGGATGGGTAACCGAAGAAAGACATGAATCGCAAATAGGAATGAAGTCAGACCATTTGATTTCGATGGTGATCAATGACAAAGAAATAACCAACTTGACGAAATAAGTAGGTACAGTCAACAAAAGAGATATATGCAGGATCGTCGGATATAGTTAAAGTTTAGTTAGACACCAATGAATGTTGTCGACTGTTTAATTTGTTAAATGAGGTGTTTGTTTTCTATTAATAAAATAATTTTTTATTCGAGAACATCCATCGGTTTCTTACTAAACTTCAACTATATCCGACGATCCTGCATACCTACTTGTCTCTTTTGTTGACTGTACAATGTTTTCTAAAACATAATTATAAATACCTATAAATAGACGAAGGGTAGAGCGAAGATGGCCTAGAGGTAACGGTACCGACTTACGAGATGTAGGTCGTGGGTTCGGACCCAGTTGCCATTTGCTTTGCGTAAATAATTTAATCACCACTGCTCTCAAAACGGTGAAGGAAAACATCGTGAGGAAACCGGCATGTCCTAGAACAGCAACTCATACTTGGCCCACGTGGAAGATTACAGCCCACTCCAACTCTAAGAGAGGAAGCCTGTGTCCCAGCAGTGGGAACGTTATAGGCTGATTATGCTATAGGAAGTGTATCTCTGGATGAATAAGACATCCATCTGGAGCTGTTTGAAATAAACGAAAAGAAATCGACAACGTTATTTCGTAGAAGTAGGTACTTGCCGAAAGTAATAAGTAATTTATAATAATAATAACACATTTCTCTCCGTTGAATTTCGACATATTTTTCCTCAGACGTTGAAATGTTGGTTAGGTAATATCATTCTATGATTGAAGAAATGATTTCATTTTAAATGAAATTTTCTCATTATAAATGCTTTAGTTATGAATGAAAGTATAGTTATGCTACGAGAAGCCAAAAATAAAAAAGTAAGACAAGGGTGATGTGGCGCATTGACCAACTGATATAGAATGCAATGAGTAAGTTAGTTAAAAGCATAATCCAAAGAGGCGTCCCCTAAAAAGTAACATTATAAAAACCCAAAAAAAAAAACAGTAACATTTTTTAATTTTCCCCAACAAAGGTAACCAAACTAACCCCACATATGCATGATGAACAATGCTATAAATTATCGTAAACCCAACGTGGTCCGGACTTATATTAATCTAATCGAGCCGTTGTTTGTCCGGGCGAGCCCACCGGACAAACAGAGGGATCCCGGATTATGACGTTACTCTAATTGACACCGTTATTTGGGTCCAAAACCTAAACAACGCACCCCTGTTGCGTGATGATGCATCCTGATTAGAATTTCTATTGGTTAAGCCCGAGCCGTTGAGTGTATTATCAAAATTGGACGAAGTTTGTACGGACTGATCAGGAAACAGGTGGTGTCAAATAAAAATGTTGTCCAGTTTTGCAATTTTCTTTATTAAATTTCATAATGAAAATTGCAAAACTGTTGCTGTTGCTTATTTTATTTTCAAAAATGTTCTCGTCAATTCATCATCGAAATCTACATTCATAACAACCAGTTTGGTGAGTTAAATTGAAACAAAATAATGTGAAAGTGTATTACCAACTCTGACTTTAATTAATGGTTTCGACCTATTTAACTAACCCTTATAACTTATATAAGCGCCCTAAATTTTCTAAATCCAAATGTATAATTGAGAAGATTTATTACGAGTTTACATTCATACATCACATACGACAACACAAATCCCACATTACACACATCGGCATTAGTTTTCATTGTACCAAGCCCGCATGACGCAAAGGAGAATCACCGTGACCATGCGTTTATCAACATAGGCACTTCGGCAATATTCGTCCATTTTCCTCACGAATCGGACGCAGATGGTCAAGCAATTGACCGGATCCGTTATATGAACAAAATCTCACCTAATGCCCGAATATTGCTACCGACAGATGTTCGGTAGTTTGACTATTGGTAACTGTCGGTAAGTTTGTTTAACTAGCGGTAATTTAACATAAATTTGTCCCGTGTGGAAGTAGTACTAATTTATGTTAATAAGGTAGCAATTTAGTAATAATAATTGCGAATCTGATTAATATCCTGGAGCAATACAAAAGTGCTTTAGTTGTGGAAATAAATCAAAATATTTAACAAAAAGCAGCCAGTAAAACTTTACACGAAAGATTGAACCTTGCAGAAAACTGAAACGCTGAGGTTAAAGTTTATAGATAGCCTTCCGCTCTGCTCTGAAAAGTTATCTTGATACAGTTTTTCGAGTACAATCCTTGAAGGAGGAACATCTTTCAGTTTCAACAAGACTTAAAATCGATTAAAACAGTTGAAGCATGTAGAAACAAAAGATGTCGGTTCATAAAGAGCAACCTCAATACATGAACGTACAATGAGATAATAAATCCAGTATCAACCCCCGGTGGTTACTGACAACAACCACCGATACTGATCCCCCATGCGCGATACCAACTAACAACAGATCAGAAATCCTTTGATTTCAGAGCAAACCCTTCGCTTTCGTCACACATACGTATGACAATCGTAACAGCCAAATCCGTATCTAATCGTTACACGCTTTATGTCCCTCTAAATGGCCTTTGACATGCTCTGTAATCCGTTTACAATACGATTTCATATCCAAGTTTACGCACTTTATATACATGTCCTTACTGGCAATAATAATACCACGATGGTTAAATATTGGACACGATTGAATGATCGATTCGTGTAGGCCGTGCCGATAGAGACATGTCACGGATTGGGAAAAGCTCTGTTTTTTTGGCAAACCTCATTATTATTGCAACAAATTGATGTTGGAAGGTTCGGAATTGGTGGAAGATTTGTGAGGAAAAATTGTTTACGAGGAAAAGTAATAAAAACTCATCTATGTACTTTGTATTCACACATAATAAACAGTTGGATTCACATAATTATTTACCAAACAGTATTCACAAATGCGTCTTTAGATTGCATTTTTAAGTGTGTTAGCTTGAATCATAATTAGATAAAGGACCGTAAGACGCTGGGCAAGGGTAGTTTCCTATACGCAGACGATAGGGAGGGACTAAAGAAAAGTCACCTGATGATGTGTCATTGTATTTTGATGTAAATAGCACACACATGACAACCGGTCGATACATACTGCTGCAGTTTATGGCGATGAAAGGTTTAAAATAAAATTTGATAGAGTGCAACGATAATTGCCCCGATAAAATATTTATGTAGATATAACCAACATCACACGTTTTAAACATAAGTAAGAAACGCGAGCGTGAAGACTTCATATACACTGCCTGCTAAGTGCAGTATCAAGGATAATAAATTAAGTGTTGATGTTTGCTGGCACTTTTTCCGTTACATTAGAATGTCTCTTGGAGGCACAAATTGTGACAGCGTTCATACAAATGTCCCAAAACGTTGCTCTTGTAAATAAATTATGTAAATCTAAGGCATTCTTGTGAGCATTTCATGTTTCGTAATGAATCCTTTCCACATAAAACCTACGTGCTCTTTAACTAAAGTGAGTAATAAAACACGTGCCACATTTTCCCCGAAAAAATGGGAAAGAAGAAGGAAAGCGAACACACAGGGTCCTTTGGGATGTAGTTGGATGGGCTCACGTACGGAAACTTTTTCGGGTATTTAGCAAATGGGCAGCTTTTCACGTTTTTTATTTTAATTGAATTATATGATGCAGAAGTGCTTGAAACTCGAGAGCCTTTGATGGCCGCAATGGCTGTCAGAAAAAAACACACGAGAACAGAGCGTATTTTGGCCTATTACAGTGTTCGGAACATATCGATATCGTTATTCGACATCGTATGTGAATTGTCCCTCTGTCGTTTAAAACAGGTGGAGTTTTTATATTTTCCATAGAAACAGAGATTTCCAGTTATCTTTTTTTAAATAAGACAATTCTAAAATATACTCTACTCACATTTTAGACCTTTGTATCCTGCATATGCGTCTGAAGTTTTATTAAAATCGGTTCATTAATTTCGAAAAATAAGGGCTCGAAAGTTTGTATGAAATGCCGTACGGCGTTAACGCTCTTAACAGGAAACGTTGTCCACAAATTAGACGTAACCCAAATATAATTTAATTGTTACGTCCACAATGAGAATAGGTGCAATTTATTTTTACAACGCAACAATCTTGCCACTAAGGTACGAAACAAAATGTAAAAGTTTACAACCCCTTTATATTTGGCACGTAATAAAGTTTTACGATATGGCATTTACTTAACGCATAAGTTGACCCTACCGTGAACCCCGGTTCCGAAATTTTATAATTTAATTATAACACCCTTAGGAGCCGTTAGAGCTCTCTGCATTTCTAACATGGATTTGTACATCTATTGGATGATGAAAGTACAATAATTGTTCAGAATTCTGAAACAAGATTCAGATCTACATATTTATAAATTACATAGATCAAAGTGGGGTAAGAAGTTTCTGTAACTAATTTTATCTTTCCAATCAATGTTTAAAAACGTGGAAGTGTTCGATTGTGTTCATTAGTTTACTATCAAAACTTTTAAGTTATTGTTAATATAATTATCATATAAATATCCATGATTACTATATGGATTGTGTGTACTTGTATGTTTAGTCCGAATTAAAGAATATATTATCTCCGGCCTAGAATAGACCATCCCTCTCTTCCCGTGGGTGTCGTAAGAGTCGACTAATTAAGGGTGTAGGTGTAGGTAGGTGGTTGATAACTGTCATCCCACATCCACTTACCAGTGTAAGTACAATCTGACAAGTTCACACCACATTATTTTAGCCATTTATGGGCCAGTCGACATCAGTGCAGGATAACGACTTAGGGCGGCGGCGGACGAAGGTCACTCACGTCAACGGCAGCACGCAAAGATCCAGTTAGGTGGTCCACGGCGCCACCAACCGCATCAGACAAGCGTGGTGGGTTAATTGTCTAAATCCCTTCCCAATATATACGACATAACGAAAGAGGGAAGCTGCAGCCCTGCAGTGGGACAAACGAAGCTTATAAAAAATACATTTATTATTACCAAATTCTATTCGAGGTTTTATTTTTAGGGTTAATTTTACTTACCTTCCTATTACTTTTAAGTGTTCCTTTGATATATGATAATAGACTTATTGGTCTACTTAAATTTCTAAACGGCTAAGTTCAATAACAAGTTATTTATTTATAATTCCGACACATAATTTTGACTTTAACTTATTATCTAACAATACCCCTCAAGTCATGAACTTTATAAAGAGGCTAGCATTAATTTCAAAGGTATTCAGCCCACTCAATGAAGTTTTCAAACAGTAATTTTAGCCTCACTTCAAGTATCAGGTTTCGAGCTTAATTAAGCGGAATTTTTTGATCTAAATCGTGGCATCTAAAGTACTTCAGCTTTGAAGCGCTTTTCTGCTAAACATTGTCTGCCACTTAGAGTAATTCCTTTGAGAGTCATCAATCTCACAAAGAGACTGGACTGAAAAATTTTAGTGCATAAATTAGTTGAAAGTAGTACTACTATTTTATTGAATAAATCATGCGGGTTCACGAAAAATAAAGAATATATTAGATTTATTTTTCAAAAGCAGTGTCAAGAGTAATAAGAAAGCCACAATGCCCCAATTTGTACTAACATATTGTGGGACTAGGACCTTTTGGTAAGAAAATATTTATTTGAGATAAGCCACCTCGTGCAGCTGTCTAATGTAGGTATGTATATTAGACAGCTGCACTAGGTGGATAACCCTTACGCATTCACTATAATATCATAAGGGGCTTTCCACTGCCAGAGCAGCCCGCGAAATTCTATTTTCCTACTTTTTTGAATGACTATTTCATGAAATATAATTTTATGTAACAATATCATCATCATGGGTTTTAGGAACTTGGTTGTATTGTTTTATTTATTTAATGCATAATGTACACAACCTTAATTACACGCTAGGCTTAAACTAGTGAGTACCTACATGACCCTTTTAAGGCGCAGCAAGATCAAAACAATCAAACTAATAATATTGCAGTGAGAACTTTACGAGTCTTTTAATCCTTAATTAATTAATTTAAAAATCTAATAAAAAGTAATTTAAAAAAATTAAACCGACTTCAAAAAGAAATGAACTCAAAATTATGAAATAACTTTAATTTCGGAAGTCGGTGTCTTGGGATCTGTATTTTAGTTTTTTGCCACCGACTTCCGAAATTAAAGTTATTTCATAATTTTGAGTTCATTTCTTTTTGAAGTCGGTTTAATTTTTTTAAATTACTTTTTATTTGGTAATTTTTAGTTGTTGCACTAGAATTTGACCAAGGTTTTGAGATGTTTTCGCTTTGACACTACACCCGTAGCTCGTATCAATAAGCCAGGCCGTCACACTTTCACGTCTTAGTCCATATCTTGAAAATTACTGAATCGATTTTGATGAAACTTACACTGTTCCCTAAGTTGAAGTAAATGTAAGCCAATAAAAAAATAATGGTCACGATCCGATTAATAGTTACGGAGATATGCGTGGACAAACATACATACATACATACATACATACATACATACATACGTCTATAAAATTTTGTATATTTGTTTGGAAGCCCTAATAGATTGTCATATGTGAATATAATGCAATTCCAATAATATTACATACATACGTATCGAATTGATAACCTCCTTTTTTTTGAAGTCGGTAAAAATAACAAAATTAAATCCTAACTTAACTAAAATTATACAGAAACTAAAAAATATTGTCGAAAAATTAGTGAGTAAGTATTAATTATTATCTAATATCATGTAGATTAGTAACTTTCACAAATAAAATATTATATTAATTAAACTTATATCTAACTTTATACATTAAAATTATATATTATAATTAACACACAGATATACAATTTGAACTCTATTTAAAAAAAAATTTTCTTCCATAAATTCTTAAATACCATAGTAACATTTTTAAGAGGTTAAATACACACATGTTGTTTTCGTGGATCGTATATTTTCAGGTAATCTATTGTATATTTGATATTGATGACTCTAATGATTATAATTATGAAAATACATACTTTTTACGGACGCGAACACCGCCGGGCGGTTCTACATACAACCTGACACTGACCTCTTGAATTTCGCGGGCTAACCGCCGTTAATCCCCTTTATAATAAGATATCCAATTAATACAGGAAATTATGTATTTTGTATGAACCAATCCGTTTTTAACAATGCCTCAAAAATTCCCTGTTCAAAAATAACCTACAGGAGCAGTAGGAAAAAATATCATTACCGTTATCACACTGAATATCGCAACCCATGCTTTGTATGCAATAACAAGTCAAACATTCATTACACAACACACCGCAGCCAGGGTTGGCAAACACCAGTTACTTAAAACTGGCCAAGTGTTAGGGCTGTACGCAAATGGTCACATTCACTCTCGCTTTGGCCACACAGCTGAGCCACAGAAGGGAGGAATGCTTTATTGTATTGCCGTTTTGTGTAAGATACGTTTGTAGTGTTCAGAAGTTTCAGTTTTTAAGGACGTTGAAAAATGGGAGAAAAGATGCAGACTGGTTTTTACATGTTGAGTTTCTCCAAAGATTTCGTAGTGGCTACTTATAATAAATCAATCGAATGTGCTATTTACATTTTAACTTAAAAATTGTTCAGCCTAAACTAAGTGTGTGTAAATGTGAAGTTATTCCAAAACTTCACCCCAAAGGAGTTTCCTCTCAATCTGAATAATTTTGAAGGATATTGTTAAATCATTGCTTCCTAAGTACCAATTTTTTTCTGCTCAACAACGTAAAGAACGCAATGAGTGTTGTTGAACTGTCAAAATGAAAGCCATTGCTACTGATAGTGTGTCACGCAATTATTCCGCTGGAGGTAGGTATCAAACTGGTCATTTAATTATTTTATCTTTGAATACAATGCAATAAGAATCACAGAGTATCTACCCAACGCAATAGTGTCTTCTTACACTACTGCGATTCACAAGACACATGAGTGAAAGGTTTTTCAACTAGCAACCAAACACGTCTCAGTGTGTGTGCACAGTGCATTCCCCACTAAACTTGCTAAATAACCAGCCATTTTAGCGTAACGCGGGATGCGGTGTGTTAGAACTTTGAATACCCGACCAGCAGCGCTGAAACGCATTGTAAGCACTTATGGTGCATTAGAAGACGAAGTTATTAGTGCCTATAAAGTGTTCGCCCTGTTCGCCTAATGGAAAACGTCTGCTTGCTAGAGGTGTGCGTTATTGCTATTAGTAATTGTGCAGGAGTTTTGGGAGTGAGAAAATGAAATCCTTTTTGTTCTGTCGCTAATTTGTCAGCGAAGAGATGTTTGTGTTTTTTTCGATTTTCAGGTTTAATTTTGTCTGTTTTGTTTGTGTCTTCTGTAAAAAAAATAGGCAGGGTAGATTTTGTTTTAAAAAAAATACACTATTTTTTTAAGTCCAATAAAAATGGAATCGGTTTTCTCCGTTTTCTTTTGTCATTAGGTAATGAAAACATTTTTTGGAAACAGGCAAGAAGAGCACAACTATCAATTATTTTCATAAATAAATATTAATTAATATTTAGAACACAAAAATACCTACTCCAAAAATAAACTACCTTGTCCGACATAAAAATTACGCACTCCGTAATAACATTATACAATTTTCAAAGCAATATTTAATTTTATGGTGTGGAAAAAGCCCCACCCCATGAGGGGCTTCCCTTAGACAATGGTATGATTTGTAACTCCTGCAGATATAATCTACGAAGAGAATTCTCATCTCCGAGATCCGTGTTCAAGCAAACATTATTCTTTTTTTTTCTACAATAGCTAGTGCTGTGCGTTGAGCCGTTTTTATTAACGTTATTTATGACGTTTCTTTTGGTGGCGATTATCTTAAACGATATTTTTTATTGCGATTATTAAGTAAATTAGGGTGGAACGAGGTATTGTCGTATTCTTTTTGTTCGTCGATATTTTGTCTTTTGTCACTTACCGGAATTATGAAGAGCTTTAAGAATCGAATAAGAATCATTTATTTGTAGAAAATATAGGTTGGTAGTTGGTTTAATGTATACCTACCTACAGTCCATATTTTGCCTGTTTTGAATTAGCAAATTAATTTTACATGAATATCTAATAGGTACTTATTTTATTACAATAAACTAACAGAATATACATAAAAAAACCTATGTTCTAATATAATTTTTATTATAAGAAAAAAATGTTACCTACTATTTCCTGGAACAAAACTTGTTCCAGGAAATAGTAACATTTTTGGATGGATGCCACCTGTGAAACAAAATTATACCTTATTTAATTAACGTTACGGTCAGATAATGGATGTGTGCTATAATAAATCTGAAGAGAGGGTGATTGTTCTACCCGTAGAAAGTTAATGGAAAATTATTTCAGCATGGGAAAGGTTGCTTTTTTTTCATTTCTGTGGGTTTTTGTGTGTGTAAAGTGCCACGTGCATTAGTCACGAGGGTAAGTTTTTTACATTATTTCTGTAGGTTAGGTGAAATAAAGGTATGTAGGTATATACACTAACCTAGTATTTTATAAGTGCACATGTATGTGTTCAGAGCCTCAGACAGGCTTAAACACAAGTACAATACGACCGACGTAACTTGGCGGGCCTGAACTTCGCGCAGAAGGCTGCGCACGAACGTTTTTTAGGAACCAAATGATGGCATGAGGCGAGTGTGAGTGAGAGAACATGCGCGAAAGTTCGCAAAGGCTATACTCAGGCCCGCCAAGTTAAGTCGGTCGTATTGTACCTACGCACGGCCGATTTTTTCCCGCAGTCATTAGGATTGGATTTTTAACGCTTTGCTTAGCGCCGAGAGTTGAAAATCCAGTGCACGATAAAATCCCGCCGCGATATTTTTACGTTCGTGCGAACGTGGGCTTACAGGACATCTGTGTTACTAAAGCAGGGTTTCTTTTTTACTTGATAAATATCCGAAGTCTAACTTTTTAATGCTAAGCGCTTCCTAAAATCAAAATATTTTATTTCACATAAACCTACATGGGCACTTATGAAACATCAGAAGCTAGGTGCACGGTTCCAATTGGTCGTTTCCTATGGAGAACAGCCGGCAAGAAACTCAACGGTTACTCTTTTTAAAAATAATTGGCTTTAACAATGTTTTCAAATTGCAGTAGATATGGGAGGACAGCATAGGCCCATAGGCCTGTCAACAAGTACCAGGTACTTGATAAAATAAAAAATGGTCTACAGATCTAAACTCTACAAGCCCTACAAGTCCTCACATTTTCAAAATAAGAATCTTTCAAAAGAATAAATAAAAAATAAATTATAAAAACCTAATAACCAAGTGATATGATTGCCATTACAACCACAAATAAAATGGTGAAAAATTAGAATTGTCTGCATATAATGTCAAATAATATAAGATTATGTCAAAGAAGTCGTGCTAATCGCTTGTAAACCAAATATTACTGTAAAAGCACTGACAAATCAATGAAAACAAAAGTGTTCTAAATTGTCTTCGTTTCCAGTCCGTATTCAACAGCAGCGGTATACACTGTAGTAGTTAGACGAGAAATGTAACCAAACTGTAGTCTTTGAATGTAACTACTTGTGTCGCTTGTTTACTTCTTTGAAACCCAACACTGCGCTGTCTCGTGACGTCATGAAGAACAGTTGAAGGCGTAGAGTTGGTGTTTTGTTTTTCGTGGAACAGAAAAGTTTTCGTTTAATTTCAAGAAATATAGGGTAAACAATTGAATTTGATATTTAGGTAATTTGAATATAGAATAGACAAGTCACCTATTTAGGAGTCTGCCCAGGGCCTGCAGTCTCGACATAGATAGCGACGCTGTCGCAAACTAACGATCGCAAAATAATACCGAAAAAAATCGCTTGCCGTAACGATCCTTACGACAAACGCAAGTCTCTACATCCGAGATACCGAGCAAAATCGTAAAATAACTTGACTTAGCGATGTCGGTAGGCTAGCGAAAAACGTATTCATAGTTCGGTTATTTCAATGACAATTATTGGCCGTAACTAAATCTCCTTGAATACTGGGAAGATTAGAGAACATGATTTAATAAAAATAATTATTTTTCTTGAAAATTGTATAGTAAATATGTAAACCATATCTTTAAAATACTATTTTTCATGGAAACTAATATGTAGCAATAAGTATTTCAAAGAATTTTAGTAACTTGTTAAATATGTGAGGACATTCAAATCTACCGCCTTGCAACATTATTCTCCTAATGCCAAACATGTCAAGTGTCAAATCATTATGGTCTTGTTTATTTGTTGTCATGGAAACTAAAAATTTTCAATGGTATTTTTGTATTTTCTTAATAATTTTTCATAGATAGCCAAGGTTTCAGTATATTATTACGCGGCCAACACATTTCTGGCTCAAGCGGCGACCCCACTGCTTAAATATTCTCATTATAAAGTAAATATAGTTGCATAATGAACTAATGACAATGGACTCTACAGATAGTCCGTAATGCTGTTGGATTTGAAGAAATGACGACTAACGTTCACCGGGGAGCTCGGTAAACAAGTCTCGTGTTATTCTGTAAAGGTACAGATATGAAGAAGTCCTACGGATTTTCACTTTCGTGGGATTTCCGTCTCAGCCATAGCAAGGCTGTCGGAGGATTCACAGAGGCAACATGAAGCAAGCGGTCCACATTTCGGAAGGCCACATAGCTTGGAGATGCGTCATTTGTGGTCTCTATCTCCTGTAATGAGGGAACGACACAGAAGGAGAAGACGAAAAAACAATTTGAACTAAGTGAATAGTGAAAGTTTTCATTTGAAAAATATTTTTGGATAAGTAAGGTGGTATGTGCAACATTCGTCTTGTAAACAGTTCTAGATTGTAAGAATGTGTGAACTCAGGAGATGATTCTGTTAATTGGAGGTTTAATAAAGTGGAAAACATGATTTTGCAGTTGTGTGTTACCTATGTTTTTTTCAATAGAATAGAAATATTATTTATTGCAAATATTAGACTGACATCAGTTGTTACAGTTGTGAGGAAATGTATTCCACAACTTGTGTATGTACATGTTTACATTTATCTAATTTAGCATGCATGTACATTTTTAAACAAAATACAAAAACTAAATAGTAGCTATGCAACAAGTTTTGTGTAAACAGTGTCTAGGTTATTTCCCCCTTACTAATAGACTTTGTATAGCGTCTGTATAGTTATACAACACTGTCTTCTTCATCTGATATAATAGATTTATTAGTAAGGGGGTAAGAATGTGTGTAGGTACCTACTTAGATGATGATTGTGAGATATTATTATTATTGTTTATACATATTGGAGATTTAATTAAGTTGATTTGCGGTTATGTGATATTTAAGTATTTTGCAATAGACAGAATAGATAATAATTGCAAAGTATGTACATACTGAAAGCAGTTGTTACAGTTGTGAGGAATACATGTAAGTATGTACATTCTATCTAATTTAGTAATTATGCAAATTTTGTACATTTAAACAAATTACAAAACTAAACCTTTGTTCCCATTAAATTAGTACTACCGAACTGTATCACCGGTGGATATACTAAGTATGTAACAAGTATTGTGTAAGCACTGCCTTAGATTATAAGAATGTGTGTAGTTAGGAGATGATTGTGATATTAATAAAGTTGAAAACATTATTTGCTTGAGGTTATTTATTTACTTATACATATTAGGTAATAAAATACTGGCATTCAGCTGCATCCGGTTAGACTGGAAGCTGACACCAACATAGTTGGGAAAAGGCTAGGCAGATGATGATACAAATATAGGACGCTTCGCTCCCATCAAAAAGATTTAATTTAGGTATGTCTTTGGCTCGCCGAGGCTCGCCGACAATCACCACATTAGAGGGCTAATGTGGTGATTGTCGGCGAGGCTCGTTCGCTCGTAGTATGTTCGGAACAAAGACATTAATGTACCTATCTTAAATCTCTTTGGTTCGGAATCTATAAATAGGTGGCCTTAAAAGTCCCATCGGTACAGACACACTGAGTAGGTACGCCCATTTCGCATTATTTTTCTTTATAATTACTTACAAACACCCAAAATAATAGTTTACGATCGATATCCCACTTAGCGGGCTGTCAAAAATGCTCGCAAAATATATTCGTAAACATAACGAAAATCGTAAAGTTTGCGACAAACTTCGGTACAATACCGATGACAATCGATAACTCTGAGAGTCGAGACTACCAAATATCGCTAAATCCGGATCGATAGGACTTTGCGACCGAATTCGGTCGTAAAGCGATCGCTATCTATGTCGAGACTGCAGGCCCAGCCCTGCTTTATATTATAAGTAAAACAACATTTCAGGTAAATGTAAATAAATGTATGTATGTATTTATTGACAACGATGTGTGTAGCACACGACCGGTCGATAGAGCGACACTTGGGGAGGCTTATGTCCAGCTGTGGACGTCTTACGGCTGTAATGATGGTGATAATGATTTGTGACTGTAGTCAAAATAGTATATTTCATTACAAGTGCGGAAAGGCTGTCATTGCAAAGAGTTCCGACAAATGTCTACCCGAGCCGAGGCGCAGCCGAAGGCGAGGGTTGACAGTCGGAACAAGTTGCAATGACGGTTCCGCAGGTGTACTGAACGACTATTTTTAATACAGTTGCGAAAAAATGAAGCAATTTAATAAAATAATAAAAACACAATAAACTCAACTAATCATTTTTTCTGGAAAATGGCGCCAACCGTAGAATATAAGCAGAGTTTTTTTTTCTTCACCCATTTTGGTTGGCAAAGGGAACTATCCATACAGCTTAGTCTTCAGTATATTTTTTTTATTGATATGAAATGAAAATGAAATTTAATGAGATGAAATGAAATGAAACCTAACCTAACTCATTCAATTAAATCATTAAATCTGATATTGAAATAAATTAGTAGCTTCTTTTTAGAAATATACGTATTTGTATGAATCACAAAAACTCTTTAGTAAAAACTTCATGGTTGGTTTTTCTTTTTAATAGACATTATTTTGACACTTGGGAAAGAGAACGCACGAGATCGGGAAAGGTAAAAAAAAGCACTATTATGTAATAGCCCACATCCCGAACGCTATACGTCCCTGCAATACACCACTTTTTGAGCAATTGTATTAAAAATATATTTTTATTGTATAGTGCCACAAGATAATACCAAAAAAAAACAAGATTTCGATATTTTAAACTAAAAGTAGTATCTAATCACAAAAACGCACCAAATAAAATTTTAAAAATAACCATGACGCACATGCGTAAGCTGCATGTTGAACAATTGAAATTGTCACAGATTTTATCAAAATCGCGACCCTTTTACAACCATTACGAGCCCCAAACTCAACCATAGATCTATACATAAATTCAAACCCTCAAATTGGTGCTAATATTTTGAGTGCGCCACGTGCGTCGATTGGTCACGCAGAACAAACTTCATTGCTAATAGTGGAGTGACCCGTGCCCCCTGCGCCTGACCACCCTTTTGTATTTGTCTCCTGTTACCCCCATCTTGCTATAATTGTCGCCTGATCCACGCACACATGCAAAACTGTCGATGACATGATATAATTATACTGCATAGTATTTATAGCTTCAACATTGTGCGCTTTTATAATTTTTAACGTGACGTTATTATCGTGGTCGTCCGCGTCCACGTACTTAGAATGCATGCAAATGTGCACGTTATAACAACGTTATCATGGACGGCAATTTAAAAGCGTCTTCAATTCTTCATATTCCATACACTTCCCAGTTATCGAGATGCCTTGAACGTCCAAGATAATATCGTCACGTTAGAAGTTATAAAAACGTCCATTTTGAATTTGTATGGTATACGAATAAGTAACAGGTAAAATACAACACATACTTACGACTATTTCCCAAAATTTTTAATGATCGCTAATTCTACATCCTGTCAAATTCTAATTTCTTTTTAAATGTTTATTTTTTCTATGTTGGCAATGTGGCTACAAATCCTGTATTTTTCTGTAAATCTTTGGTTCTATTTTTGAACGCTATTTTCTTTTGTTTCACCAAATCCAAATACCAAAATATTTTTAGATTAATATCATTCTATCGGTCCCGCACCCGCAGAACCCCGACAAATACTGCACAAAGACCAGTTCCAACTGTGTGCGTGCGCCCAACGACTACTAAAGGCTGATAATTATCAATATTCACGCAAAACAAACTTCACTGGTTATAATAGCGGAATGGACCTTCCCCTAGGCTCCCTTGGTATTGTCAATTAATTAATTATCCACGTCCGATGGACCGGTGCATTTCAGCTGTGCGACTACCAAATTCACTATCGTAATTAATGATTGACTTTGATCATATTCATTCATTACGTGATGTGGAAAGTGCAGCAGTGTTTTGGTCATTTGCCGTAGCGTATGTTTTGTTCTGAAGGAAGGTGCAGTTAATGCATGTCGTGTTCTTTGGCCGTTTGTCATTGAAATTGAGGTTTAGTCTAGCTAGGGATAGTCATAGATAATAATAGTGTTGAGTTACCTCTATGGTCATTGAGTTTATGAGATAAAGGTTGATGTTTCTATGGCATGCAAATCTGATCTCATAGGGTAGTCGAGATTAGTGATAGACTGTACTGTCTGTGCCCCTGGAACAGATCACTATCATATGGTGCAATAGGTACGTACCTACGTATAATGTATCTACAACAGATACTTTATTACAATTCGAGAACATATTCTGTTCATTTTACATAAATTATCGCAAGACGGGTACGTACTTATAGTACTTATTGTCCATTTACTTCATGTACTTAATGAAATTAAATGAAATCAATATTTATTTCAAATCAAATCAAATCATTTATTCGTTTAGTATTAATAACAAGCAGTGATAGCTTATTATTTTGTAATAAGTTTTCGATTCAAATACAACGTAGTACCTATAGATAAAGAAAAAGAAAAACACATTTATTTCTATGATTATTCTGATTAAAAAAACTGGCAGGTTGATATGAATATACCTGCTATTCAGCTGCATCCGGTTAGACTGGAAGCTGACCTCACCATAGTTGGGAAAAGACTAGGCAGATGATGATATAAGAATACACCTGCTTTTAGTAAAGAGTTCCATTTTAATTGAAAATCTGTTTTTTCTCAATCTGGAAAGAAATAAATAATGTTCTGAGAAAAAAAAACTATTAATGCAACTTGTGAAACAAAGCCTAATAAACTTTGAACGGAATAATACTTTTCGTGTAGTTATTAAAAAACTTTTTAAGTAACAATTTCTTAATGCTCACAACAAAACTTTTGTCATTAGTGTAGTCGGAATGGTTTTTACATTTTTGTAAATAAAAATTCATGAACTACTTTCCTTGCTTTTAGAAGGAAGAGTTATTTCTATGAATAATGTGAAGTGAAGTAGTTAGTCTCCCAAGTTACTTTTTTATTACCTACATAAATTATGTAGGTAACAAAAAAGTAACTTGTGAGAACATAATCAACCTTTGGTTTTGATTTGCAGAGTTTCAATAACACATACATACCTACATAAATTCACGCCTTTTCCATGGGGCAGGCAAAAACTACAGAACGTCAACTACCAGTATCCATTATTAGTCAAATCATTTGAATTAATATGTGAAGTATCTTTTAACTACAAACGCAGGCATTGTAATTCATATTTTTTGTGACAGTTTCAAACATCCGTCCCTGAGAATTTGTCATATCAAAATTTTATTTTCCTAAACCAAAATTCGTCACCACAAAAATAACGAAAAAACATTGTTTTTCACTTTACGGCTTTCTAAACCAACATAAAAAGTAAATGTGTCCATGGAGTTGGAGTACACAAAGTATTTATTAAGGGCGGCTGCAGGTAGGTAGTCCCTGTGCTGATGTCCTCGGTCCGGTGGGACACCCGGGCCGCGCCTTTGTTTTTATGATATACCTATAAATAAACGGACAGAATTTCATTATCTCGGGAAAAACGGCAGATCTTGTATAGAGAAAAACGTTCGCTCGATGTTTTTTTGCAGACGTATCGGCAGTTATCTGAATTCTTTGGATTCCTTTGACAGGAAATCAGAAAAAAGCGCTTTTCCTTCTTTTGTTTTGTCGATGTGTATTACGTACGTTAATCCGAAGAAAGCAATATCTGAGGATTAGGCGGTCTTGCGAAAGAAAATAAGGAGATGTCTGTTCGCAAAGAGAATTATAGTCTTTGTCTGTTCGTTATTGGAGTAAATCTCCAAAAAAACCTAAATCCCTTCTCAAAAAAATCTGTCATAACCTAAGTTTACCGTTAAGGGGTTGACCCAAAATAAAACCGTAGAAATATCAGTCCAGATTAGGACAAATAAATACTATAATGTTTAGATACCATGTAGGTATACATAACCTGCAATCCAACCATGCGTTCAACTTTTACAGCCCCATATACTTCGGAACATCCCCATAAGTTTATACCCCTAACCACAGCTCCTAATAACGGCTCTAAGCACAGTCAAGCTGCGTCCAGAGGTCAATGACCTCGGGACTCTCGGGACACCTGCTGATGTTATTGACAACAAAACCACAGACAAAACTGTGTTGTTTCTTTTATTTCCCGCCCGCCAAGGGAGCGAGTTCATTTCGTTTGGTGTTGCAGCTATAGGAACGTTATTGTGATGTATCTGTTGCAAGGAAAATTAACGATAAGTAAATAGGAAGCAAGGGCATATTCAAAATATTTTATAAGTATAAATGGTTATTCTGCAATTCCAGACTTCAAATTATTCAAAAATTATATTTTCCACGAAATAAAAGCAGTTTTGAATTGATGCAGAAAATAAATTCAAAAATCGAAACCGAATGCCAATTCGATTGCAGTAGCAGCAAATTCGATATTTCAATTTGAAAATTGGAGGGATGTTGTCGGAAAAATCTTCCAACTTAAAAATTGGGTTGCCATAAAATAATATTTTAAAGTGTTGTTGATAAAATACTGGTTTTATTAAAAAGGATTCCAACGAAACCTGTCTGCAACACTCCCGGTGCTGCAGGGTTTCGTTGGAATCCTTTAGTAATGCAGTGTATTATTTTGTATTATACTTCAATTTTATTTTATGTTGATCCCAAGCTCGCAGAAATGGCTGCTAAGGGAACTGTAAAGCCGCGGCTTACATCGCGTTTTACTAACCTGGCTTTTCGAACATAAAGAATTCATGCCAAAGAGAATTTTTGAGGTAAGACACACTTGTTTGTGAATTTTATCTTTATGATACGACTCTTTGGTAGGTTTTTATTCTCTGTTTTGATATGTAACTGCAGAGAGTAGGACACTTAGGTACATACTTCATTTTCTTTGCCTTTTATGTAGGCAACTACTTACATGCTTTGTCTTTAGGAATCTTTTTGATGTAGATCCTGTATTTTTATCTTATTTCTGTTTGCAAATGAGAAATTGGGTTTCCCACGTTCTTATTCAATTAAATCCTAAACACTCGAGGAAAAAAGGTTCATGTATACCTATTGTAAATAGGTACCGTGCATATTATTACTTTAAATAAGGAGATACCTAAGTCTCCTATAAGCAGATCTCGTATATAAGTATCGTTACTGGAAAATAATACCTGTGACTAAACAATAATGATTGAATAAGTAGATATGTAAAACTTGTGTAACATCTTTTTTTTATTTCTAGGTAATTATGATGTTTTTTAGGGTTCCGTAGCCAAAAGGCAAAAACGGAACCCTTATGGATTCGTCATGTCTGTCTGTCTGTCCGTCTGTCCGTCCGTATGTCAAAGCCACTTTTTTCCGAAACTATAAGAACTAGGGTAAGTCCAGGATAGGTGCCCCACTTTTTGATAGGGAGCCATAACTTATTAATTACAAATCTATTGGCAATACGTCTTTTGCATATGGTAACTTTGATCTTTAATCTATGATGGTACCCCTTTTGTTTTTCCATAAGTTTCATAGATTTTGAAGAAATTGTGTCTTTTTTAACCTCTCAAAAGTAGGATAGATGCCTAACGTGAGGGATAGAAGACTCGTAGTAAAAATGCTTCAAGGGATAGATGCCTAACGTAAAATTCACTGTATAAATGCTTCAATATTAGATCCTAATTTAAATAAAACATACTAATTAGTTTCAATAATCAGTTTGTATTCAGCATTAAACATTAAGCGTATTTAACATTAATTTGTGACATCTTTTATAATTATATGTCTATCTAGACATAAGAACAAAATAAACATTTTTTTATTGGTGAAATAAAAATAATACAGCCTTTTCTAAGCTTTCTTCAGTCCAACTAATGTGACGGGGGACCAACCCCCGGTTTTCTTTTATTTCGAGGCATTTCTTCCACCTGCAATATGAAAACATTTATAGAAATACTTAGGCATCTATCCCGAACAGCAAATGGGGCAACTATACTTTTAGCACAGGATAGATGCCTTTTTTAATTTAAAAAGAGTTAAAAAGAAAACTATAATTTATAGCATTATTTCGTGTACTTTAAACTGTAATATCAGCAAATAAATAAAAAAAAATTGAAATTTTTATCAGAGTGAAAAGATATTCGATAGTAAGTACTTACGATTATAATTTCAACGCTTGTAATGGTCTCGCCGCGTGCGATTGGCGTGGCACTGAGGTCTGTGGGGGGAGCGCTTCCTATTACTTAGTACAATTTTAGCCCACGGCATTTCTAATATACAGTATTCAAAGCCGCGGCACCTATCCCATTGGGGCACCTATCCTGGAATTACCCTACACTGTTGAAACTTGGTAAGTAGATGTATTCTGTGAACCGCATTAAGATTTTCACAAAAAAAATAGAAAAAAACAATAAATTATGGGGGTTACTTAGAACTGAAACTCAATTTTTTTTTTCATCGGGGTTAGGTGACATCCACCAACCCGCACTTCCTCTCACAGAGAGGAGGCCTGTGTCCCAGCACTGGGAACATTATAGGCTGATTGTGACGATGACAGCAAAAAACTTAATGGCAGCAACAGGATGAAAATAAACAACACAACAATGACTGTAAGTCTTATACGAAACCCCAAAGAAATCAAATCATTGCAGTACCTGAGATGAACATACAACCATCTCACAGTATTCTTTACCGCGTTTACATAACCCCCAGCAAAATATCTTAGTATGACACCACATGCTACATTTGCCAACCCAGATTACAGCAAGAAATACCCTAATTCTCCTTGATTTAGTAGGAACTAGGTTGAAACGGGTAGAACATGCATATTGTGGCCTTCGTTTAAATTCATGCTTAGGTACTCTTTTGGCCACCCGACCTAACACCTTGTGCTGAGATGGCGGGAATGTGTACCTATGCTCAGGATAGATTTCCTAAGTAGGTATTCGCCATTTTAGAATAATGTGTCAAGTTTGTGTGAAAGATTTTGGACATATTTATTTATTAACTTACTTTATTGCTCACCATAAAATACATAACAAAAAATATTACAATGGGCGGCCTTATCGCTTTCTGCGATCTTTTCCAGGCAACCTAGGCGTATTGTTTTACTTAAAAGAGGTTTTCTGTAGATGAGGCAGAAACAATAAGCAACATGTATGTTTAAAAGAATGTTCCACATAATCTTTATTTCCAGGCCCTGTCGTTGATTTCCTTGTCGTTTCTTTATTTGATTTATAAAAGCTGATTTTTTATTCATTGGCAATTTAATATTTCAGGAGGCGGAAATACTCATGAATATGAACATGACACAGTTTTGCTGGTAGCTGGTGTGAAATAAAAAAAACCGATCAACTTCGAGTCGGACTCACGCACCGAGGGTTCCGTACAAATTTGTAAGTTTGTAAATAGTTTATCACGGGACTTTTTAAAATTATTTTTTAATGTAACTACAAATTTAGAGTGTGGAACCTAAGATAGAAACATGCTTGTAAGATACCACTACATACAGAAGGCAAAGCTAATAGAAATCTATATTCCTAGACAGCACGTTTCGCCGAAAACTTTGTTGATAGACAACATTGTAGATTTCTCGGTCCATAGGAAGCACCGTTGACAGAGATCTCTGTTTATAGATATCACTTCTTACCCATTGACATATATATTATACTTTTGAAATCATTGTTCTTACCGTAATCTTTGTTCATAGAAACCACCACCCCCTTTGCCTAACCCTTTGGGGAATACTGGCGTGATTTTATGTTTTCTTCGAAACAGCAGATATTTTAAAACTTCTATGTAAAATTATGTAAGTACCTACAATTTCACACACTGCCCAAATTTTCATTCACGACGTACCTACAGTAAATTTAACAAAACACGTGTCTTGTAAAACAAATCGCTAACCCGAAAATCGGAATAATTCAGGATGTCAGGAAGTTGTATGAATCGAACCGTAAAATCGAAAATGGCGGACGTCGTGCAACCCCTCAGAGTCGTTTGCCACTAAATCATATTCACTATAAAAGTCCCGATAAAACTATAAATATTCCTTATGCATTTATTTTGTGGCTGTAATGCTCACAAATCTTTGGATATTGTTTCGATAGTTTGTGAATGGGGTTTCTGTAAGTTACTGGTTTATTTATGTTGAGCTCCTTAAGTTCTGAGTTTGAGCTACATGATTGACAAATGCTTGCATTGACTGGAGTGGTCCACTTAAATCAGTGTGGTTCTTTCCTCAAAAGACCATTTCAGGCACAATTGACATCGTCCTCACATGATCTGACCAAGATTATGTCTGGACTTTAAAAGAGTCTTTGACCCTTGAGTTTGAGGGTTAGCCAGATAGGAAATGTCGAATCCATTTAAGTAGTTTATTTTTTATAATATAACGTGTAAAATTGATTTCGGTACTTATCCTATTTACAGAATGAACAATTTCATATAACATTTTAATATATGAACTTTTAACGTAAAACTTCTTTGGACTTGTTAGGTTTAGTACTGTTTAGTTTCTTGTATTTTCTTTGAAATTCACAAAGGTATGACTTACTGTCTTATACATTAAAATGATGACATGCAATATATAACGCAACTATTTACACTAGGTACTGAATTAAATGACTAACTAACTAAACATACAAATAGACACAAAAATCCTTTTTTTAGGCACTTAGGCGTCTTAAGATAAAATAAAACCAGAAGAAAGGTAAAATCAAATTAGGATAGATTTGGGTCTATTCCTTGACCAAATGTTGAACTTAAAACAGAATCCCCAAATTAACAACATTTATTCAACGTAGTCTACCCAGTCCCAAAAAAAAGTGTTATCAAGTACAAAAATCGCACAAAGGCGTGATATAAAAATGTCGTCGTTAGAGATAATCAACGCATAAATTCTAGTGACTTCACCTACCAGCTACCCTTTAATAAACTCTGTAAGATAAAACCCTTATTAGCATTCTCCCGTACACGAGATTTCTCATCGCTGACTCAGTTGGCGGGCAATGTCATCGCTGGAAAGACCTATGCCAGAGATCTATAAACGATACTTAGCTAGTACTATGACTAATACTCGGGTTCTGAAGTCAGAATATAATTTGAAGTTGAGAACTTATCAAACTCTAGCATAACTTAAGGTGAATGCTCGCGAAATTCAAAATTTCTTTGCAAAAATTTCAAGAAATTTTGAATTTCGCGGGTTTCACGGAAGGAATCACCTTGGGTAGTGCTAAAATAGTAGCCCAGTGGTATACGCCCCGACTCACTTGTCGTGGGTTTGAACCCAAGCAGGCGCTTTACTTAGTATAATTTATTTCATCACCACTGCTCTCAAAGCGGTGAAGGAAAACTGGAAACTGGCATGACCTAGGTCATGCCAGTTGCAGTCGCGTTGTCGCTTCTAGAAGCGAAAATTCGATGACATGTGACATCCACCAACCCGCACTGAGCCCGCGTGGTGGATTACGGCCCACTCTCACTCACAGAGTGGACGCCTACCTACAGTATCCCGGCAGTGGGAACATAATAGGCAGATTATAGATATTATGAATGTGCTTAAATAGAGTTTGACCAATTCTCTCAACTTTGAATTCTCAAATCAGAAACCGGGTGTTAGACACGATCCCATCTCTATCTTACACCTGTCGTTTGACAGTTGTGTGACAGTGACAAAATACTATACAGCCAAAGTAGCCATGCTAAGTGATGTTTACAGATCTCGGCTTTAGACTCCCTGACTCATCTCATTTGCCTAATCTGTTGCTTCTGCATAGTTAATTGGAAAATTGCTAGACTTGACACGGCTTTATAGCCTTGTAATAAGAAGTGTTTAAGGTGAATTATGTGGTGGTATCAAATGACACCTTGTTTGTTTTGTTCGTTAGGATGTGTGTGGTCTGTTGTTAAGTGGCAATCTAGTTTTAGATGTATTCGAACGTTAAGGTTATTCTTATCAAATTCCGTGGTGAGAGCGTGAATGAAAAGCAGTCGGCTTGGGACCATACATAGAGGAACTGTTTTTTATTTAATGTTATTAAGCCCAACAGAATTTACAGTCTCAGCTATGCAATTAAGCCTTATCTTTCTTGAGCCCATCGAGAAATTACATCAGTTTTCACTCAATAAAGATTAAATAAATTAGAAATCCTGTCGTTTCTCACAAAAATTTCTGCAACAAAGCAATCAAGATAAGGAGAAATAAAACTAATTTATCTGCCTAGCCTTTTCCCAACTATGTTGGGTTCGGCTTCCAGTCTAACCGGATGCAGCTAAATACCAGTATTTTACATGGATCGACTGCCTATCTGACCTGCACAACCCTGTAATTGGGTAATACGATACCTACCCCTTGGTAAAACTGGTTGTCACGTTGTCGGGCTTCTGGCGACCCATACCAACGGCTTAACGTTCTTTCCTAGTCACGGAGGGGTTTTGGTATGTAAAGATGGTCACCCATCCACGGTCCAACCGCGGCAAGCGTAGCTTAACCTGATCGATCGAACCGTGCGGCTGTTATTACTTAGCCACAAGCACCTCTTGAAATAAAACTAATGATACCCTAAAGATTAGAACAATTCTTATGATATCTGTTTCGCGAAAGCAACAGAATGCTTGTAAATTTAATAACAGGCGGTGTAAAGCGAGAAATTCCCAACTTGGTGGATTTCAAACATCCGCTTTTACTTAATTTATGACCGATTCGTTTTCGCTAATTAATTTCAACTCTTATCTAATGCGCTTAATTGGAGTTGTAGAGTTTGTTCGCAACTCATCAGAGTTTAATATTATCACCGCAAAGAGTTTTGTGAAAGGAATCTTGTGATTACTTATGTTATATAAAACATTGTTTGCCTTTTATAAATGATTTTGTCTGTTGTTGGAAAACAGATGTTCTCCTGGAGATACACTGTCGCGGGGCGTGGCGACATTGTTGGCGTGTCGCGTCGTCGCCACGCCAACAGCCGGTCTGACCCGATGAATTAGATGTTTACTACTTATAAGAAATGGTATAAGTACAAAAAAACAATATTTTATGATTGATTAAATTTTTTATTTGATAAGTTCTTATTTGGTTTTATTTGATTTATTTTATAATCTTCTATTAATTTATGTTTGGCAATGGGTGTTATTTATCTGAAATAAATAAATAAATTATTATACAAGGTGTTGATTTGCATCCTCGTCAAATTTCAGGAGGTTATCATAAAAGACATTTTAGTACTTTACTATTTTAGTACTTAGTAAAGTAAAAGGCGTTTGTTTGTGTGTGAAAGCGCGGTTATAAGGCTAGTAACAGACGAGCCGCGTTTAAATACGGCTGGTTCACACTTACGGATTCCCGTAAATAAGAAAAAAAAAAAACCTACCCATTTTATTGTTGATTTGGGTCGAGAATCATTAGCATAATTACGTCCTTGAATTTGACTAGGATTATTAGTCTTACTATTGTTCACGATTCGTTTTCTTTTTATTATTTATATGGTTTTATTATTTATATTTCGTCAGAAACCAACGTAGATCCTAGTTTATAGGTATCTTGCTTATTTGGAGAAAGCCTATGTCAGTGGACATCTTACGGGTAAAAAATGATGATGATGAAGGATAAGTTAAACCTTTTCTTTTTATGACAATTGGCACCAAATAGTTTCTTAAAATCCACTAACATCCAGCAAAATTTATACTTTTACCTGCAGTTTTTTAAGTGTCAACGTGCAGGCAAACAAAGTTATAATGAGCGATTCAGTCGATCATTATCTTTCAACTGTTCACGTTTCCTCGAAGTTTACAAGACTTCGATACGACTTCACGAGGACTACTGCGATTAGGAGCCGTTGAAGTCGTAATGACCGAAGTTAAACGTCAACACGACACGACTTTTAAACTGTGATTGAACTACCTAATCGTTCTAAAAAAACTTTAGCTACACTGATGGATTGAAAATAAACTTTTGGTGTCAAGAACTTGGTACTGTAAACTGGTTTACAAGCAAGTGACACGCTTGATGCTCATCTTAATTAATATTATAAAAGAGAAAAGATTAAGTAGTTTTTTTATTTGTTTGTTACGCTTTTACGCTAAAACGCCTGAACGGATTTTAATAAAATTTGGCAAATGGGTATACTATGACCTGGATTACGACATAGAATTACTAATAGGACTTTTTATCCCGATGTTTTCACGGTATCGAGACTAATATGGGTGAAATCGTGAGGCGCAGCTAGTCACCTATAATTATATAAAAAACATGGTATGTAGAAGGGTATTAGTATCCATTCGATTTTAAAGATTGAGCAGCCTTTCGCATAGCCACATAGGTACGATATCAACTAAACTAGAACATCTAGCACTTTAGTACTACCTGCGTAAACATGGACTAGATCCACGTTAGAGTCACAGGACAGCACTGGGATAATATCTCCATTTTGTGTAGTTTTCAATAATTTCGCGTAGTTATCTTGTTCTAAGAAAACTTAAGAAAAAAATATGTGACAATTTAAAAAATGGCTTCATAACCCAGCCGTAGGGTTAGCATGAAGACGTATGTTATTATAATGTCAACCCATATCACGTGGCCGCTACGTAAGTGGGATATTTTATTATGACAGCCCTTTGTATCCCTCTAAAGATAAATGCCCCGTCCAGTAAGATAACTGAAGAAATGGACTGACACTGGACTGAAATGGGGCGGCTTAACGGAATGTAACTGATAAAAAGTATTGCAATTGTTTTCATAAGGGTATGTAAATGTTATGAAGTTTGCACTAGAAAACCAACCAGAAAGATGAAGATGGTTCTTCTATTCTTATTGCTTAGAAAAATAAGCATAAAACAGTGGAATTAGAGGTCATCTTTGTCAACCAAAAGACACTTTAGAGAGGGGCAACTCGTACTTTTCAAAACTTATTCTAATCTCTATTGTTTTAATCAGCCAATAAATCCTCTAATTTGCCTACATATTTGACAAGTGTTTGTCATTGATTATCGTTGAAATGAGGTCGCGACTAGATTTCGAACTATTACAATTGAAACTGAGATCAGACCGTGAACGTTCTTAAAATTACGGGAATTGTCCCTCAGATTTCATAAAATAGTTTCTTAAATGAAACTGAATAGAATTCCCAAACCAATACTGTGTGGTACCGATAAATGTGGGACAAAGTAAACCGGCACCATTTTTCACAGTTCACGTTTTTCAACGTGATCACACATGCTATATTGTTCGCATAGTTTTTCCATACAGGCAACACAAAATATAATAGCGACATGCTCTACTCTCAACGAATTCCAGCCAGTAACTGAAGCAAACAAGAGCCGCACCGAATTCTTTCTTGCCTGGAGCAAAGAGTTCTCATAGCAAAAACATTTCGCTGTTACCTTATTTTAAAACCAGCCAGTACAAACGTTTACCCACAAGTGGAACCCAGAAAAGTAAATTCGTTCGCTCGTTTATTTGCTGAATGCGCTTTAGGGTCCCGTCAATCCTCGTTGTTGTACCGCATTTTCTTTTTTTTCGCGGCCTATTTTCGGGATTGTTTTTGACCCGCCCCTGCTCCCCACAGTTAGACTTGACAATACATCGAAATTAAGGTATTTTATAGTATGTTTAATAGTAATATATACACTTATTATAATTTAATACACATAAAACTTTCGGAATAAATTCTCTAAATGATATTAAAAACCACATCAAAATTAGTTGCGTAGTTTATAAGAACAACGCGGTCATACATGCTGATAGACACGAAAAGCGATTTTAATTTTCCCTCTGAAAGCACGATGCCGTTGGTCCGGGCTGTTATTCGTGGATCTTGGACAGTCGTTACGGGTAGTCAGAAGCCCGAAAGTCTGATAACCAGTCTTACCAAGGGGTATCGTATGCAGTAACTGGGTTGTGGAGGTCAGATAGGCAGTCGCTCCATGTAAAATACTGGTATTCAGCTGCATCCGGTTAAACTGGAGGCCGACTCTAACATAGTTGGGAAAAGGCTCGGCAGATGATAATATATTAAAGCTAATGGAGCTAAGACCGTAAAACAAAACGGGCTAACTATACCTACATTTATTTTATATAAACCTCTTAGTATTGTTTCCAAAAAGCTTACATAGTCCTTGTTAACTTACAAACTCATTCTATCGAAAGAACTTTACTGGACCAGGATTAAATAAAAAAAAATAGAGCTTGTTAGTGCCTTATCGTCTCTAAAAATTATTAGGGTACAGTTGAAGCCGGGTAAGTTAATGGAGCTTGTACGTGGTAGCCTACCGAAATTATACATACATACTACAGTTAGTGTTGGTATGGTCTTATAAATGTGTAGTATTTCCCTTACTTCTGTTGGTATGAGTAATTTTTATTGATTTCAAAGGAACTAAATTAGACTCTGATTGTAATTTCGTAACTCGAATTTTAGAACGGTCATTATCATCATCATTTCGGCCGAAAGACGTCCACTGGTCCACTGCTGAGGTCTCCCACAAGCATCTCCACTTCGACCGGTTGTGTGCTTCTCGCATCTAGGGCATTCCTGCTGCCATCGCACTTAAAAGAACGATGCCTTATAATAATAAATCGATTTCCAAACATCGTTTAAAAATCGGGACCTAAGCTGGTAAGACTCTTGTCATCTGTATTATGATTTTTTCGTTCTGATTCTAGTATCCCGTTTCTAGTTGCATTGTATGCAGTATGCTTTACGATGTTGGTCTCATGGAGAATGTTCTTCAGTTTCATGGTCTGTACCCTTAGATATGACCACTTTTTTTTTCTTTTTTTTTTGCGGATGGGAAATCATCAAATGACCCCTTCCGCTCTGGGTGGAGCGGAAGGGAGTGTTAGACTTCTTACTGACTAAAACCCACCCGTGTTCCTTCCTTAGCCCTTTATGTTCCGGGCCAGCGGTAACCCTTTCGGACAATCCTGCTGACCCGGCAGGCTTCGGCCCTAAGGGGGCCCCTCCTCGATGCTGACATCTCTTAGATATGACCACTTATTCTGATACCCGCTGTGTGCATCGTTACCTCAATTAAATTAAGCTTCTAGGATTGCAACTGCGTTCAAGACTACGCGTTCAATGCTAAGCCATTGGCAAAGTTTCGTAATAAATAAACATACTAATCGTGTTTCTTCATCATTAAGCAGAACGGAGTCTGGCTTTGAGCCAAAAAACTGCAGCAAGGGGTTTGTTACAGTTTTAAGGAGAATAACGAGAACTTTGCATGTCTGTTTTAGCACATATTGATTTTCATGCTGCACCTTGCTGATAATTCAACGCGTTTCATAATCTTTAGACCATGATTTCGCCGGATCTATAGATTTGCTAGATTACATAGTTTGTCTGCTATGTGCCTATATACTTAAGAATATTTTTGCTTAGGTATACATTTTTACATCCTATCGATCTTTACAGCATGATAGAGATTTGATTAACATCTCTTCTAAAGTTTTTATGTGTAAGCGGTGATATATTATCGGCGTCCTTTCTACGTTTTAAGACATCACGTATTCTGCGTTCAGCATTTTGACGGAACCCAAGCATCAACAATAAATATCCATCGTATCTTTTTGTTGACAGCGAAGCGAGTGGCATGCACTCGTATCGAAGGCATGCCATGACATCAGTATTCAGTTCCCGTAGTCAGGGGGGGACACGTTCCCTAGCATTTCATTACTGCATCCCTACTGGGTTCAGTCGAGACCTATCATGCGATATTTTGGCATTTTCTTCCAAATATGTTGCACTTTTTTGTGTTTTGTTTGTCATTTGGTTGGCACGCTGTGGGAATATGTTATGGGTTACGTAGGTACATTATGCTGCTTTTGCTTGAAGACTGAAATGAAATGACATTCCTTGGCTTGGTTTTTTTTTTACCATTTAAATCGTTAAAATGATTTTGAATTGCTTTAATTTAAAATAACATAGAATAGAATCACTCCACATGGCGCCAATAATTCTCTAAAGTGTTCAGCAGAGGTGTACGAGTGTACACCTCTACCTCGCCTCGCCAGTTATATTTAAGTTCTTTCTCCACAAATCCAGACTTCAACCTGCTTCTGTAATATAAAGTAATGATGATATTATATTTCAATGTTCCAGATACTAATTAATTAAAGTTATCAATCAGCTTGTAAAATTCATTCTGCTGAAAGGAGCGAGTAATTAATATACCTATTAATTTTTCTGATATTCACTTACCTATACAGATTTCTGATTCAATATCATCAAAGTTCTTTTTTTTTTTTTTTTAACGTGGCAATGCTGCCAGCCTTTTCGACCCTTTCCTCTTGATAGTGATGCGGATGAATTTTTGGATGCTTTATGAATCTTTTCTCTCCTTTTTATATACATGTACAGTAAGACTATAATTATAAGTAATTCGTAGGTTCGTCTGACGGATTTCCGGAGTGGTGAAATAATGATAACGGGCATCGATTTTATTTTATTATTATTTTGTCTTAGATAATAAACTTCTAGACTGAACTGAAAGAGTTTCATTCGCTTTAAATCCCCGCCTTATTTTAAGTCATCGACGAAAAATTAGATATCCCAATCTGAACTTCTATAATTTCCCATAATATTGTTCTAGCGAGATTAACCGAAGCTATCCGAACCCTTCTCCAAGACAAAGGATTTAAAACGCTGTCCTGGCTTCAAAAGAATAGATCCACACTCAACAGCCCCGGATTCCTATTCGTCCCACGTTTTCAGTTTTATTGGAATTAAGTTATACGGAACCCTTTACTTCCACCGACGTTTTGGTGGCATTACCGCGGATTACTTTCCGAAGGGTGTGACTCAACTGGAACAATGTAAAATAGGCACATTTTACGTATTTACGGACCCCTAATCCTTATTACGTTGTGTTTGAAATTATATTTTGTTCATTGTGGGAATAATTCTCAATTTGCGTGGGATGTTTATTAGCATGGATGGTAATGTATTATGTTTTATTCATAAATCTTGTATAAAGGTCGAAGTTTACAAGGACTAATTTTGAAATGTATTATGTTAAATTATATATTTAGGTGGATACCTTTATGTGGCTTTATGTTTATTGTGCCTAATTCTTAGAAACACTCTTTAAAATAATAGAATCTCCATCTATACTACTAGAAACTAGTTTGAATAGGCTAGCATTGGAACTTTTTTGTGCTTTATTTATGCCTACCTGTCTACCTGTAGCTACAACGCCACATGTGAACAACGCGTCATACTAAAGTCACGCATAATCTTGTATCTCGCAAGCAGAGTTTACCGCGCAACTAGCATAGATACAACGGCCCGACATGAACAACACCTGTCTGGTCGGAGGATCCTCCCTCTTCTATGGAGGGTGAATTAACTTTACACCCTGTTCCTCATACCTATAAGTGGTAACCCAGTGGTAATGGCCTCTTCTTACGAGTTGTAGCTTGTGGGTTCGAACCCAGACAGGCGCTTTAGTTGTGTAAACAATTTCAACACCACTACTCTCAAAATGATGAAGGAAAACATCCCGAGGAAACCGGTGTCCAAAAACCAAAATTCAAAGACATCTACCGACCGGCACTGGGCCCACGTGGTAGATTATAAGCCCACTCTCTCTCGAACAGAGGAAGCCTGTGACCCAGCAGGGGGAACATTATATGCTGATTATGCTATGCTACCTCAGCTTACCAATCGAAACATGAAATGAGGTTACTTATAGCTTATAGGTAGTATAGTAACCTCATTTCAAGTTTTAATTGGTAACTATAATCAGTTTTTTAACAGAAACTTTTATAAAATTCATTAAAGGCTGATTTTTCAATTATAGTCAGCTAACTTTTATCTGCGAAATGATTATTGTGGTTTGACAACTTTTGTTTAAATGTCAAACTGTAATTTTTATTCTTTAGAGACACGTTATCTGAGAATTGAAAAATCCGTCCTCTAATAATAATCTTTTAATTCAGAAATAGTAAAATCTATATTTATTAGTCGGATGAATTGACTGGACAACAGAAGGCCAATTCCCGTAATTAATAAGGTTCAAAATCTGTCCTTCAAACTGTGAACGTTCTTAAAATAACGAGAATTGACAATAACAGGGGGCGTTGTTGGTAAATATTTGTGAAATTGTCACAGAAATTGTATTGACAAAACAAGATGGCGGCATTAGTTCCGATTTTAGCCACGCGCCAAAAGAACCTTGTAGCGTTGTATGTTTTATCATGTCTAATGAACATCAATCTATCAGAATTATTTATGTTAACACCTGCCCGTTAGGCGTCACATTTAGCTTAGGCGGCCAGTTAACAGCCTGGTTAATAATGAGCAGTCAGCATTGTAAGTGGTGATTGTATTATTCAATGGCTTTGATTGGAGTTGAGGTGACTTTAATTTTACCTAACTGGTAGGCACTGTTTGGTAAATACAATCATAATTCATAAATTAGACCGCAGGGATCCGCTACATTTAAAGGCTCCTTCAAACAGGCGCGACCTGCGATAAAATCGCGCGCTACACATAGGCACCGCAAGTCGCGTAACGAGCGGTGCCTTTGTGTCGCGCGCGATTAGCGTAGAGAGTAGCGGATTCGTGTGGCCTTCACAAGGTCATCAGCTGGATACGGGAAGCACTTAACCTGTCGAAATGGCGGTGTTTCGGGGAGGCCTATGTCCAGCAGTGGATGTCTTTCTTCCGAATTGATGATATTCACTATCATGACTATTATCTTCAATTTTAAGTGGTCTGGCTAAGAGGCTCTAAGAGCAGCACTGTAACTGAAATATTTGGTCTACTGTTTGTTAAATCTTATCATAATGTCTGATATTCTCGACCGAAGTCTGTTATAAGGGATTTCGTCCACTCATACTCGACTCAGCTCAACTACTCACTCTGCTTTAATCAATGTTGAAGTAGTTTCTAGATACCTTGAGTTTGGTAGATATTTCCTCACCAGGGCCCTTATTGTAGTGAAAACTGCGTTAGGCGAGTTGGGTTTTTTGAGATGGGAAAATACCATTGAACTAGCGACACTGTTACCGTAACCGACACCTCTGTTTTAAGTTTTGGCCATGACAAAGACATCAACGCGCGGTACATTTTCTTTAGGAAGAATGACCTTCAAACATAATTTATAAAATTACTTACATGCTTTATCAAATTTTCACTACAGTCGGCACTCCTGGAGTGCCACTGTTTTTTTTTCACTATTACCACTTACCGATTCCTTACATCGAAACATTCCTTAGTTAATCACGATATCTGAGGGGCAATTCTCGTAACTTTAAGAACGTTCACAGTCTGATCTCAGTCTCAATCTGTCAAAAATATCTCTAATTTCCCTACATTTTTGACAAGTTTTTGACATTTGTTTGTCGCCGAGATGAGACTGCGACTAGATTTTGAACGTTTTAAATTACGAGAATTGGCTTTCTGCTATTAACAGAAAAACTACTTGTAGGTCATACAAATATTTGTTCCGTGCAAGAATCGAACCCGCGATACGCCGCGCAGCAGTCAATCGTTAACCACTGCGCCAACCGTGCTGTTGTGCTGTTTGAACTGTCAAAATACATGTCCGTACGGTTATCATTTCGAATGCTTGCCGTTAGCAAGAATTATATAATTATGCCGCACAGGTCGATCGATCATGCCGCGGTTGGTCTGTGGATGGGTGACCATCTTTACATACCGTGACCCCTCCGTGCCTCGGAAAGCAAGTTAAGCCGTTGGTCCCGGCTGTCTTTCGTGGATCTTTGACAGTCGTTACGGGTAGTCAGAAGTTTGAAAGTCTGACAACCAGTCTTACCAAGGGGTATCGTATTACCCAGTAACTGGGTTGTGGAGGTCAGCTAGGCAGTCGCTCTATGTAAACTACTGGTATTCAGCTGCATCCGGTCAGACTAGAAGCCGAGCCCAACATAGTTGGAAAAAGGCTAAGCAGATGATGATGATAATTACATGTAGGTATTAATATTATAAGATATTAATTTTTATTTTACGAGGTGTGTCACCTGAGTAACTGTTCAAATAATAATCTTAAAATATCATCACCATCATAACATGACTACCAAGCAGCTTCACAAATTGAAACAGAAATAAACAAGTACAAAAAACAAGAAGTTCAGTAAATACATAAACTATGTAGGTCGCACAAGCGACAGAGTCGATAACGATGTAAACAAAATAAATTATTTACCGATACATAAATAATTTAAATGCTTTCATCCTCATCTATGGAAGTACAGCGAGCGACCGAAAAACAATGAATGTCATGTATATTGTACAATACGACCGACGTATCTTGGCGGGCCCGAACTTTGCGCAGAAGGCTGCGCAATAAGATTTTTTAGGAACCAAATGGTGACATGAGGCGAGTGCGAGTGAGAGAACATGCGCGAAAGTTCTTAGTGCCTATGTTCAGGCCCGTCAAGTTACGTCGGTCGTATTGTACGGACGGCAACAAAAGTTTCACTACTACTACATTCAACCTCGTACAGTTGACAAAAGAGGTAAGTCTACCTGTACCTGTAGACTTATCTCAGCTCAGTACACGCACAACATGGATTAAAAGCAGTTTTAATCTATGTTGTGCGTGTACTGAGCTGAGTAGTCAAGTTTTTGACCTCAGATATCGCTCTGTCGAGGCCATTCTGCTGTTAGACCACAGGGTATAAAGGCTCCCACAAACAGGCGCGACACGTGACGCGAATTGCGCGCGACACAAAGGCACCGTTCGTTGCGCGACTTGCGATGCCATTGTGCCGCGCGCGATTCGCGTCGCGTGTCGCGCCTGTTTGTAGGAGCCATTACATATACCTAGTAAAAAAAAAATATGTTTATTTGCGGCAAACATGACGCACAGAAAGAACACAAAAAAGAACAAGATGGGGGAAAACATGCGTAGACTAAAACGAACAAAACCTTTTGAGTTAGTGTATCTAAAAGTGTAGAAATAACAGTGAGAATGGCGCACGCTATAAACTTATAACACATGAACACAGTATTTATATTATTATAACGAACGTTAGGACAGTGGAACGGACTTGTGTTAAGTATGTACAATCAGCACTAAGTTTTAAAATAATATCACATAAAAATTGAGTTAGATTAAAATTATTGCTTTATACTATAGGTACCTGCTCGGAAAATACCTTATTACTTTTTAAAAAATGAGGCAGAAAGGACGTCATTACTGTTGTACCAAAGTTGCGAGTCGAAAAAGTGTATGAAAATCCATTGTTAACGTGTTGTATTTTTTTACTTTAAAGCAATTCAGTAGCCAACCTAATTTAATATAGTATAATGCCAAAACACAAAAGTTTTTACCACCAAGCGCAAAATAATACTGGCCTTCACTGATGATTCAAACCAATATTAATCTCCCTGGCTTTTGCCAGGGAAATTGTAGACATTTTTTTGAAGTGAAGTCTATATTCAAATTATTACAGTTATTAAAACTCGGTTCACGTACAGGCAAATTGCTAACCCCGCGACCTACTTATCGCTACGCGTTTTATTTACTTTTATATAATTATAATTGTTAGTTGACCAATAGCTGCCGTAGCGCTATTACCGCGGATTAGCATCCAACGGAACTTTCATGTAACTTTTGCGAATAAACGAAATTATCGTGAAGTCTGTGGTTTTCGTCGACTCCCATCCAACAACTCAACTTTAACTAACTGGCTACCTCTGAGCCATACACCTAATACTTTTGTATTACAAATTAATTAATATTAATAAATTTATTATAATCTATACCTACTTCACTTTAAAAAAATGTCTTGAACTTTCGTCGTAGGTTTATTATAAAGCACTATGTATCATTCGGAAGAAAGTGCGATTCCCTCTCTCTGCTGACTCGTGTGTATTAATCAAACTACACCCTCGTTAGTAATCGGTCACTTTCTCCTCTCGGTGAACAATGTACTATTTTAGTTTTACAGGCTATATTGTAATAAATTATTAAAAACCTTTTATTAAAGGATAAAAAAAAATGATATCAGTCTGTGTCATAAGATTTATTATAACTCACACAATATATATCAACGCTGCCGCGCTGGTGGAAAGATGAAAATGTTTGTCCTGTGCACCAAACTCTTTTGTCGTCTGTACAAGTAGATACAAAACACAAGTGCAAGGGGGTGCGTCATAGTAATAAAATTGGTCGTACAGTCGCACTCGTAAACTATTGTGCGTTTTTATGATTCATCTCTATGTTTGCTGAAGCCCTCACTTGCGAAGATGGTACGCTCGCATGCTAAAGGCATATATCGTAAAACTCCTATTGTTTTTAAATTACCGAGCGAAAGTAAGTACGGCTTTTTCATGAACGTTGCCGCATGGGCCTGTAAAAGTCAAATGTTTGAAAGCTATGGTGATGCACGAGTATAATAATTTTTACTTTTCTTGGAGTAGTATTAGGAGACAGCCTGATAATTCACCAGTTTTTAATTATTTTGCTGTTTCCTAAAATAGTAGGTATATCTACCTATACAATCTGTCACCTTCGAATGTCGGACGTACGTGGTCCACTTTTAACAGTCTAGTAACATTGAAAATTTTCAAAAGAGTAGCTGGTCTAGAGTGGACTCAGAGGGCAAGAGACAGAGAGAGATGGAAATCTTTAGAAGAGGCCTTTGTCGAAAGATAAGCGGCTTAAAAAGAGTGAGCTGCACACCGATATTTTAAGAAAATAATTAAAATATAATATAAAAAAAATGACGATGGGATGACGATCTGCGAAAGACTGCAGGCAGATGCTGGATGCGTCAAGCTGAAGACAGGGCGCTATGGCGCTCATTAGGGGAGGCCTATGTCCAGCAGTGGACTGCTATAGGCTGATGATGATGATGATGATAAAAAAAAACTTTAAAAATATTGTCTAGAACCAGAAAAAAAACCAGGCAAGAGCGAGTCGGACTCGCGCACCGAGGGTTCCGTACCATCATATGTTTTTGAATTTTCATCGGCGAGGCCTATATTCATCAGAGAATTTTAACACTGTGCACTGCGGTGTACAATATAGCAGTTTTATGTCAGCACCATCTCTTGACCGATAGTGGAACTAATGTAACTTTTGTTGATGATTTCTGAAAAAGTGTGCTATTTAGAGACTTCGTATTATTTTTCCTGTAATCTTTACATAAACTTTTATGACATAGAATAATTTCAGATTTTTCTCTTTGCAAACTTCGGTTAAAAGGATAAAAAAAAAAAATGGAGAATATGCAAACTGCGCTCTTTCATATGATAGGTACCCCACATGCCCTAGTAGCCCCACTTCGAATTTTTCAGTCCCCCTTTCGGTCCCTGTTGCAAAAATATACATATATTTTTATTTCTCTCTTTGCAAAATAGTTGGGCAAACGTCATCTAAAACTATTCCAAATTTCAAGTTGATAGCACTAGTAGTTCTTGAGATATCCAGCTGTGACAGAGAGACAGACTTAGTCTCACCATAAGGGTTCCGTTTTTACCATTTTGGTACGAAACCCTAAAAAAGGCTTATTTTATAAAAAAAGTACAACTTTGAAAAAGAAAATCCGAGTAGCTAAGTCAAAGTCAAAGTAATTTATTGGTCAAAAACACGCGTACATAACGACGAAAAGGTTACGAAAAGGTTTACGTCAGGTAATTTTATACTCATCATCTGCGGTTCCCCAACACCAGTGTGGGTGACTATACCTACGGTCAGTGCGAAATTTGTGCAGTACCGTCTAAGTAAATTTGGTCATCTCACCCAATCTGTGTTTACGAGGGGTCACCCTGCGTGAGCCATCGAGATTTGAGGGCCAGCCCGCCTGCCCTAACTATGAATCATTGTCGCGAAGACGTCTCTTATTTAATTTGCTCTCTGTTTTACGTGTATTTTTCTTAGTCACCCTCACTTACGTGTCTTCGATGGGAAATAGAAGTGAAAAATATTGTATGTGGTCACGTTTCTTTTTTGTTTGTTCAATTTATTTAAGTTATCAGCAAAACAAATACGATTCTCATCGAATGTACCTATAGCGAGTCCACGACTACTAAATCCTTAGCGATATTGCAGCCGTTCTATTCTGTAAAAATTTCCACGTGAAAATTTAGGTGAAGTGAGCGTAAAGTGAGCCGTCAACCCACCTGACGCTGATTGACTATTGACAGCTGACTTTACCTAAATTTTCACGGTGAGATTTTTACAGAATAGATCGTCTGATGCTAAGCAGTAAATACGAACTAAATCTAGCCAAAAATAAAAAAATAATTTCTTAACTTCTGTCTTTTTATGTCCCTTATGGTGAGACTCAGTCTGTCTGTTTGTCTGTCTGTCACAGCTGGATATCTCAAGAACTACTAATGCTATCAACTTGAAATTTGGGACAGTTTTAGATTAGCACACTTTTTCAGAAATCATCAACAAAAGTTACATTAGTTCCACTATCGGTCAAGCATCAGACGATCTATTCTGTAAAAAATAAAAAAAAGTTAGAAAGAACGCTTCGCGAACACGAAGTGTGGCGAGTAGACGTTGCGATACGACGTGGTGGGTCGGAGCAACAAGATTTTTTTACGCGGACGAATTTCAGGCAAAAGTAACAAAATCAACGACAAACTGTGTGGTATTTAAGCTTCTCATTATAACTTATTTTCATTATGAAATTAAATTAACCCATAATCCATCTAAAACAAAAGCTCCGCAAATTATCCTCCATGTTTGTCACTTAAATTGGAAGCTCTTAATCCCTTAGGGGGTGTGTAGGCTTAAGATAAACGCACGTTACACACCCTAAGGGTATGTGTCGATATTCTACGGAACCCTAAGACAGTATTGTCGGCCATATTTCTCTTTAGGCCGTCAACACACGATCGTGTAGGTTCGGAGCGGAAATCTGCCAGCCGCAGCAATTCCCGCCATCGACACTAGGCTTTATTTAGCGTGAGAGTTTATAGTAAAGGGTAATGTAGAATGTACGTTAGATTGGGAACGAAAGGTTTTTCAATAGACTGTATCTAAAACTACCTATTGGGTTTTCTACAGTCGGGGTTTTTTTTTTCAACTGAATTTATTCATTGATAATTTAAGTTATTATCATTTTCATGGATAAAAGTGGTACATGTAATTTTAGAGTGAGGACATTTCATTTTTATAATTTTAGGCAAAAGGAAATAAAAATCATGACGTATGCAGTTAGAAAAGCCCAACCTAACCCAAACCCTACCTAATTTATTTTATACTACGTTTTCACTCGCATAAGTTTCGATCCCTTCGGAATATCAGGATAAAAAGTAGCCTATGTGTTAATCCAGGGTGTCAGCTACATCCATACAAAATTTTATCAAAATTGGTCCAGCCGTTTAAGCGTGAAGAAGTAACAAACATATAAACACACACACTACATGGTTGCACAACAAAATTGAGCGTTTAAATATTGTAGCCTTTAATAGGCACCCTTTCCTTGTAAAATGTCCTAAATAAAATAGTCTACTACAAGCGTAATTTGTATTGACTGCGTTGAATGATCCTTCGAGGTCAAATAAAAATTTATGTGTATGTATTTATTTGAATTTTCCTCAAGAGTAGCTCGGGAGTCACGTCCGTAACAATATTTCGATTTTATGTGAAAGCCCTCGATATTCTGCGAAGATTTCTGACGTATCAGACAGGGGAAGTTGTTGATATTCATTTATGAAGTGTGTTTTTTTCACAGAAATAGGTACTTAAATATAATTTATTTTGGAAATAAAAAATGCTCGGGACTTTTTTATTGCGTCCTACTTACACATCATCATTCCATTGAATGGAAAAATTGTTGAGAAAGCTAAAATCGATCAGCCATTCTCTGACCCTATCATACAAACAAGTCGTACCTAAACCTAAAAAAATACAACATACAATTTCACTATGACCAAAGACGATTCTTAAAACCACCTAATTTTTATACAAAGACTTCGCCTTGAGCGATTTCCTCTCTTTACCTTTCGACGTATGCACTTTAACTTTCGGTGTAAACTCAATTGACAAAACAAAAAGCAAAGCCAAATAAACAAACGTACGACGTAAAGAACTAAACGGAATACAAAATGAAATGGGTAAAGTAAATAACATAAAGTGGGACATTTGCATTTATGTTAATTTCGGGGAATTTTATAACAACGCTCATATAATGCGCGCCCACGGGAGCTCCCAAATACAAGTTTCACGTAAGTACCTACAACTCAGTCCGATGGAAAAATTAAATCCACGTTGTAATTCCGCGCTCGAATGGACTATTTGTTTATTAATTTACGGGAATATTGTTTTTTTTTTGTAATTGGTAACAGAAAGCTGGGGATTTAATTGCTTTGTTACTCGTCTGACCTGTGGAATGTGTTACTACTACCTACCTACCGTTGTTAAAACCAGTATATATTTTTTCCAAAACTGTGACACTCTTACCAGCCAGTATTAGTACCTAAAACCTGAATTGGGATGAAAACAAAATAAAGTTTACTTTGTGGAAAAAAATGCGAATACAAATTGAATTCACACACATTCATAGGACTGTAGACTGTAGAGGGTATACAATTCTCAACTAATTAAATGGTAAAGGAAATCACCAAGAGAAGAAGCCATAGAACTACATGCATGGTTTCACAATATGAATACGTAGTATAGGTAAGTAGGTACCTAGAGATGTAGGAGAGATAAATCTTGTGAATACAGCTCGTTGTCCTTGAGCAGCAAGGGATATTCTCCTGTTCTTTAACTTTTCATTATGGTATTAACTATCTCTCGAACTGGTGCATGAGTTTATAATGTATTATGTCGCAAGATAATTGAAGAAATCGAATCTTTGCAAATATCCTAGAATTTTTGCAAAAGACCGGATTATTGGAAGCTAAGGAAGATTTTTGTAATAATACGGTTTTTTTTGCAAAAGTCCTGTTAGTAGAACAGGAAAAAACCTAACCTGCTTAGGGCGTTTGGAAACTTGATAGATATAGATATATATATATATATTGTTTAGCCCTTACTGTGACACTGCTGGGCAAAGGTCTCCCCCAAGTACTTCCAGGAACTCTTTATCCGCGCCACCTCGAACCAGCCCTCGCGGTACGCGTCCAGGTCATCTCGCCACCTGTCTCATGGGCCGACCTCGGCGGCGCCGTCCATCTTCTGGTACCAATTGTATAGAAACTTTTTAATATTATTATATAACCAACGGGATGAGCTGGACTCCTTCAACAAGAACTGGTCCTTAGCAGGTTTTAACACAGAGAAGTAGAAAGAGAGTGGGGAGGCCTTTGCCCTGCAGTGGGACATTACAGCCCGTCACAGGCTGTAATAAATAATCACACTAATATTATAAAGGCGAAAGTTTGTGAGTGTGGGGGTGTGTTTACATGTTTGTTACTTCTTCACGCTCAAACGGCTGGACCAATTTTGATAAAATTTTGTAGTGTCAGCTACCTCCATACAAAATTTTATCAAAATTGATCCCTGGTTTAACATAAAGGCTACTTTTTATCCCGATATTCCCACGGGATCGATACTAATGCGGGTGAAACCGCGGGGCGCAGCTCCAGCTAGTAATATTATAATTATGACCAACAACAGTAACAGACGAACAATGGGAAAAGGTTTCCATGAAAACTCAACAACATTCATTTCAACATTTTCAACCTAGCCAAACATGCGGTGTAATAGTCATTCAGTTGAATTGTGAATATGAAAGTTTTTACGATTTTGATTATGTTTCGTTATGTTATTCATCATGGGGCCGCTTTTGAATGGTCCTGTGAAATAACAAGTTTATTAAGTAACACAAATTTATATTTTCTGCGTTTACTTCTCTCGTACAAAACATGTTTGCACAAGCTTGCCTACCTTAAAAGTAAACACTTCATGCTGCTTTTCAGTCCCTACTGACTGACTCCAGCGCACTTATTAGTTAATTTACTACATATTTTCAGCGCTGGCAGCGCTTTGAGATCGTAATGCACTGTCAAACACTCTTTGTAACTTTAATGAGAAATTTTAGCTGAAAACAGGGAACGTTGTGGAACAATTAAGCACTTTTACCCAGGAGCTTGAGTTCTAATTAATTGCATTTACAATTAAGTTTTAAATAATTGAATTTACAATTGGCCAACGTTTACGTGTGTAATGAACCACAGGTTAGGTACGGGCCCGTGAGTTGGTAATTTCTTATCTGTTGTGGTTCTCTTTTAGGTTTCTGTGAATTCAGCGATGTTTGAGGCAAGTCCAGCGGTGTAATTGCGTAACATACTAGGGAATGGGTTTCATTTTGACAGTTCATCAAAATTCATTGCGTTATTTACGTTGTTGAGCAGACAAATTTGTCAAATTTCGTCGCTCACATGACTAAAAGTCCTGTCTCGTTTTTTAGCTGATTTGGGTTGGGACGGCTACATTTTTCTATTCGTGATTCTTTACATTTTGTTGTTGCCTTTCAAAATGGTTATATTTTGAGATACAAATAACATAGAGGTACGACGGTTAGTGAAAAGTGTAAAGAATCACGAACAGAAGAGTGTAGTTGTCCTGACTCAGATCAGCTAAAAATGTGAAAAATGAGATAGGTAGGACTCTTAGTCATACGAGCGACGATGTAATATGTAGCAATGAATTAACAATATCTTTCAAAATGATTCAGATTGAGATTGATAGTGTGTTACGTAATAAGGGTGCTGCATTTGGTATGCTATTAAATCACGAGCCTTCTGTATACTAGAATTAGGAAATGCTTTATTGAAATTATTAACAGAATTTACCTCAAATGCCTAAATTAAGATGAATAGTGTCCATTGTATTGAATAGTTTCAATATTAATCAAAATTCAACATGCTATAAAACACAATTTGTCGCGAGTGCAACTGACGTTAGCCACAAGGGTTAAACCAACCCTGTGACTGCCATCGTCCTTCATAATTAATCGGGAAACGGGTCGCGCGGTAACAAACGGGAAACACGGTTCGAGCGACATTTCATCCGCTGACCGAACATCGTTCTCTGTTATTTCAATGGGAGATTGAGGCCCTTTTGTGTTTTTTGAGTGTCCAATTTAGCCTGTGGCGATTGAATGGGTTAAAACTCCTATTACGGTAGTAGAGTGAAAGCGGTGGCCTTTTCACACGTGGGCGATAGACGGACCGGGCGGCGGCCTTTACAAAATGTGGTGTTTTGAGGTAGAATCACTTTGCTCAGATTGGAGCCCAAATTAACAAAAAAAAAACAGTGAAAGTTTCCCCCTCTTCATGTATAGCTTCGGTAAACATTTCGATAATATTGTGCGGTATATTGATTCGTAACTACTGAAGGCTACTTTTTGTAAAACATGGTTTTTGAACAAATCTAAAGCCTGCTGGCGTCGGGAGCCGCGTGACGACTCCCGGCCACCGTAGGCGCGAGCCTGCGGACGTAGAGTAATGGGTAGCTCACCGTCCGATCAGGGCCAGGCCCGTGCCGGACGGCGCGTACGTGTTTCACGCGCCTCAAAGAGATGTCAGCATCATTTGAAGAGGCCCGTTAGGGCCGAAGCCTGCCGGGTCAGCGGGATTGTCCGAAAATGTTACCGCTGGCCCGGAACATAAAGGAAGGAACACGGGTGGGTTTAAGTCAGTAAGAGTGTGACACTCCCTTCCGCTCCAACCAGAGCGGGAGTCATTTGACGACTTCCCATCCGCAAAAAAAAAACCCGTTACATCGCAGTCCACTGCCAAACACCCACTTCGACACAATGGAACATTGCCTGAATTTAGTTGGGCATGCACAAACTAAAACGCTACTCCGCAGCGCAGATACGAACTCTGATAAATATTTGTTGAACGTGACTAGGTATACGCTGCATCGGCATTATTTTGTAAACAAAAAAACGTAGGACCGTAAACAGATGTATCGTATTGTAAATGACCAAAACACGGTATAGGAGTTTTCCTAATTTTCCTTTTGGATCAAACATAATTCGGACGCTTTGATATTTCTGTGCTTTGGTAGTTGTTTTTTGCCGCGGTTGGGCTGTGGATGGGTGACCATCTTTATCATCCTCTACATACATACGATATATTTATATATACGATGTAGAAATATTATGAGAAGGATAAAATTTGTAGCTATTTAATTAAAATACAAACAACAACTTGGGTTGGCTTCCAGTCTAACCGGATGCAGCTGAATAGCTGTATTTTACATGGAGCGACCGCCTATCTGACCTCAACAACCCAGTTACTGGGTAATACGAATTACGAGACCCCTTGGTAAGACTGGTTGTCAGACTTTCGGGCTTCTGACAACCCGTAACGACTGTCAAAGATTTACGAATGACAGCCGGGACCAACGGCTTAACGTCCTTTCCGAGGCACGGAGGTTCTTGGTATGTAAAGATGGTCACCCATCCACGGACCAACCGCGGCAAGCGTAGCTTAACCTAATCGATTGACCCGTGCGGCTGTTATTTCACATTTTATAATATTAGTAGGATTTTAAGAAACGAATTAATTAACTTGAATAATGCATGCAATAGATAAATTATATTAAATTCAATCAAGTTTGGTCACAATTAATTCATAAACTACATACATTATACTTACTACAATTCACAACTTATAATCTAAAGAACTCAATTATACTTTAAAACCGTTTAACATTATGATTTTTTGTTAAATTACGCTTAAATTTTATTTGCTTACATTTGTTTACATTTTTTTATAACATACTTTTGGAATAGAACTTAGTATTATAACGGCACTACGTGTGCATAAAAAAGTGTAAAACAAGAGCATCGACATTTTTTATATTCTGCTGGGAGGATATTTCATTGATCTTTTATTGCGTTTACACTGGAGGGATATAAGGGATAAAATCACAACTTCGGGGAAGAAATGAACTGAGAGGAGAAAGGGTTGGTTCCGACACGACTTGAATAGACAATGCTCATTCGGAATGTTGATTTGTTAAATCGCTACGCGCATACCAATGGATTTGTCTGGCTTAAAATTAAATTGTTCTGTAAAAAGGAACATGAAAATTGTGAAAAAGTTATTCTTGCATTTCCTTGGTTGAAATGTTACTTTTTTTTTGTACAACATTTACATTTGTATTGAATGTTCTACAATGCGTCTTGCTTGTTGAGTTTTCGCTGGAGTTTTTCCGAGTGATTTTGAGATCTGTGGGTCTAGCACGAACGCGAAGAGTAAACGTATCCTAATTTCAAACGATTTTGAAACAATTCTCGTTTCGCACATGACATTTACACTGTAACTTAATTCTTTTTAGGGTTCCGTACCAAAATGTCCCCTAAGGAACCCCTAAGGTGCGACTCAGTCTGTCTGTCACGGCTGGATATCTCAAGAACTACTAATGCTATCAACTTGACTACTACGACATGATGGTATCATAAGAAAGAGCGCAGTTTGTACATTCTCAAACATTTTTTCTTTTTTGTAGGCCGCATAGTTTTCGACTTCTGATGAAAAATGTAAAAAAAATACCGTTCCCCCCCCCTTATCTCCGAAGTTTGCGTAGAGAAAAAACTGAAATTATTCTATGTGATAGAAGTTTATGTAAAGATTACAGGACAAATATGACGATGTCACTAAATAGTACACTTTTTCAGAAATCATCAATAAAAGTTACATTAGTTCCACTATCGGTCAAGAGATGGCGCTGACCTAAAACTGCAATATTCTACACCGCAGCGTGCAGTGTTAAAATTCTCTGGCGAATATAGGCCTCCCCGATGAAAATTTAAAAACATAATAATATTATGATGGTACGGAAGCCTCGGTGCACTAGTGCGACTAGATCTTGACCGGTTTTTTTTTTCAGTTAGCCTATGTTGTGAGCCACTTCTGGGCAAAGGCCTCCCCTTTTTCCTTCCAAACCTCCCTGTCTTGAGCGACCTCTGGCTATGTTGGCCCAGCAAACGTTATCAGTTCGTCATACCACCTTCGCCATGGTCTAGCTCGACGGCGATGTCCTTCCTCAGGCATCCAGTGCGTGACGATCTTTGCCCATCCCATTCATATAATATAATGATTATTTGTGTATGCCGCACTTTGTTTTCGATTTTAAATTCTTTCGATTTTACGTTAACGTCGCGCTTTCACCTTTGCTAATTTCAGTTATCCGAAATCAAGTGAATATTTATTCATAAACTTTAGGTGTAAATACCTATTAGCTTGCAACTAAAACTATTAGTTGCATTGCTTCAATCCGCTACGCAGATACTACATAACTAATTTAGCAGCAAACTCATATGTTAGAGCGAAACTAAAACTAAGCTAACGCAGGGTCCCTAATTATGACGTTGATTTATTATTGTTAGTGAACTCTCGTTTGCAGTAGTGTGTCCTAGCCTAGTTTGTTTAGGAAAACATAAACGTGTGATGTGTTTTATCTGGACCAGTTGAATATTTGAAAGGGCTTTATTCAGATATATTTATAGAAGGTGGCACTCTGTTAGTCATAACAAAACGTATTTACAAGACAGATACGATACGAGTGATAACGGCGGGGTGGGACGACCTAGACATAATATGTCTGTCTAGGTCGTCCCACCCCGCCGTCAGGTCACTATATTATAGTGAACTTATTGGTGATGTTCTTTAGAAAGGTCAGGTGCGAAGTACTCCCAACCGACATGGGTGTATGACTATATCGTAGTAGGTTGCGTTCTGTAGTTTCTGACTCCAGGGAAAGCAGGCGTGAGTTTATGTATGTATCCCAATCATAACGGCATACATACATTATAACGGACACCGAACCCGCCAAATAGAATTAGTCTTTGATTCTGCCTAGCCTTGTCCAACTATGTTGGAATCGGCTTCCAGTCTAACCGGATGAAGCTGAATACCTTTATTTTACATGGGGTGACTGCCTCTCTGACCTCCACAACCCAGTTATTGGGTAATACGAAACCCCTTGGTAAAACTGGTTGTCAGACTTTCGGGCTTCTGACGACCCGTAACGACTGTCAAAGATCCACGAATGACAGCCGGGACCAACGGCTTAACGTGCACATGCTTTCCGATGCACGAAGGGGTCTTCGTATGTATAGATGGATGGTCACCCATCCACGGACCAACCGCGGCAAGCATAAATAATAATAATAATCAATAATAATAAATAATATAATAATAATCTGAATGTTGAATTATTTTTATTTTCAAAAGCACCACTAATATGCTCCTCCAAGGCTACAACCCTATTTAATTTTCCTTAAACCTTTTCTCAGACCAGAAAATAACCAACTTACTCACTCAATTTTCTTTCTCAGTCTGCATGGAAATGAAATACTTCGCTGGCTTTCTTTATAATATACATAATGTTAATACTCGTACTTCGTCTTAGAATATATTCATTTCATGGTAAATAAGATATTCATATCCGCCACGCCGGATTTAAAATTACCTTAATTGCCGGATTTAAATCTTGGTTTGCTGTGACTCCATTATGGTTTCTGACACATTGTATTATTGTGTTTGACGAAGCAGTGTTTGCAGTAACATAATCAAATTTTGACCGTGAGGGGCATGGCTAAATAATAACAGCCGAACGGTTTGATCGGTCAGGTTAAGCTACGCTTGCCGCGGTTGGTTCGTGGATGGGTGACCATCCATACATACCAAGACCCCTTCATGCCTCGGAAAGCACGTTAAGCCGTTGGTCCCGGCTATCATTCGTGGATCTTTGACAGTCGTTACGGGTCGTCAAAAGCCCGAAAGTCTGATAACCAGTCTTACCAAGGGGTTTTGTATTACCCAGTAACTGGAGTGTGGAGGTCAGATAGGATGTCACATCTCTTAAAATTTTTGGTTCTAAGACATACCGGTTTCCTCACGATGTTTTCCTCCACCGTTTTGAGAACAGTGGTGATGAAATAATTTACACAACGTAAAATGCCTGCTTGGGTTCGAACCCACGACCTACAACTCTAAAGTCACGTGACACAATGACATTATAATTTGCAATTATCAAAAGCATATTAATAAAATGTCTAAATATATTAAACGAAAGCACACCTTAGTACAAAGATAATTTTGTACATATTCAATTTAATACTTAGCGACCTTATTGTCGAAGTCTTCCAACGATCATTTATTGGGTCATTTTATTCATTTTTTTTTATTATTCTCTGTTCTGTTAGTTTATTTTTGTTTTTTTTCATGGTCTGGCAGTTTGAGTTATTTATGTGGCCTACCCAAATGTCCTTTCTTTGGTATTGTTCGTCGAATCGTTGAGCTCTTTAAGTCTTGAGTTGAGCTGCACGATTTCTGACAAATGCGTGCACTGACTGGACAGGTCCGCTCAATCTGTGTGGTTATTTCCTCAAAAGACCACCTCAGACATCGATCTACATGGTCTTCATATAACCTAACCAAGATTATGTCTGGACTTTAAAGGCCGAAACAAACTCAGAGGTCTCTTTTAAAAGAGACCTCTGAGTTTGTTTCGGCCTTTCTTCTCAGAGTAGTCAGATAAGAAACGCCGACTTCATCTAGTATTAAAAAAACATGATTGACGTGTAAAAGTGTTTGTACAAACCTACTTACAAAAATAAAATCATTTATCATTTATGATCCCTTTCACATACAGAGTAACTTTATACCCTTGGTTTTGTGCAAGCTCATATCTCTATGCGAGGTAATTTAAGTGAGACAGTGGCTTCAGATTACACGCTGTGCAGTGTAGAACATCTTTTTTAATAACACTTCCAGTTTCATCTCAGCAGGATTATTATGTGAAATTGTTGTACTTTGGAATTTGTTCAGCTGTTGTGACTATTTATTTTGTTGGTCTTAAGGAAACGGGTTTTTGAATGTAGCTCGGGTAGAGCTAAGGTAAGCTGTGTTTATACAGGTGAAATTGAATAGGTGCGCCTAATTAAAACATCTCAAGTTTGCTTCAACTTTGCGATGAATTGATTGCTTATCGCGCGCTAAAATCGATACTTAAATTTTCTTATTTAAACACCAATAATTCGTGTTTACTTGAAGGTAATACTTAGTTTGCACTATCTAAGACGATAATTACACGATTTCTTGAAGAATTTAGATTTGGGAAATTACCATTTTATAATAATTACTTTAACACAATATGAACAGTTAATTTCAAGTAGGCGCAAGATACATTTGGGTAATAAAAAAGTAAATTTTGTTCAAAGTCATAGAAAGTTGGCAATACTTTAACAAAATATTGGCAACTTTTTTAACTATAACTAGAATGTACAAAAATAACCCCCATCATTCATTCACCTATCTAAACTTTTAAATAAACTCAATTAATTAACCCCTGACCATAGATTTAGTATGCGTCGGCCATCGGACAGCAGCGGAACGAGGGTTAATCTGTAAATCATGTCAACTTCACACTACCGTTAAAACCTAAATACACGAAACAGTTTTAAACGAGGCTAGCCACATTTTGGCACTGACTAACATTCTTATTGCGAAGGCATAAGGTTGGGAATGAGGTATGAATTGAAAATGTGTTCGGATATCCGCAATTAAAAGGCCAGAGACGGGTATACATCAGCGGGTGGTGAGACTGTGCCCCCTAGCGGACAATCACGAAATGCTTTTATTTTTTCAGTCGGCCCCCGTTATTGCCTCATCAGAGGCTGTTATGGTCTGGGGCGCTGCATTTACCGCCGCCATTGCAATTTATACACGTTAACGTAAGTAACTACATGTGTAACACCCCTGTGTAGAGTACTTTGGAAAGTTAAGAGCACGTATGAGGAATTATGTATGAGGAGCTTATGCTTTGCGTTTTCATTTTTTACAGGGAAAACGGTGTTTTTTCAGCTGCACCGACGACGTTGGATTCCGAACTTTCAGGAGAGAGTAGCAATAGATTCAAAATGGAGTTGATCCTTGCCTCCATAGGTAGAAAGGTCAGCACCCTAATACCTATTCTGAATGCTGAATCATTTTGAAGCATACCTATTGCTAATCCCTTGCTTCATATGTTCGAAAAAAGTGTCTGCTCAGTAACTTACATAACGCAATGAATGTTGTTGAACTGGTAAAATGAAAGCCATTGTTACTGATAGAGTTGCGTCGAACTCGCAACCGGCGGCGTGCGTGTGTCACCAGATTTATGCACGTAAACGAAGCAAAAGGAGTATGTAAGGTCAAAGTCAAAGTAAAATCATTTATTTCAAATATGCACATTAAAGGCACTTTTGAACGTCAAAAATTCAATTAAAAATCAAAACTATATTAAGGGTCGTAACAGGTGGCGTTCTGTAGTTTCTGCCTACCCCCATGGAAAGAGGGCGTGAGTTTATGTATGTAGCTCACACACTCGTTTTTGATCGTAGTTTTTCAACACTTTTAAATTCGTTCAGTTCTTGCCTTCCTTGAGCAGCTATTATACCTTATTTTTCTGACTATAGTCCAAAACCCTAACCCCACTGGTTTGCCTGTATTGAATGAGGAACGGGGTGACGTCACTCCAGCTAACACACACAAAACGACTCATGCTATCCAAGTTTTTGTGGCTGCTAAATTAAGACTGGGAACTTTGATTGCAGCTACTAAGCCTTAAATATTGGCATAGGTACAATTATTCTATCACATATTTATGGGAAGCTGGACTTATCCACATTACTTTAGGTATATTCAGCCAACATTCCAGCAAAAGAGACCTCATTATCATCAAAATCACTATGTGACCCCATCTAATCAAATACTACCTACCTATTTGTATCGGTATCTATAAATTAATTGCCAAAATCTATACGTGGAACTAATAGTAGTTATAATTAGGCTCCGTTATAGTACGGCAGCGTGAATCGTTTAATCAACGCACGCTTAGTAATTACATGCCAAAGTCAAACATTATCTAATAGGAATAGGACTAAAACTGTGTAATCAATTGTAAATCTATACGCTTATATTATGATTATGTCTAGTTTTGGCATTTCTCTTTGTCGGTATAATGATCGAGTAAATTGGTTGGGTAATAATAGTTGACTAGCAGCGCCCCGCGGTTTCACCCGCATAAGTGTCGTACCCGTGGGAATAGCGGGATAAAAAGTAGCCTATATGGTTAATCCAGGGTGTCAGCTACCTCCATACAAAATTTTATCAAAATTGGTCGAGCCGTTTGAGCGTGAAGAAGTAACAAACATATAAACACACACACACGCACTCATAAACTTTCGCCTTTATAATATTAGTGTGATTTTGATTTTGTGAAATTGATGATGTTTAATTACAGAAGACAGTCTCCAAAACGCGCCCTTCACCACTTCCTAGTGCTTTCGCTGGGAAGAATAAGTGGCGCAACAAACTCCTCAGCAGCACAGCTGTCTGTTCAGTTAGAAAATACTTGATTGTATACAATACTTGGTTATGTAAAGTAGTTACATAACGCTTTGTCTTCTTTGACATCTTTCGAAACTTAAATTACTGACGACTGAAAGAGAGGCGGCGTGTAACTATTCATCTGATATAATACGTTTATAAGTAAGGGGGTTAGTAAATCCTACTAGTATCCTACTTCCTAGTAAACGCGAAAGTTTGTGAGGGTGGATGGATGGATGGATGGAAGTTTTGGCACATGGTGGCCGAAATTGGTCGGAAGGCTATTATTATTAACAATATCATCAACCCAACGCGCTTTTGGACGGCCCTGGTTTCTTTGGCCTATCCTTGGCTACCATTCAGTCACAGCTTTACTCCATCGGCCATCTCCTCGTCTAAGTAGATGTCCTGTCCAACCGAAGTCGAAGTATATAAATACCCATATTCTGAAATTAATTACAATACATCCGCAGGAAACAAATTAATGGCCATCAAGATTTCAACGATATTGTAACGCAAATGAATGAAGACCTGCGGGATATCCTATCAATAACAGTAATGATTAATAGGAAACCTTCGACCAACTGTGATAATGATAATTTTGGTTTTGATTAATGTCATAAAAGGAAACTGTAATTTGGATGCAGTGGCTGATATTGTAAGATACTACCTACTCTTAATCCAAGTAGGTACGTTCAGTTCTGTGGAAAAAATGTTTTATTTTTTTTAGTACCGGCTTGGTTTAGGATCATTTTTTGTATTCATTTTAGTAGCTTCTGCCTGCGGCTTCTTTCGCGTGGATAGAAAAGTAGCCTTACAATATCAGTCCCGTCAAAACTCGTCCAGCCATTTCAGAGATTAGCCGGAACAAACAGTCAGACAGACAGAAAAAAAATAAAAAGAACCATTTTATATTAGCACCGTACTTAGGTATATACTTTCATTATGCATTAATTAAAACGCTGTTATTTTCAAACTACAGCCAGACACTTCAATTTTATATTATTTGTATAGATTTAAAGGAAAATCCGAAAATGCTTTACATTATGGGGCTATAGAATTTTTGCAACAACTAGCAATTTTTTGCATCCGACTGAACGACTTCAGATACCTTTGGAAAATATTTTTGTTTATAAGAGTCTAGATCGGGTTATTAAAGTTCAATATTGGTAGTATCGAAAAGTTTGAACCACCTTCGCATCCACAATCTTACATTAACGATTTTCACTTATCCTGCCATCATACATGAAAAACGTTTAAAACTAATTTACCTACTTAAAAAAAACTTCCCGTTACCAAGTATATCGGGAAGGAACATGCAAGTGCAATTTGGATGGAAACTTTTCGAAGTGCTTGCTAACTTGAGTTGGTAACAGCACTGTATGCAAACTGGGTGGCGTAATCACTGTGCTTAACACCCCGTTACCGAGACCACTTCCCGTGTCTCTTGCCTATTGCCACGGAGTAGTGGGGACATGGAGTGCTAATGTGTAAAAGTCCTCCTCCTCCTACTCCCGACTCCACTCCTCCACTCCTCCTCTCTCCTCCTCCTACTGCGACTGGACTCCTTACTACTGCGAGCTAAGTGACAGTTAAAATTCTGTCGACATCTTAACATCATTTTGATATTAAAGGTCTTTAAATATAAGATTCGTTTTTCCCGCAGAATCACCATTTTAGCCTTCAAAATTATCACTGTTGAGCATGGGTCTTGTTATACAAGCATAACCACCAACACCAATGCGCTTTATACGAGATTCTACTTATTTGTAGTTTTCTTTGGAACACATACATCAACTCACACCGAGTTGATGTATGTGTATTATACTTATCTTTTTCACACAATTATATTACTTTCGCGTCGTCACCGACATGCTAATTTTAATAGAATACTTGTTTCTGTAGCTATGCATAGTTTCAAGTTTTCACTCCTGACGGCAGTCCCCAAGACTGCCTATGTTTCTGTTTGATTGTTGTTGTGTTGTTTGGTTGTTGTGGCAATGATTCGCCCTTCATTTATTAGTAACTCTGTGTTAACTAACTTCTCTGTTTAAAGGGAGGGAGAGGTTCACGAAAATCTACTTTCAGACGAAACTAGAGTAGGGTAAGTAGCCGCTTTGTAAAGAAGATTCGCTGGAACCACAGTTTCACTATAGAACTTATAAGTGAGATTCATATTCCATCACAACTGGATTGTGGATATTGTTCTCGATTCTCGGAAAACTATTTGTGGAAGTGAAAATGAAAAGTTTAATCTATAGATAACTAGTAGCGCTCTGCGGTTTCACCCGAATAAGTGTCGATCCCGTGGTCAGTTTAAGTGCTTACTGAGCTTAATTAAAAACCTTTAGGCATTTGACTTGTGTCTGATTCAAATATGTCCCACTAATGATGTACAAAAAGGGTTTTACATAAATACACATAGTGCTTGGCCAGACTGGCAGCGCGGGGCGGGGAGGGTCGCGGGTGCGGGAACGCACGCGATCTGCCTGTCCGCAGTCGAGCCAGCTGCGTTCTGCGTGTTTTCGTGTCTAGTGTTTTTCAAAATATAATATGGATGAAGAAGACTTACTTTTACTAGTAAAAAGCTCGAATTCGTTTGAGAACCCCGGTCCCCGCGTGGACGTCGACCGCTCGCGCACCCGATGCGGCCACTTGTATGAACGAGCTATGGCGTGAGTTGCCTGCGCGCTCCCTGTGCCTAGCAGCCCGCGATGCTCACCGCACCCGCGTGCCCACTATGGACACTCAAAAGAAGTTCGTAGGTTTGAGTACGTTGTGCCTCGCCCGCCCCGCGCCCGCGCTGCCAGTCTGGCCAAGCACATAAAGTCTATTCAAACTTATTTTAAAATTAATGTTATTTCAAGTTAAACAAATATCAACTTTATTTTAATGACGATTAAGTTGATTTCAGAGTGACTATTATATATAAAAGTGTTTGAAGTTGTGTAGCGTGAACTGAACTTTATGGATTTAAAATTATTTTTGTTTATATTTTTGGCAAATATGTAAATCGTGAATGCAGGCTACATAAACTCACGCCTTCTTCCCAGGGGGTAACTACAGAACGCCACCTGCTACGATTCTTACATACTCCTTTTACTTCGTTTACGTTCATACACGCACTCCGTGCACCGGTTGCGAGCACTACGTACAGGCAACAAACATATCTTTTAGGTCTACCTTTCATAAACAAACCTAAATGAATCTCTAGTAAGTTGTTATTTGTAAAAACACGATGGGATTGACATCGTCGCTTATGCGGTGGTATAAATTTTATTAACTTTAGTTGGGTAGTTTTTGGGGCTTCGATAATACGTATTTATTCCACTTGCGTATCTTGATGATATAATAATACTTCCTGTCAAGTGTTTACTTAGCAATTACTGATATACGAAGTGGTGTGAGGTAGGTACCATAACAAAAAAAAACTTTTTACAAAAAAACACTACAGAGTACAGAGAAAAAAAACTAGAAGAAAACTAAAATACAGATCCAAAGACACCGATTTCCGAAACTAAAGTTATGTTTCACTTTGTATTTATTTTTTGGAAGTCGGTTGTTTTTTTTTATAAAAAAGTTTTATTTATTTATTCAAATTGTTAGCTACCGCCAACAATTTAAAAGCAAAGCTACCAAAATCAAATAGAAAAGTTATCAATAGCTTGATTAATTTTAAAAGCATCACCGTATTAAGTTTCAATTGGGGTGAATACCATTAATTGACTTCTAAAACAGAAGCCTATTCAAATATACAGGGTGAATTTTTCAAGTGGTTCAAAATCAAAATCAACGGGTTCGATTCCTGGCTAGAAATATTGATTTTTCAAAAATCCAATTATGCAGTTTTTGTTTTCATCAAATTCGAGCCCGCGACTTCTTTGAGTACTTTTCGCTATTCCTCATAGTTTCGGATTTGGCCATCCACGACCACTTGAAAAATTCACCCTGTATATCTATAGATCTGTCGATCTGTCTATCCTTTACTTTGGAACGTTGTTGGTCTATTTTGCAATTCAAGTTGTTAAGATGTTGTAAGTAGGGAAACATGTATCTGTGAAGTGTAAATTAATATGCAAAGGGTGAGTTTTAAAGTTGCTGTTCACTGTTTTTAGTTACACTTTTGTTAACAGCGACTATTTCACTGTAAAAGATATTTGCACTACTGTCGTTTGCAAATATATTTTATAATAATAATAATAAATGTTTTATTCAAAACCCTTATTACAACTGGTCTTATTCTAAGGTACACATCGTAGTGACTTAAAATAGGAGATTGGACATTGGATTACAATTTCATTGGGTACTGTAGCCAGGGCATATCTTTGGCAAATAAAGTAGAAGTATCCCTGACTCCGAAACTAGGCATAGCCTGTATCTTCCGAGCCAGTGATTCCTTTTTGGGGTCTTGTCAGCCGTTACAATTTTAAGCACTTAGGCTAACAAAAAAAAAACCGGCCAAGTGCGAGTCGGACTCGCACACGAAGAGTTCCGTACCACAAGGCATAAAACGCCGAAAAAAACGTTTCTTTTATACCCCTTTAAATTTTAACTTTATTTTATGACATTTAAATGTTGTACCTAACAGCTGACTGTAACAGACAAAATCAAAAGTCATTTATTCAAACTACGCTGAGAATCAGCACTTTTTGTATGCCAAAAATTACAAAAGGTAGTACCCAAAACGCCCGCCCTTCACCACTTCACAGTGCTTTAGCTGGGAAGAACACAGATACATTTTCTGTTTTATGATTTACATAAATCAGATTATAATTTGCTTAACAAACTTGTTGCATTCTTTAGAGAAAGTCCATGGTATTATTGTACTATATAGTACATACATCTTAATTCTATGTTGTCACTTGTCACCCTTCTACGGACATACCTAGATTGTCAAACTGACATCCAACTGTCAAAACTATGAGGTCTTCATCCTGATGGTTAAATAGTTGCACCTACCTGCTTACCCAACATTTAAATATCCGTACACAATGGCCAGTGTTGGACCGACCTCCGTCAACTTCCATGGGTTTATTTGTATGGGAGATTTATCAAAGTAGTTAGCAGGTAATGAGGGTAAGGGTCACATATTTGTGTTGCCCTTAACCTACCCTTAGCCCTTAACCTACTGTCAGGATTAACCTTTTTTAGTGACAGTTCAATTTGAAGTGGACTGATCTACCTGAGACGTCGTACCTGTCTGACGTACCTAAAGCAAAAGTAACCGTCTATAAAAGAGTGACGATAAAAAAAACTGACTAAGTGCGAGTCGGACTCGCACACGAAGGGTTCCGTACCACAAGGCATAAAACGCCGAAAAAAACGTTTATATCCCTTTAAATTTTAACTTTATTTTATTTTTATTTTGTTATAGCGGCAACAGAAATACATCATCTGTGAAAATTTCAACTGTCTAGCTATCACGGTTCATGAGATACAGCCTGGTGACAGACAGACAGATAGACGGACAGTGGAGTCTTTGTAGTAGGGTCCCGTTTTTACCCTTTGGGTACGGAACCCTAAAAAGAACTGACTATTTTATCCGTGGCTATTTCCGTTTAGCATAAATAAAGTAGATTTCAAAACTGAATACACTATTCATGCTATCGAAAAAATCCGTAAAAGCATCAAAAATCATTCACAGGGTAGCATGAACGGACAATGCAGCCGAGAGGTGTCGGGTGCGTCACGTGTCGCGCCGCCCCGTCGCGCCGTCGCGTCGCCGACGCCTCTCGCGTCGCCTAGCAACCCTGCACCCCGCATTTATAATCTCCTCGGGTGTGCTGACCTCCTAGTACTTTGCACACAAATCGCTGCTAACGTGTTTTAAGTTTTCAATCTAAATTCCAGCATGTCTACGGAAACATCTCGACGATAACATCTTGAGAATTTCCTTAATTTTCTTTACAGAGGAAGGCACAAACAAAACTACTTTAGAGAACAATTTCTATAGAAAAAGTAAGAACTGCTGTAGTAGAAAGAAAAACAATAATAAATACTAAAGTAGGTAAGTAGAAGGAAACTATTAAAGACTACGAAACTACCTCTTACAATGAGTTCGGAAACAAAACAGATTTAAAATAATCTTACTTAGGTATTCTTCAGGACAATAATAAATCTAGACTTGTAGAAACAGTAAAAGTAGCATAATCAGTTTAATTGGAACAATGGCTTTTGTTCCATCCAGCATGTTATATTTGCTTTCTCTCAATTTTCAACGGCGACTAGAGCCTGGGAAAATAGAAAATTATGCAAGTGGGAATACTAGTTGACATCCTATTACATTTTGTTACAGGTAAAAGAGAAAGGCCTTACGATTTTCAAAAACGTTAGACCAATTATTCCGTCATTATTATAAGCAAGCGCCTCGCGGTTTCACTAGCATAAGTGTCGATCCCGTGGGAATATCGGGATAAAAACTATCCTATGTCCTTCCCCGGGATGCAATCTATCCCTCTGCCAAATTTCTTCGAAATCCATTCAGTGGTTTAGGCGTGAAAAGGTAACATACAGACAGACAAGAGTTGCTTTCGAATTTATAATATTAGTAGGTAAGGATTATTATAAAATACACTTTTGTAGAGGATTCTCTATTTATTACACTGTTGGACTACAGCCATAGGAAAGATAAAGATAGACTTTAACTGGGAAAAGAGTGGAATTTTCTTTTAAACTACGATTTAAAAGTTTGACCGGTGAAATATGTCGCTATCTGTCAGGAAATTCAAATTTTAAATCATAAAAAGTGTTTTCGCGGCGAGCGCCCGCAGCTGAATCGAAGTTTTTCCGACCAGGCGGGCTTTATACAGCTAGTTTTTTTTTTTTTTAATACTAGGCAGTTTAGGTTTTGTATTAAACACACACTTTTAACAACACAGGGTTAAACTAAATTAACTAAATTATTAACATTTCAGAATAATATATTGAAAAGAGAAGAGTAGAGAAGTTGGAATCGCGCCACAACATAAACTTCAAATCGTTTGTGGTGCGGGTTCCAACTCAGTACCTGGAAACCTTCATGAAGGAAGAGTTTTGGCCGAATGGTGTAGCGAGCGTACCGACGTTTTCGAGGAAGGTTACGCGACACCACGCAGCGCAACACGGCGCCGACACAGTCATCACTTCGTGCACAAGCACAATATAGTTAGTTTTAATTAAAATATGTATGTTTAGGTTAAGGTATTTATCTATGGGCCTGCGATGCCTGAAATAAATGGGTTATTATTATTTATTATTATTGACACAGATTTTATTTCATAATTAAATTAACATGATTATCTACCTACTTCAGCATAATCAGCCTATAATGTTCCCACTGCTGGGACACAGGCCTTCTCTCTTCGAGAGGGAGTGGGCTGTAATCTACCACTTGGGCCCCGTGGGAGTTGGTAGATGACACATGTGTTCGAATTTTTGGTTCTAGGACATGCCGGTTTCCTCACGATGTTTTCCTTCACCGTTTTGAGAGCAGTGGTGATGATCTACTTACTTGTTACCTACCAATTATAGTATTTATACTTATATCCATAATATCCATAACTAAAAGTCATTTTAGATCCCATAAAATACTTCACAATCACTATAAATAAAATCATACCTAATAACAACAACACAATTCGCTTTAAATTTCTGCAAAGGCAGCGGAAAATCAATTTTAAAACTCGGAACATTAAAAACACAGTTTGCGAGGGCAATCAGAGAGAGCAATAATAGCCCGAAGCGATTACTACGCTATTACGAACTAGTCGGAGCAATCTATGGCATAAATCTATTAACCCTGTATCAGACGTGGTTTGTTTATTATAATGTAACAAATGACGTCAGCTATGTTCTATGAAAATCTAAGATTTTAAGGAAAAGGTGCTCTGGGTCTATGATAGCCAGAACTTCAAAAGTGTCTTAAAACAAAGTGTTTTGTTGATATTTTCTTTACGAAATGTAAGTTCACATTAAATCTATTTTTGCGCTATATGCAAAATAGATTTTGAGTACTTTCCTAAAAAAATATTATTTATCCTCTTCTATCTTAATAAACTATTGGTATACAGGCTTCTGTGTTTTATCCTTAAGATAAAACTTCATGTACTCATCTTTCCTTAGAACGTGAGTAATTACATGCACAAAAGCTTCAACAGTTTATCCAACAATATTAAGTTAGAGACTAAAACGTAATTCTTCTAAAACAACTCACAAGTAATCAAAAAACAAAATGTTTGTTCAAAACTTAGAGTCTCAATTAAAGTTTGGGTTAAGATTATTAAATTACAAATTATAAAATAACAGAAGGCCGTTTTCGAAGTTGTTGCTAATCTTGATGATCCCTTTGGGTCGTGTGGCTACCCTCATGTGGCAACAGAAAGGTCTATTAGTCCGGACATGGCATTAGGTATCTGGCGCTGTCCTTTGTCGCGTTCGCAGATTTCAGGGAACGTGTCACGAAATTTAATTCAGGAAAAAGCCGACGGAAACCGGAGGTTGAAAACAAAATGTCCTCCCGTCTGCTTTCGCTTTGGTCGTAAGTTAGTTGATGAAGGATTTTGGAACACTTCATTCATAACCTCCTCGAAAATTCTCTGTTACATTGAGTCATTCGAAATACTCATGTAAATAGCACTTGATTTCAATTTTTTTTTTTTCACATTCACAACTAGAAGGGATACCTCAAGGTACCATTCTAGGTCCTTTGCACAAAACAAACGAAAAATATTAAACAATTGCCACTCAATTGGTTCGAGTCCAACAGAGAACGGAAAGGCAACTGAACAAAGAAATTATATTGACTAACCGTAGCCAATAGTTTGTTATATTGTCGGGTTTTCCATTACCGTAAGTAATCACATGGAACTTAAATGTCGATAAGAAATACTTGTTAAAGTTTAACGAATATGGAAAACGATGTTCAATAAGTAATTTGATGTCGCAACGCAATCCGATCGCAATCAGCCGGGCAATGCGTTCATGACATCACGATGACGCAAACAATTTGCAATTAGCGATCGTCAATCATTTGTATTGTAAATAATAATCTTAACAGTAACGTGATATTAAATGATGTCCAGTTTACTGTCCTTTAGATGAATGACGTATGAAATGGAGCAACCGCTTTCTGAAGTAAGGATCGATTCTCTCACTGGGATGAAGTCTTTCTCTCTATGTAATCTTTTAGCATAGGTAATATTTTGTCAACTTAAAAAAAAAAAAATATTAGCCGTTAATGTCCCACAGCTAGGCAAAGGCCTCCCTATTCTCTTTCCAGAGCTACCCAATCTTTATTAAAGAAGTCCAGCTCATCCCGCCATCAACTTTTTCTTACAATAGGTAATTTAAAAGTAATTTTCTTTAGTGAAAAAAAAACTTCCTGTAGGGCGAACGTCATTACAGTCAGTCATCCCTGCTATCTAAGCCTAAAACATTAATATTGGTTTGACTTTCGTAAGTGAGGGGTTTCGTTTTAAATCGCGCAACTTAGGGCTCCAGGAACTAATGAAAATGCTACATGAAAAGTTGTCCATTGCTGACAATTAGTGTTGCAACATTTTTATCAAAGATGCATCTCGCTCTGTCGCTTTTCTTGGTGTCTATATCTAGTTGATTCTGAAAATGCTTCATGAAAAGTGTTCTATTGCTCATTACCAGTAGTAGTGTAACATTTATAGACGCATTTCCATCGCTTTTTCCAGTATAGTCGGTTCTAGGAAAGAGATACAATAGCTTTTTCATCTTTATATCGAACAGCAGTGTCGAGCGTTGCTATAACAACCATGGAAATCGGATGAGCCGGATTACATGGAAGCAGTCCATCACAGCGCAGTTGTGAACACAAACGGAATAGTAAAAGTGTGATTCCTTTTGCTGTCACATGCTTTTGTCGTTTCGTTACATTGAGAATCTCGAATTCATGACATGTCTAGCATATTCTATACTATGTTGGGGTGGGCTTCCAGTCTAACCGAATACAGCTAAATACTAGTATTTTATATGGAGCCACTGCTAAATCTGACCCCTACAATGGGTAATATGATACCCCCCAACCAGACTTACCCCGCGGTAAGACTGATTGTCAGATTTTTGGACTTCTGACGACTCGTAACGACGACTGCCAAAGATCCACGAATGACAGCTGGGGCCAACGGCTTAACGTGCTTTCCGATGCACGGAGGGGTCTTGGTATGTAAAGACGGTCACACATCCCCGAACCAACTGCGAAAAGCGTAGCTTAACCTGATCAATCGACCCGTGCGGCTGTTATAACTTAGCCACAAGCCCCACGAATTCATGACATGTAGGTATTGTCCCATATTCCTATGCTCATTTAAAGTTTGCTACCTAACCGTCAGCCATGTTTTCATTTTATGCATCCAGGAAAGCTGGTGCATCTTTGCAAGACAAAGTACCTATGGGAATCGAATGTAACTAGCAAGTGCTTAGACAGTTTAGATTTCTTACTATTTCTACACAATGTAGGCTTAAGTAATTTAAAAAAATTAAACCGACTTCAAAAAGAAATGAACTCAAAATTATGAAATAACTTTAATTTCGGAAGTCGGTGGCAAAAAACTAAAATACAGATCCCAAGACACCGACTTCCGAAATTAAAGTTATTTCATAATTTTGAGTTCATTTCTTTTTGAAGTCGGTTTAATTTTTTTAAATTACTTTTTTTATGCGTAATTTTTAGTTTTAAGTAAAAATTTGAATATTTTGTTTGTAATAAGTAGGTAATAGTTTTGTTGTAAATATTGCACTAGAATTTGACCAAGGTTTTGAGATGTTTTCCCTTTGACACTACATCCGTAGCTCGTATCAATAGCCAGGCCGACACACTTACACGTATTAGTCCATATCTTGAAAATTACTGAATCGATTGTGATGAAACTTACACTGCTCCCTAAGTTGAAGTAAATGTAAGCCAATAAAAAAAATGGTCACGATCCGATTAATAGTTGCGGAGAAATGCGTGGACAAACATACATACATACGTCTATAAAATTTTGTATATTTGTTTAGAAGCCCTAATAGATTGTCATATGTGAATATATTGCAATTCCAATAATATTACATACATAGGTGTCGAATTGATAACCTCCTTTTTTTTGAAGTCGGTAAAAAAGGAACATTATTGGGTTCTCCAGAAGGAAAATATAGAAGATAAAAAAATGAGCGAAACAAAAAGTAAACCATAAGCTCTACTGACCCGCTTTGATCCTCTGCTCACAGGATACATAATCTACTTAAATAAGCCGATTGAGTGATTTCAAGCACACGATTGTCAGAATAAAGTATTACTTTAGCTGAAACCTCATAGGTCCGTATTTTGTCTTATCTATACATATATATATACAAATAAATAACTTTGAAGTGTCTGTTTGTAATGTGAACAGCGTTGTCTATACTTATATTTATATAAAGAGGTAGAGTTTGTAAGTTTGTATGTTGGGGGTAAATCTCTGGAACTACCAGTCGGATTTGAAAAAATCTTTTTGTATTTGATAGCCCAATTCTTGAAGAAGGCTATAGGCTAACAGCTTAACATCACGCTATGACCCTTAGGAGCCGAACAAAAACAAAAAAAAGTCAGAAAGAACGCTAAGCAAAAACGAAGTAATAACGCGGGCAGGCGATGAGATGCGACGGGGTGGATTGGGGGAACAAGAAATTTCACGCGAACGAAGTTGCGGGCAGAAGCTGGTACTAAATATAGATAAAATTACATACAGTACATAAAACAAAAACCCTATTTTTTTTTTGTTTGTCTGTCAGTCTGTTTGTTCCGGCTAATCTCCAAAACAGCGGCACTGATTTTAACAGGACTTTCACTGGCAGATAGCTGATGTTATAAGACGCAACTTACTTTTATTTTAGAAAAAGAATTAGGGTTCCGCGCAAAGAAAATAAAACCCATATAATCCAATTTGTTTTCCGACAAGCACGCGATCGAAGTCGTAGGCACAGCTAGTTTTATACTATAATATTATGTAAAGGCAAAAATGTACCTTGCAAAATTGAGCCAAGTACTTCTTCTTAGAAATGGTTTCTGTTATATTTACCTAGATTTACGCCAACGAGGGGAGACGTGTAGGTCGCATTTTATTTAATTTGCGTAAGATTTCTATCGGACTATTAAAGAAGTTTTTAAAAGTACAAAGATTAAAAAAGTAGGTTTGTACAAACTACAAACAATTTTACACATCAATCATATTTAAAAAATAAAAACTAAATGAGATCGGCGGATCGGCGGCTACTGTAAGAAGAAAGGCCGAAACAAATTCAGAGGTCAGTCTCTTTTAAAATTCAGACATAATCTTGGTTAGATCATGTGAAAACCATGTAGATTGAAGTCTGAAATTGTCTTTTGTGGAAACAACCATACAGATTCAGTGGACCTGCACCCTAATTGCGTAAAACACTATCAATCGGAATCTGAATCATTTTGAAGCAAATTGCTAATCCATTGCTTCATAAGTTCGAAAAATTTTTCTGTTCCACACGTAAATAACGCAATGAATGTTGTTGAACTGTCAAAATGAAACCGATTCCGATTGATAATGTGTTACGCAATTGCCCCGCTGTCCAGTCAGTGCACGCAAAACTTAAGGTGCTCAACGATTCGACAAACGATTCCAAAGAAAGGACATTTGGGTAGGCCACATAAATTACTCGAACTGCCAGACCATGATTAAGATTAAAACTAAATTAATGTGAAAATAAAAATAAAGAAAACAATGACCCACATAGTCTTTACATTCTTCATTACAAAAATAGCTATATACAATGTCACTTCTATAAATAATGGAGAAGTGAACGCACCATCGATTCAAGCCAACAGAAAAATAAATGCATCCCGGAAACTTGCTATTCTACACGTAGTTTTGAAAAAGAAAAAAGAAACAATTCAAAATTGGAACATTAAGTCCATTTTTGTAGGCAGGATATTCCCTTTGATTTTGCTATTTGTTTGTAGCCGTATCGGTAAACACGTCACGTTGGCGTTGCGCGTACGCTGCATATTTATACGTTCGACGAAGGCCTAAAACTCTGGACCAATGCAGGATGTGAAAGCACTCTGAAACTATGACGTAGCGATTTTTGCTTTCACGTAAATCTGAGGCTATGTTACCCCTTAAACCCTTTGGGAAATCTCGTTGATGCAGTATTATTGTTATAGTGAACGTTGTTACTCAATCACTTGAAAAAAAATCGTTAACCTCTTCTGGAGTTTCCACAGAAAAGAAATCATCATCATCATTTTAGCTGAAAGACGTCCACTGATGGACATAGGCCTCCCCCAAGCACCTCCACTTCGACCGATTCTGTGCTTCTTGAATCTGCCCCATCGGCCATCCGTTCTGCGAGCAATGTGCCCTGCCCAGTGCGACTTAAGTTTGGCAATTCTTCGGGCTATGTCGGTTACCTTGGTTCTCCTGCCCACGCTCCGATTCAGCTGCGCAGCGTTCGGGAAGCTACGCAATATCTTCTCGTCCCACCACGGATATCTATGCGTCCCACATACCGCAGTGTCTCAAGACGAAAGTCTTTGACCAATGCGTGCTGCCAGTGATGACATATGGCACTGAAACGTGGTCGCTCACAATGGGCCATAAAATAAAGCCTAAAAGTCACCCAAAGGGCAATGAAGAGGGCTATGCTTGGAGCTTCCCTGCGTGATCGAATCAAAAATGAGAAAAGAAATGAAGTGGTTTAATTAACCTACTCGTACTTCATAATTTTAGCTCTATGGAAAATTTAAAATCGGTCAAGTTTGGTAAATTCATGGAGAGTTTGCTTCACGGAGACAGGCATTGGCTTTCTATTCAAGCATCAAGTAAAGTGAGTAAACAATATTATTATTCCCTCATTACACCGCCCGCAGTGCACTGGCGGAAAAAGGTCTGTCTAAAATTAAACCTTCCACGAACTTTGGTTCACAGCGCACAGCACACAACGGCTTCCCGCAACCCTCATCAGGTCATCGCCCTTAACTTCCTGGCTTGTGGTCACTTCCGATCACCCTGCATTAATTCTCGATATCATTACTGCCGCATTTTTTGAGATCATGGACAAATCGTTTATTGCAATCCATAATGTACAATTACAGGTGGTAAATAAAAAAATAATAGAAACAATTATAGACCTTGTCGGGCACAGCAAAATTTTTAATTAAATAGGTAGAGAGAGGAAGAGCGGTTTATTAATTTTCGCGACATATTATGCTTGTGTCAGAAGTAAGTTTGCGTATAATGGAACGAAAAGAGCGTATGAATATCAAAGTCACAATCTTTCCTAGTGCAGCTAATTTCCAAAGAAACTGTAACATTCACCACTGTCAGAACCTTACTAATTATTCTCTTTAGCGTCTCAACAACAGCTTCTCCTAAACGTCAATAATCCCTGTTAATGTAGGTTTATAAGATAAATCGTATAAGATAAATCGTATTTGATAAGATTTATCGTTCCCTTCCGATGAGTCGGCATGATAATGGCAGATAGTCGCGACGAGAAGCTGTGTTTATATTAGGCGGGTGGAGCGGTTGTTGTACTTACATTAATCATTGGGGCAGTGTTGGTTAGGAATCGGTTACCATGACGTTTTGTTTGATCATAATTCGGTTTTGAACCTTAACGTAGATAAAAAAACCGGTCAAGTGCGAGTCGGACTCGCGCACCGAGGGTTCCGTACATATTACGATTTTGGGATTTTTTCCTTTACTTGTGCTTGCCAAATTTCATGTTTCTAGGTCAACGTGAAGTACCCTATAGGTTTTTTTGATTCCCTTGCGAGTGTCAAAATATAAATGCCCGTATCTTTTGATTTCGTCGAATTAGAAGTTTCAATTACAGCCCTGAGTACCTATTTGGTATTAATTTCAACATGATAACTCCACGCGTTCCTGAGAAAAAGGGTCTTCACAGACGGACTAACAGATGGAGAACGAAGTGATCTTCCGGAGTCTTCTTCCTTTTTTTCTTCGGTTCCGTTTTCCTTTTGATGTACGGAACCCTAAAAATGATTTGGCAGATGATGAACTGCGAAAAAGTGGGGATTTTCTTAAGACCATGTAATCCCCAAATGTCAAGATTTCATGAAATAATAATTCTTAGGGATTACATGGTCTTAGAGAGTTGTGTTGATGACGTTAATTATTATAATTTTGTAAATACATATTTGTTACGGCCGCGAATCATATTTTAATCAACGTACAACTTAATACTGACCAGCAAATAGCAAAAAACCTAAAAAAATTGAATTTCGCGGGCTACCCTGGCGCTTTCGCCTTATGTAATTCTACTAAAGTAAACCCACTCTCCAAGTACCGAAATTAAATCCAACAAATTCTTACTTCCAAAGCTGCACGTAGCGCGCTTTTTTGCTTGCTCTATAATGCATAAGCGTATCGTAGTTCGTACTTCTTCCGATACGTAATTTCAGTACGCGACGGCGCGTTTTCTCATACAAATTAGCTGTACGTGGCGTTGCGACGCATATATGAGTCAGGTACTGCAAGTTACTTGTAGTAACCCGTCTCTCAGTCAACGCGTACACTTGCGAGGAATAGTAAGTACGGAGTAGCTATCGTGGTATTAAAGTGAAGTAGCGAAGGCGCGAAAATAGGTTTGTAATTTTCGGGACAGAAGCTACTTTGCTGATATAATTCTTACCCTTCTTCTTTTTCTGCAACTCTTTATTTTATCATCATCTGCCTAGCCTTTTCCCAACTATGTTGGGGTCGGCTTCCAGTCTAACCGGATGAAGCTGAATACCAGTATTTTACATGGAGCGACTGCCTATCTGACCTCCACAACCAAGTTACTGCAACTCTTTATTTATCTTTAACTTTCACACAAAGGATACACATGGAAAATAGGGTTGCACCTAATTATCGTAGGGGAAGCTAATACTTGGCTTGGTTTGGCATTACGGTTGCTGACAAAACTCTAACACTTCTTATTTTTTTCTCTAAATCTTCGTTACACCTTAACTTCAAAAGTATTTACTTACACGAAACATTAATAGATGTAATCACTAGCAACCTGCCCCTACTTCAAACAATTTTTACGAATTAAAAATATCGACATTTCTTTATTGTATTTAAGTTAAATATTCATGCTTATTTACATATCACATTAACCTTCCGGAATAATTTCTCTAAATTATGCTAAAATCCGCATCTAAATCCGTTGCGGGGTTTAGAAGAACAACATGGTCATACAGACAGACACATAAAGCGACTTTAATTCATCATAATATATGTAGGTACGTTTAAATAGATATACATAGATAAGGTTTTAAGTAAAGATTTGACAAACATTCCACAATCAATAGATAATCTTGCATCGAAGTTATTAACAAACAAATCACTTTATGATGTGTTTCCCCATACAAAGTAATAAAAAATGTGGCTACAATTATTAATTCCCCATTAGATACGGTGAGGACTATTCATATTCAATTTGTATACAAAAGATTTATAGTGGTGCTAATGTACTAAAATACAGCTTTTGGATGTAGTAGAACATAATATCAGCCAGTGCGACATTTCATTTATAAACGAATATCTTCTAAATAAACCATGAAAATTGGAAGGTTTAACTGTAATTATGTTTTGAAAAAGAGTGCATTTAGCGATATTTCAATGCGATTTTCCATTGAGCACACACCAATGTGTAACTGTTTGTTTAATGGAAAGTCGCATTGAACACACACCAATGTGTGACTGTGTGTTCAATGGAAAGTCGCATTGAACACGCACCAATGTGTGACTGTGTGTTCAATGGAAATTAGCATTTAACATACACCAATGTGTGACTGTGTGTTCAATGGAAAGTCGCATTTAACACACACCAATGTGTAACTGTGTGTTTAATGGAAAGTCGCATTTAACACACACAGCAATGTGTGACTGTGAGTTCAATGGAAAGTCGCATTTAACACACACCAATGTGTGACTGTGTGTTCAATGAAAAGTCGCATTTAACACACACCAATGTGTGTCTGTGTGTTCAGTGGAAAATCGCATTTAACAAAAAGGTAACATATAGACAGAGTTACTTTCGAATCTATCTTCTATATAAATAAAACAAAGTCGGATTAGTTACACCATTTATAATGGAAGAATGACTGCATCGATTTTCATGATCTTTGGTTTGTTGGATTTGTCTTCGCCCCGAGTTTCAGAATAACTATTAAAACATGGAGAAAATTATGATTATATTCTTCTTCTTATTAGGTCCTTATATTTACAAAATTTAAAAAATGCTTCTAAATTATACAAAACTATAGTTTGCAATTTATCTAAGAGATGAATAATGTTTTACTACCAAACAGGAAGAAATATTTAATATTTGAAGTATTCAACAATTAAAACTTGAAAGTAGCACATCTAAGCTTAGGTCATTACCTAACGAAATTTTACAGCTGCTCAATCCGAGCGTAGCCTCTAATTAATTAGCCTAAGACACAAAAAAACTCATTTATCAGTGTCGTTTTACTTTTGTTTCTAGGAAATAATTGAAGAAAAGTGTTTTTGTAGTATTCTAGACTAAAACCCAGCTTTTGTTTTAGACAACTTGAGTTTTGATTAATTAAACGGAAGAAATTAGGAAGTTTTTACTTCTGTTTGGGCAAATTTCCTTTTGACTGGAATTTACGAGACTATTTTAGTTTTCTGACGTCTCATGCTGATTTAAATGCTTAATAGATTGCATCTTTTGGTGGGCGCTGCCGTAAGGGTTGATCTTTAAGGTTGAACTACACCTAATGAGGTTATGTTATATTATAACCAAGACCCCAAGTGCATTCCGATGCACGAAGCACATGAAGCTGGCGGTCATTCGTAGATCTTTAACAGTCGTTACGGGTAGTCAGAAGCCTAAAAGTCTGACAACCAGTCTTACCAAGGGGTATCGTCTTACGCAGGAACTGGGTTGTGGCGGTCAGATAGGCAGTCGCTCCATGTAAATTACTGGTATTCAGCTGCATTCGGTTGGACTGAAAGCCGACCCCAACATAGTTGGGAAAAGGCTAGGCCCATTGATTGAGATTGCATTTTTGAAGTGAAAACTTCTTTAAGCGAGTTGGGCATTTTTTGAGATGGGAAAAAACCATTGAACTCGCGACACTGCTAGCGTAACTGACACCTCTGTTTTAAGTTTTGGCCATTATAAAGACATCACGCGCGGTATATTTTCTTTGGGAAGAATGACCTTCAAAGATATTTATAAAATTACTATGCTTTTTCAAGTTTTCACTTCTGTCGCCTGGAGTGCCAGTTTGTTTTATTTATTTTCGCCTTCAGCAGATTTTTCAGACAACAGGGAATTTCGAGAAACAACAAAAAGAAAAACGTTTGAATGTTACGTTAATGTGTGAAGGTCTCTATTTAAATTGCCAAACTTAATTCAGATCAGTAGAACACACTGCATACAATTGGTTAGTTTAAATTGCTTCGCGGGGTCACTTTATGAATATTAGGCCACCCAAATATTTTTCATGGCTGCTATGCAAGGCAAATAATGGAGCATTCGGATTAAAATGCAAAATATTTAAATGATCCTCTAAAAACTTATTGACCTTCAAATGATGCACGCTTTTTAGAGTTCCCTACCTCAAAAGGAAAAACGGAACCCTTTTAAGATCACTTTTGTTGTTCGTCTGTCTGTCCGTCTGTCAAGTCCCTTTTTCTCGGGAACGCGTGGAGTTATCAAGTTGAAATTAATATAAATACTCAGAGGGCTGCAATCCCTTGAAGCAGTGAAAAAAAAAATTAACTTCTAAGTCAACGCAATCAAAAGATATGAGCGTTTATGTTCAATTTATGCGGCAGATTTTGACACTCGCAAGGTAATCAAAACCTATAGGGTAAGTACCTCCCGTTGACTTAGAATCATGAAATTTGGCAAGAAGCAATTTCATGTAGCACAAACAAAGGAAAAATATCCTAAAAACGTAAATTTGTACTTACATACCTACAAATTTGCACGAAAACCTTGGTGCGCGAGTCCGAGTCGTACTTGACCAGTTTTTTATATTAATGAACCTGTTATAGCTTTTTTAAATGAGCGCTTTCTTACTTTCTGGTCTTTTCTCGCAGTAACTAAGCTAGGATACCCCGACCAAACGGGTTAGGTTAGGTTACCCCCCCCCCCCCCCCTGGTGCGCTCGATGGCGCTGTACGGCGCCCCAGTGTGGGCGGACTCCCTGACTGCCCAGAGCAAGGTACATCTGCGGCGACCACAAAGAGTCATGGCTATCAGGGTGATACGCGGATACCGCACAATCTCAGCCGAAGCGGCGCTCACACTGGCAGGAACACCCCCGTGGGATCTGGAGGCGCGAGTGCTTGCCGAAGTTTACCATCGAAGTGTGGAACTTCGGGCGGAGAGCGGCAGGGGCCCACCGCCTGAAGTGATGATGAGGTGGCGCAGAGACGCGCAGACTGCCATTATGAGGCAGTGGGCGGAGAGGCTGGAAACTCCCAGTGCCGGTCACTGGACTATTGGGGCTATCCAGCCAATCCTATTGGAGTGGGTACGGAGGCGGCACGGGACGTTATCCTTCCGTTTAGTGCAGGTATTATCGGGGCATGGCTGTTTTGGTAAATACCTGCACACGGTGGCAAGACGGGAGGTGACTCCCGTGTGTCACCACTGCGGTTGCAGCCAGGACGCGGCCCTGCACACTCTCGAGCAGTGCCTTGCCTGGGAGGCGCAGCGCCGTGTTCTGGCGGCAGAAATTGGGGAAGACCTGTCGCTGTCGGCCGTTGTCAGGGCTATGGTCGGCAGTGAAAGGGCATGGGAGGCGGTTGCGTCCTTCTGCGAGGACGTAATCTCGCAGAAGGAAGCGGCAGAGCGGGTCAGGGAGGCTGACTCTCACGCTGACCCGATTCGCCGCAGGAGGGCAGGACGGCGCAGGCGGCGAAATGCGGACCTGATGCCGCCATAAGAGGGGCCAGCGGATGATAGATCGGGGAGTCTATCGTCTACGCTACACGGTCCCTGGAGTTGAGGTGATGTCCTAGTGCACCCGGACATCGCCGAAAGAGGATAGATCCCGGACGCGGGGCAAGAAGAGGGAGCCCAGAAATGGGCCACGCTGGATGGGTCGCGAATGTCATACGTAGTAGTTCTCGCGGCCCACCCATTAAGGCAAAAGTAGGTGCACAGGTGGAGTTTTTAGTGGGTGCAAGTCCCACATAACCTCGTCGTCTCCCCGGACGACGTGGTATGCGTTAGGCATTTTCTCCACCCAAAAAAAAAAAAAAAAGGTTACCGGCCCCCGGTGGGTTCCCGTATTGTCGAGGCGGGGGGGGCTCAGTAGCCGTGGCTTGGACACCCACGGTGAAGCGAAGAGGAACCCGAGGAGGGGCCGCTCGTCAGGGCTTTTGCCGACAAGCCGACGACGTAGCGGCCAACAAGTAGGTTGCGGTGCCGCTTCGGCGACATCGCAACTGAGGCGGGCCGCGATGTCGTATGGGAGGCATCGCGGCTGAGGGTTGGAGGCCGCGGCGGGAGAGGAGTGCGGCCTTGACGGGGTCACCATCGTCTGATGGCGGACGCGGTGGGGCCGCACGGGAGGAGGAGTGTTGACGTTGGCCGCTCTCCCTATCCTCTGCGGCCGAAAATTGGCAGGCGGCGGGGCCAATGATCTGACCCGTCGAAGGAGGACCAAGGGTGCCCAGACACGGGGTCGTCTGGCGCCCATGTGCTGGTTTGGTACCTGGGGTGGTCACGGCGTGCTATGTGTTCTGGTGCGCCGGTGATGGGGAGTACTCCCCAGAGGAGGGTCCGGTGACGGACGGCCGTGGCGGATTCACGGATGAGTGCTAACGCGTGCTCGTGTTCCCGCCGTAAGCGGCAGAGGAAGACACCGATGGAGTTTTAATGGGTTAGAGTCCCACATAACTGCACTATCTCCCCGTGGTAGTGCAGAAAGCATAAGCATTTCTCCACGTTAAAAAAAAAGGTTACCAACCGCGATAGGTACATCCAAGTTGATCGCAGTTACTATTTAGTATTTTTAGGACTCCAGAATAGTAATTATATGAGGTTCACAAAAAGAGGCGCATTTATTAAGGCTCCTTCAAACAGACACGACACGCGATAAAATCGCGCGCGACACAAAGGCACCGCAAGTCGCGCAACGAGCGGTGCCTTTGTGTCGCGCGCGATTATATCGCGTGTCGCGCCTGTTTGTAGGAGCCTTTACAAATGTGTTCAATAATATCTTTAGGAGCGCTAAATGAGGAATACCTGATGTTCGATTAAATACATGCTGATCAAAATGGCGAGTGGTGACATAAACAGCATAGATAATACTGCAATCAATGATCCAATACGCGCAATAACTGTTTGTTATGACAGTCAATGGGCTAAAATTATGATGATTTCAATTCCGGATTACCATAATTGTGTCGACGATGAATAGATTTAAGCACCTGAATATTACATTCAGCAGAATTCATGATTTTTATCAAATTGACTCATTTACATTGACTGTTTCGTTGGTCTAATGGTCGCAAGCGCTACTGGACGTGAAGTCCTGGGTTCGGTTCCTGGGTAAGGCAAAGTGTCATTGGGTTTTCCATCTGGAATTTCTTAGTAGTAGCCCTGGATTTGTGCCCGGTTGATGGCAATAGGCTCGCCCCATATTACATAGCATAGGGCTTAATATAGCTGGGGAAATGTGGGTGTGCTGTAGGTACATCTGTGCCCAACCCTTTAGGAAACAAGACTTGATGTTATGGAGTATCTAAGTACATAATATCTATGCCTCCAAGCAGCATTGCTCTTTTCTAATTCAAAGGGGGGGGGGACGCGACTATAGGTAGTCCGCGTGGAACCATTTGGCCGTGCCTTAAGTAGGGACGGGGTCCCTACGGGGTCGGGTGGGGGGTGGGGACGGTTTGCCTAGTGTTCGCAACGCACATGAGATTAATGACAGCAAGCGGCACTCGCCCCTCCGTCCCACCGCTCACATACCTAAGGCGCGGCCAACTAGTTCCGCGCGGACTATAAGTTCACTGAGATTTAGTCGCACAAAATATCAGAATCAAGAAACATCCACTGAGTCGACGGTAACAATGAATTTGATTGTCTTTGATCGAATAGAACTTGACAACTGATACACACACAGACAGACTCATGATAATAAAACTACATTTCCTTATGAGCTCATTAACATCCTAAGAGTCTTGTATGCACTATGACCGCCAGACTAGTCTTCAAAAATGCATACACATGTGATCTACACAATTATACAAATAATTAAAATTAAAGAGTCCGTTTGTAATCTCTTTTTACTAGATGCATATGAAAGTACATACAGTACTAACTACAGAAAAACTATTATAAAAATTTTTGTCTGTCTGTTTGTTCCGGCTAGGTAATCTCCAAAACGGCCGGGCGATTTTAATAAGATTTCACTGGGAGATAGCTGATGTCATTGGACATTGGACATTGTTTTACCAGAATCGCGTCGCGACTGTATGCGTAAGTAAACCCACTAGGTATATTAATTAGATACATAGATACATTTACTAGATACATTTTCTACCAGTTACAAAGCATTACCAAGATATAAAGTTTTACCTCTTGAAATTCCAAAGAAATTAAGTCCCTTTGAGCAGTTTTACTACAGTACAACCACCTGAAAAATCAAAAGACTTTTAAAAGAAATATATAACGAAGCGGCGAAGTCTTTCCCGCGATCCTTTCAGTCTCCATTTCAGATAAATATTAAACCTTTAGTATTCAAAAAGCGTCTAACTTGAAGGCGAACTGAAAACTTCTGACACGGATATCAAACACCTTGACTGGTATTAAACCCGATTGTTCCTACCAACTACCGTCGTAATATTTAAACTGAAACTTCTCGTAACTTTCGGAAGTGTTCGTAAACATTCGGAGTAGACGAAAAAGCGGCCATTTGCGAGTCGGATTCGCACACGAAGGGTTTCGTACCACCGTACATTCCGTAAAATATTTAATACTACAAATAAAAAAAACACGTTTATTGTATGGTTAAAAAAAAGTAAATTAGTTAAAAGAGGACAAAGTAAAGTAGTAAAAAGTAAAGTTTTTTTTTAACTACTAAATAAAATTAAGTAAAAAATTATTATTTTTAACTTTATTTTATTTTTATTATTTGTTGTTATAGCGGCTGTAGTAGTGTACACTCGGTTGAAATTTCAAGTATATATATATCCTATTACGGTTCAAAAGACAACTCTGACTCAACAACCCTGTAACAGACGGACAGACACACGGACGGACAGCGGAGCCTTAGTAATAGGGTCCCGTTGACACCGTTTGGTTACGGAACCCTAAAAACTAAAGTGTCGTAGCTTTATATGAGCCAGAAACTTGTAGTGGAAAGGATATCCCCATGGTCGACGCAGCTGTGCAAGCAACTTCGTCAGTGATTGGTGCACACGCTCCGAATGAGTGATGAAATGAATTTGGGAGCCGACATGGCTTAGTGCATCTAATCTATATAGATTTCTGGAGTTTAATGGACTTTGCGAGACTGCGGATTAATTAAATTGGTAGTGGTACTAAGTTTTAATTGCATTTCAATTAAGACTTTAAAACAATCGATGTTTACGGTTTCCGATAAACGTACACAATCAGATGAGCTTACGAACTGAAAATAGTATGAAGTTTCAAGGTTTTTTTATGTTATACATAAGTTGGTATAAAGTGTAACGAACCACCTTTCGGATTTCGGAAGTACCTCCGTCCCCAGAAGGTTTTTCGAAGCGTAGCCATCGTAGAGATAACGCGAGATGCCTGTAACTTTTTGGGAACCTCGAGAAGAAAAATGGGTAATTATGGAAATAGTACTTCTATACCCACTTTTCCAACTTATTTAATAATTATGTTCTTCCCAAGAAGAGTGTAAGACCACAAATAACTCTACTATTATAATTGCTGAATGTTCACTGTTAATAGCGTTCATCGACTGGTTGATTAAATGACAATCAATTGTGATCCTTCTTCCTTTTTATTAGGGTAGAATGGGAATATTAGACCATAGTTTCATCCAAAGTCACAATTTAAAAACGATGAAATTCTTACATACATACGATTCACGGCTTCTTCCCGTGGGGTTAGAAATAAACTACAGAACACCACCTGTTATGATCCTTTTTTTGTGGATGGGAAATCATCAAATGACCCCTCCCGCTCTGGGCGGAGCGGAAGGGAGTGTCAGACTCTTACTGACTAAAACCCACCCATGTTCCTTCCTTAGCCCTTTAAGTTCCGGGCCAGCGGTAACCCTTTCGGACAATCCCGCTGACCCGGCAGGCTTCGGCACTAAGGGGCCCCTTCCTAGATGCTGACATCTCTTTCTCATCTGTTAAGATCCATACTCCTTTTGCTTCGTTAACATCACCAAAGGTCACTATATGTCCTTGTAGGGTGTCTCCCTCCCTTTTCACTCACCTCTGCCTTGACTCTTTCATGACCTCTCAACATGAGTAGACCGTCTAAGCATATTCTTTCAAATTTTTGTAGGTACTTAATGAAGTTCTTCTGCGAAAAATTTTAAACTACTTTGTACCTACTTTGTATTCAGAAAATAATATATTTTTAAACCAGCAATATTCTGATATGAAATCTTTGGCACAGGTTGTGGATTGAACCATAAACTGAATAGATGAGCTTAAAGCTCTTTAAAGCGCAGATATTATCGGGAGTGTATTTTGTAAGGGGAAGCAATATCGATTCTTAGAAAAGGAAGGAATTGCTCCTTAAATTGTGGGTTGTTTAAATATTTATTCTAGTAGATTTAACACAAATTGTAGTTCTAGCATTTTTAAGGAGAAAATAATGTAGGAAGATACTAAAAACTCGATTTATTGCTAACCTTTTCTTGGTATGAGTTTTCATAGCTTTTTTTTTTTTTTTGCGGATGGGAAATCATCAAATGACCCCTCCCGCTCTGGGTGGAGCGGAAGGGAGTGTCAGACTTACTGACTAAAACCCACCCGTGTTCCTTCCTTAGCCCTTTATGTTCCGGACCAGCGGTAACCCTTTCGGACAATCCCGCTGTCCCGGCAGGCTTCGGCCCTATGGGGCCCCTCCTCGATGCTGACATCTCTTTGAGGCGCGCGTGGAACACGTACGCGCCGTCCGGCACGGGCCTGGTCCTGATCGGACGGTGAGCTACCCATTACTCTCCGCCCGCAGGCCCGCGCCTACGGTGGGTATGGTATATACTATGGGTATATTTCTGTAACCAACTAACAAAACGGCATGTATTTTTTTTTTTACAGTTTCGCTTTATCCCTTACTGGGACAAATTATTATTTTTTAATAATTGCTGTCTAGGTACAAAATAAAAATATTTGAAGTTTGTTCTTCTGATTCATATAGCGCGTCCGTTTGCCATTTTCCGGAACAAAATGGTCGATGTCGCATTTTCCCTTTGATACATCAATATAAATATAATTATATCGAAAGGAAATGAATTGTCCTCTTACAAAATAAATGTGTATTAGTTATAACTAGGTTAGTCTGTTTATAAATAAGTAAAAAAGAAGTGTCCGGCGTATAATACTGATTAATGTGGCGTAAACTGCGCTTGACCGTACTTGGTCGGGTAATAATAATGAGAGTCTGGCTTCCCGCGCGGGGGGAAGCCTTCCGTTTTTACCCTTTGGATACGGAACCCTAAAAACCAAGTTATATAAAATAAGTAACAAAAAGAAAAATGAAACAGAAAGTCCAAAAGGCTCCTATCTCAGCATGATGCCGCGACATTTAAAAAATAAATGCAGCGCAATGTTCTGTAGTTTCTATCTACCTCCATGGGAAGAGGGCGTGAGTTTATGATAAAAAGAGCCAATTTATACGAATAAACTAGTGGGTCTCTATAGATAACTATAAAAGATACGTAGCCAAAGCAGAGATATTGATTACCGATTTACGTTACTCCTAAACTTCCCCGCGTTAAGGTGGTAATATAAGTGGACCATCTGTGCCGCGTCTCCCCTAGGGAGATGCACCAATATTTGAACATGGCGGTTTGTTCAACGCAAATAATAACTTCGAATAAATTGTAAGTAGGTACAATTGCCCTTTCGGGAGATTAAATATGTATTTAATACTGAATTTATGGGGTTATTATGTATTGTGCGTTTTATTTATGGCATTTTGAATAATAAATGCAATTTATGTACCTTTACCTAGGTGTGTGTTTTGAGAGCAGAAACGCACTGTCCCAATGCTATGAGACTGTGATCTCTGAGTTTGTTGTTTGTGTCTTCAAAGTCAAAATCAAATGCTATGAGACTGTGATCTCTGAGTTTGTTGTTTGTGTCTGTGTTTCTTCTCAGAGTAATCGGAGAAGAAACACCAGTCTCACATTCAAAATATTATTGACGTGTAAATATATACCTACATACTGGAAGAAAATGTAAACTATTCGTTTTGAAAACTCAAGAATCGATTGATAAAGTAATTAATATATCAAAGCCTGTTCAACGATGTCCTCTAGTGCAGGTTGACGTCTGCAAACAACTCGGTGTAAAAAATCAGAGACAGTAGATGGACTCTTATTTAAACAACCAACTTTTAAAGAAAAACTTGAACAACTTGGACAATAAATCTTCAAAGATTAGCAAGTAAACATTGTCCACTTTATTATTCAATAACGTTTTTTTACATTTATTGTACCACTGCTGGGCAAAGGTCGAGCACAGCTTTCCATTCCTTCCTGTGTGTTGCATTACATTGCAAAAACAAATAACTGAAAATGCTTCACCAAAGGGATTTTATACGATTAACTTAACAGTTAACTGTCCATTATGTTATCCTTTTATGATTCAGCAAAAGTGGCCTTTTTAGGCCCCCAGTTATTTACTCAAGCAAATGTAAGATCTCTATAATCTTAAGGATACTCTTTGTTGCATTCAACTCCAACTAATAATACCACCACAGCTGTAGGTAATGATTATTTAATAATCGTATAAACTGTTATCTTGTCGCGGCGACAATTCCGTGCAATTTGTCACTCATTATAAACTTGATTGTCACGCCAACGACCGTTCTTGACCAACATTCAGATACTGTGACGAAAAAAAAGTTATCTGACAACAGTTTGAAATGTTTCGTATGTATTACTTTGTTTAGTTTTGTCAGTAAAAATGAAAGTAAAGTACTTATCGTCAATGACCATTAAAAATCATCTTATCCAAAGACGTTAAGTTCAAAGCCCACCCGTAGAACCATATTGCCGTGCTCCCAATTCTATTTCCAGCAATATACATAATAGGCTGACTTCGAGGGGTTAATATGACTCCCAGAAATTCCGATTGTAACTGTTAAAGCTTACAAACTGTGCACAATAACACAGCGTACATTAATATACGTATATTTCAAGCAAAACCCTCCGAATATATCCTTCCTCTTCAACACAACACAAATCAATGCTACATTTGTAATTCCATTCACATCCAACGTAAAAACATATAGGTCAAAATTCCTGTTTCCTAAATTCGAAATCGATAAATCAAACATCATGGCAGGCCCATGAGACACTATCAGGTTACAGAACCCCCAAGGGCACCCATCGGCTTTTAATTTAAAAGCTATTTTATGTAACTTGCTCCACAGACCGCAGGGAAACCACTCATTTCTGCTTATTTTTCATTGATATATCAATCAATCTTGCTCGTTGTTCGAGAGTGCACACAATGACGGCTTTTTGAGGAAAATACTTTATTATAGTTGCGGTATTTTTGTGCCTTCAATTAAAGACTCTTTTCTCTCAATAATGTTCTTGACTTTGTAGGTATATAGGTATGACTTTTGTGTCAATTCTGTCGTGTTACGTAATTGAAGTAAAATGTTATAAATTTATGCTTTTTATTTCTTTCTTTTAAAGCCTCCATCCATAACCTTAATAGATAATAGTGGGTAAAAATATCTACCGGAGGTTTCTACTGTATAAAATACTACACCATTATGTATCATCCATTCTCCTGTCCTTAACCCAATTTATTTAGGGTAGGCGCAACATGTCTTTTGCTTCCATACTTCTCTATTAGTCGTCATCTCGGTAGTCGCCCCTTTTCCAACCATATCATTCACACATTCATCGTTTCTTTGGTTTTCCTCTACTGTTATAGCCATTGTTATATTCATACTAAAAATGTTCCTCACGACATTTTTCTCATTCCTCCGTATCACATGACCATACCATGATAACCGATTTCCAAGATTTTCCGTTCACTAGGTTTATATACCTACTCATAATTGGACGTACTTATGCAAAAGGGAACCAACCCACACATTGACAGTGTCGAGATAAAACGATTTTTAACAAAATGTTGTAAAGAAAGTAAACTGTTCATAATTATAATAGGATTACTTTGCAATATTGTGTAAGATACTGCATTTTATGAATCTATGTAAAAAAAGGAGTTTTTTATGTAAAAAGTGGCTTTTTTTTAAATAAATTATCTCTGGTTCCTTGTTGCAAAAAACCTAAAATGTGGGTTGGTTCCTTGTTACAATATATAAACATATGAATAGTATTGGTGAAAATAACAAAAACTCAGATTTTTTAAGGAAATTTTATTGAAAAATTACTTGGATACCTAAATACTTACATAATCGGCTGAACTCGCTCCAGATGGAGCGAGTTGAGGAACCACATTGGTCAAAATTTGTAGCTTTTGAAAGCTACTAATTTTATTATTTTCGCTCATCTGGTTCTTCTACCTCGAAATCAGGTTGCCCTGAAAAACCTTCCTGATCATCCTCAATTCTATCGTCTCCTACAAGATTTATATAAAAGCCATGGGAATCTTTAGGAATGAGGTGCAGAAGGCTCTTCAGGCCCTTTAACCTAGCCTCAGGAACAGGCTTCCCGTTTGGCCAAAGAGGTTCCATTACCTCGATCGTAAGAGCAAAACTTGGCCTACCGCGTAATTCTTTTTTAATGTTAACCTTTTTATAATCCTCGGACAAATTAGACCTTATAAAAATTGTGAACATTTCCTCTTTTTTGAGCATTATTTCCTTTGTGTTAAACCGACACTTTAAGAACATCTACAGTTTTCTTCTTATTTGTTGTTTTTTTCCAGCTTCAATGAAGACAAGAAATCTTCAGACTTCATTCTATGTACAATGTAGGTACATGTGTATGTATGTACGTGCATAGGTTTATTTTTTTTACAATTTTTCATAACCTACATGGTTGTAATCATCAGGTGTGTATAAAACACTTATATAATTATTATATAAGTGTTTCTCATCTGTACCTACACCATGTGTTCCCTTTCCACCTTAACTTTCATCATCATTCATCTGTATGAATGATGATAATTTATGTATGGACTGTTCCTACATCGTTTCTTTGGTCTTTAGAAAATATAATGCTATGTTCACACGCACGCCGTCGTGTCAGTCAGTGCCAGCATGGCGGGCAGCGAGGATCTCGGTGTTGTTGCTGCCATATCCTTTGGCTTAACTTATTTTTATTGGAAAAAGAAACAAAATGATGAACGACGGAGAAAAAGACTGCAAAGAAGATCCACTCGTCACGAAAGCGCGAGAGTCGGCGAGAGAGACTGACTGCCCGCGCGCGTGAAAACAGTCACCGGGCGCCCGCACATTCATCCTTTGAACTTTGCCAAAAAACCGACACTCGCCCGGTTCGCGGCATTCACGTTCACAGGCGCGTTTACGGGCTCGGGCGTACCGTTTACACGCTCGGGAATGTGAATGTGCACGTTGAATGTCGAGTTGAACGCGCGCGTGTGAACGTAACATAACACATCTACCTATCGCTCTTTATTACATTAATGTAAAGATCCAAAAAAAAAACTTAGTTGTGGTAAGTACGTAGATTCAGTTTATTTAGTAATGTTATTCTTATATAATATATTCGCATTTTACAAACGGAATATGATGTTACAAATATTTTCTCAAATATTACCTTGCCATTCCTTGCATAGCCTGAAGCAGAATTCGTATCAAAATCGTATTTTTATCGTGAAATATGTAAGCATTTTTCTTCAGCGGATTTATTTTATCAGCTTTACCATGATAGTTTGTTTTTCATTATGTTGTTATTTGTAAGGTTATGTTATGACTTTGCCTGCGGCTATTAGGCCTATAAAATTGCCGATTTTTGATACTGGCTAATGTGAAGATCGATGTCATTCATTCTATTTAGAATTAAAAATTCAAATCAATTTTATATAGCATGACATGTTGTTTTTCAAAATCAGTTGTTCATTTGTTTTCCCGCCGCCCGCCCGTTCGATTTTATTTAAATATCGCTGTTTCTGTAACAATGAAAACTCGAAATTGCGTGATATTTTCGAGTAGGTACGAGTTCCGTCGGGGAACCAATGTAGCACAGACAGCAAGCAATATTAACGACGTGTATGGACATGGTAACGCATGTGAACGATCCGTTTTTGGTTTGATCGCTTCCGTTCTGGAAATTTTGATCTGAATGAGCCCCGTGGCCGACCGGAAAAACGATCAATTGAATGCTATAGTGGACGCAGATTCATCTCAAATCATGTTGGAACTTGCAGTACCCTTCAAAGTAAGTGCTAAATCGATACTGATTCATTTTCTGCAAATTGGAAAGATAAAAAGCTCGGAAAGGGGGTACCGTATGAACTCACTGAACAAAAACAACAAAATCGCATCAAGCACCGCACAGCCTGCCTTCTGAAAACTACAGGAGCTACAACTGGATACTCTCCGTCACCCACCATACTCACCAGACCTTGGTCCAACTTGTCCTCATTTTTATTCGGAATTTGAATAACTTTTTACAGGGGAAAAATTTCAAAGCAAACAAGGTTGTGAAGAACGCCTCTAAAGAGTTCATCGATTCCCGCCGTCAGGATTTTTATTGCAGAGCCATCAACGAACTTCCACTAAAATGGCAAAAGTACATCTTCACTAATGACCAATGCTTTGATTACCTATAAAACAAAGATTTCTTAAAAAAAAATATAATTTAATTTTTTCTATGTAAAACGGCAATTTCATGGGTAAAGACCTAATATTTTCAGGATTTTTTTAGGAATATGACAATTTTTAGGTTATATTTTGTCTCTAGTTCATGTCCTGCAATTACGTTAAAGAATTATTTGGGTAACTTCTACATTGTAGGACATATACATAAATGTATATTTTTCTTAGCGAAGCTATATTATTTTTTAAACTTAACGTTGTTAAAGTATTTAATACCCACTACACCCTTATAAACTAACACGAACAAACCTCAAACAAAAACAAAAAATAAAGCCAATAACTCGGAAAAACACATCGGTTTCAATTCTTCAAAACAAATTCATACTGTCGGCTAAAGTTCAGTATAATGTTGCGAAACTAAGTTAGAGAAACAAAGGAAAGACTCCAGACAGGAATAAGCAAGGCATTGTGGCGCCAACAACCTGCATAACACAATTTCTTGCGCCAGCAGTTCCAACACTGAGTTAAGAAAGAGGAAATAGCGAGCCTGAACTATTTATAGCTACTAAAGGTGCAACCCGACTTTATGGGACTTTTGATAAATACTCTCAAGTATTACCTAAAGCCTCATTTAGATGATGCAAGTTTCTAGCAAAAAAAACTGGCCAAGTGCGAGTCGGACTCGCACACGAAGGGTTCCTTACCACAAGGCAAAAACGCAGAAAAAAACACGTTTGTTTGCCTCCCTCAAATATTTATTTTATTTTGTTTTTAGTATTTGTTGTTATAGCGGCAACAGAAATACATAATCTGTGAAAATTTCAACTGTCAACTGTCTAGCTATCACGGTTCATGAGATACAGCCTGGTGACAGACAGACGGACGGACGGACGGACGGACGGACGGACGGACAGCGAAGTCTTAGTAATAGGGTTCCGTTTTTACCCTTTGGGTACGGAACCCTAAAAATGAAGCAACAAATGACTTGCATCGTCTAAACGGTGCAACTTTTGTTGTTTCTTCAAGAACGAAGAAACAACAAAAGTTGCACTTTTCATTGCCTATAGCATATCTATGCTATAGGCAATGAAAAGTGGAAAGAGGGAAGGCATCCCTTTGCCCTGCAGTGGGACAACACAGGCTCATAATAATAATAGGCAATGAAATCGCACCGTGTAAACCAGACTTACAGCTACGCATAGGGTTGCCAACCCTACTATTTAATATAGCATCCTGCTATATTAGAGGCCTAAATACTATATTTTTCTAAAAAAAATATATAATAGGCGAAACTATTTGCATTTCAATTTAGCGAGATGACCGCAATAGGGCCAGTATTCATTCTCAATGATATTTTGTAACCTTATTTTATAGTTTAATAATAATTTTAATTAATAATTTTAAGACATTAAAAAAAAATCTGTTAATAAAGGCTCAAAGAAGCAAAAAGTATGCATCCCTTACTATTATTTTTATTTTTTCGCCATCTAGGTACTATGTTTTTACAGGCAATGACTTCGAAAATACTATATTTGACATACAAAAGTGGTAACCCTATAGGCTACGCGGCACTGGGAAGGCAGGCGCCTAAGAAGCTTCAAGCAATTTTTGGCGAAGGAGGTTCCTACAGTCCTGTGTAGGTGCCTAAGTAATTCAATATAAAAGTTCAAGTGAGAATAATGCCTAAAGTAGAATCTCGTCGAAACTCGAGTTTCCTTATTAAGGCCACGAGGATAGAGTAGTTCCGGAGTTTGTCACGGAACTGATGAGTTTGGTTTCCTATTTTACTTTCATTGAAAATTGAGGCGAGGATTTTTAAAGCAAATGACATTTTGTTATAGGTTTATCAATTGGAAAAGTTGAAAATGTCTCCAACCAAAAGTTTCCAATCAAACAAATAATCTTCTTCCATAGAATCGAGTTTTTATTCCAACATTTTGGATTCCTAGAAAAGTTTTTGTTGGGAACAAAATTATTCTGTGTTCTAACTTTTAACCTAACCCGGAGAGAGTTCGGTTACCTGAATGGCAAAGACCCAAATTAATAGTTTAGCAGTTTCGGGATGATCGAGTGAATACTTTTGGAATTCAAAGTTTGGAGTGGTCTATAAAGTAATTAGATTCTATGTATGTATAACATAACCATAACTAAATAAAATTACAAGCTTTGTGCAGACGCAGCTCATCAAGCTACTATATACATTATACAATCTGTCAAATTACTTCAATAGATTTTCAACTTTATTTCTAAAGGATAAGGTTCAAAGTTGATTGGGAAAATTTGACAGTTTCGGGTAGCTTGATGTGCTGGCGTCTGTACCAGACTTTTATTTACCCACTGCAGGACCTCTTCTCATACACAGAAGGCACGGGCATTGGTCACCACGAGTTTACTTACGAATTAAAAATATCACATTGAAACTTGCCCGGATTTGAACCCACCACCTCGTGCATGAGAGGCGAGGCCTTAGCTTCTAAGAGATTAATAACAAACCTTTAATATCCATAGACACAAACCCTACAATATTACCTACCACTGATGCCGTCACAGAAAGTTTTCCCGTAATAAAGTTAGAGGCATCAGACAACGTGATGGCTCCTGACATTCGTACATGTACAAGGCTCCCGCCACTACGAACAGATGTCAACCATAGATATTAGTTCTGCCAGACGATTTAAAATTTAATCAAGGAGTTGAACTAAAATGAATTGCTTTACAAACTAGTAGAAGGGTAGTACACATGTTGTAGGTACAGATGAGATACACTTATATAATTATGAGTAGGTATATAGCCCTGGTGAAAGGAAAATCTTGGAAATCGGTTGTCATAGTATGGGCATGTGATACGGAGGAATGAGAAAACGGTCGTGAGGAAATTTTTGAATATGAATGTAATGTAACATTGGCTATATAGAAACGATGGATGGACTGTGTGAATGGTGAATGATATGGTTAGAAAAGGGGTGACTACCGAGATGACGACTAGTAGAGAAGTATGGAAGCAAAAGACATGTTGCGCCGCCGACCCCAAATAAATCATTATCATCATTCTCCTGCCCTTATCCTAAATAAGGGCAAGACAATGATGATAATCCTAATCCTAGTGAACGTTTTAAACATAAAACTGTTTATGTAAAAAAAAAAAAAATTATATTATTTATTATGCGTAAAACGGATAGTTTTATAACTCTATTCTAGAAATCGACTAATTAACCATATACTGTATAGAACGTTGGTGGCCCAGTAATAACGGCCTCGACTCACGAGTTGTAGGTCGTAGGTTCGAACACAGACAGGCGCTTTACTTTGTGTTATTATTATTTCATCACCACTGCTCTCAAAAACGGTGAAGGAAACATCGTGAGGAAACCGGCTGTCCTAGAACCAAAAATTCTTTTATTTATTTTTATTAAAAAAAAAAAAAAAAAACTTTGCCCCACACTAGGAATTTCTCCTGTAATGTGGGTGCGTTTACAAACATTTCAATTCACGTACACAAACAGCCAGAATTCGAAGACATGACATCCACCAACCCGCACTGGGCCCACGTGGTGGATTACAGCTCACTCCCTCTCAAAGAGGAGGCCTGTGGGCTGCGTCCCAGCAGAGGGAACTTTATAGACGGATTAAGGCTCCTACAAACAGGCGCGACACGCGATATAGTCGTGCGCGACACAAAGGCACCGCTCGTTGGGCAACTTGCGGTGCCTTTGTGTCGCGCGCGATTTTATCGCGTGTCGCGCCTGTTTGAAGGAGCCTTTATGCTATTCTATAAATTGACTGTTAAACTAAACTACGAAATTAACCACATTCTATAGAGAACTATAAAAATAGGAAAAAGTTATCAAAATACAACTTGTGAGTTCGTTTATACTGTGGCTTGGCTTGTGTATTTACCTACTGTTAATGTCGTTAACTAAATAATAGGCAGCTTCTCAAACAGTTTTCAGTTTCTACACGTTCGAAATTAAACGTTCGTAGGTATTCTTCCACTGAAATCTAATCCAAGGGCGTAGTAGTACCTAATAGCTAAATCTGGTATCAGCACAAATTTATTTCATTGCACATACTTACCTACCAGAGGAAAATCCAAACGCGTATTCAAGGCAAGAGTTCGCATAAAGAGATTTTATCATACAATCGGGAGATAAAGGTATTCTTAGGCCCTGTGTACATGGGAAAAAAATAGTGAAGAATTAATTCACGATAGGTTAAGTACAGCATCCTAATTGCGTAACACACTTTCATTCACAATCTGAATCTTTTTGAAGGATATTGCTAATCCATTGCTTCATAAGTTAGAACAATTGATGACAAACAATGAATGTTGTTGAACTGTCAAAATGAAAGCTGTGTTGCTACTGATAGTGTGTTACGCAAATAATCTGCAGATGATTAATTAGAGCCTAAATAGTAACTAAGCATGCAAAGATTCTTTACAAACAGAGGCTTCGAGACTGATCCTTGACATGTAGAACTTGTTATCCTAAGCCCAGGTTTACACGGGCGCGGTATTCCCGCGGTGATTTTTTTTCGCGGACTGGATTTTCAACGCACTGCTGCTACTGCGCCGAGAGTTGAAAATCCAACAGTGTTTTTTTGACGCACTTGGTTCCGGTCTGTGGGATTCTGAATGCCCGGCTCAACACCGAGAGTTCAAAATCCAGTGCGCGATACCATCTCGCAACGATATTTTTACGTCTGTGCTAACTTCGGCTTAATCTGTGTTGTCGTTTGAATAGGTATGGCCGCCTTTCAGAGTATTCATGAGCCCAAAAGTCTAACAACGTACAAGTATTATATATTCTTAGAATATCCGAGTATATGTATAACTAATTGGGTCGTTGACAAGACCAGACAGAGTCGTTCGATTACGTTACTGCATGTACGAAGAAATTGTAGTGACCCCGTATCGGTATAAGTGAAAAAATTGCCATAATAAAAAATAGATCTGTCATCCAAATATGAGCCGTAACCTTTATGAAAGAAGCATTTAATGAATTGTGCGTACGTTCTTAAATGAACTAATTATTTTATAGCGAGTTTACGACATCATTCTTTTAACGAAGTATGAAATACTCGTAACAAAGAACAAAATTGAATGAATGACTCAGTAGAAGAAATAGACTAAAAATGCCATGTGATTCCTTCGAAGTTCGAAGAGGCGCTCCGGTAATAGATGGCAGTTGAGTTAACTTGTAGATAGGTATACAGCGAACACCAATTTATCTGTCAATCTTGAATGTATTTCTTCTTCTTGCTCGGCTCCTTAGGGTCCTAGATGATCCTCCGTGATGGTGAATAGCCTGTAGCCTTCCTCAAGAATTAGGCTAGGAATTTTTTAAATCCGACTTTTAGTTCTAGAGATTAACGCGTTCAAACAAACTCTTCAGCTTTATTATTACTATAGATATATGTCGGCGCTATGCATCAATAATCCCTTGGTGTTGCAGTAATACGAACAGAGAACAAAACACCAAACCTGCGAAAATGAAAACCCAGTATGAAAATGCACTATCTGTATACGCCCTAAGACACAAACATGAAACACAATTGTAACAAAAGATCTGATGGTAACGTTTGGTCGTCGCTTAAGGCGTTTGCCTACAATTAGGGGAAAGGTGACCAAAATGGCCTTATAACAGGAAAACAGCATCCCAGAAAGGTTTGGACAATGGGTTCCGAAATAATCGGTGTTCCCCTTCTCGGAATGTTATTGTCAGTGTTTGCCTAAGGATTAAGCCGCTTGTTTTTGTAGGAAGGCAATTAGGCAAATTGTTCGGGCAAACACTTAAAAGGAACAAAATTCAGAAATTGTTCCAACAATTTCGGGAAAACGCTGGACACATGCCTTTTATGTAGTTTGCCTAGATTTATTAATTTGTAACTGAACTGGATGGATGATTAAATTATTATTGTGATTGCCAATTAATTAAAATTAATTATATACTTACCCGAATATAATAATGAGCTTGCAATCAGTAACGCAGATAATAAAGTTTTCCTTTGTGTTCTGTGCTGAAGAAAAAAAACCATAAAATGGTTTTGTTTTTTAAATAAAAAATACAAGGTTTTTACAACTCGATCATAATTTTATTTTTAAGTAGCTTGTACGGAGGGGTTCTATTGTTTGGATTACTTTTCTTGCCAGCAATTTGGGTGCTTTTAAGCGCGATTAATCCATTAGAACGCATTTCAAACATGATTAAGCAACGTTGCCACTTTTGAGCTACCCTTTAGTTTCCAAAAACCATTATACGCCATCTTAATGCTGTTCTTTTCAGTAACAAGGAACAATTTATTTAAGTGGGGAAGCACACAGCTTGTTCATTTTCGTGCGCAATAAGAACCCCTTAGACGTTCAAAAGGGCGATTGCACCGCAAGAATAAAAATCTGAAATATCATCCCATTTACGGGAGAAAAACGATTAAACTGATAACAAAAAACAACGCCTTTGCTTTTATAAAAAAAGGGTACAAACAACCCGACAATCCACTTGTTAAAAAGTTACGTAAGGTTTTAATTTAACCGTTTAAAGATCTTCGGGTGAGTAGTAGTACACCATACGAGTGACATTCCAGCAGTTCAAATGCTCTAAAAATAAGCGTGATGTTTATACTTCAATAATACGTCCCGTTTCCGAGCTCACAGTGTCAGTAAAAGAGGCACAAACATCAGTCGCGTCAAGCCTTGTCCGCATCTACACGAACCATAAACAATCACTTGATTTGGAACGTAGCTACATTTTTCGAACTCATTTAAATAAAAAAGGCGCGAAAATAGAATGTGTCAGCCTGAGCCTTGAACTTTTATTATCTGTTGTTTGTGTTTTGTTTCATAAAAGGAAAAATATTTTTCACAATGAAGAAGAATTTTGTTTTTTATGCTGTTTTCGTGATATTATTTTCAAATGGTGAGTTCCAAACTATTATTTACTTTTTTGTTAAGTTTTAGGTTACTCTTTAAGTTATTTTTTTTTTTGTAAACAAATAGTCTTAACGTTTTTAATTGCATAATCAGACGCTCCTTCGAAAACCAGTGTGTGTTCAATAATTATATTTTTGCAATCCGGTTGACCCGAGTCGTTAACATGCAAAATCTAAGTAAAGAAACAAGTCCTTGCATAGTGCTTCACAATTACCTACCATAATTATGTAAGAAGCTACCTACTTAGCATTTAGTAATCTTATCTCCGTAATCAAATAACAAGGCATTGGTAGGTACCTACCTATGCTTTGTAACTTTGTAGCTTTTGTATTTTTGTGTTTGATAAAAAAAAAATGTATTTAATTACAAACACTGAGTATGTTCTAACAATTTCATGAAAACTTTGGGAAAACTTGTACGTTCTAACAATTTCATGAACACTGGGAAATCTCTTATTAATTTTCATTACGTTAGGGATAGGTAATCAAAATCACAGGCGAAAATTATTACGTTAAAAAAATATCACCATTGTGAATAGATAAAATAGAACATCATAAATATTACAGATATAAAGGTAGAAATTTTACAAGGGGTGACACAATGGGCGGTCTTAATTATCGCTAAAAGCGGATGGATTATGGGTGAAAGGAGAGTCAATACTAGCGATGGGCGACTCGAGTTATCTAACTCGAGTAACTCGGGTCAGACCGTAAGCGAGTCAGCCCGAGCTAAAATATTTGTAAACCGAGTTGACCCGGGGAGCGCGCGTGGCGGCTCGCGGCTAGTCGCCTAGCCCGCGAGTCGCGAGGCCCGAACCCCGAACCGTTCGGGCTTCGCGACTCGCGGGGATTTCGGAGCAGTTCGGAGTCGTTCGGGCCGAGCAACTCCGAGCGAGCTCGAATCACCCCGACCGACGATGACCGAACGTCCGAGCCGCGACTGAAAGAGATAGTTCTCGTTGTTGGTTTCTTATCAGACGGTTAGGCCGAAAGAACTGATGAGAGAGTTTTGAAATTGAAAGCCTACTCGCTTATCTGTTTTGTTTACTTTTTTGTTATTGTTACTTCGTTCGTTGTTTATTGTTTTGTTGCAGTTTTATTAGTTTAAGTTTTGTTTGTTTTGTTAACTTTAATAAGTTTAGAATGGCTCCTGGAAGTAAAAAAAGTGTTGCGTGGGAGTTTTTTTCGAAAACAGATAACGATACTAAAGTAGTTTGCAAGTTATGCTCCTGTCAGTATAAATATAGTGGAAATACCACTACTTTAGTGAACCACTTAAAAAAGAAACATAGCAAACTAGCAACCCGCGGAACGATGCACCGAGTTGAGTATTTACTGACTCGGACGGCGGACCCGGCGGGCGACGCGACGGACCTTAGGGCAGACTGAGTCGAGTCAGCTCGAGTTGCAACTCGAGTTGATAAGCGAGTCAACTCGAGCTACTCGAGTTACCAAAAAGTCGACTCGGCCCATCGCTAGTCAATACTCAGGTAGTCTGTGGTGTACCATTTACGTATAAGTATCCTACTTCCTGCTTAATCACACTAATATTATAAAGGCGAAAGTTTGTGAGAGGGTGTGTGTGTGTTTATGTTTGTTACTTCTTCATGCTCAAACGGCTAGACCAATTTTGATAAAATGTTGTATGGAGGTAGCTGACTCCCTGGATTAACGTAAAGGCTACTTTTTATCCCGATATTCCCACGGGATCGACATTTACACGGGTGAAACCGCGTGGCGCAGCTAGTAATATTATAAACGCGAAAGTTTGTGAGGATGGATGGATGAATGGATGTTTGTTACTGTTTCACGCAATAACTACAGAACGGATTTTTCTGAAACTACAGTAATGTAGCTCACACATCAGAATAACACATATTGTTTATGATAGGTACTTCTTATACCTATATTCCCACGGGATCGACATTTATGCGGGTGAAACTGTGGGGCGCTGCTAGTACAATAATAATATTTTTTTTTTTTTTGTGTTCTAGAAAGCTACTAGACACACTTTTTATTTTTCTCCTTTGTCTCATATATTTTTTAATTTAGATGTTATGCATACCTGTTATTTGCATGGTTACTGAAATGCTAATTTTACATGATATTTAATTTGAATTGTAAGTGACTGTGCTGTTGGTGTGCTTATAATAAATAAATAAAACAATGAATATAATTAATTATTTGAGGCCGATACATTACATCACTACATTCTTACTAATAATATGAATGTAATGTTTAGTTAAAACGTCAGAGATTTCTTGGTACTGTTATGTCTTCAGGATAGTCATTACAATAGGTACCTACTTACTTTTTTTTATCAGCGTCACCGCGATATCAAGTTCAATGACGTATTAACAAGCTATTGTAACCTATAGCTATAATGCAATTGTGAAACCCGTCAAGTTAATGCGAATGTGTTAGTACATACTTATAGAGATACTTACCTACTGTGACCATGGTCTTACCCGGGAAAGTAATGAATCCTTTGGGATTTGAATATCCTCATAGCTAAAGAGTTAATTACATCTTTTGCCAAAAAAAAATAAATCTCTTTTAGGAGTCATACACGAATTCTCGTTTAAATTAGTGTGGATAATGTACAGACATGTTAGGAGTACATGTACAATTGTACATATATGCAGTGTTTATTGTATATAATTTACACTAATAATGTCTGGCGTCGGGAAGTTTGCGTGCATGACCACAAGGCCGAAGTAATTTCGCAGAAGTATCTCCCAATACAAGAGTTGCAGGTCAATTATCGTATAATATCAATAGACAATGATCTTGGCCGACACTCAGTGTCATGTAAGTTTGCAGTATTTGATTTCAAGGACTTTCGCGGAATATTACGTAAGTAGACTTCCGTAAGAAGACTTTTCAAAGATAGTCTATTAAACAATACCAGTCGAGTCTTTTTTGTTATTGAAATAATACTCACTGTTTCCAAAACTGCAACAAGCAGTGGTGGACCAGTGGTGACGGCCGCGACTGACGAATTGTAGGGCGTAGGTTTGAATCCAGACAGCCGCTTTACTTTATGTAAATTATTTCAGCACCTCCGCTCTTAAAACGGTGAAGGAAAACATCGTGAGAAAACCAAACATTCGAAGATATATGTGACACCTGCTAACCCGCACTGAACCCGCGTGGGATAACGGCTCACTCCCTGTCACTGCGCCTGTGTCCCAACAGTGGAACATTAGCTTTTGGCTGATTAAGCCTTCCAAAACTTCATCAAAACACATATTTTTATGTACGGATTTTCTTTAAGACGTAGGTGTTTTTAATTTCGGTTTTCCTTATCTTTAGATACCTAAAGTACAACAATAAAACCCATTACCTACACAGATTGAAGGTTATTCTTCTCATTATAATATCGCTATGGTTAGGTTTTTAATAACGTCTATAAATAATATGTGACTATAAATAAACTACGACCAACAATTGAACCATGAACCTTAAACTTTACTAAGTGAACAGATGGAGGTTTTTCTACCAACATTTTTTGTTTGGAATATTGAACAGCAAATTTAATAACAAAGTCGAAAGCAAACTGAAAATAGCCCTGTCAAAGCGTGCATGTGCCAATGTTCCGTTATATGAAGTTGGTGCAACTCAATTTTCATACTGTCTATCAAACGAGAAACCATTTCGAAAGCTTTCCCCGAATTGTGTGTCAAAGCGGAATAAAATATAATTTTTGATATACCCAATAACCGAAATCGGGAAAATTGAAATAAATGGTAAAACATTTTCATTGATACTTTTCTAGGAATATGGATTTTTTATTTTGATGTGGGTGTTCTTCAGGTTTTATGAAATGTAACCTTTAGATATGTATGAATGTCTACATTAGACCTATGAAATAAAAAATAAAGTTACTTACATTGGTAAGAGTGTGCGTAGAAAATTAAATTGTAGTAAACTAGGGCTCAACACGTTGAGAGTTTAATCCTGTGTTTTAAGTTATATTCTATACGAATTAAAAAGCTAACAGAAACAGATTTGTGATGAAAATGTTACCAACATTAGCGTAACTATCAGTAATCTTTCTTTTTTAGTAAATTCTCCAACATCTGTAGAATTGAAAATTCTTATGAAGAGTATTCTATCTTCATCTATCTATTAGAACTATTCTTTGCCGTACGGCACAGGTGTAAAAGTAATAAAAATAGGCTCATCTCCTTTGATCGCTATACCCAGATGTTAGCTTACAAGTCACTTCCTATGGCACGATCTAATCTTTTTACATAGCAAAAGCTATTTATTGAGATCTATAAACAATTTCTGTTAAATGTTTATGTGTCTGAAAGGTAGTATAAATCTCGCGTCAAAATCAAACATTTAAATGTTTGAAATTTAATCCGAATCGGAATCTAAGATAAACAAGTTAATGTTTAATCAATAATGTTGTTGTTACGATCGGGTTCAAGGCATCCAGATTCTAGACAAAACAAACCCAGATATTCGAGGGGTTATTCGGAACGTTAAAAAAAATAAGAAAGAGTTTTACATTTTGGTCGATGCGCACTGAAAACTGGTCCATTTTTCAAAAGCTGCAAGCTGGAAGTTTGGATAAGGGTCTAAGGATTTCAGCACACGTTGCGAAATGTTTGGTTAGCTAGGCATCGGGAAATGGAAAAAATGTTTCAAATGAAGTTAAGGCAGTTCAATCTATGTTCTTATTGCTATAGCGATGAAAATTGCGAATTTATAGAGGTAAATAAATTTTCCGACACTAAGTGTTAAACAATTTTATTCATTTGTACACTCGTGCAGCTAACCACCTAAATACTAAAGCGACAGTGCAGTTTCAGAAGCAGATATAATTCTAAACTAGGTCAAACCCTTAAGTGAGTAGTCAACATTGTAGGTAGTTGTAGTTTTATTAGTAGTGGCATAAAGTAGCTACACTACTTTCAGCGCTAAAGTAAACCATTTCTCAGTGACAAACTTACTTTCTTCCAGGTACGTAATAAAGTTTATATTTTTCTCTTACACCTGAAGTCGCGAGATAGTGTAAACGAAATAATGGAAAAGCAGGATAAGTGCGAATAATGTAAACCATCACACGTTTCAGGAAAGAGTTCTTGGATTTTGATGTCAGTTTTATAAAAGTTACGTCAGTGTTCACTTTGTTCATTTTTATTCATGTAAGAGTTGCAAACACGTCTTTGCCATTAATTAGTAACACAACCTTTACATATCCAGTGAAATTTTTAGCTTAGTGCACGAGTGTTTTTAGTGTTCGTGTGTGTTTGTGTTTTTGGGTAAGCAGTTACCTAGGTAACTAAACCGCTAAATTTTTAGTTAAGTGTAGAAACACTTAACTAAAAATTTCACTAAATTAATTCCCTAATTCTGAAAGGTATCTGTAGTAATAGTTTATCAAATGTCAATTCAAATCTCACAATGTGCCGTTTGTTTTTCGTTGTAGTAACATTTTTAACTATCAACGACATACATAATGACTTTTTTAAATCGAGGAACACTGACTCATAAGTCGCAGGTATAAACCTAGTTTGGGGGTCAAGGGCCCTATACTTATTTAAGATACTACTTGTGTATGTTGTAAATGTAATATCTGTATAACAACGCCGTACTTAACTTTTTTGAAATTATTATATATATAATATTTAATCATTTGAGCTACTGTGATTGATTGGAGAAAATAACAACAGCCAATGTTTCATCAGATCTTGACACCAAGTTTCCTGGAGTAGCCTTGCAGAAACCGGTGCACGGTGGACTATTTGGTAGTTTTCTTTTGTAATTTGGAATCATATCTGGCGCTGCTTCGAGCCATAATAAAATTCTTTCTTTACCGATAACTACGCATAAAAACACAATAATAATCTACATATTCCTATATAACAAATTCCACAAGTGTTAGTTACGGTAACAAAATGTTTAAAAGCGTAACATTAGGAGCCTGCATCGTCAATTTGATGCGTTCGTTCGGTCGCCGGCTAGTTGAGCTCGTTAAGCAAACGTGACGTTATCAATTCCTGAAATTATGAGCCCCATTATTTGTGTCATGGTGCTGCTAAATGGGACGCGTGTTCGGGCTTTTGAATTGAAGAATTTTTGTGTAATGTTTTGCCATTTAATTTAGTAGCCTTGACTAGAGACTGCAGATGCTTTAATAACTACAGAAAATGTAAATTACGTATAACTCATAGCCCGCGTTGTGTTAAAGGTTTTCATTTTTCAGGCAACTATGTCTTGCCTATGATAATAGACAGCAAACTCTTTGACACAAAAAATAGGCGTGGTAACACATTTTCTTATTAAACTCGAATGCTGAAAGTTGAAGTAAATTTTACCCCCTTCCTGTTGGCAGATTGATCTGATATTTACATATTTACACACCTTTAGTTTTGATGACAATACAATTTCATTTAATCAGTATCATTGTAAATCCAAGATGGCCGCCGCTACAAAATGGCGGATTACATATTTTTTCACAACTCCCTCAATATGGGTATCAAATGAAAGGACTTGACTAGTAGAATACTGTACACTATGAAAAATTTCAAATCTAAGATTGCCGCCGGCACAAAATGCCAGATTACATATTTGTTTCAATATTTCTAATTTCCTATTTGTTTCAATATGGATAATGGTGGGTATCAAGTGAAAGGACTTTACAAGTATAACACAGTGCATGGCGGATCATAGAGTTTAAATAAAAACTAAAAACTTGAAAATAAAATAAGTAAAAAAATATTTTTAAGTTAAACGATTTTAATGAAAATAATGATGTAAATAATGAACTAAAAGCTGAAAAATAATTTGGTCGGTCCTAGGTACCAGTCATCACACCACTTTCCTCATCAATCTAGGGCATTAATCAGACAAAAAAATAAAATCGTGGGGCGAGTGAAATTTCTATCAACAGTACACGGATTGACATATTACCTATTAACTCGATCAACACTATTGTAAAGCATGTTTATTAGTATTGTTACCCCCACCGCTCCATTGTGATTCTTAGATGAGCCTGTTAGAATTTCAAACACAAATAACTATTTCGTCAGCGGGAATCTCACGAAGATTGATGAGCTACCGAATACCAGTCTCAACAGATTTATTACTTATAAAAAACTACGCGTAAACTTGCAAAATCAGCAGATCAAATAATATCTAAGTTTCGACATTGAATCTCAATGACATCGACCCATAAAACAAAAAACTACCAATTTGATTGCACAAGTCAAAATGAATTATTCATTATGGGTATTTGACGATTAAAAACACTATGAAATAGCAGTTTACGGATATAATGTAAATAGTTAGTTGTGTAAATATTGTTAAAGTTACGTAAGTAAAGAAGTAAACCACTTAATACGAATATATTGTATTTTGTTTGCTAAAACGAGGTTTAAAATGAGCACTGGAATGTTGATTAAATACAAAATCCTGGCCTGTTTTTATTTATGTAGGAACGTTACTTATACTTTCCCATCGAATTTGATAATATATTTTTAATTGCTAAGGGTTGTTTTTTTTTCAACAGTCAGATAACTTTTAGGCGAAGAATGTCAAAGTCAAAGCATTTATTTCAAATAGGCACTTTAACGTCAAAATTAACAATAAATAAAATATAATTGATTCTAGTCGCCCCTTTCAAAACGTAGTTTCGTTTGGAGAGGAATGGGCAAGAAACTCCACCGTAACGCTTTTAAATTGTTTAACAATATTTTATTTATGTATGTACATTTATGAATATTTTGTATGCGTCTATCCATACTAATATTATAAATTCGAAAGTAACTCTGTCCGTCTGTCTTTATGTTACCTTTTTACGCCTAAACCACTGAACGGATTTCGATAAAATTTGGCAGAAAGAAAGATTGCATCCCGGGGAAGGACATAGAATAGTTTTATCGACATACCTCGCGGGCGAAGCCGCGGGCGGAAGCTAGTATAATTATATGTGAAGACGATGAATGAATATGACAGCTTATTGTAATAATATTTTTCCTAACTATACGTCAAACAGCCATATTTGTTCCTCAAATAAAGAGTATCTGACTATTCAAAAACCAGCCCGAAATTAAATTGATAACGAACAACAAAAAAAATATTACGTAGGTATAAAACCTTTTCCATCTAACTTTTATTTTACGTCAACTAGTTGCAAACCCTTATTATAAGGTCGACGTAGGTATGTTCCTTTATCTGAGTTTTATTTTACTTTTACGATAAAAGTAAAAGGTCGAAACTCAAACACTTACTCCTGATTTGCCCTTATTAAGCTGCAAGACTAATACCGCTCACTAAATGTATTCAATTGGATAATAACGATGTCTGTTCGTGACTGACTGATATAAGACAAGTCGGGAAGAGTGACCTTGTTTTTATTAAATAAGGAATATTTTGGGTGTTGGTGTAATCTCTTCATATTTTTGTTTTGTTGGTGCTACACGGGTGACGGTCAAGATAAAATATTAGTATGGAATCTGACTGAATTTGTTCTGTTTTAACGCATTTTGATGGATGTAAGTTACCTATTGGCTGTATAAATGTGTATCAATGATAATAGTGTAGGTCATCTTCAGATATAGTTATTAAAACTTCTAAAAAGGATGGTAGCAGGTAGCGTTCTGTAGTTTCTGCCTATCCCAATGGGAAGAAGGCGTGAGTGTACATGTGTTTGTGAATCATGAATGTTTGTTTCCAAAATTCTTTAAAACAAAACGTGGGGCCCAAAACCAGTGAGTAGGTACCTAGTTTGTCGCCCCAGAAGTCATTTATCATTCATAATAATTACTAGTTAAATTATTATTTACATACTCAACATATTGTATTCTATCCCACAAATTAGGACTATAAAACTTTAAAATATATTCTGTTTTGCTTTAATCTAGACTACTATTTGAATCAGTCATTAACATAAATAAACTTTATGAATTATGAATTAATGTAGAGTAAATACCAACATAATTTATGAGTCTAATTTCATAATTAGCCGTCATTGCAGTATACGATAAATGTATGACACAATAAGTGCCATCATTTTATCATCCACTACCTTTCGCCAGCGACTTTGCTAAAAAATAGCCTACGACCTATTCTTAGACCTACCAAATTGTATACAAAAAAAATAATAAAAATCGGTCAAGCTGTTTCGGAGCAGTTCGATACCAAACACTGTGACACGAGATTTTTATATTCACACATTCATATTTTCTCTTCTTATTCTCAGTTCTCACACACTATTGTCTACATTTCTTTTTTACTTCTCCTTTCGCAGGTCTGCTGGAAGAAATTTCTTAAGAAATAAGCAGTACCTTTGTACTCAAATTATAACTATGTCATATCCCTATGTATTTTACTGTGTGTACATAAATTATAAAATAAATAAAATAAATAAATAAATATTATAAAACATAATATTAGTAGGATTACTCACAGTATAATTGTATTTGTAATAAATAAAACAAAAAAATAAATTTATCGATACCCTACTACACTATCTACGTATAAACTACGTATAAATACTAAACATGAAAAAAGTTTCGACTGATAAGAAACTGGTACATGATGGCTACGATCGATCGGTTACCTGAGACGAGATTCCATTTCACTCGTAGGCTCGTAGCTAAGTATCAAGAAAAATCGATTCTGATACCGTCTCTTGAGACAGGACGTGTCTAGTGAAAGTATACCTACTCTAATCTTCAAAGCTCTCAGGAGAACATACGAATACGTTAAGTATAAATACATCTCCTGAAAGCAAAAACTTAGCTTGCTTAGACTTTTCCCAACTATGTTGTACCAGTATTGTGAGATATTATTTATTTTTCAAACACTGCATGTCTGACCTCCACAACCCAGTAACTGGTTGACACCATAATCTTTTATAGTACTGGTTTACAGACTGCATTTGATAGACCAATTCTTGAGGAAGGCTATAGGATATTTAACATCACGCTAGGACCTTGAGGGCAAGGAGCCGAGCAAAAATAAAAAAAAGTCAGAAAGCACAATCGCACAATCACAAATCGTTAATTATTAACGATAACGAAGTAATAGCGCGGGTAGGCGATGCGATACGACGGGATGCGGCGGGGGAACAAGAAATTTCACGCGGACGAAGTCGCGGGCAGAAGCTAGTATTTAATCATGACAGCCGCCGTGCTTTCCAAGGCACTGCAATGAAGTGGATGGTCAATGGACCCTTGCAGCTTAACTTAACTTAGCCACGAGCCCCTATAAATAGAAAATAGTAGTAGGTAAAGGTCTACCAGAATCTCATGGCAAAAAAAAAAAGAAAATCATTGTGGTTTTCATACATCGGCAATGTCAATCCATATAAAAATCACTATTTTTTTTTTGCCAGAAGATTCTGGTAGACCTATATTGTCGATATTTAATTAAAAAGCTTTGACTTGAATAATATATATTATCGACTTTACAGTTTCATGGTATTTCTAGCACTGCTTCTACTAAACAAAAAACCGTATTAAAATATTTGACATTTGCTTGAACGTTCGAATGGAACACACCGGCAATTATAACCATCAGCCTGTACATTCACTAGCAAAAGTATGTATACACTTGGCTTTATTCAAAAGCGATTTTCTCCTTTATTTTTGAATGAAATTTTATATTAGTAGGAACATAGTATTTTCGAACCCATAGGTATAATGTAAAGTGTCGTATTTCAACGTTGCGTTCTTTATTTCGTGAAAAAATTCGCAAGTTAAAGTTGCCAAGTGATTGACATATTGGTGCTCGTGACTGTACCTACTGCTAAAGGTAGGGCTATACAGCCTCTACAGTACGTATCTATTATGATAACTATTATGATTATGCAGATCTATAAACTTAACGTTTCACATTTCCTCCTCATCTCGTTTGCTAATTAGCAAAAAAAATCACCTTGGATATCGGGTAGCTTCGATAATAATCTTATAATTACGTCAAACTCATATTACGTGCGATACGATGGACGTTAATTAATACCAGATGACGATCAACTATTTATAGGGAATAATATGGTCCGTGACCTATTAACTTTTAACGGTCATTCCTATTTCGGGATTTTGTGCAGGAGACGGGAATAAGAAAGATCGGATTGGTGGCCAAAGAGCTAAATGCAGGAGAGAAAAATATAACACAATTTCGATTAGGTACTTCCGCTGGCGATCTGCATTGTGCAAAGTGGTTCATTTGCCTGTATTACAAGCTTATATTTAGCTTGTTTTTAAATAGATTGTCATTATTTAGAAATTATTAGGTTCTATTTCAACATACCTATCAATAATTTGAATAAACCTCATTGGGTTGTCAAAAAGATTAATAAAGGAGTATTTCTTGCATATTGCATAAGGAATACGATATACTGACGTTTCTGAAATTTATAAGTTTTTTTAGTCAACAGTGGTATCAGAAAGTTTTAATTTATTAACTTTGTGTGACCGTTGTTACTATTTCGTCAAATTCCTAATACCTAGTCCTGCTTAATTGTCGCATCGCGCCTACCTGCGCCACCTTTTAAATACTACGATAAGATACCGTATATATACAGTTATGATACGATACAGTTTCCCTAAAAGTATATTCACCTGATATACTTTTAAGGACATATTTCCCGGCGAAACAGGAAATATTTATATTCCTGCAAGGTGTCAAATTCGTATCCCGTGTCAAGTTTTTGACATAGGTTGTAAGAAAATAGTGTTTAGAGAAATAATATTCACACGAGTTAGTTTAGGTACCAGACGACCCATTTTTCTAACCGACAACGGATTTGCTAAATTGTCAAGTACGAGCTCCAGTTCTCCGAGATACCGTGAGATATAATTTTTAACAGTTTTGGAATGAAATAACTGGTAAACAAAATAGTACATTGTTCACCGCGGGGAGAAAGTGAACGATTACTAACGAGGGTGTAGTTTGAGGCCTGAGGCCCAAGCGACGGCCTTAATACACACGAGTTGGAAATCGCATTTTCTTCCGAGTGATTCATAGTGCTACCTACCCCTAGTTTACCTACGAGGAAAAAAACATTTTTTTTTAAAAGAGAAGTTTTTATAATTTTTTTTATAATTATAAAAACTCAATGTACACTTTTTCCATGGAGATTAATATTGGTTTGAATAAAGTTTGCATGGCCAGAAAAAGTATGGGGTCAGTATCATTTTGCTCTTGGTGATAAAAACTTATTGTCTTTTGGAATTATATCTACCTACTATATTTAATTAAGCTAGTTACTGAATTACCCTATAATAAAAAAAACACAGCAGGGTAACAATGGATTTCCATACACTATTTCATCCCGCAAAGTACAACAGTAATAATGTACTTTCTGCCTCATTTTAAAAATAGTAATAAGGTACTTTCCGAGCACAGACGTCAGCACATCAAGCTACCCGAAACTGTCAAAATTTCCCAATCAACTTTGAACTTTATGCTTTAGCGATATAGTTGAAAACCTATTAAAGTAATTTGACAGATCGTAGTAGCTTGATTTGCTGGCGTCTGCACTTATAAATAAAACTCAGCCCCAATGCCCGGGTTACACGAAGCTTACTAGCCTCGCAAGCTAAGCCGTAATAAGTGACTAGCTTGCTAGCCTAGTAAGCTAGCAAGCTAGTTACACTGGCCACGTAGGTTCTCCTATACATAACTGTCCTTATTTTTAGGCAATAGTAAGAAAGATAGTAAACTATAGTGTGATAGAGTAATAGGATGAGGTTCTATTTATGAACTAGTGTTTTTACTGCCACTGATTTTACTATCCTGTATTGCTAATCCATTGCTTCATAATATGTTCAAAAATTTGTCTGCTCAACAACGCAATGAATGTTGTTGAACTGTCAAAATTAAAGTCAGTGCTACTGATAGATAGTCTGTTACGCAATAACCGCGCTGGCTTGTGCACCAGCCTCGTGTGGCCGTTGAAGCTAGTAATCCAATCGGATCATTTTACTCTACGGACTACGTCATTCCAATCGTGTAAACGGCTCTAACATGTGACAAGCCAGGATAATAAGCAAGATTATTACTTTCTTGCTATCCTAGCTTCTAAAACTAGCCTTGTGCAACGCTGGCATTACGGCCAGTATCTCGAACGAAAATTGTCGCAAAATTAATGTGACAAATTGTCAAGCGCGCGTAAACTGCTGCGAATAGCTTTTGATAAATCATTCAACCAATGGTAGCAGTTTACATAGAATTGTGTAACCGAACGGTCGGTCTTCGAAATACAATAGGCTATTTGACAATGTAAAAAATAAGGTCATAATTATTGACACTCGTATAGATTATCGCTTTTAAAATCGATTTGCATTAATTTTACTACAAAACAATGTATTATTTATTAAAAAAATCCCGAAAAAACTTCATCTTTTTAAATCTGGCGCCACGTAATCGAAAACGGTCTGGATTGGCTGAACTTATGATGACGTCATGATATAGTCAATTTCTGTCTATCGTTGACAGAACAGATGACTTTTGTCTAGTATCTCGACCGTTTCAACGTTTGTTTACGTGTATGTGACGTCACGACGCCATATTGTTAAAGATAGCGTTTTGGCGGCTTATTTAAACAGTACATTTTTATTTACTATTTTCTAAAAGAAATACATTATGCAATTTGAAGTAATAGGTTTTTGTGGGCTCGTTAGACACCATTAAATAATCTGAGATGTTTATCAGAAACCAGTCAAATAGCCTATTCCGAATGCACCAATTTTCGTCCGTCATCGGGTGTCGGCATGGTGTCGGTCATACTCGCTACGATTTGTCTAACATTATAGTAACTGGTTGGTTGGCTGGTATACTGTTGGTCGTGTACCCCGCTCCAAATTAAATTGTTCCTTATTCTCTAAGATTGATGACTTGCATGACTGTGGCCGACACCCGGACAAATGAGACCAATCAACTATGCATTTGTTAAATGTTTGAGATGTAACGATGCTGTTAGTCAGTTTGTTGTTAGCTGTACTTCATAATGTGCACATAACGAAATGAGGGAAACATAGCTTAATTTTATCAACGGAAAAAATAAAAAAATATTTATCAAAAAGGGTAGGTAATCGGGGCTCTTATTGAGTAATTTTACAATTATTGTAAAAATTGATGAAAAAATATCAGATTTTTGTTAAAAAAAACCATAATTCTCAATTGAGGGGCGATTGTTTACACAGGGGTCACAGCAGCGAAAAATAATTTTAAAAATGCTACTTTTTTTTTTTTTAATATTTTTCCGTCGATACAATTAAGCTTAGTTTCCCTCATTTCGATATGTGCACATTATGAAGACTCACACTGTATATAGTCATATTAATGACAAGTTTCTGCCCGTGACTTCGTCGTCGGCGTGACTTCCCCGACCCACCCCGTCGCAGCGCAGAGCCTGCCCGTGATATTACTTCGTTTTTGCTTAGCATTCATTCTTACTTTTTGCTCGGCTCCTAAGAGTTTTAGCGTGATGTTAAATTACCAATAGACTTCCTCAAGGATTGGGCTATCAAATGCAAATAGATTTTTGTCAAATCCGACTTGTAGTTCCAGAGATTAGCGTGTTCAAACAAACTCTTCAGCTTTATTATTATCTTATAGATTAATGCAAAATCAAGTTACATTTGTTCAGTTTTCACGACTGTGAACAAATATGACTGAAATATAAGTTTGGCTCAAATATCATGTTTAAAACGAGGCTTACCTAATATAAGAGAACTTTGATTTATTTATTTAATAGCTTCGACCCGCGGCTTCGCCCGCGAGGTATGTCGATAAAAACTATCCTATGTCCTTCCCTGGGATGCAATCCATCTCTCTGCCAAATTTTATCGAAATCTGTTTGGTGGTTTAGGCGTGAAAAGGTAACATACAGACAGACAGAGTTACTTTCGAATTTATAATATTAGTATGGATTTATTTATTACTAGCTGCTCCCCGCGGTGTCACACGCTGCGCGGCTCTTAAGGGTCGTAGCGTGATGTTATATAGCCTATAGCCTATAGCCTTCCTCGATAAATGAACTATCCAACACAAAAATAATTTTTCAATTAGAACCAGTAGTTCCTGAGATTAGCTCGTTCAAACAAACAAACTCTTCAGCTTTATAATATTAGTATAGATTTACAAAATCCACAGCTCTTTGAAATTTTGTTTTAAGATACATATGTTAGTCTTACAGCCAATTACAAATTAAAAATTTAATAGCTATACGAGTTTATAATGCATGCAGCAGAAACAAACATAAATGAAGTGAACTGCTAGCACCATCTAAGCATTGCTAAGTGTACAAGTGTGGGTACTGTGTAGGAGTGTGCATGAGGAGTTGCGAATGGGTGTGTGAATATGTAATAGTGGTATGTGGTGATGGTCTGTATACCTTCTATTCAATTTAATTTAATTTAGATTTATTTGTCAATTCGTCGCATACTGAAGTTATTATTTGTTTCCTGAATATAACTTTTTAGCATCCCACCAATGACTAAATGAGCGTAGTTTGTACCACTGTGTGGTACATCGAATAACTGCGTGTGCCTAGTCCGTCGAGAAGGAGCACCTTTTTATTTAAAACGATACTGTCAATGTTCCCATTACATATATTATATAGAAATAGCATTTCAAGAATCATACGTCTGTTCTCCAGTGGTAGCATAAATGGTGTTTGCATGATAGCAGATAATCTGTAGATCCGAATCCAGTGCGATAGTTAATATTTTTAACGAATTTATATTGAATTGGTTCTAATTGCTGCATATAAACCAAGTAGTGCGGATTCCAGATATTACTGCAGTATTCTAAAATACTGCGTATGCAACGCAAAATAAAGTATCTTGATGCATTTTATAGCAGTAAATAAGTTACATGTACGCATAATAAATCCTAGGTTTTTGTATGCCTTGCTGACGATACAGAACTCATGTTCCAAACACAGAAGTTTTGATCTAACATAACTAATTGTTAAGTATTAAGACATTGGCTAATTATAAAATATAATCTCTATAATATTCCCCTGTGCCGAATAAAGCCGTTGTTTATGAACAGGGGATCGATTTCTCAGTATTTAATTACATTCTAATTAATCCAAAGCTTCTAATGAGGTAATATTACCCCAAATATCGCCGAACTCCTCCGTTCGGATAATTACGTCGATAATATCGCGCAAGCACTTACTTATCCCACTTAAATTGCCTAAAACAACACAGTACTGCGCAAATTTGCCCATTGTGTAGGTATTCAGCTCAAAACTAGACCGAGTTCAGCTTAACCAATTAATAGTTGTTTCAGGTCGGTATCACACTGTCGTTTAGGCGTCTCTGGAGCAAACGAGTTCCATTCGGGACATCTCTAGAACACTGCACTCAAAATTACTTCGAGTTTCTCTGGTCTCTTCCTAAGTCATGGCGCCTCGTCTCGCGAAAACGCTAGTGTGGTCCAGGCATTAGGAACACACACATTGTTTTGCGAGCAAAACCGTGACGTATAATCTATTCTTGTTTTATTTAGATGGACAGTGATTAACACGCATCTGCACTCAATGTCAAACGGTCATATAATATTTATTGTATTTTATTTGGGTTATTTTCATACAGATGTTGAATGGATGGAATATGGAATGTAGCAGATGTCCGTTTTAACTTTGAAACTCATTGTATCATGTATCGTTATGCTGTATTCCCTTCCGGCTGTGCAGAATTAGCTTGAATGTAGGTGTGAATGAATGAAGTGCAATCATCATTTCAGCCGAAAGACGTCCACTGCTGGACATAGGCACAAGCACTTCCACTTCCTCCTTTTTCCTGCTTTTGTTCCTGCGGCCTTCACAAGGTCGTCGGTCCACCTTGTGGGAGGCCTTCCAACGCTACGTCTTCCGGTACGTGGTCGCCACTCCAGAACCTTTCGGCCCCATCGACCATCTGTTCTGCGAGCAATGTGCCCTGCCCACTGCCACTTAAGTTTGGCAATTCTTCGGGCTATGTCGGTTACCTTGGTTCTCTCATTCCTGATTCGATCACGCAGGGAAACTCCAAGCATAGCCCTCTCCAATGAAGTGCAAATATTACATAAATGAGAACGCATGAAAGAATGCAAAACATGTTTATGCAGAATTTGCTTCTGAAATACTGATGAATCGATAGAACAAGGGTCATGAATTAAGTGTTCATGCGTATTTTTTTAAATAAGCGTATAGCTACCTATTTTTGGTTATGTTGTTAGATCGAATCGATTTATTATCGATTGTGTCGCTTGGTTGTATAATATATATTTTTTATTAATAAAAAAGTATTATACACTTTTTAAACGACAGAAGTTTGGAGTAAAATTAAATAATCTCACATCGTATCTGCTCTATAAATCTCAATCAGACAGCAAAATATAAATGCATATTTTACTCTCACAACAAAGCGGAAAAACAATGCAGCACTCCAGTAAAACGATACGACAAACAACAATACATGTTTTATAAACAACACTTTGTACACATACAGCGGCAATATAATGGGGCTTAATTGAAAGACAGCGCGGCGCGACGATAGTTTATGTCACTTTAATAATACTTCGCGCGACAGGCAACTTGTGGTAAGTGTCGATACTGAGGCGACAAAATTATGGAACGATTAGTCTGATGATACGTTGCCGCGTTGTTCGGACGGAATATTTTATGAGTAGCCGAGCTATTTGTCAAATATGTGATGGTCTTATTTGATAAGTGACTACTTACAATCTTGCTTGTTAACCGTGTCAGTCCCTAATTTATATTAGAAAAGGTTACAATTTTGTTTTATTGAAACATTCATTTTTCAAAAAGAAAAGTAGGTTACTAGAGTACTTAGTTGGAAAAAATTAAAGTATTGATTGAATGAATTATTGATGAATTCTGATGATACGTTCTTTGATTGGGTGATTTATTGAGGAATATAATGAACTTACGAGATAAGCGACTAGGTACTTAGCATAAGTGTAGTCAGCCTATAATGTTCCCACTGCTGGGACACAGACCTTCTCACCAAGTTAAAAAAAAACAATTTTGTAATAGCACTCCACTACAGAAACAGCTACCTTATGTCCATTAAAAATATAACCTATTCCAAAAGTAATAAGCTATCATTTAATTTTTACAAAAAAAAATATTAAAAAATTGGGTTTTCCAAAAAAATTTTTACACATTAAAATATTTTTTTTTATTTTAAGGGTAAGTAATATTTGTTTACTATTCTAGATTTATTTAGTTGTATAATAGAAATATTGTTATTGTAGTGTTTTTATTTTATATTGTTTATTAGAGTGGAGTTGCGGAAACCAGCCCGTATTACCTACATATTAGAGTATAAGTAGCTTATAAGTTAGTTTTTAGGGTTCCGTACCCAAAGGGTAAAAACGGAACTGACTGGCCTGAACGGACTGGCCTGTTGGTCTAGTGGTCAGTGACTATGACTGCTATGCCGGAGGTCGTGGGTTCGATTCCCACCCAGGACAAATGTTTGTGTGATGAGCATGATCATTTGTTCTGTGTCTGGGTGTAATTTATCTATGTATGTATTTAGAAATATTTAAGTATGTTTATCAGTTGTCTAGTACTCATAACACAAGCTCTGCTTAGCTTGAGACTAGACGGCGTTGTGTGATAGTTGTGGAATATTATATTATATTATTATTACTAAGACTTCGCTGTCTGTCCGTCCGTCCGTCCGTCCGTCTGTCTGTCACCAGGCTGTATCTCAAAAACCGCGGTAGCTAGACAGTTGAAATTTTCACAAATTATGTATTTCTGTTGCCGCTATAACAACAAATACTAAAAACAAAATAAAATAAATATTTAAGGGGGGCTCACATACAACAAACGCGATTTTTTTTGCCCTTTTTTGCTCGATATCAATAATAGCTACAGGTAGGCACTTGAAATATTCACAAAATACTCAGTTGTATTTTTACTTTAATAATAATATTAAAATAAAATATATATTAAAGGGGGAACTCTCGCGCCCGGCCCTGGTGCAAGCCATGGTCCGGGGCGAGAGGGAGTGGGAGGCAGTCACCTCCTTCTGCGAAGCAGTCATGCTAGCGAAGGAGGTGGCGGGACGGCTCAGGGAGAGAGCCTCCCGTCCCAGCCGCCGCGGGAGACGCTCCGGGCGTCGGGAGCCGCGCGACGACTCCCGGCCACCGTAGGCGCGGGCCTGCGGGCGGAGAGTAATGGGTAGCTCATCGTCCGATCAGGACCAGGCCCGTGCCGGACGGCGCGTACGTGTTCCACGCGCGCCTCAAAGAGATGTCAGCATCGAGGAGGGGCCCCATAGGGCCGAAGCCTGCCGGGTCAGCGGGATTGTCCGAAAGGGTTACCGCTGGCCCGGAACATAAAGGGCTAAGGAAGGAACACGGGTGGGTTTTAGTCAGTAAGAGTCTGACACTCCCTTCCGCTCCACCCAGAGCGGGAGGGGTCATTTGATGATTTCCCATTCGCAAAAAAAAAAAAAAAAAGGGGGGCTCCATACAACAAACGTGATTTTTTCGGCGTTTTTGCCTTGTGGTACGGAAACGGAACCCTTCGTGTGCGAGTCCGACTCGCACTTGGCCAGTTTTTATACCCACGTGTGGTGTGGTGGTTCACATTGTAAATATTCGTATGCCGCTAATGATGGTGGATGTGTTCAGTGTTGAACTTATCCTTATTATACCAACCAACTTTGTACCTACCTACCATATCCGACGAATAAATGTGTTTGTCTCTCTTTTTGAGAAAGAGTGAGCCGTAATCCATCACGCGAGCCCAATGCGGGTTGGTATTGTCACATGTCTTCGAATTTTTGTTTCTAAGACATGCCGGTTTCCTCACGATGTTTTCCTTTACCGTTTTGAGAGCAGTGGTGATGAAATCATTTACTCAAAGTAAAGCATCTGTCTTCGTTCGAACCCACGACCTACAACTAGTAAGTCGGGGCCGTTACGACTGGGCCACCAATACTCGATAATACTGACTATGTACTTATTCGAACAATTTCATAAGACACTTACATTTTTTGAAAGTCGTTATAATTTCCGGTTATAATAAAACTTTTTCCATTTAATTCTTACACTAACGTAGTTGTATTGCCCGAAAATATGAGCAACTTACAAAGCGATATTGATGCGAACCCTCCACATTTAAATCTTACGCTCATTTTATAGGTTTTTTCCATTTGAACCATAAAAATAACGATAGGGCTTCACCCCCCGATGTTTTCCATGTGCTAATTCCTACACTTGGGAGAAATAACATTAAATCGTAGTGGTTTGCCCCGTTCCCAATGCTTTTCCACTAACGAACCGATAATTTAGGGGGAGTAGAGAACTTTTCTTCGGATTTACATTATTTTTGTTCGATTTTCCCTTGTTTTGCTCTGCCTTTGCGAAATGTATTTGTTCGCGGTTCTGTGTAAAAGGCGAAATGGGAAAATAAGGATAATTAACTGCTTTGTCGAAGACAAACAAAATGAAGCCGCTTTTAAGGTAAAAGCACGTTCTACTGGCCTGACACCATAATCTAAAAAGTTACACAAAATACCTAACAAATATTGTAAACGTACAAAATAATATTGGCACTACCTATCCAAAAATTTAACAGGTCCAAGGCAAGGAAAACTCTATTCTGTAGCAAACTATATTTATATCATTAGAAATATTTTCAATCAACTGTTACCCAGGGACCACCTCGAACAGTGTCCTACTTCCATTTTCACCACAAATTGCCTAATTGGTTCGTTAACCGACATTTTACGCGACAAAAATAGAAGCTCTTACGTCACAATAAAAAAAAGGCAGGAAGCGCTAAATAAAAATGGCTTACTTTTGCTCCTTATTGATGATTCTAACGCCTCAATGATTCCGACCTTGCATTCCTTCAAAGACATGACACATATTCCCCACATAACTTATGTTATTCATCCACTGCTTTGTTAAATAGACATAAAAACCGTCATCTTTGACTTTAGCAGTGATGTAAGGGACTGTAATCTTGAGATCTGTAATTTTGTTGAATCTATTTGCATGTGTATTGTGTTTCAGACTTCAGCATAATATGGTTAACTGTGTAATAGCGTTCTTGGAAAAATGTATGAATGTACTCATTTTATCATAGTTGTTATCTAATAACAACTGGTGAGCAGTGGCGGCCCAGTGGTAACAGCCGCGACTTACGAGTTGTAGGGTTTGAACTCAAGCAGGCTCTTTACTTTTTGTAAATTATGTCATCACCACTGCTCTCAAAACGGTGAAGGAAAACATCGTAAGGAAACCGGCATCTCTTAGAACCAAAAATTTGAGGAGATGTGACATCCGCCAACCCGCATTGGGCCCGCGTGGTGGTTTATAGCCCACTCCCTCTTACAGAGAGGAGGCCTGTGTCCCAGCAGTGGAAACACTATAGGCTGATTGTGCTAATGCTTATCCTAATAACAATGGCTATGAAAGTTCTGAAGGCTAATTTATTTTCATTTACAACGTAGAGCTTCTAAATACCAGTCTTCTCAGCCAATGATGTTTAAATCGATTAACATTTAATCCTCCTTGTAACTTTACTGAAACTTGTCTGTAAATGAATGTTATGGAATCCAAGACCAGTTGATAAACTTACCTACTTTTTAGACTTCAGGTACCATTTATAACTTTGCGTAGGTAGGTAATTAATTTTCAACTCATTGAAATTGTTTAAGCCAAAATTTTGAGTAGCGCTATAAATTCTAGAGCCAAAACAATTAATATCACACAATGACATACCGACTTTATTTACCCCTAAAATTGAAGTGGTATTGTTTATAAAATTACAGTTTACTACGGGATAATTAAATTTTATGTTTCGGCGCAAGTGTGTACGTTACTAAACGTCGGATCATCAAATAGTTTTTTGTTTGTTTACATTGTTTGTAGGTCATTAATGTTGAGGGCAATTAACTTCCATTGTTTTTAACGAGTTATAATTAGTTGAAAATCCCATGTGTATATACATGTGGCCGGCGATGATAATCCTGAAAGCAGTTGTAAAAGAAAATTTAAAGCCGACATCCTAATTGCGCAACACAATATCAATCTCAATCTGAATCAATTTGAAGGAGCAGGGTTGCGGGGTTGTTCCAGGGTTGCGGGTTATTCGAAAGAGATCCCGTGGCCCCTGGTACGGGCAACTGAAGGAACACGGGTGGGTTTTAGTCAGTAAGAGTCTGACACTCCCTTCCGCTCCGCCCAGAGCGGGAGGGGTCATTTGATGATTTCCCACCAAAAAAAAAAGGAGTTAATCCATTGCTTCATATCTTCGGAAAATTTGTCTCCTCAACAACGTGAATAACGCAATTAGTATTGTTGAACTGTCAAAATGCAAGTCATTGCTACTGATAGTGTGTTACCCAATTACCCCGCTTATATTGTTTCTTTTATCAAACCTAGACATTGGTGGAAAAGCCGTTTCTCATTTAGCAGTCGTAGAAAATGGGAATGCGATGTGTTCTGGACAGGCTATTTCAATTAATCACAGCATAGATTTACGTTTGCACCATCTTGGCTTGGCTGTTCTATATATTCGTTGCCTCACTAAGATATATCTATCTAATTACCATATATCTATAGTACCTTTTATTACATTCATACCACCTACGCAAAAAAATTCAATTACAAAAAAGTTCCGGCTGATTTCTTTTACTGTCTGGACAAAAGTAGTGTATAAAAGGTGAACGGAGTAGAAGCCTATAGACCAGCAATCACTTAACCAATAATTAACCTTAATTATAATTTAACCTAGATCAAATTAAGACTTCTAAATATTGTCAAAAAAAATCTACATTGAAAACTTTTGTGTAAGTGGTCTACGCAAAAGCTTATAATCTAAAAAAACCCGGGCAAGTGCAAGTTGGACTCAGGCACCGAGGGCTCCGTAGGTACAGTCAACAGCAAAAGTAGATGATCAAAATCAGAAATTCAATACTAATGAACGGAGTTCGCGTCAGAACTGTGTGGCGTCGAAGTACTACTACTTAGAATATTACGTAGATTACTTTTGAATCACTTCGACGCCACACAGTTCTGACGCGAACTCCGTTCATTTGTATTGAATTTCTGGCTTTGATCATCTACTTTTGCTGTTGACTGTACCTATGTAAATAGTTTTAATTTTTTTTTTGTGATGTAACTACAAATTTACGGTTTTCGGATTTTTTCCTTTACTTGTGATGTACAAGTAAAGGACATTGCTTATTGCATAATTTCATGATTCTAGTTCAACGGGAGTACCCTATAGGTTTTGATTTCGGAACATAAACGCCCGCATCTTTTGATTGCGTTGACTTAAAAGTTTGATTTCTTCACTGCTTCAAGGGATTCCAGCCTTGAGTATTTTTTTTCCTTTTGAAGTACCTACGGAACCCAAAAAAAAAACCAAGAAAACCTATAATACAACGTGTTACAAAATACCCCGTAAAAATATAATTAATAATCAAAGTCAAAAATTTTGTCAACCTTATTAAGCTGTCATGTCAGGGAACCAGATTATTTAACAGAAAGGCCTACGTACCTATTTTACCTAATAATTGTCTACTTTAATAGTTTTTCTACTTTTCATTCATAAATGTTTGCTACCTCAATACAAGGATGTCATTATACTCAAGTACTGGCTTCAAAAAATGTCAAGTTAAAAAAAAAAATATGTTGTCAATTTCAAATCTTCTAATCGATATCCTACAACTGTTTCGAATTTTGTCGTTCCGCGAATTAGATAGAAATGTAGGTACATTCTGCGTAGTTTACTCTTTAATTTTACTGAAATAGGGTTTGCACATCAGTGAAAATAATAATATTTTTTTATTTTTTTGGGGTATGTAATACAGCGTTACTACGGTTCTTAAATATTGTGAATGGGCTCGTTATAAGGCCTCATTTAACCTCCTTTCGGCTTTACGGGTAGTTTTGTAATACCTGTATATATAATTTAATCTAGATCAAATGAATGCTTCTAAATATTTAAAAAAATCTACAGCCAGACAAATAAAGGCTGTTTAAGTCATTTTTTTTCCCTAGAAATCTTAATATTTCAGTTGAATAGCTTTATTATCACCAATAACATCGTTAGCAACATTGAATAGGTCCTTTCATCTCCCCCATACAAACCGTCGCTATTGATTACGCTGAGACACAGGTTGGTCACAATTTTCGGCCACTAGGTACGTCAATTTCATCTGATTAGTTGTCTGTGGGGATTCCACCTAATAATATCGTACAACGAAAATAATGACTTCAGGGAAGCTTAAGGTGTCTTTGAAGTGGGGAATGAAATCTTAGGGAGAATAATATTATATTTGTTATGTTTTGAGGTAGAAGCTTACCTTGTCATAGTTTAGAATTAAATATTATCTTTAGTCTTAATCTATACTAGCTTACTTACTTACTAATGATCCAAAATTAGCAACACTCAGTGACCATCGTGTGCTGCATGTTTAGTTTTTTTTATGTTATTACTAACTTCTGCCTGAGCGTGAAATATCGGCCCCCGACCCACCGTGTCGCATCTCATCGCCCGCCCGCGCTATTCAATATTTCCTTTTCCTTTAGCGTTCTTTTTTCTTTTTGCTCGGATTCTTATGATCGTGGCGTGGTATTAAATAGCATTTAATCTTCCCCAAGAATTGGGCTATCATGTGCAATCATAATTTTTCAAATCCGACTGATAGTTCCACAGATTAGCTCGTTCAAACAAATTAAAAAACAAACTCTTTAGCTTTATTATTAGTACCTACCTATAGATTTCCTTTACGTACTAATTGCATAAAAGAAGTAAAATAATACTTTTAGTTATGGAAGAGCGGAGTCTCATAGCACAGGCTTATCAGCTTACAAGTAGCTTCCAATCACTAGTTGTTTAGGTTTAATTAACTTTCAATAAATAAATAAAATAATAAATAAGTTTATTAACACAAAAACCTTAATATACAAAGCTCATACAATACACACAGGAACATTAAACTTTGGGAAACAAAGGTTGCATAAATAGTGAAAACCCTGCCTCATAAACTAGGGGGACCCTGTGACTTAGGAGTCAGTATTCTACTGTAGCTTCGTGTACTTTATTTATGTGTGATAAACAAAAACCTATAATGAACTACGGCTATTAATGTGTATGTGTGTTAAAGGAGGGAGATGTGGTTGTGTGGTGTGGTGTGGTATGGTAATAATAAACCATTTTTCTTTTTTTCATTTTCATCGTGGTGGTTGATCGCCACGAAAATTCTTATTTGAAAAGAGACTTGCGATGTGATGTCAAGTATAGGCTAGAATATACTCGAACCGCCTCGTCATATTAGAAACAACAAAACTTTAGAACTTCTCCGAGATAATTAACATTTCAATGCGTATCATTGACTACATTCACATCATTTTCATCTATTGTAAAACTTTTCACATTACACAGAACTTGTATGATTTTTGTGGATAATATTTAACTGCAATCTAATCCTGCCTTACGACAGACTCGACTGATCCGATAAATGAACTTGTATAAAAGTTTAATATTACGTTACGCGTCGAAAGCGCGGGATTGCGATCTTTCCCAACGACTGACTTTGGGCAAAGTTAAATAAGCTACGCCATTCGAAAATTCGGCCAATCTACCACGTGAAGTATAAGTACAGCTCTCTTTAATAAGAGGTTTTATTGTGTGGTTATAATTAGTTACCTAATAATGCTGATTTGATTAGATTGTCTACTTCATTATTATTTGATTAAATTACAGTATATAAAAAGTAGCAGTTTAGTGTGTGTATTCTATTCTATTATATTCTAATTAACAAGTGTGTGGTTTTGTGAATAATTAATATGAAAACGATATTAGAATTGGATCAAACCACTGGCTGTTTGTCAAGAGCAGTATTTTGCTATACAATTTCAAAATGTCTAACCATTTCATACAACATTCAAATTGTCTTGAGAACAACTGGAAAGTTCTACTAATTCGTCAGTCATAACATCGTTAGACTTAAAATAACTGTTTAGGACTATATTATATGACTCAGTTCATAAGGTCTCCAACTTTCTAAGTCCTTCTGCCCGGGAGGACTTATCTATTTTCAGTATTATTGGACGCGGCATTTCGTTCACTAATGTGATTACTATTTATCTAAACATTTTTTTGTTGTTACAGATTGTTCAGCGTGTTTTCAAGAAAATTCAGTCAACAACAGGAGTGTAACTACAGGCAGTTCGTTCTATGAAGAGTGCTGCTGTGAGGAAGAAGGTTATACGCTGAAGCATCTGCTATGGCTAGATCCGTACAACAAACCTATTGCGGGGTATGTGATATGTTTAATACTTTACTAGAAATTACAAAAAAAAATTGTAAAATATTTTCAATGATCAACGTCGTCCTGTTTGATTAAAATTCTAAAAAACCTTCATTGCGGTTTAAATTTTTTTAACTAATTGCTATCTTCTCTGGGGCATCAAGTAAAGGCTCTTACAAACAGGCGCGACACGCGATATAATCGCGCGCGACACGAAGGCACCGCTCGTTGCGCGACTTGCGGTGCCTTTGTGTCGCGCGCGACTTTATTGCGTGTCGCGCCTGTTTAAAGGAGCCTTGACGCTAAATATATGATTACACGTACCGACCCTCCACTCTCGCCTCTGTACTCGATACGTATGACCAAGGCATTAACATTATCGACGTAATTAAGGTAAAAAGTACATGTTTTTTTAATGAATTTGAAGTTTTGTTCATTGGTTTTGCTGTCAAGTCCTAAATAAGAACATTGTTTCCACAAGACCAGGTACAGATTCAAATATGTACATCGAGGAGCAGACTGGCTGCATATCTCTCCATATCCCGAGTGCAAGCAAGACGTTATCAGGAGCATACCGATGCGTCACGACCTTCGAAACAAGACAACACTCTCAAGTTCATAATTTGGATGTATTCGGTAAGACAACTAAGTGCTTTTCCCCTATGTAATATTGAAATACGATTTCTTAAGTCACTTGAATGCTGTTATAAATAGTCGCTCTTTTTCTACGGAAAATGCCATATTCCAATCTACATCTACGTAGGTCTGTGAGAATAACTAATCCAAAACTCGTTTTCGAAGCCTTAGCGCGAAAACTGATTAATACTTTGCGGGTCATAAAACGCCCCCAGACGTAATAGCAATAAAACTTCTATTGTGTCTCGTTCGTTCGTTGTGTTTCAGTATTTCAGTATAGTTCAGTTTTAGTGTAGTATAGTTGTAGTAGTAGTTTTTTTTTTAACATAAACGTTATTATGTACATTCACAGACCCGTTATACTTCTATGGGACCGCAATGAACCAATACTTGGTTCACAGCAACAATTCTCTAATAACTTGTCAAGCTAAGGGGGCCTCTTCACCTCTTATCAGATGGTACAGAGGAAAAGACGGACAGAATGAGGTAAGAAATATATTTTAAAAACTCACCTACATTACAGTCATCATTCAGACGTCCATTGCTGAACGTAGGCCCCAAGCATTGCCACAACAAAGTCACTCTAAGCTTTCCACATCCAGCTGATTGCCGCGACCCTTATTTTTTATCTAGGAAAATCCTCATGGATACCCTCCGTCTGGGGAGAAAGGAGAGTTATGTCGGACTCCTACCGACTAAAACCCCACAGTTCCTTCCACTACCATGAATCGGGGGCCCGGAGACACGAGTAGGTATATTCGCTGCACACCCGACTGGTATCAGCCTATCACGCCTAGACACCAAGTGTAGCCGATCCAACTACCACACGTCCTCCCATAAAAACGCACATGGAACGCTAGGCACTGTATTTTAAAGCTGATCGGTCATTTTGGCCAGTCATTCTGAGGTTCACATCGATCCATCATGTGACACACACCTTTCAATACCCGGGTGTAAATAATGAAACATCCAGCTTTAGAAAGGTACTGTCCGTCACCGCCCATGATGTTGAAAAGCCATTTTGGAGAAAATAATGGGAATGGGATGGCTGCAGTCTAACTAACAATCGGTTGAATGTGTGAGCATATTGTGATACCCGGTTTCTTTAGCCCGTTGATGATGCCCTCGGGCTACTCATTTCCTGTCAACATAGCTATCAAACTGTATGTTCATCTGAATTTATCAGTTACTTTTTTAAACATCACTAACCTGCAATGCCCTTGGTAAGAAAACGATTCGTTTATTGGATTTGAGGTAATCATCAATATCTCCTATGATTATTTTGTTGAACATATTTTTAAATTTATTGCAGATATCCAACGACACAGTTAAATATCAGATCATGCATGAAGGACTGATTGTAAAGAATGTTAATAATGATGATGAAGGGATTTACAAGTGTTCAGCATCAGTATTGTCTACTGGTGAAGAAGTTGAGCTGGATATAGATACTAAGGTACCTAAATACAACACGCAAAGACATAATAAAGCTTGTCAGCTTGATAAACTAATAATTGTTCGTAGCGAAATAATGACTCTGCTGGAAGGTATAATTTTTATTTATTTAACCATTTATCCACACACATATAAACGGACACAGAAAGTAGGGAACAAAAAAATACGTACAAAAGGTGATGCTCATTCCTAAAGAAATCTCTTCCAGCATACCTGCCTGAGATAGGAAAGTATATAAAATAAGATGTAAATAACGTTTGTAAGAGTACAAAGAAAACAAAGTGCATCAATAAAATTTAAAAAACACGAATATAAATATAAACATAATATATGAGAATATTAGGTACTACTTCTAAAATACATATCACTACGATATAATATATAATATTATAATGTAATTTAAAATAATAATTACACTAATATTGTCTTTCAAACTGAGGACAGTAAATGATAGAGTTGTATATCTATCCTACTCGTTTTGATAAGTTGCAAGAGATTTTTATTTTAAAATCGAGGTTGGTTAAATTCTTACACAACACTTTTATCACACAGGTAATGACAATACCAGTAATCACACAACTGTCAGCCAGTCCAGAGGCAGTGTTGGCTTCAGGGGAAGCTTTGATGATACAGTGCATGGCGGAAGGGTTGCCTGAACCTAAAGTGGAATGGAAGAAAATACCAGAAGCGGTAAGAAAAACTAAAATTTTTATATATGTGCCATAAATATTCATTGCTGAACGAACTGTGTATACAGAGTCAAATAAAATTAGCTAGCAAAACTTCTGCAGACGTGATACTTAAACAGGATAATAAAAACAAAAAAAAAAAATCTTTTGCCTTCTTTAGTCTGTTTTCTTTTGTTTTGTCGTTTTGAGATATCGATACCCATCACGTCTGTGAAATTTACATAACAAAAATCTGATTTTTAAACTGATATTTCAAGTGATTACCAAGTGATGATTTGATTGGTCGGTGACCCAACAAAACAATTGTCAAATTAATTTCTTTTTGTTTTGTCATTATTAGATATCGATATCACGTCTGTGGAGTTTCACTACCTAATTTAATTTGACCCTGTATTAGAGTTTGAACAAACAATAATTATCATGTTGGTTTTTCTGAACTGCCATTCCCTTCACGTAATTCCTTATTGCTCTTACCTGCGGTAAGATCAAAAAGATAAGAACTGAGATGGCCTGTCATTTGGTCCCTAATTAAGGATTTAATCTATTTTAAAAGGTATTTCTAGTACGAAGCCGTAAATATTCTTTAAAAAGATACGAGAGGGACTGTCAAAAGTTTCCGGGGTAATTGCGTAACACACCAACAGTAGGAATGGCTTTCATTTTGACAGTTCAATAACATTCATTTCGTTATTTACGTTGTTGAGCAGACAAATTTGTCGAACATATGAAGCAGTGAATTACCAATAGCCTTCAAAATGAATGCTGGATTGTCACAAGCTAAGTGTAAGAATTTTCACTTTAGACAGTAGGTACCTATATAGATACCTACCGTGTTTTTGGTGACCTTTTTAGAAAACCCTCTAGAGGTTCTCCGACGTAGTAAACCTTTATTAAATCTGACAGCTCACTTACCTTAAAGTCACTAAGGACTCATTGTAGCTCCATAACTCGAACGGACCATAAAACCAAGTTTGTTTAGTACTTTGCAAGTAGGTATTCAACTTACGGAGAGGTTAATAGCAAGAGCAAAAGTTGACTGAAGGTAATTGAGGTGCTGGTATAAAGTCTCGAGATTTCTTTAGAAATTGTTTGTGGAGAATATATTCATGAACTTATTCATAGTTTGAATGCTTTAGTTGCAACTTAAAAACATTCTTGGCTTTCTTGATTTTGTAAAAGTACTTAGTATAAAATCCAGATCTAGCGAACAGGTCCCAAAAATTTAAGTCCTAAGATCTGTGAAATACTTATTGAGCTAGCGATGTATGGTTACCTCTGTCATACGGTCTGCAGGTCTGTGGTAACGGAACCGGTATAAGCTGGCCTTTTATACTATAGAAAATCCGTAATATGCTAGGCCAGTTTAACATCAAAGTGTAACTAACCACTGACATATGCGGCCTTCACGTACGGCCTACTGTACAGTACAAGAAAATATTTTTGTTCCTTATTTTTAGACCCCCAGTAAAAACAAGACTGTTAGTTGGACTCAACAAACGAACGACACTATTCGTTTTAAAAGCATAACACCTGAAGACGCTGGAACATACGAATGCATTGCTAGAAACTTCGTTGGAATCACTAAGAAGCAAATCAATATTACGGTATCAAATTATTAATATATTGAAACATTAAAAATAATATTGCTGAATTTTAAGAGGTTTATGAGGCTATTATAGCATTTATTTGGTTTTCTAAATAGTATATGATCTAAGAAAGTTAACTATTTAAGCATATACAAGGTGGATACGATAATACGACAGTAAATTGAACCGCATAAATTATTTAAAGATGTTCCCAGTCTGCATACGAAAATTCAATTAAATATATCTAATAGTTTAGTCACTGTAGCTAGTCAAAGATTGTCAAAATTCTTAGTCGGCCATCACTACTTTTTAGTTGATTTAAAAAAAAAACACTTTTTTAATTTCGATGCTAGGACTTATTTAATAGTTCCAAAATACTCTTAGGCATTAGTACTGCCAGTGTTTTCATTTAATGTCGTATTGGTGTCTCCACATTGTATATTAATTTAAAAAATATTCAAATTAAAATCAAGTTTTTAATTTCACACTTTATGTCAAAGAACTGACTCACTATCATATCCTCAGGTCCTAATTCGTCCTGAGATCATAGGATTCACAAATAGATCGGTAGTGGAGGGATTAATGTTACCAATAATTTGTAACACAACTGGCTTGCCTGCACCAAATGTTACGATTACTTATGAAGGAAAGAGTTTGGAAGAGGAAAGGTTTGTAAAATTTGCATTATTATCAGAAAATATTTGAAATTAGGTACATTTTTTTAACTAGGATCAAATTAAGGCTGAAATCGTTGATGCTGTATTGCCACGTTTATATATCATAGATTTTGTTGATCGCCCACGACAAATTATTGTTTATTCTAGGGAAACGGATTATGATGATGAAATACCAAACTTCTCGACAATTAAAGTAACCAGATCTAGTGAAGGAATATATATTTGCAACGCTACCAATGATGGTAAGAAAACCCACTTAAAAGTAAACAAGAACTTGTATTTGAATATTTTGCAGAACATAAAATAGCATGGCCGTCTTGCTTAGCACAGGTGCATCCATATAAAAATTGAAAATTATATTATGTTTGGTATATATTTTGACCCGTCTGCGTTAATGTATCTGTTAACCGTTAAACGTTTGCCATTTCAAAATAGTGTTTTGTCCCTAGATTTAGTGAGTTAAATCGAAGACATTATGATAATCAGCATTAGTTACCATCTGCTGAAAGGCAAATATCACGTATTAAATGTTATAAAATTCTAATAATATTCTATTTTTCCTATCAATACTAGTGGATACGAAGACGAAGTTAATGTACCTGTCAGTACTGCATCAGCCGTATTTTGACAAAACATATGAACCTCTGTGGGCATGGAACGGAGAAACTGTCAACATAAGCTGTGCGCATGCGAGTAACCCACCAGCGAATTTTACTTGGAAGTACGTTTGAATTATTAACTACATAAATATTTATCCGAAGAAGAAAAGAAGCTTATACAATTCATATCTTTGACCTCACTGTTCAGGGTTTCAGAACCGCTTCTTTTTTGTTTGAATAGTTTGATTTGCCTTTAACTATAATATTGCTTAGGTACATGATTTTATGGCAAAGGCTGACTTGTTTCATTTTGAAATCGGAGACTTCATCCGAGACAACCTGACTTGAGACCAAGCTTAAGTATATTCTTCGTGTTAAAACTTAATGTAACTTTTTCTCTTTTCAGTTACGTTTCAGGCAATTATTCAACGATAGAGAAACAAGAACATGACAATATAGTTCTAGATTATGAAACGTCATTAGAACATTCGTTTCCATTCTCAAACCAATTTGCACCGTTTGGAAAACATGAGTGTAGAGCTCGCAATGAGTATGGCGATGCAATCAAAATTTTTCATATCAGAAAAGGATTTGTTCCTTCAGTAATTGAAGATGTAAGTAAAACGTTGTAATCCCCTATGCATATTATTTCAATAATTTGAATGTAAATGATAAATTATATTTTATTTCTCTAAATATACATATATTCAGAAAATAAAATAATGAGTGATAACAAAATTAAATCCTAACTTAACTAAAACTATACAGAAACTAAAAATTGGTTCATTATATACATTTTAGCGTCAAAAAATTATCATGTTTAAAAACTAGATGAGTTCGATACTACTCTAAGAAAGACCGAAAAAATCAGAGGTATCTTTTAAAGTCCAGTCATAATCTTGGTCAGGCCATATGAGGTCCATGCAGATTAGGTGTCTGAGACGGTCTACTCAATGATTTATATGATAATATTTTATAAATATTCATAATATTTTAAACAACATCTGATAAAGCATAGTCTTAACATTTATATATAACCTCCGTCATCAGCCCACGTGTTGGTTTTTACGTTTAAAAACAAACTACTGTCGTGTCTCACTGCCGACATAACTATATTTTACACGCCAAACAATCTGCGAACAATTAAGGCAAGACCTTTTCCATACTCATACAACTAAAGAATTTTGAATACTAAATTAAGTGGCTTCTAAATGAAGCCTCTTAAACTCTAACTAAACAAACAAAGTTAATTTGAATCACAAATAGATTCTGGTATTGTGGTTAAATCTTACTTCTTTGAAATTGAGCAACAAACTTGTATTTTCATCTTTTGTTGTGTTACTTTGTAATGATGTTTCAGGAATTTTCTTTGTTATATAAATTTTCAATTTAAGTTTAAATGCATATCATTTAATTTGTTATATCGAATGACTTTCTTTACTTTATGAAATTAAATCAACCGCTTCAGCAGTGTTTAAATCGTCAGATTTGAAATGAACTTAGTCATGGTTATTATGGCTACTTGGGATCGTTAGTTATAGAGGACAATATTCGAAGACAACAACAAGACGTAATAAGGCGTAGAAAGAAGAAGAAAGAAGCTAGCGAAGGAGGTGGCGGGATGGCTGAGGGAGAGAGTCTCCCGTCCCAGCCGCCGCGGGAGACGCTCCAGGCGTCGGGAGCCGCGTGACGACTCCCGGCCACCGTAGGCGCGGGCCTAATGGGTAGCACACCGTCCTATCAGGATCAACCAGTCGATTCTGTAAAATCGCACCGTGAAAACTTAGGTGAAGTAAGTTTGTTTTGCTAGGAATTGACACTATTGACAGCTCACTCCACGCTCACTTCACCTAAGTTTTCACGGTGCGATTTTTACAAAATAGCACCGCAGGCCCGTGCCGGACGGCGGCGCGTACGTGTCCCACGCACGCCTCAAAGAGATGTCAACATCAGATGAAGGGGCCCGTTAGGGCCGAAGCCCCGGGTCAGCGGGATTGTCCGAAAGGGTTACCGCGGGCCCGGAATATAAAGGGCTAAGGAAGGAACACGGGTGGGTTTTAGTCAATAAGATCCTGACACTCCCTTCCGCTCCACCAAGAGCGGTAGGGGTAATTTGATGATTTCCCATCCTAAAAAAAAAGGCGTAGCAGAACAGGCAGATATAATTATGTATAATATATTTTTATTTATAAGACATATTTGTGTACAATCTAAACACTAACTGTTACTACAATATGGTATATATTGTAGTAGTACCAAAGATCGTTACAGAAATTTCAATCAATCTTCTTTTTTTTTTTAATTCTATCTTTTAAATATTTAAATACGTTTCACGAGAAATGAAAATATTACCTTTTAGGAAAACATCGTTTGTATTCATATGTATTCAAAGGAAGCTATATTTTATAATTATTATTTTACTTCCTTCGTTTAGCTTAACGCTAGTATACCTACATAAAACCGTAATAGGCAACTAAGGAATTATCAACTCCATTGATATTGTTGTGTGTAACACCATACACCTAATCTACTTCTTTAACTGTCACTTCAGTAACAAAATCAAGACTATCACTGTCGTTCTAGGCAACAACAATCGACGAATCAGCAACATCGGCTTCTTTCTCCATTCTTACTCCAATTGACTATGAGGGTCCTGACGTCATCGGCTTCATCGCCGAGTATGACGAAGCTGACAACTATGACGTCACTAACATTCACCCCAACAGGACTTGGGCTACTGGCATCCCTTTCAAGCTGGAGAAACTAAGGCCTAACACTACGTACTACATTCGGTTCGCTGCAATCAATCGGGTTGGCACTGGAGAATGGAGTGGGATGCTCAGCTTTGATACAATGGATAAGTAAGTTTATGATTTTATATTGTTTATGTCTGTTTTATTTGCAATGGTTTCTTATTATTATCGTCTTTTGTTTTTTATAAATCAAACATCATAATATTTTAAGTTATTTCATTCAAAACACTAGTTTCAAAACTAACACGTCTGGCGTTAGTCTCTGATAAATTATTATTGATTCACAATGTCAAGTCGAGATTCTTTGTAAATTGCTCCGCTCCGTTGTAAATCGTCCCTTTAAGATACTAATATCTAATGCTTAGTATTTTTATACAATTTGGAGTATTCCGCATACCAATACAAGAAACTCATCAATAAAATACTTACAGTGCTCCATAAACCACATACGTGACTCATATTGTTGTATATTTCCGTCTCCTACGCATTCAATTTAACGTTATACGGGCCGTATTGTTTTTTTACGCTCCATAATATGACCCGTCGCAGTCATTATCGAGTAAAACGTTTCGATTTAACTAAGATGATGTTGCAGGATTGTACTTCGTGATTAAATTTATTGCCATCAAAAAAATATTGATTGGACATTCGGAAATTGGGAAGATCGTTCATTGCTGTCAGTTCGATGCTTCGAACCTTATTACAGATACCACAGATATAGATACACCTAGATAATGCAAGAGCAACTACTTCGCGTGCTAAAAATCGCACCAGCTTACGTACAAAAATCGTAAGCCGCCACTTTCGCACTCAGTCCTGTGTACAGCCGGTCGATTCTGTGAAAATCTCACCGTGAAAACTTAGGTAAAGTGAGTTTGATTTTGCTTGGAATTGACACTATTGACAGCCCACTCCACGCTCACTTCACCTAAGTTTTCACGGTGAGATTATTACAGAATAACACCGCTGCTGGTTGGATGAGCGTGACCGCTGGTGCTAGGCACCGGGGGCGGGGCGAGACGGGTGCCGCACGCGGCAGCGTCTTTGAATCGATTTGATTTCCCATCACTAAATAGTGCTTGTGACGTCATAGTAGGTAGTCAAAAAATGGCACGCTTGGTTTTCATGCAGATCGTGATACTTGCGTTAACTAGGTCTTTATCTGTGACAGATACCCTTTCAGTTTGGCACAAAATGCTAACAGAGGTTTAGTAAAAAGGGGGTCCGTTGATTATGATACTTCTAGTCTTTTTTCTCTTTCTCTACCAAAAAGACAAGCGAAATCGCTTTGGTTCAGCGCTACAGCTACCAAAGGTCATCAGTGGACCATCTGTCGCAACTAAATGATACTATAGAAAATGTGAATGATAATACGGTAAAATTAGTGATCGATGGGTAAAAAGGAGAAAATTTAAATCAATACAGCAGCGTATCGATTAAAATGTTCCCCTTTTTAGGGTTTCGTACCCAAAGGGTGCCAAAGGGACCTTATTACTAAGCCTCCGCTGTCTGTCCATCCGTTCGTCTTTTAGCGGGCTGTATCTCATGAACCGTAATAGGTAAACTGTTGAAATTTAGAGTGTATTTCTACTGCCGCTATAACAACAAATAAAAAAAATAAAAATAAAGTTAAAAATTAAAGGTGCTCAGTGCTCACCATACAAGAAACCTGATTTTTTTTTCGAGGTTTTTCCTTGTGGCACGAAACCCTTTGTGTGCGCGTCCAACTCACACTTGGCTGGTTTTTTTCTTATCTTACGATTTATTATCTTTGTAGGTCAGCCCCAGAACCTCCGATATGGCAAGTGGACGCGCTCGAATTATCTTCGAACAAGGTGCTGAAGTGGAAAGTCCCGGAGAACAACGGCCAGCCCATAGACTACTACTTTTTACGATACTGCCCGGTACGTATGCGTGACGTCATTACATGGCTGGAGAAGTTACAGAGTGAGAGCTTGTCGTAACTGGAATGTAGGTACCTACCTACTGTAATTACAAGGTTTTATTGTGTGTTTTAAATGCTCTGAACTCTGGCCAACCAGAAAATTAAACACTTTCTATACATTTAATTTAAACCAGATCGACACAACGCTCTTCAGAAAAAAACAATTTCCGAATCAATAAATAACTTCATTTTTTATATATTAAACTTTGTGCACTACAAAGATACAAAGGCGGGCTTAATAGTCCGCCTTTAGAAAGCATTAGCCTTAGGCATTTTCTACCAACCAACCATGTCCAGGGTGATGGAGAGATAACACGGCAGGTGAATTGTTTATTTATTTATTTATTTATATATACTTTATTGTACAGTCACGAGCATAAGTATGTATACACTTGGCTTTATTCAAAGGCGATTATCTCCTTTATTTTTGAACGAAATTTTATATTATTACGAACATAGTATTTTCGAACCCATAGGTTTATGTAAAGTGTCGGATTTCAACGATGCATTCGTTATTTCGTTAAAAAATCGCAATCGAAAATTGCCAAGTGTTGACATATTAGTGCTCGTGACTGTACACCACAAAAATACATAACATGAAAAAAGATACATCAATATTACAAAATATACAATGGGCGGCCTTATCGCTTTCTGCGATCTCTTCCAGGCAACCTTGGAATGGACAGTGATTTTCCTGGACATAAAATGGGGCTGTCGTTGGTACAAATATTATGTATACAATACACTAAGATAGATACACAGATACATACATATCCAAAATTATAGATTATAGATACATAAATACATACATACTAAATTATAATAAGCAACGAAAATAAAAGAAGACGGGCAATTGTTTGTGAGCAATGTAATCTGTTTTACTAGAATTAGTAGGATTTCATATTGGAACGAACGAAAGTCTTTTATTGCTGTCTATTTTAAGTCATTAAAAAAGTCTGGTTGTTATTATGGAAGATATACTTAGAATATAAAAGAATCAATATTACAAGTAAGGCTTGTTGCTAGTCAGTCTTTGTTTCTCACAAATATCTCTTCCATCATTTATTTTACAACTTCCTCTTTACAGTCGGTTTCGGTAATTTAACTGTCACCATTATAAAATCTGAAGCTCATTTCAAGTGACTTTATGAAAGCTTGTCCTACTTAACGATGTTTCGTCTTTTATTCCTGTCAAACGTATATTTACCATAATTGCGACTATAACCGAGATTTGTTTGGAAGTTTGTGGACAGACAAATAATTGGATGATTTACAGGCAGATAGATTACAGGTAGATAATAAATAAAATAAAAATAATATAACTTATTCCAAATTATTTTCCACAGCTGGAAGAGGAACTAGACGAGTCATTATGCAAAGAATACCAACTGGAAGCAACTGAGCTGGAAGTGCGCGATCTGCAGCACAACACGACTTATTACTTTGAACTGATCGCGCACAACTCCGAGGGGAATTCTACGCCCGCTAATATGTCACTTACTATGGGTGAGATATTTTGCTTTGGCTTATAAATGTATTGTAATGTTCAGGTTAATTTTCACAATTTGGTCTAGGACTAGCTGTTGCCTACAATTTTATTATTATTCATATAAATTATTTTAATTCATTTTTGGTGACTACAGCTCCCATCGGGGGACATGTCCCTTCTAATTTATTTATTTTTATTTATTTATTTTACCATTTATGTACACAACAAGAAAAAAAACAGAACAGAAAAATAGGTACAAAGGTGATGCTTTTCATTTAATGCTAGGCGATATCGCGGCAGACCAAGACGAAGATGGTGGGACGAACTTTACTCATACCGAAAGGACTAGCCCGTACATACGTGTTTGGGAAAGGGATAGGGAGGCCACTGCTCAGCAGTGGAACATTACAGGCTAAATAAAATAGAGATAGAAATTCATAAAAAAGCTAAAGCACATTTTTGGCTGGAGTTTTTAATAGCAAAAACGTGTTTTCGCTTTTATGTACAGTCAACAAAAGAGATAAGTATGCAGGATCGTCGGATATAGTTGAAGTTCAGTAAGAAACCGATGGATGTTGTCGACTGACATTTAATTTGATAAATGAGCCGTTTGTTTTCTATTATTAAAATTAAATTTTATTCGCGAACTTCTATCGGTTTCTTACTAAACTTCAACTATATCCGACGATCCTGCATACTTATGTCTTTTGTTGACTGTACCAGCTGGTAAATATTGGGACGATGGCTGATAGAGATCTATGGAAGAAGAAGAAAACATGCTGAACCCAAGTAAATTGGGATATAAACCTAACTTATGATACCTTTAAAATCATTTCTATCATTTACAGGTGAATCAAACGCACCCACCTCACTTTTATCTGCAGGAGCGGTCATAGGAATATCAATAGTCGTAGTGGTTATATGTCTTGTACTGCTGGACTTATTACTGTACTTCTGGAAGAAGCAGGGCATCATAGCCAGCTGCTGTTGCAAGAAGAGTAAGAAAAGGAAACCGAGTCCTTTGAACGCACGGTAAGATTTTAAGACTCAGAGTAAAATATAAGGGACAGCTGTTCTATTGTAATGGTATTTAGTATCTCAACAAGTACCTCACAAGTTAATGTAGGATCATCATTAGATTAAGCTTAATGACACCATCATCGTAGTACATAGATTCATTTTCCTCGCAATCTTTCTAATTCTATTTTTTATTAAAAACTCCCAAATTACATCACGACTTGAGCTGGCTATTAAAAACGATTAAATCACAAAAATTACGCTCCCGGAGTTCTAACTTCAGAAATCCTCCCACCAATTTATTAAAAAGAAAGTAATAAACGACAAATCAAATCAAAATTTACTAAGCCATCCCGAATTTAATCAAGCAAAATCAAATTCGGAAAAAAGATTAATGAAAAATCGGGAATAATTTGTCTTGAATTGGCACGTCACATTAACCTCGACCCAACGTCTTTTTTCTTGAAGCCTTAAAAATCACAATCTATAAAAATCCTATTGATTTTCAGTGACAAGAAAGGTCTCTTGAAAGACGGAGAATCTGGCACAGATGACACTTTGAAGAGGCCTAAGAATGGGCACAAAGAGTATGAATACAATAAGACCACGGGCATTATTACCGGGAAACATTCCTCTGTTTAGAGTAAAGAATTTTAAAACGTTTGAGATGACGTGAACTGTGCGATTTTTGTCGGGAAATTTGCTGTCATTGTTGGGTCTTTTTATATACCGGTAGCGATAATGGAAGCGTACGCTTTGCATGGACCGCTTTTCCATTCTGGCTCTAATTTTTATAGATAAAAGTCTTTAGAATCTTATCGTTTGTGTTGTTCATCGCTTTAAAACTGCCAAGGAACGCTTGATATAACCATGCTTGTGAAATTATGTGAATGAGAAAAGGATAATGGCACCAAATTGTGACAAACAATCGTACGGTTTACCTCTATTGTACCTAAAGGGGGTTTACGTGATGAAACTAGTGTTGTGAAACAGCAGGTCGACAGTTCAGTTTCAGGCTATAGCTAACTAACACCCGGATTTTGAATAAGCCGATAAATTCAGCTGACATAACTGTTAATATTTCTCTATATTATGGCAGCGCATAAAGAGAATAATAATAATAACAATTATGTCAACAAACTAATTGAAGCAGTTAACAATATGAAATACGACAGCGTATTGGCAGCCCCGTTGGTCGCAAGTGCGATTACTCACCGTGGGGTCCTGTGCTTGATTCCCAGGTCAAGCAAAATTTTATTGGGGGTTTTCCATTAGCAATTTCTCAGTAGCAACCCGGAGTTTGGAAGTTGGCGGTTTGATACCTCCGTGACTCAAAAGCAAGCTGTTGATCCTGCGCCTGATCTAACTCCGGTCGTGTCGTATTGCCGTCCGATCGGACTATGCGAGTGGGGGAAGAGTATCTCCCGCGTAGATGGCCAGTCTCTTCTGAGATTGGCTAACATGGCCGAAATTCGGTCAGGAGTTGAATTTACGCCCGAAACAGGACAGTCTAGCTACTGTTTCACAACACTAGTTTCATAATGTAAGCCACACTTAAGTGAAAGTGATATTGTGAATCTGTAAGACAGTAATGTGTAAAGTTGATTTATGTTTGTAATTATATATTTTATTGAGTGGTCGACTCTTAATTGTGTTATTTTTTTTATTACTTTATCCAAGTACCTACTTTTATTATATTATCTGTAAGTATGTTTATGTGTATGCTTCATTGTTCATAATACGCCAAATAAAACAAATATTCTTGTACAAAAAAATATTTATTAATGTCATATTTTAAACGGTCGATTTTTGGTAATTTTCCTTAATATTTCCGTATAAATTACTTGAGTTATTGACGCTGAAATGTGCCGAGGTGGGTTAAAAGAAAAAGCGTCATACTCATTATATTTATTTAATCTGAATCCAATGATGCCCATCTAGTACAGTAGGTAAGAATACAAGCTGGCCTCGTAGAAACTCCGTACTAAATTTTTTCAGCTGAATATCAAAGTGTTACCAATGACGTGCGGCCTACTGTACCTACAGGTACAGACGCCAGCACATCAAGCTACTACAATCTGTCGAATTTCTTTAATAGATTTTTAACTTTATCGCTAAATTATAAGGTTGAAAGTTGATTGGGAAAATTTGACAGTTTCGGGTAGCTTGATGTGCCATCTGTACATTGATTAATGGATTTAATTTCTTACACAGTTAACTTTCAGTTAAAATCAACCCTGATTATATACTTTGTAAATATTTTTTTAAATTATTATCTTTAAAACTTTAAGTTGTCTTCGTTTTATTAATAACATCGTTTTTAAGAACCTACATACTTAATTGTATCTCATTATGACAGTACAAACATATTAAAAGTGCCTTTAATGTTACAAAGACTAATACATAAATAAGGTCAAATTAAATTAGTTAGCGAAACTCCGCAGACGTGATGGGTGTATGAGACATCTAAACATGATAATTAAAAAAACAACAGTTTTTCTCAACTCGTACTCAAGCAACACACAGCACACTACCAGCGGTTGTCGACACTAAAAAAACTTGCACTACTTTAAAATCATTTTTTTTTATTGTTTTATATTGAGATATCGATACGCATCACGTCTGCGAAGTTTCGCTAGCTAATTTAATTAGACCCCGTATATGGTACCCATTTACATAATAATTATCTACATCAATGTTACAATACGACCGATGTATCTTAGCGAGCCCGAACTTTGCGCAGAAGGCTGCGCAGTAAGATTTTTTAGGAACTAAATGGTGACATGAGGCGAGTGCGAGTGAAAGTACATGCGCGAAAGTTCTTAGTGCCTATGTTCGGGCCCGCCAAGTTACGTCGCCGTCGGTCGTTTTGTACCTTATTGATTTAAACAATAGACCTGAAATATTTTATTGAATAAATGTACCTATTATAACATTGTTAATTACCTTTATTAATATTGTAGGTAAGTAAGTACCTCAGTTCACGACTTTTTGTTGAAAAGCAAACTATGTACTAAACCTGTGCAGCAAAGAAATGTAACCTCATAAATCATAAAAAATATAAAAGATTTTATTATAAAAGATAACATAATATAAAAATCGTTTTATCTTCATACCAAAGAATAAGTCAGTCTATATTTACGGATTATAGCAAAACTATTGTTAATTTGAAGTTTATAAGAAAATGAAAAGAAAAAAAACATTATTATTAAGTAAGAAAAAAGAGCAGTTTGATTCATTATACATATAAGTCGTATTTTTGATCGCTTGTTTAATTCAGAAATTTTGAAATAGCTTACTTTTTTCTAAAACTACATTATTTATTCATAGATATATCCTAAATCCCAAACAAGCAACAGCTTAAGGCTAAGTTAACAGTATTTTTGCTATAATATTTTGTAATTTTTATCTTTCATTAAAGTTTATATAAAATTATGTTGCGTTTCATTTTTCGTGTACATTTTCTTCCTTATTATTATGTTAAAAGCAAGACAAGATGTCTACCGCCCTTAGGCGTGACTCTGCACTAATCCTGCTGTATTTAAACCTCACTTTCTACATAATGTGAATACATAATTATTTTTTGTAATTTTAACAGGACAAAATGAAGGTTTTTGTTTACCTCATTAAAATAGAACAAATTGGACTACATATTCGTAGAAAGTTATTTGTTGCTTCAATTTTTGGCTTACTTAAACAACCTTTTAAACTTTTTCTAAGAATCAGCAAAACAAAAAATCAATGATGACTTTCACCAAACTTTTATAAGTACCTACTTAGAATAAGTCTTATCCTGAGATTTTTTTTTTTTCAGTTTTTTCATACTAGAACTGTGAGACATCAATTTTATTCCACCGATAATACCTATCTGCTTTTGTGAAATCAGTCCTCAAAACTACCAACAAATCGATAGGTCTCTCGGTTGTTCTAACATCGAGTAATATTCACTAAGTAGAGCAATGTCTAACGTCACGGGCGCCTTAATGCATCCTGAACGCAACGAAGGATTCGAGTTCCCACAACCCTTTATTTTAAAACAATATATGTAGGTAACTCTTTGTATCTACCTGCCTTCATCGATCACTACTAACTATTTACACTATTGAAAGTGTGTTATGTGAACGCATCAATGCAATTAGGGCGTTATTCACGGGTCTTGATAACACCTCAGGTAGACAGAAGCTGATTTTTATGATCATAGACTACAATTATATAAACTAAATTATGTTCCTGCAACCTGATTAGCTGCGCCACCATACCTGCGGCAATACCGGAGCGCTACGTGTAAATGTAAAGATAAAGAACTAACTACTACCGAGTCACTGACGCGCACACGCACAGAATACACGTAGGTACCCTCGTTTCGTAAAACTTATTCCAAAAACATTGTGTTCTGCGATTGTGTGCCCCATTCTCCACAACATACGAGCAGTACGATACCCAGTGCCTGTGGATCATTCGTATGGAAAGATATTAATCTGTTGAAGGAAACTGAACTAGACACAATATCGTAAATTCGTAAATGTGACGCCCAAATCCAACATTCTAAAACGAAGGTAAGCGCCACAGCAACCGGTCAGCTGTTACGATGACGCGCTGCCATTACATTACCTTTTTTTTTTTTTTGCGGATGGGAAATCATCAAATGACCCCTGCCGCTCTGAGTGGAGCGGAAGGGAGTGTCAGACTCTTACTGACTAAAACCCACCCGTGTTCCTTCCTTAGCCCTTTATGTTCCGGGCCAGCGGTAACCCTTTCGGACAATCCCGCTGACCCGGCAGGCTTCGGCCCTATGGGGCCCCTCCTCGATGCTGACATCTCTTTGAGGCGCGCGTGGAACACGTACGCGCCGTCCGGCACGGGCCTGGTCCTGATCGGACGGTGAGCTACCCATTACTCTCCGCCCGCAGGCCCGCGCCTACGGTGGCCGGGAGTCGTCGCGCGGCTCCCGACGCCCGGAGCGTCTCCCGCGGTGGCTGGGACGGGAGGCTCTCTCCCTGAGCCGTCCCGCCACCTCCTTCGCTAGCATGACTGCTTCGCAGAAGGAGGTGACTGCCTCCCACTCCCTCTCGCCCCGGACCATGGCTTGCACCAGGGCCGGGCGCGAGAGGTCGCCGCCGCTGCCGATCGCCTCTACGAGGACACGGCGGTGCTCCGCCCAAGCGGGGCAGACCTCCACCGTGTGCTCCACCGTGTCCTCTGGGCGATCCTGGCAATGGTGACACCCGGGCGTTTCCTCCCGCCTGATGATGTGCAGGAACCTCCCGAAACATCCGTGTCCGGTGAGGACCTGCGTCAGGCGGTAGGTGAGGGCGCCGTGGCGCCTCTCTAGCCACTCCTCAAAGAGGGGTCTTATCGCCGCTATCGCGGCGTGCCCTGCACTGGGTTGCGACAGTCGCTCCTTCCATGTCGCCATGAGATCGCGCCGGAGCTCAGTCCGCTCCGCAGTGATTTGCCGCGGAAGCGGAACTTCCCCCCGGCTTAGTGCCTCCGCGCGCCACTCATACACGCGCGCGAGGACTATCGCCTCCAGATCCCATGGCGGCAGTCCGGCAATGAGGCTTGCCGCCTCGCCAGAGATCGTGCGGTAGCCCCGGATAAGCCTTATGGCTACCACCTTCTGGGGCGCGTTCAGGTAGTGGGCGGCTCGCCGCCGCAGTGAACGCGCCCACACCGGGGCCCCGTATAGGGCCATGGACCGCACAACCCCCGCGTAAAGCCTCCGGCAGGCCATTACATTACCTCAAAAATTATTTTCTTCGTCGACTATACAGCGTACCTAAACTTATGAAGCGAGAACTTTTTGGTTGAGGTAACTGCTTTTTTTTTAATTGTTGAGATTCCAAATTCAAACGACATTTTTGACCAGCTGGTTGTAATAAAATTCAGTAAAATGTTTTTGCCCGGCTAGAGACAATTTAAATGACTTGTTGTAGGTTAGGTTTGCATGATATAATAATTTGACAGTATCGAACAGGTGCGTGGTGTAAATATTGTAGATTGTTTGCCAAGGGAGCAAACAACTATTTTGAAGGCGAGAGTGTTTCTTTGAATCCTGAGCGCAGCGAGGGATTCAAAGTACGTCACTCGAGCTTAAAATAGTGTTGCTCCCGAGGTTGACACTCTACTTTTTATCACCCTCTATAAAAAATAAGTAAGGGTAACTTGTGAATAAGAATAGTACATTTATTTATTTACATACAATTTAGAGTAAACAATTACGGACGAAGGCAGAATGCTTTTCGCGCGTTTCTTATAATAGATATACAGGGCGTCCCACGGCTATGCCACATGGAAGGAAAATACCTTGAATATTGTAGATGGAACATTTTACTGAAAGAAGACATTTAAAAAACAATTTAAACTGCATTCATAGATTTTAAAATAATTGCATGGTTGAACCGGGAATCGAACCCGCTACACGAGACAAAAATTAGCCTGTAGCTTTATCATACCGATCGAAAGGCTTCATCATAAGGATTATTTTTTGCTAAATAACATAGTGTCAGAAATAAAAGGACGACCGTGAATTTTAACATTTTATCTGCACCGATTTTATCTACTTATTATTAATTAACTGTTATGTTATTATCCTTAAGCGGATTGATTCATGAAGCAATCGTTGGCGCGATCGAAATCATTCTGAATATTTAATGAATTCGATTCCAAATGCTACACAGCGCACCTGTTATTGAAAATTAATACTTTAGAAGAAGGGAATCAGTAATAAAATGTTCTAAGTTATGAGAGAACAGTCGGAAAAATCTTGCCGAGAAAACTTAGGTTTAGTGTAGTGACGGCTCACTTGAAGCTCACTTCTCCTAAGTTTTCATGGGGAGATTTTTAATCGACTTCAAAAAAGGAGCAGGTTCACAATTTTGGATGTGTATAATAAGTATTATATTATTTTATGTTCGGGCAGAACTCCGTCATTATAAACGGATTAGTAAAATTCTTTTTTTAATGGATAAGGTATATGCCTATGCCTCAGGGGTGGTCCTATATAATTAACTTTGCTTGGGTAGTTTTTGAGTTAGCTTCAATAATACGATTTTTTCCACTTAGTTCACAATGATGAACTATTGTAAGTTTTACGATTGTGTAGCTGGCTAAACACTTAACTGAGATACCTTATTGTTTCAACGAACCAATAATATCCGACTTTCCTAACTGATAGCTAAATATTTTATCAAATCATCTCAATATTAGGTCATCATCTGCCTACCCTTTTTTTCTTCTTCCAGTTGCAGTCTAACCGGATGCAACTGGACCATTATTTTTGGGCTTCTGACTACCCGTGACGATTGTCAATGATCAACGAATGACTGGAATACCGGGACCAAGGGCTTTCCGAGACACAGAAAAGTCTCGATATGTAATGGATGATCACCCATCCACGAACCAACCGCGTGGCCCGCGGTTTCACCCGTATAAGTGTCGATCTCGTGGGAATATCGGGATAAAAACTAACCTAAGTCCTTTTCCGGGACTCAAACTATCTCTATACCAAATTTCATCTAAATAGGTTCAGCAGTTTAAGCGTGAAGAGGTAACAGACAGACACTTTCGCATTTATAATATTAGTATGGATTTTACCTATAAAATGAGCAATTCCGCTTTATCTCACAACTGTGGCCATGCACCGTCACCTGCACCGTCATCTGCACCGTCACCTGCACCGTCACCTGCACCGTCACCTGCACCGCTGATATTAAACGTTCGAACTGCAAAGCAGACGAGCGTGTTATTGAAAAATTCTGATATTTTATGATATATCACCACTAGAATTAATTTATGGGTATCTTCGTGGAATCAATATTCTTAGAACTTTTAACGTACTTTGGTTAGGTACCAATTTGCCACTATTAGTTTTTTATGTGTAAATAAGGAATAATTTTCTTAGAAATTTTCCATGCTGCTTTGCATGCTGGATTATTTATTACGTCATAATTTAGTAATTATGACGTAATAAATAATTCAAATTATCTCCTAAAGCTGAATAATCGTGAGGGAGAGTATTTTGCCATAATTTCTACTCTCAGGTTTAATGAGCAAAGTATGGTGTTAGGTATTAAAAGAAAGATAAAAAAAAAACTTATTTTTTTATAAATAACCAGTATAATCATTTATAATCAGGCGCGGTCGCAGCCTGAAATTTTGGAGGGGGTCAATCACTACACTAATAAAAAATAGGTACCTATCTGAAATAAAATAAACATTATTGCACAAGACACAATTTTATTATTATAAATTTATCGCTGTTATTAATTTATAGCTAGAAATTTCCTTTTATTATTTGGCAAATTTTTGAGATTTTTCAATTTGACCTTAGATTTTGGGTGGGGTCATGTCCCCTGTGACCCCCCCTTCGGACCGCGCCTGCATATATTATTATGTAATAATAAAGGTATTAGTAGGTACAGTTAACTACATAAATATACTTAAAAAACTATAATATAATAATATTAGATTTAGTTCAGAAGACTGACTAAGTTTTTCAAAGCTTCCTCTCTCCTACGATTTCGCTGTGCCACATAAGTATTATAATTTAAAGTTAACTCTTACGCACTCATTGTGGATTGCAATTAGCGTATTGAAATCTTTTAACTAAATACATTTTCATAACGAGAAGCACAGTTACCATATCACCATCCCTCTAGACCTCCACAAAAATATTCTCAATTTTCATTACCCTCGCACACTCCCGCCAAAATCTGTAAAAATAACCACAAGCAATACGGTTAGTGGATGCAACTGTCAGTTCCCACGAATAAGCGGCTATTTGGCCAATTTATAGGCTTTCTAACTGAATGGCCCGCAGGTGTCAATAATAGCTTTTAAAGGTAACATTTCCTGGTAAAACGAAACTCCTCGTAAATTAACCGTGTCTGCTGCAGGTATTAGCAATAGATATAAAGTTTTGTGTTTATGTTTTGTTGGCTATTTTATATTTTTTCCTGTGAAAATGTTTTTGTATACTTTTCACTTAGTATGACAATATGAGGAGGGGCTCGTGACTAGGTAATGACAGCCCCACTGGTTTATAGGTTAAGCTACGCTTGCCGAGGTCAGTCCGTAGATGGGTCCATTACCTACATACCTAGACCCTCACGTGGCTTGGAAATACCGTAAAGCCGTTGGTTCCGGGTGTAATTCATACATATTTGACAGTCCTTATCTACAGGTAGTCGGAAAGCCGAAAGCCTGGCAATCGCTAAAAACAAAAAACAACGTATCTGAATGACTGACCTGTTTAAAACTGATGCACCCGACCTACGGATATCTATGACCCGACAAAACAATGCTTCTTCTCAAAATACGCGTAACCTCCCAATTAGTCTTTTTTACCGACTTCACAAAAAGGAGGAGGTACTATGTTCGGCTGTTTGTATGTTTTTTTTTTTTTTTTTTTGTATGTTTGTTCATCGAATACTCCGCCAATTGTCGACGGATTTTCAAAATTCTTTTTTTGTTCGAAAGTAGATAGTTCTGAGGTGGTCCCATTGTCACCAAGTTAGGATCTGATGATGGGATCTTAGAGAAATCGAGGGCAACCCTCAAATTTTATAGGCTCACTTATTGTTTTTCGCATATTTTATGAAGTATCTTGTGTATTTGCGTATGGTTGTCACCATCTCAGGTAGCTGGGCTGGATGATGGAAGGTACGACTCCTTAACAGTAAGAAGTTATTCGAACAGGCAAGGACTGTTTTAGTAAATTGTTTTGATGTTTGATAGGGCATTTGCCACATTTGGTCTCATGATCATCAAGTCATGACCTGATGCTGCAGTCAGGAAAGTCTGCAGAGTACCTAACTCCTCGACAACTAACAGCAGATATATCGTGTTTAGGCTCATTGAAAAGGGCTCGATGTGTGGATAAACGTACTGTTAATGAGGAACACCGAAGTACATAGAAACCTGATGCTAAAGCCAGGAGCATCAGAAAAAGTACAAACCTTGAAATTACAGCACCGTAGTCGTGTTTGGGCTCATTTTAAACAGGACTAAATTTTAAGTTCTTTTGAAAAGCAGCCAGGATTATCAGCTAGGAGAGTGGAATACTAGGAGAACTCCTCAACAATTAACGTCCCTGCATCGGGAAAAGCAATATTTTGTAAAAGGTGATCAGCAGTTGACATTAGGCTATTGTAACTTAGATAAATTACAAACTGACCCACTAAAAAGTAAAAAATAAAAACTTTTTTACAAAAAAAACAACCGACTTCCAAAAAACACTATAAAGTGAAAAATAACTTTAATTTCGGAAGTCGGTGGCAAAAAACAAAAATACAAATCCAAAGACACCGACTTCCGAAATTAAAGTTATTTTTCACTTTATAGTGTTTTTTGGAAGTCGGTTGTTTTTTTTGTAAAAAAGTTTTTGGGATATTCTTCTTAATACCCATACCTACCTTCCCACCATAAATTTATTAAGCACTCCAACTCATCACCAATATTCCTCTCATTCCGATTTTGCTTCGTTCACAACTACCCACATTTAGTCATCGGCGAAATGCATTGCTGCGGTTTGCGGAAAATTATGAGCCAGTTTCCGAATATTCAGTGAGGCGTGTTCGTAAATATTAGGTACCTACTTGACGCACTGAGTTGACAATACGGAATGAAACAGTTTCGATAATTATCGTTAATTACATGCTCGTTAGCAGGACATATTGCTCGCAGAACAGACGGCCGATGGGGTTGAAATTGAAAGCTACAACAGCATCATTAGAAAATCTGGACTTATTCTAAAATTGCCAACAAAGTCTGTGAAAGTGGTAACCAATAGCGTTCCTTGTTTATTTGCCGTGTGTGTTAAAGTGAGTGGTAAAGTTGCAGCCGGTATTGCTGACTCGTAGGAGTTAAGTCATCATCATAATCAGCCTATGATGTTCCCACTGCTGGGACACAGGCCTCCTCTCTGTGAAAGGGAGTGGGCCATAATCCAACACGCGGGCCCAGTGCGGGTTGACGGACGTCACATATCTTCGAATTTTTGGTTCTAAGACCGGTTTCCTCACGTTTTCCTTCACCGTTTTGAGAGCAGTGGTGATGAAATTAAATACACAAAGTAAAATGCCTGTCTGGGTTCGAACTCACGATCTAGGACTCGTAAGTCGGGGCCGATACCACTGAGCCACCACTCACACACCACCACTGGGATTAAGTAGATATTATAAAATGTTGAAAATCATCAATGTTCTGGCCAATTGCAGGATATACAGGGTTATTGGTTATACACTAACAACCTTGCAGGACTGGATTACTAGCATCATAAACAACAACTTTTGTTCTATGACATTTTACAAAACATTAAACATTAACCAAAAACAAACCTTTAAGATTTCGTTGTTCTATCTAATCGCCGCATTTTGTCCTAGACACGGCAGTTTGTTTACCTAACTAGAGCTTTCTTTTGCTTCGTGTAGAGTTCGTAAGAGAAAATCGAATATTTCAATTCTTTAAAATAAAATATTTTTATTTTTGTTGAAATTCTGATGAATTAAAATCTGATTAATAAAAGTCATAGACAAAAGTTGTTGTTTATGATGTTAGTAAGTCCTGAGAGGTTGTTAATGTTTTACTAATAACCCTGTATAGTTTGTATGAATGATATTATTCCTTGGACTTAGAAAATTAAAACTTGGCGCAAATAAGTAGTACTTCTTTAGGTACCTAAATAATAAAAAGAGAGCAGTGGTGGCCAAGTGGTAACGGCCGCGACTTACGAGTAGTAGGTCGTAGGTTCGAACCCAGACAGGCGCTTTACTTTGTGTAAATTATTTCATCACCACTGCTCTCAAAAACGGTGAAGGAAAACATCGTGAGGAAACCGGCATGTCCTAGAACCAAAAATTCGAAGACATGTGACATCTGCCAATCCGCACTGGGCCCGCGTGGTGGATTACGGCCCACTCCCTCTCACCGAGAGGAGGCCTGTGTCCCAGCAGTGGGAACATTATAGGCTGGTTATGGTAAGTCCTGAGAGGTTGTTAATGTTTTACTAATAACCCTGTATAGTTTGTATAAATGATATTATTCCTTCGACTTAGAAAATTAAAACTTGGCGCAAATAAGTAGTACTTCTTTAGGTACCTAAATAATAAAAATCGCAATCATTAATTTTCCAAAACTACCCTCGGAATAACTCCTATAAAAGGGTGGAAGGGGTGTTGAAGTTCGTAGGGAAAAGTACGAAATTCGCGCGAAAGTGGTCGCAGGCGGGCTGAGTTATAGTCCTATATAAATTTCTTTTATTCAGTTGTTTAAAAGCAGCACGAATGCTCCAACAAACTTTTAAAACAACGAAACACGTCATTTCTCCTCATTTCAGTATTCTTAATCAACTTTAATGTCTCTCGTTACTTCCTTTGCTTTAGTATAAAAACTACGCTGAGGTGGGGGTAGTTAGAACAATCCTCTTTGTGTACACTTTTCTCTTGACGTTTTTCTTCGTAAATCACTCCAGAGGACAGCGGCCACTAATTACCCTTTCCTTTCTACGCATAAATTATACCTACCTTAACACTTTAATTAAAAATGACTGATTTATTTACACTGGTCCCTTTCATCTGGGAGCGAGTGTTGATCGTAGCTACGATTTGAATTTATTAGCTGTGGTTAACTCATTGGCTAGTCATGTTTGATGTTGTGTTGGTCCTGTATACCTAATAAAGCCGTTAATTATGAAATGTTTTGGTAAACGAAGTACCTATGTAGTTCGTAATTGGAATGTTGTTCTTCATCGCAATAAACCCTGTACGTATATTTTGTTGCTGACGGTCCTTCAAGAATAAAAACAAAAGAAAAAGCGGCTCAAACCGGAATGAGAAAGTTTATAGTGGATAAGACAGAGATTAAAACAGAAGAAGAACTAGCAGGGCATCGAGGAGGGGGGGTTCAGGGGATATAACTTGCAAGTTATATCTTACACACTTGGCAAATTAGAGCTAAACCGACCTTGTTAGGGTTCCGTACCATAATGGTAAAACGGAACCCTTATGTTTGGTCTAGCTCTCATTCGCCAAGTGTGCAAAAGCGAAAAGAACATCGTTCCAAACGGGTGTCCCACTACACCTCTCGACTTTTTTATAATTTCGGAACTTTGGACCCTGGAATAATGTCCGACCGCGCCATGTCTGATCGATAAAATTATAAAAAACATTTTAAATGGATGTTATAGTATCCCCTGGTATTTTCATGCTTAGTAGACTTAATAATATGAATCAAAAGCAGAGGGCAGTTAATTGTTTTCAGTTAGAGGGATATGTTTTAAATCTATTCTATTTTAAAAACTGAATTATATTTTCAAAAACGGAAAAATAAAATATTGTTTTATTTAAACTTTTCATTTTGTATTTATTTTCAGCTTTGATGCTGAAAGCTGAAAATAAATACCCATGTTTTTTAGTTATAAAACTATCTCATTGTTTTTTGTACATAAAGTGAACAACTGTTGCTGGTTGAACGCAAATCCTGGAATTGTGTATATTTTTGCGTTCATTTGTTGACATAAAACAAAGAGAATAAACTATTTTTGTGTTATTAGAAAATAGTCATTGTGGCGTTTTCGTACAGACACTTCAGCACCTCGATGTACCGAATCAGGAATGAGGAGATCCGCAGGAGAACCAAGGTAACCGACATAGCCCGAAGAATTGCCAAACTTAAGTGGCAGTGGGCAGCACATTGCTCGCAGAACAGAATGATGGCCGATGGGGCCGAAAGGTTCTGGAGTGGCGACCGCATACCGGAACACGTAGCGTTGCGCCTCCCACAAGGTAGTCCGACGACCTTGTGAAAGGCCGCAGAAACCAGTTGGATGCAAGAAGCACAGAACTGGTCGAAGTGGAGGTGCTTGGGGGAGGCCTAAGTCCAGCAGTGGACGTCTTTCGGCTGAAATTATTTAAAATAGTCTGTTTTTAAGTAGCTAGACCAAAATGGCAGCTAATAGGTATAATATGTACTAAATGATGTCGTATCGACAAAAAAAACTGGCCAAGTGCGAGTCGGACTCGCACACGAAGGGTTCCGTACCACGAGGCAAAAACGCCGAAAAAAACACGTTTGTTGTATGGGAGCCCGCTTAAATATTTATTTCAATCTGTTTTTAGTATTTGTTGTTATAGCGGCAACAGAAATACATCATTTGTGAAAATTTCAACTGTCTAGCTATCACGGTTCATGAGATACAGCCTGGTGACAGACAAACTGACGAACAGTGGAGTCTTAGTAATAAGGTCCCGTTTTTACCCTTTGGGTACGGAACCCTAAAAAGGCCGATCGCAGCTGTCGTTTTAGTTAAGCAAATTAAAAATCAGCGTTTAGCAACCTTTTCTGCTGATGGCTATAACCTGAGGGTTTTCATGTCTTGACTGTTGAGTGCACGGCCTGGGTAATTTTTAGGCAAGCGTGGATATTGTAGACCGTATCTCTTACCATCCGATACGATACCTACAGTACCCGACAAAAGTTAGTTGAGATTATTTTGGCGACTTCAGCTGTGATGCCAGATTTTGATTTAAAGTTCTAGTTTCAAATGTTGAACTCATTATAACGTTATTATGATAATAGATGGCGCCACGTGTCTTTCGAACGGGATCGACACTGATGCGGGTGAAACCGCGGGGCGCTGCTAGTAATTTATTATTTAATATTATCGTGTACGGTAAACGAATATGCACGAAAGAATTGTGATATGTACGTACCTATTTAATGGTAACGAGGTACCTAAGTAATTAGGAGTGCTAGTTAAATATGTACTTTATCAGACGTAGCTGTATCAAACGGAGCCAGAAACCGAAACATTCTAAACATGCTTATGTACATGTGCGAAGAGCCAAACTAAATAAACTAAAGAACACGGATCGAAAATGGCATGGAATGGAAACTCTACAATTTTTGTAGTTCACCCGCATAAGTCTCGATCCCGTAGGAATAACGGGATAAAAAGTATCCTTTGTCCTAATCCCGGTCATGGTCTATACATGTACCAAATTTCATCTAAATGCGTTTAGCCGTTTTAGCGTGAAAGTGTAACAAACAAACATAGGTACTGAAAATCAAATCTTTTTTCTTTATACGAGTAATATCAGTTTAGACTAAAGTTTTTGATCTTTTGAACGTGGTTCCGACAGTAGGGAGGTAAATATTTTAAAAAGCTTTGAATGAACCAACAATCCCACAATAAAGCTTCAATACATTTAAATGACAAATTGGTTCTGGTTGAATACATTTTGAGCAACCTTTTAACGGAGAAGTGAGCTTTAATCGCAATATCTAAGCTTCCATTTGCAATAGGTTTTGCTGTTAACCAAATATTCTACCACCCTTCCAGTAAATTACAGCTTGTGGCATATCGTTCACACGTTGTCAGAGCAGTGCGGTCACTAACCGCAAGTCAGCCACAGCAGGGATCAACTAAACGTAACTGAAAGGAATACAAAACATCTCATATCTATTCTAGTAAGCCTTAACTTGCGGCGTATCGTCCACACGTTGTCAGAGCAGTGCGGTCACTTGCCACAAGTCAGCCAGAGCAGGGATCAACTGAACGTAACTGAAACTTTCTGGGCGGCCAATGTTGACTTTCTTTCTCTTACAATTTGCGCTTGCTTCGCACTGGGTACAGTTGTATCTGGAGTGTACATTGTTTAAGGTAGTTATAGGTACTTAAGTCCTACGTCTGTAGTATGCCAATGTGTTATTAGTAAAGTCAATAAAACAATTTAATTGAAGAGCGGTTGACCATCCTTAACGAATGTTGTTAATATTCTTCTGGGCCCGTTCAATATATTTAATTATCTTGGAATTTCTTATGAGTTGTTAATTTATTTTTATGTGTAACTGAACTCCGTCGATGGAAGAACTCGTTGGATGCGAGAAGCACAGAACCGGTCGAAGTGGAAGTGCTTGGGGGAGGCCTATGTCCTGCAGTGGACGTCTTTCGGCTGAAATAATGAACTCCGTCAACACCAGTTCTATGTGAACGTTAAAGTCAAAGCATTTATTTCAAATAGGAACATAAAAGGAACTTTTGAACGTCAATATGAATTACTTTAAAATAGAATCGATTCTAGTCGGCCCTTCCAAAAGGTAGTTTCGTATGGAGAAGAATGGGCAAGAAAATCCACCGTTACCTACTCTTTAAAAAGGTTTAACAATATTTTGTAACATTAATTTTGTAATTATATGTGAATACCATGCACCTAGAATAAAATTACTATAACACAGTAGGTAAAAATAATTAAAAATGAAGCAATGACAGTTAAATTAGTGATAGATAGATTGGTGGTCACATATTTACGAACATTGTAAAAATATACGATTTTCCTGAAATTTTAACAAAAATAAACGAATTTTCAAATCCTTCTTAAAAAGAGAATGATAAAATGTATAAGCTTCAAGAATAGTGATATAAAATATGCCTTCTCAGGCAATATCCGCGCCACGTGACTTGCAATATCCGGACGCGATCGTATCCGCGCCTCCCACTTCCGAAAACCCCCGATTTACTTATAAAATCTCACTTTTTGATATCACTGCCGTGGTCGAAAAATTTACACGTTGAAGAAACACATTAAGAAAATCTTTGACCTAGGTAATGGTTGGCAGCTGTCTGGCAGTGACCATCAAGAGTGGTAAACGGCTATTTGGGCAGTGAATAAACCATCGGTGTTACATACCAAAAAGTAAACACCTACCTTACCACGTATGTACTGAGCTTTCTGCGAGCTCACGGTACTAGGATCATTAATTAAACGAATAACTTTCATAAATAAATTAAGGCTCCTACAAACAGGCGCGACACGCGATATTATAATCGCGCGCGACACAAAGGCACCACTCGTTGCGCGACTTGCGGTGCCTTTGTGTCGCGCGCGATTTTATCGCGTGTCACGCCTGTTTGAAGGAACCTTTATTCTTTTAAACGGTGCTGCGTTCAATATATTATTTTTTTCTGATATAGCTTCGCTTGTCAGCTAAACTGACTCCTTCTGTTATTTCTTCTATTATAAATACAAATCAATGTTTGTCTCGTATTTGTGCCATCTACATAAAACGGAGTCACGGAGGTTGCATGCTACAAACATGTCAGGTCACAGCTACTGTCTCTACAGTACCTAATTTAATACTTAAAAAACGCTTAAACTCCAACCCAAACAAATTACTTACACAGTTTGTGTAAAACTAGCTTTATCCGTAAAATAAATTAGGTTAGTAACATACCTGGAGTCCTGGGACTAATAGCTACCAGGCGGGTAGACGAATGGTGGAGTTCATTGATAAATTTTCAATTCCGGTAACCGTTCACTAGTGTAGGTACGTACTATTAAATGAACCAAAGTTCGACGAACAATGACTTTCTGCACGATTGGAGTTTCCGAATCTGTGTCTTTTAGGAATACTTTGTTTTAAATGTTATCTGTCCCTTGGGTTTGGTTCAATTCTGTTCATTTGTTTGATTTTCGATGTTTTTTTGTTTTTGTCTGTATTTAAAATATAAGATGAAAGCTTCAGTGAACTTTTCAAGCGTTTTCTGTTAAACTTAACCTGAGCAGAGTGAAGTTTCAAACTTAAAGAGTTTTTAACTTTTTCTGATAAAAAACGCCTTATGATTTAACGTCTATTTAGTTATTTTAATTAAATTGAATCGCTCTACTCGTAGGTACTTAATGAGGTTTGACGTGATTTAATTTATTTGTCTAAACTAATAATTATTCTATTAGAGAAAAGATTTGATTTTTTATATATGTTCGTTTGTTACGTTTTAACGCAAAAATGGCTGAATATATTTGGATGAAGATTGGCACATGGGTAGACCATTACCTGGCCTTGGACATAGAATATTTTTATCCCGATATTTCCACGAGATCGAGACTTATGCGGGTAAAACCGCGGGGCGCACCTAGTCACACTAATATTATAAAGGCGAAAGTTTGTGGGGGTGTGTGTGTGTGTTTATATGTTTGTTACTTCTTGACGCTTAAACGGCTGGACCAATTTTGATGAAATTGTATGGAGGTAGCTGACACCCTGGGTTAACATATAGGCTACTTTTTATCCCGATATTCCCACGGGATCGACATTTACGCGGGTAAAACCGCGGGGCGCAGCTAGTATGCTATAAATCCAAAAAATAATCCAAAATAAGTTGGTAATAGTAATAAAATTAGGTGTACTCAACAGCTTGACAAAATTACTTAGTAGGTATTCTATAAAACACAAGCTGATTCTTTGACTGCTTCGTTGGTCGATCGCCAGCGCTACTGCGGATCCTGTGGGGTCGATTCCTAGGTCGGACAGTGTTATTGGGTTTTTTAGTGTTATTGGCCTATATGTTAAACCAGGGTGTCAGCTACCCCTATACAAAATTTTATCAAAATTGGTCGCGCCGTTTGAGCGTGAAGAAGTAACAAACATATAAACAAACACACACACTCACAAACTTTGCCTTTATAATAATAAGTGTGATCGCATCATATCATTTGATGTTAAAAATAGGCCGGATAAAAGAAAACAAAAATTGAACGTAACGTAGGAATCCCTTATACTGGCATTACCTACGGATTGAAAAATTATGTTACTACTTTTAACAGATTAAAAAAATCTCCTCATGTTTTTAGGGCATCGAAAAGTACAATTATTATCTTAAAGAAAACCTAAATATTTCGCACAAGAAAAGCCCAAACAATACAAACAACTTCGAAGTCTATTAAATATTTATAACACAATAGGTACATTATTTGCCCAAGTTTCTCGAAACTGATCGATTGTTTAAAAGTTAAAGCTAGATCCAAAGTTTCAAGTACAATCCGGAACTCGCTACGCGGATTTGAACAATAGCACAATACGGCAATACGAAGGATCTCGGGACTTCAAAACATTTCAAATCTTTCTCTGTAGGTATCGTAGGTTCAGGTACAGTCAGCCTCTAAAATTGTAGAAAGAATGATTGTCTTTCTGCACAAACAAAACGCACAAAAATAAAAAAGTATTGTGTGTGTGTAATAATCTGTGTATCATTGTGTAGCTACAATTATTGCTTTGAGTCTACACATTGATACAATATAATTGAACAAAGATTATAGACATTTCATTTAATTGCTTTAAATTAATTTTGGTCGATGGTCTTTTCTAGGCTGTCTGTACACTTTCAGATTTTAACAGAAAACATTTTATTTTGCTATTTTGACTTCCACATTCTATAGATACTTCATTTAGCTGATATTTGAAGGAAAATCTTCGGCATACCTACCATTAACCTATGCCATATTGAAGTTGACACCAGGAAAGTCCTGGATGAAATTGATTCAATTCCAACAAACGTTTTACTTAAATGGGCCTCTACTTTTCTTTTCTTTTTTGAGATGTAAATTATAAATGATTTTATTTCTGTAAGTAGGTTTGTACAAACACTTACAAGTCAATTATATTTTTAATTAAAAACGAGATGAGGTCCGCGTTTCCTATCTGACTACACTGAGAAGAAAGGCCGAAACAAACTCAGAGGTCACAGTCTCTTTTAAAGTCCAGACATAATCTTGGTCAGATCATATGAAGACCATGTAGATTAGTGTCTGAAATGGACTTTTAAGGAAATAACCACACAGATTGAGTGGACCTGTACAGTCAGTGCACCCATTTGTCAGCAATCATGCAGCTCAACTCAAAACTTAAGGAGCTCAACGATTCGACGAACAATACCTACCAAAGAAAGGACATTTGGGTAGGCCGAATAAATTACTCAAACTGCCAGACCATGACTGTAATCTTTTGACATACCAAAGAACCCTAATCTTGTTGCCGGCATGGCGGCAGTGTTAATTGTGTCAAAATATTGAACTGCGGGGTATTTGCTTATCACACCATCAGTAGCAATGGCTTTCATTTTGACAGCTTTTTTTTTATTTTTTTTTATTACTAAATGGGCCCGCTCTTGACCCCGATCACGCCTGATGGTAAGCGATAGATGAGGTCTATGATGGAACGAGCGTGCCCAGAAGATGCCTGTTCACTCTTGCTTTGAAGGCAGACGGGTTAAATGTGGGCGGGAATACAGATGCCGGCAGAGAGTTAACAACATTCATAGCATTATTTACGTGGTTGAGCAGACAATTTTTTTCCAACATATGAAGCAATGGATTAGCAATATCCTTCAAAATAATTCAGGTTGAGACCGAAGTGTTTTAGGCAATAAGGATGCAGGGCTTCATATCATAAAGATATAATTTATCAGCAAAGTGCATCCTGCCTTTCCTTTGAAACCATCTATATTCAGGTATATAGGTAGGTGATATATTCAGGGGGTCCATTCAGGTTCTATTTTCACAATTTAAACGACTGAATGATACGAGAAGGATACGAAGTAAATACTGCCGACCACTGAAACCTAGCTAGTCAATATTCTCTCAATAAAGGCAAGGGGGAGTGCCCACTGTACCAAGGCAGTGTTAATGAAATCTCGCATGTGTGCTGCACACCTTAACGAAGCAAGAGACTGTCAAATTGAAACCCGTGTATACCTTTGTGATTGAGGATGTGATTTATGTAAGTAACTAAGCAGGTATCGAAGAGATGTACAGCTACATTAGAGATTTGAAAGGGATGTGTCAGTGTATTTGAGCTCAAAGAAAGCGGTGAGTATGCTAAAAATACTGCACATGTTACAGTAGGTTGCTAACATGACTGAATGGAGTTTCTGGTTCTTTAAAAGATTGTGCAGGGGGGAGCCGGAGAGAGTAGTTTTCCGACGTACTGCTAAGGTAGAGAAATTACTGGTTTTTAAACAAGTTCCATCAGATCCTTACATTACAATATCGTATCATGATCCCGTAAACGTTTTGCTAAAATATTGTTGAAACTGGCTCTTCATAAATTGAGTTTTCTTAAAAGGAAGAATTTCTTTACTTGGTTTCTTTGTAAGTGCCTACTTACATTGATTTCTCAATAATTTTAGGGCTGATTTACCTACCTGTTTTTTTTTCATATAATTATGAACCTAATTATACCTATTTCATAGAGGAAGCTAGCGCATTGGTCGTACAATTAGGTAGGTACTGTAGGGGAGGTAAGAAAATCAATTAAACAATATCTTTCAGATGAATTAAATAAATAAGGAATTATTGTTATTTACAATTTTATCCTTATCACTTGGCTTGTCAGCCAACTTACACGCCGAAGAAGGCATTTTATATTCTAATCTTAAACTTAATTCAGTTTTGTTTCGTATTTGTTCCCAATAACATTGAACGGACTCGCAGAGGCAAGCATCAAATACGTACACCACATTCATTTCTAACTTTTTAAGCCGAGTCGTCAATCGGAACGCCCACCACCCAAACCAGACCAAACTTTTTTCTGCTCTAAAACGTATAATGTAACAGAATAGTCTGGAATATGATCGAGCACGTACGTTTGAGCCATTAGTGAGCTGGCGCGGGAACTGCCGAACTAATGTCCGATACGTGAGCTGGGCAGGCGGTATGCGCCCGTAAATATAACCTGTGCTGCTCCTGCGTTCGTTTGCAAATGCGTTTTTTGGCGATGTGGAGGTTGCATTTGGAGTACGGACTTAATCATTATAATCTCTAGACCGTATTTAGGCCATCGTGGCCAATTTCAACGGAGAACTAGCCTTCGGCGCGGGAGATATTATAATGCATGAGTGTGTGTGCAGACACAGGTGCACTCTTTCATCCCTCGCTCTCATAATCCGACACTGCCGAAGAGAGATCAGACGCAGACATTCTAGCTATACTTAGTACTTATCCTAAGTTTCATGGCATAATTATATTATATGTTCCGTTTGCAGTCACAACAGACAATAACACACATAGGCGTCACTTTGAACTCTCGGGTTTATCACATACCATGCCCCTTATGTTGGTATGTCCAAAGTCGCCATACGCACATGTGCACTTCTGCTAAAAAACGCCACTGATGCCGCGATGATGGCGTCCCCACATACTGGGCCCAGTAATAAATTACCATCGACTCGTAAAGAAGCAGAAGATCACATGTAAATTATACTACCTAATGGAAAATTTAGGTACCTACCTACCTACCTACATCATATGATATGAATGAGCAGGGGTGTATCTATAGTAACACCCACATTTCACCAGTTATGTTTAAGTCCCATGTAATAGGGATGAGCCTATTGCCACCAATTACCTACTTACGGTTATTAGCGCACTAACGAACAAATAGATAAAGACGTTGCATTTTGTTATAGGATGATGCAGATAAATATATTAAAATTTTATGATATGCAGACAACAATACAAGGGTTTAAGTATTTATAAAAGTTGCTTCAAGATAAGTGACGATATTAAATGTCAAAAATGTTAATCACGTTTCAAGCAAGAATAAAATTTTTGACGTTGATTATCGTATCGGTGAATGGGATTCCCTTGGAGTGACACCAATCAATTACTAATTCAAACTATCTTTACTAACTTATGCAACAATAAAAACAGAAATTCGTTAATATTACAAAGGACCACATATAACGTAGTTCTCGTCGCGCTGCTTATACATAAAATATGTGATGAAATAATATTTATTTAAATTACAGCTCCCTGGCGAACGTACCCTTTTCACAGTTGAATATTTCATGTAGCCAGCATTTAGTTCGAGACTTGTGTACGTAGTAAATACATATCTTTTTGTACATACAAACATGTTTTTTTTGTGATTTAGGATACATATCCTAAATTTCTCTTGAGACATGTACATATTTACTTTGACGTAGGCTTGTTTCGTACTGTGAAATAATAATGAAAAACAAAAAACGGTGGCTCACCGAATCGCAAAGTTAGCCTTGAGGTTTGCCAAAGAGCAATGGAGCGCAGCATACCATACGTACGTGACGTAGAGGTTTTGACCGTGTGTACCTACTTGTGTTTGAAGCAACATTTTTTTTTATAACCGACTAAAAATGTCTATGCTGGAAGGTCTAGAGGTCTAGACTTACGTGCTGCAAATACGGGTTACAAATACACTTTCTGCGTCGATCCCTTACAGCCTGTATAATTTGATAATTAAGTATTGAAATAACACAGTCATACCTAATCGCTGTTTATTTTAGAATTGTGGCATAACATTTACCTAAATAGACCGAGCTATTGTAGATTCCGCTTTGGTGTTATTATCTACACTTTGCTTTAAAGTCGAACTGTAGATATATAAATTATTTAAAATTTTATCCGTCAATATTTTCATCAATTGTGGACCGATTTTAAAAATTCTGTTTTCAGTTGGTAAGCTTGCGCAGAGCAGTGGTGTTCGAACCCAGGCAGGCGCTTTACTTTGTGGAAATAATTTCATCACCATTGCTCTCAAAACGGTGAAGAAAAACATCGTGACGAAACCGGTACGTCCTAGAACCAGAAATGGAATCTACCAACCCGCACTGGGCCCGCGGGTAGATTACACAGCCCACTCCTTCTAGAAGAGAGGGGGCCTGTTTCCCAGCAGTGGGGGCATTATAGGCTGATAAGGTCCCAAAGAAACTTCCTGTCTCTGTCGTTTACATAGCAAGTAGTAATATACGAATTGGTATGGGGAAGTACCACAACTAAAAAGTGAAAAATAAAAACCGAAAAAAAAAAAACAACTGACTTCGGTGTCTTAGGTTCTGAGTATGTTAACCATTGACTCCGAAATTAAAGTTAGGTGTTTTTCACTTTGAAGGTTTTTTTTTTTGGAATTCTGTTTTTTTTGTCACATAAAAATCAAAAGCAGTATTTTCTCAAGTTCCAATAAAATCAATATTTATCATCCACCTGTTAGATGAACTAAGACAACCCGCTGGCGTCTGATAGATTAGCTCGAGAATTATCTTGACGGACCCCTGATGTCCGACCGGAGATTGAATTAAACGCTCTCTGTTCGATAAAATTCTCGTCTTGAAAAGCGTTAGTAAAATACTTTGGCATCGTAGTTACTTACGACCTTAAGAAGGTAGCTGGGACTGGTTGGATGCGGAAGGGCGGAGGACAGGGTGTTGTGGCGCAGCCTGGGAGATAGAGGCCTGTGTCCAGCAGAGGACTGCGATAGGCTGGGTTGAGTTAGGTACTTACAAACTTAATACAAAGCTTCCACGTAACATTATGTTAGGTCTCATAAGTTTTAGGATTATTTGGATTCGTAATACCGATCTCCGACGAGACTTTTTACAAAGTTTTACACAGTGGTAATGTTCCAAGTAGGTACAGTTTACATAGTAAAATAATATTCGCCTCCCATGTTGGCTCGAGTTATAAAGAAAAGAAAGAAGAAAGCAAATACATTTATTTAGCACCGACTAAAGGGAACACACCACAACCTAGAATAGCTCATGTCGTGGTGAACAGAGAAACCAGTCAACAATTTAGAAGGAAAGAGAACTAGCAGGAATTACTGTCTACAATTTTCAAGTTATGGAACAAGAAACTTGAAACTTTGACGACACGGTTGGCGCAGTGAATAAGCGATTGACTGCTGCGCTGCGTGTCGCGGGTTCGATTCCCGCACGGAACAAATATTTGTATGACCTACAAATAGTTGTTCCGGGTCTGGCTGTTTGTGTATGTGAGTTTAAATGTTTGTAAACGCACCCACAATACAGGAGAAATTCCTAGTGTGGGGCAATGTTTTCTTAAAAGAAAAAAAAGAAAAAATAACTGAATGTCTTTAACAAAATTCAAATTCCATTGCAATCAAAAACTTATTAGGATCTTTTTGTTACAAATGGTCACTCAAAAAACAATTTAGAATACATTTCAGTAAAGTATATAACTGACTAAGTGGCGATGGAATGTAAATTGGCTGGCAGGCTGTAAGGGGCTTGTGGCTAAGTAATAACAGTTGCACGGGTCGATCGATCAGGTTAAGCTACGCTTGCCGCGGTTGATACGTGGATGGCTGACCATCTTTACATACGGTGTTCACCTGCGTCCGGTGAGACTAGAAACCGACCTCAACATACATATTTCGAAAAAGGTTAGGTAGATGACTAACAAAACTGTAGATGAAATACCTACTACTACTTCCTACAAATATTTATTAGAACTTTTGCCATAAGTATGTCTTATTAAGACAACTTTATGAACTGTATCATAAGAAACCATCACACCTATAATCCCCAAAGGGTTAGGCTGAGACGTCCCTACCATGCGTGGTCGCATTGCGCTGTACTAACATAATTAAAAGCTATGGTAGCAGGCGACTACGGGAAGGTACTTTCTTGTTTCATCCTTTTCAGTAGTCGGGTTTTAATTTTTAAAATTATTTTTATTTAATTATTTTGGGGTTTATTTCAATAATATTTATATTTTTGAAATGTGATTAAGCCCTGTCATTTGATACCCAACAAGGCACCATCCTAAAATATTTATTTTTAAATTCATTATTTTATGTCCTCTAGAGGGCGCCATATTGAATTTAGTGTGACGTCACATAGCCTATAACTAGCGGTCGGTCAAGGCGCTTCTTATGATACCTCATTTGTCAAATTATTATAAGTACTTTTGAAGTTATGAGGGAACAGATGAACATACATAAATACATACACACCAGTTAAAATCATGCCCTCCGTAGTCGGGTAAAATTAATTTTCTTTTTGTCCATGAAAAATACATAAAGGTGGAGTGCAATTGTAGGTAGCTGGCTAGAATTTCCCAGTAGATACCTATACATCCAGGTTGCACCAGATAGGATTACATACGGTGACAAATAGCTAGTCGCGCGCACTGGATAACAAGATTCCACTCGCGTTCGGGATCGCAGGCGATATGAAATTGTAGAGAATAGTGATATTGTCAGTTATATCTAGTGTACGGATGATAGAGTACCTATGTATGGAACTTTATTAATACTGTACTATAGTATGGATACTGTGGGCTTTGTGTTAAATGTCGAGCTTTTCTTTAAAGAGGCCTCGATCTGTCGACTCATTATTGGAAAAGGCTTAGGTATCTACAAGTCTGATGAGATTTCCATGCAGACTTTCATCTCCTATTTACTCCTTTAGGGAATGAATTTTCAAAAATCCTTCATTATTACTCACTTTCGTGTATATTCTTGTGCTAAAATTATAATAAAATCTCAAAGTATTAAATAGAAACGGAAACTTTAGTCACATTTAAAATAATTATATTGCATAGAAATGAATAAATAAAGGCTATTATATATATGCGTCTTGTTTGTACTGAAACATTTATCACTTTTTTACAAAAACAGGCGCCTAAAAAAACCATATATTTACTAAACTATAATCGAGTAGCTTAATAAATAAGCTTTCTAATAAGGTACATCACGCGTTAGCGTTTAAAAATCTTCGGAATATTATACCATTTTTGACCTCTCTTTTCACGCAGCCGAAGCTACTTAATTATATTAAGAACTATTTATATTTAAGACCTTTTGTGTAACATATTTTATGCAAAACAAAGATTCTATTCTATTCAGTTACTTATTAACTTACTTGCGAAGACCACTGCCATCTGTGAAGTATCTGCAACACGTATTACGGTTTTCCCTTAGACCCATGTTCTCGCCCGGCCCTGGTGCAAGCCATGGTCCGGGGCGAGAGGGAGTGGGAGGCAGTCACCTCCTTCTGCGAAGCAGTCATGCTAGCGAAGGAGGTGGCGGGACGGCTCAGGGAGAGAGCCTCCCGTCCCAGCCGCCGCGGGAGACGCTCAGGGCGTCGGGAGCCGCGCGACGACTCCCGGCCACCGTAGGCGCGGGCCTGCGGGCGGAGAGTAATGGGTAGCTCACCGTCCGACCAGGACCAGGCCCGTGCCGGACGGCGCGTACGTGTTCCACGCGCGCCTCAAAGAGATGTCAGCATCGAGGAGGGGCCCCATAGGGCCGAAGCCTGCCGGGTCAGCGGGATTGTCCGAAAGGGTTACCGCTGGCCCGGAACATAAAGGGCTAAGGAAGGAACACGGATGGGTTTTAGTCAGTAAGAGTCTGACACTCCCTTCCGCTCCACCCAGAGCGGGAGGGGTCATTTGGTGATTTCCCATCCGCAAAAAAAAAAAACAACCCATGTTCTGTAATCGTTTACGAGTAAAATAAATTTCCAAGAGTAGGTAATAACCGACCTGCTAGGTAATTGCGTAACACACTAAAAGTAGCATCGGCTTTCATTTTGACAGTTCAGCAACATTCACTGCGTTATTTACGTTGATGAGCAGACAAATCTCGAATATATGAAGCAATGGATTAGCAATATCCTTCAAAATGATTCAGGTTGTGATTGGTAGAGTGTTACGCAGGTGCAGCTTATTGAATATGGCGATGGTTACTTTATTAATTGAAAATACCTACCCCCACATTTCCTTAGTCGCTTAAGTTGCTTTATACTAGAATAAATAAGTAAATAGGTATTTAGCTAAAGAATTCCTTTGCAACGTTAGAGAGTAAATAAATATAAACTGCAGCAAATTGTGTTTCGATCTTAAATGTAACAGAAATAGCTTTTCAGCTGTTTGTCTTGTAATTTAGTTGTTTCCACGTAAAGGGCAATTACTTTGCTCTAGCTAAGAGAAATCGACAGGGTATAAATGCTGGGAATTCACTCCAGAGAGCAGTTTAATTACTGAAACTAGAGGCAAATACTAATTATATTTGTCTTTAGAAAATAAAGTCTTTATAGACACTTTTTTTTTAGGTAAACCTCTAATTGGCGACTGTGTAAGTCCGAGGCTATTGATACCTTTTCATTTTACCTACTTAAGATATATTATATGTACATAGAAGCTGTCGGTTTACACTATTAACTAAAAACCGGGCAAGTACGAGTCGGACTCGCACACGAAGGGTTTTGTACCACAATTTAAGGAAAAAAAACGGACAGCGGAGGCTTAGTAGATAATAGGGTACGTTGGCACCTTCTGGGTACGGAACCCCAAAAAGCCAGCTTGTTTCCTAGTATGTAACATGCTTTTTTGCATATTCTCCATGTGCAATACAATTAGCAAGTAAAACATACTTTTTCGTATACACCATGTACAGTCAACAGCAAAAGTAGATGATCAAAATCAGAAATTCAATAGGAGTCAAAACTGATCAGGAATATAATATATGGCAGCTGTACTAGTAGTTAATGTTTGGTATAATTTACAATCACATACTTTTGATTCACTTCGACGCCACACAGTTCTGACGCGAACTCCGTTCATTAGTATTGAATTTCTGATTTTGATCATCTACTTTTGCTGTTGACTGTACATGGTGTATACGAAAAAGTATGTTTTACGGGCTAATTGTGTTCTACTGGTAGCATCTACTCGAAGTTAGAATGTGTTTTGCTACTGCTTAGCATACGTGGACTCCGGGCTGAAGTTAAAGCGTTGATAGACGGAATTTTTCAGTATTTGACGCGGCAGTGTACCACGAAATTCGCCAAACTGACAAACAAACGCAAGCCTACCAAATCTACCTAATTATTCGAAATTCCTAGTAACCCAATTATCAATACCTACTACTCTAAACCAATCCAACATTAGGGATGCCACCCACAATTTGCACGTTTATAATTTACACAGACGAGTGGACCGCGTGTTGCATTTAGTATGCTCGTCACATGCCCCCGCGCCGGATTGCGTGCCACCCCTAATCACGTTGCCTTGTCCAACCAATAACTGTTCTATTCATTCGTTAGTCTATTTTAGGCTATTGATACTTTAAATTGAATAAATTTTAATGAAGGGGTTTCCTTTTTTTATGTTTTTTGAGATGAAATGTTTTTCGAAACGAAGCGGTAGGTTACTCCCAGACATTGTAATCATGTTTTGTACTGGACCATACCAGCTGGGATCAGTGGGAACCTTCTGGTTACGGAGATATTGAAGATAAAAATTTCAACTTTTACTGACGTTTTTTTACGAAAACAAGTTTTTAATGTTATAACACAACGTTTCCGGATGACAGCGATGTGGATTACGAGTACTTTGTAAGTGTTCTTTGTTGACGTGACAACGTCTTAAATTAGGTTGCGGCTGGGAGTCACTTATGAAAAAGTGTAACGCTCGGTAACGTTACGATGAGTCACCGAACGAGAGAGAGGCCCGCCGAATGCCTTGCGTCTCTCTCCCACTCAACTATTCTACCGAGAAAAAGACGTTGTCACGTAAAATCTTCGCCCGTAAAACCGACTTTACAGGCAACCATTTTTGACGTGACAACGTCTTAAATTAGGTTGCGGCTGGGAGTCACTTATGAAAAAGTGTAACGCTCGGTAACGTTACGATGAGTCACCGAACGAGAGAGAGAAAGACGTTGTCACGTAAAATCTTCGCCCGTAAAACCGACTTTACAGGCAACCATTTTTTTTTTGTATTTATTTGTACCTATACAAAGTAAGTTAGTTAACCATTTAATTTAATATAGATATTAAATTAAATGGTTAACTAACTTAAATAACAAACAACAATAACAAACTATTTCTTAAAAAAAAAAAGTTGCTTTCAATCAAATTTTTGTGCAATATTACATAATTTGGTGTACAGGCACCAGCACATCAAGCTACTACAATCTGTCAAATTTATTCAATAGATTTTCAACTTTATCGCTACATTATAAGGTTCAAAGTTGATTGGGAAAATTTGACAGTTTCGGGTAGCTTGATGTGCTGGCTTCTGTACAGAAAGCGCAGTTAACGGCTATGTGATGTGTCTTTTTAACCGACTTTCAAAAAGGAGGTCATTACACCCTGTATTTAAACAAAGTACCTGACAATATCAGTTAAAATAAACATTTCCGAATTAGTTTAAATTGAAACAATAGTATCTTGTTCCGATCTATAGGTAGGTATATAGTTTGCTTGTTGATAGGAATTTCATTAAAACGCCGGTAAATTACGGTCCAGTGATTTGTAACAAACGACCGAGCGAATTAAAATCTATAGGAATTACATTGCAACGTTACCAGGAACTGATCATAAAGTTTTGTGAATAACTTTCGTTTGTTTGTTGTACAAGTAAGTAAATTGCACAAAACTGAGATGTTTAATTTAGCAAAATATAAAACAACTAGCAGCGCCCCGCGGTTTCATTCGCATAAGTGTCGATCCCGTGGGAATATCGGGATAAAAACTATCTTATCTCCTTTCCCGGGACTCAAACTATCTCTAAATCGGTTCAGCGGTTTAGGCGTGAAGAGGTAACAGACAGACACACTGAATTTTTGACAGTTCTTCCATTCAAAAACTGTCAGACGTCAATTTTGTTCCAGGAATAAAAATTATCTGTCGATTGAAAAATCAGCCCTTAGGATAGTAACCTACGTGGGGAAGGTAAAGTGCTTTTTTCTGTATACCTATTTAAGATTAAGTATTCCAAATATAATTTTCCTGACAAAACAAAATAAATATAATTCAAAATGAAATGAAAATCTAGTTCCATTTTGAGATAAGCGCCATTTACCATTCGCAGGTAAATGCCACCATTTACCTTCCTTCCCTCGATAATTTGAATTGAATTAAAAGAATTCCCTCCTGTAAGGCATAGATAACAACGAAAAATCGAATTTAATTTTAATTAAAGAAAACCCATTAACTGTCAATCAATACCTACTGAAAATAATTATGATTTTGCATAAAACAGTCACGCTTCAGTGAACTATGAAATTCCCTTATCTATGAGCCCCCGATGGACAGCGACACAGGAAGGTATAATAATACGGAATTAATTTATATGCTAATTGCTGGCCAGAGTGCCACTGAAATTTTCCGATTGGGAAATTAATCGAAACGACCACCGCGTCGTTGTTATAAGGATCGATAGGTAGAATTAAAATGGAGCTTGAATAACTAATACTTAATAGTTTTGATATTAGTTTTTCGGATCCCGCGAAGTATGTAGGAAATACCTACGTGTAAACTTTTATAGCTAAGGTACAGACGCCACCACATTAAGCTACCCGAAACTGTCAAATTTTCCCAATCAATTTTGAATCATATAATTTAGCGATAAAGTTGAAAATCTATTAAAGAAATTTGACAGATTGTAGTATAATAGCTTGATGTGCTGGGCCTGCAGTCTCGACATAGATAGCGATCGCTTTACGACCGAATTCGATCGCAAAGTCCTATCGATCCGGATTTAGCGATATTTGGTAGTCTCGACTCTCAAAGTTATCGATTGTCATCGGTATCTTACCGAAGTTTGTCGCAAACTTTACGATTTTCGTAATGTTTACGAATATATTTTGCGAGCATTTTTGACAGATGTAGAGACTTGCGTTTGTCGTAAGGATCGTTAAGGCTAGCGATTATTGTCAGTATTATTTAGCGATCGGTAGTTTGCGACAGCGTCGCTATATATGTCGAGACTGCAGACCCTGGTATCTGTACCTAAGTACTAATGAATATTGCTATGATGTAACTTAGTAATATTTATTTATTGTATCTACGAATGCTCCCGAATGTTTTTAGAAAGCTTTTCCTAATGCCTGAGTTCTCTTTGAAGAAAATGCGAGGGTCTTTATATTTGTAATAGATAGTCACTCATCCACGAACCGACCGCGGCAAGCGAAGCTTAACCTTCTATCGACTTGAGCGGCTGTTATCGTTTAGCCACGAACAATAGTCCGAAACAAAAAAAAACATGGCGCTAAAAAGCTTACGGGTTCCTACTAAAGGAAAGCCTCGTTAAAAGACGATTTCCCAGCTTGTCGCAACAGAAATGCAAATGAGATTAAAACGTTCACAAAGACAATTAATCTGCATCTAGACGAGACGTTTCCCTAATTACAGGTGAGGATTCCTAGAATACTTCCCTGTAGCAATTTATATCAAGCAACATTGCAGATGACGAACATATTTCAGGACGTATGCAGAAAGGCAATATTTTAACTCCGGGGAGCGGAATTTAGTTCCGTAGTTTGTCTCCGCTCCACTGGAAATTCTAGGAGATGTAGAATCTCATGTAAGCGCCACGCGTTGCAACTTTTGTTCAAGATGTTATTCCATGTGAGTTTGTTATGTCATTTTGGGTAATGGGATTTCGGTTGCATGTTTTACATAAAGACGCTGATGTAGTTATTGTAATAAAACCGTGAAGCACATTCTAAAGCGATCTTTTCTGCATTATTTCGTGGGTTCAAGCTAGGTAGACAAGGACTAACTTCAAGCTAAAAGTTTGGGTTTTCAAGACCGCTTTGTACCTATACAAAGACTGAAATAAATAACATGATTTTGAGTTAGTGGTAGGTACTAGTTAATCTAAATCGTTATAGGTAAGTAGGTTCTTACTAAACAATCTAAGTATTGATTGAAGCAAAGGTACTGTAAAGGTTGTCTGCAAAAATCGATCTTACGTACATTTGACTGACAAGCGGAATGAAAAGGATAATAATTAGGTATTTTAACTGAAAAGTATTGTTTTAATGATGTCCTACAGTACCTTAATAATCAGAACAACCTAATTAAAAACCCTCCTAGGGTAAAATCTCTTAACAACTAGGAAAAAGCCAACATTTTCCGTACACAATTTTTCTTTGTTCATCGTCGTACCTACCTGCAGCGAGTGACGTGACGTCGACGTGCCCCAGTGACAATCAACGTGCCTTATTAAGATAAATGATGCTTGCCCTAACGTAAGGGAAATCTCACCCACGCCAAATGTTTGGTGACCAAGGACGGGATTTTGATGGGTTTTGTCACGAATAGCAACGGTAATGAATGTCTAACAAGTTCGTTTTTGGAAGCCCTATTAAAGGAGGCAGTTATGACAATGTTTCGTATTCTAGAATGATTTTTGGACATACATTTATGTTGGAATGTCGTTCGGAGATTGAATTTGAATTGATTGAAAAAACCTACGGGCCTTAGAGAATACTTCCCGATTGCTAATTTAATTTATACAGCGTATTCATACCTAGTTCTGACGATATCGAAAAATTCTAAAATAAACGGGCCGATTTCAGCCAGCTGAGATTTCCTGATTTGTAAGTCCTTAATGTCTTCTTTAAAGAAGTGGTCACATTAAGGACTATTAATATCTAGCTAGGTATAAGTATATATGTTACAGCCAAAGTAATAAATCCAGATATTATATATAATAACTAGCCATTATTTATAATGTCTACTCAATTTAGATAAAGTGATAATTGACACAGAATTAATCACATTAACTAGCAATTTTACATAATATCTTCGAAGACTTGGATAATGTAATAAAACAAGTAGACTATAAAATTATATTTCAATTTGCCTTAAGCATACCTTAACTATATTTGTGTAGCAATATTATACTGTTATTTGAAAAGTAATAATTATAATGTTTATTTTAAGAATTAAAATAACATTGTCATAGATAATAATTTTACGTTAATTAATATAGTTATAAAGTTATTTAACTTTAATTTATAAAGTAAATTTAAAGCTCACTAGCCATAAAACAAAATTTAAAAAAACAGAGATCAATACAAGTATTCGGTATCACTCTTTAAAGACTACAATAATATTTTTTTTAAATGAACTGACATGAATTAACTGGGTAGTAATTATTATTTATTCTTACAAGTAAGGCTCTTGTGACATTTTGAGTTACACATGAGGTTTGACTTTTTACACCCTACACACCTATTAGAAACGCATTCTCCAGTACAGTTGCAATGCTGAAATCCTTGGCCGCCAAGATGTGATTCTTTTTTTGCACATTCTCTGCTGGTAACTTCATGTTGGGGAACGATATCAACTGTAATAAACGTTTCTTTACAGACAGTGAACTGATTCCTTGCGTAAAGTTGATTTAGAATCCCATGCTCAGTGCCTAACTTATACTTTCCTTCTGTCTTCTGAGAAATTATGACAGCCATAATGTTTCTATCATCGGCTTTGGCGCGGTCTACATCAGGAATTTTCACCACTACATTATCGCCTGTATTAGCAGCAGGATATTTTACCGAAGATAGAGCTAACATTTTATCTGCTTGCTTTTTCAGAGATTGTCCAACAAATTTTCTGATGTTTCCAATATCTTGTTTCTTTTTATCGAGAGCAATTACTATTTCTTGGTCACTTTGTGTTATATTTGACGGATCTATTGCGTCAGCCACGAGATCGCGGTGATCACGGGGATGAAGAGCGGGAGGGGTAACAAGTCAGTTAGACCGTATTTATTACTTTGGCTAACTTTGACCCGCTATTATAAATAATATCCGGATAAAGTGATTAATTTATCACATTGTCTAGTCAATTTTGCTATTATATATAATGACCAGTCATTATGTATAATAGCTATTTAATCACTATGACTGTAACATATACATACATTTCATATCAAGATGGACCAGTGTTTGCTTTGATTTCTGTCAGACACACTTCCTGAAATAAGAGGGGGGGCTTTTATCCATCGCAATATTGTTAATAGACTATTGTTCGTCTTCTATTTCGTCGACTACCTCGCGGCCTCGGTCTAGTGGTCGCAAGCGCTACTAGTGAGTATGAGGTTCTGAGTTCGATTCCCAGGTCGTGAGCTTTTTCCATAGGATTTTATTAGGTACCTGGGACTTAGACACCCTTCACCCTGTCTCACCCTTCGAGGATTACAGGCGTGAAGTGTTTTTGTGATGTAATTTTGTTTCGTTTTTTTTTTTTACTTTATTGTACAACAAAAATACGATTATTAATACAAAACATACAATGGGCGGCCTTATCGCTTTCTGCGATCTCTTCCAGGCAACCTTGGATGGAATGGACAGTGATTGCGTGGATATAAAAAATGGGGTTGTCAGTGATGCAAAATAATATACCTACTATAATAGATACATATATATTATATATATATAATGCTGTTCAATAGATAGAGATACTTAGGTATATAAATGCATTTTAAATAGATATACCTATAAACAACGAAAATAAATGACGACTACAGATTCTGACACTATTATAATAGCAGAGGCCCTGAACAGAAAAGCTATGTAGCTTCAAGACGTATTTTTATAAAAACATTGCAGTACTCAGCAGCAAGATACGGTTACGAAAAGCTATAATAACCATCTACCACAGGTTCATTTAATCCTCATTACCCTTTGGTTCCGTTTTTACCCTTTGGGTACGGAACCCTAAAAATCAGCTGTTCCCTACATTTTGACGACATAAACGAACATAAATAGTGGGAACAGCTGATTTATTTTTCGCGATTTCAGGTTTGGTTCCATAGTAAAAGTTTTTCATAATGATGAGAACAATGACCTCTTAAGAGGTTGTTAATGTTTTACCAATAACCCTGTATATTTATTGGATCGCCAACAGAGGGTACAAAGTTACATGCATGTTAACATAAACAGGGACAACTACAAGTGTGCGCTTCCAATTATAGGCGACCATATCATTCACTTAACATCTAGGTACCTAGGTACAGACGCCAGCATATCAAGCTACTACAAACTGTTAAATGTCTTTAATAGATTTCCAACTTTATCTCTAAAGCATAAGGTTCAAGGTTGATTGGGAAAATTTGACAGTTTCGGGTAGCTTAATGTGCTGGCGTCTGTACAACAAGTTTGACAAAAATTAACACATTAAAATAAATCACAATACAATACACGAAAATCATAGAAAGGAAAATTAAATTAAAAGCTAAAGCAATTAAAAAACAGTTCAGGCACAAAATAAAAAATAAACAAACAATACAAACTAATTTCAAACAAATTGAAATAAAATAAACTAATAATTAAAGAATAATCATAGAAGTCAACAGAAAAAACAATATTATTACTTGGATACTAGGACTTTTAGGTCTTTTTAGGGTTCCGTACCTACCCAAAGGGTAAAAACGGATTACTAAATAATAATAATAATCATTTTATTTCGGAATAATAAATCCATAAATTTGTTAGTAAAACATAAAAAAAACATAAAAACTGTTAGTACACATGCAGATTGGACAAATAATGGACGAGCGGGCAATCAAATTTCCCTGCAATGACATTCAGGAGACTGTTCGAGCTGCCCCGGACCCTCTGCAGCAGCGACGCGGCACGCTTACGTCTGATCGCCGCGAAGCCATCAGCAAACATTCCCGAAGCACTGCAGAAGCGTGGAAGCCCCAACAGCATCCTGAATGCATTGTTGTATTGAACTCGAAGAACATTGATGGCTTTCTGCGTACAACTTGTCCAGAGGCTGCACGTGTAAAATGTCTGACAATATGCTTTAAAAAGCGTCACTTTCACTTCACACGTGCAACGAGCAAACCTACGGACAAGCATGTTGCATCGAACCGCCAATGCTCTTCGTTCCCTTTCTACATCCAGATCATCTTTGATGCCCGCTGTTACAATATGGCCGAGATATTTAAATTGTTGAACACGATTTAAGTTATTACCAGCTAGTTTAATGGGAGGAAAACTTTCTGAGGACTTTGCTCCAAAAATAAGAACCTCACTCTTTTTGGCATTGTATCTTAAACCGTGTTCCTCAACATACCTCTCACAAACATCCAACAGCTTTCTTAAGCCTGAGACTGACGGGCTCAATAGCGCCATATCATCGGCGTAGCTGATATTATTAAACCCTACTCCATCTATATAACAGCCAGCCTGCAAGCTGCTGAGCTCACTAATGAGTCCGTCTATGTATAGGTTAAACAATATCGGAGAAGTCAAACCACCCTGTCTGACCCCACACTTCAACCTATACTCATCAGAATTGGCCTCAGCCCAACGCACACAATTCACCTGGTGACCATACCAGTACCTGAGGATCTTTATCATCTCTTCAGGCATATTTGCGTTGCGTAACTTACCCCACAACTTATCGTAATTCACCATATCAAACGCCTTTGACATATCAAGGAAGCAAGAAAAGACAGGACTCTGATTATCTACGTAATAGCTTACTGTCTTCTTTAGGCACAATATAGCAGTCTCTGTTGATAGTCCCTTGCGGAAACCGTGCTGCGCATCATGCAACGTAATATTCTTCTGTAGGTAGGTGTTCAAGAGACTATCAAAAACTTTTGCGACAATCGTTGCCAGCGAGATCGGTCTGTAATTTGACTTGTCCGACATGTCACCAGTTTTATTTTTAATAATAGGTACCACAACAGTTTTCATCATGTCACTGGGCAGATAGGAATGCGAGATACAAAAGTTATACAGCAACGCTAAGACTCGGGGCAAATGCTTACCAGCGTGTCTTAAATGCTCAACACTGAGCCCGTCGTGTCCGGGTGACTTACCACGTTTCATCTGACTAATTGCATTTTTTACGTCTTTCGCTGTAAATCTTATGGTAAGATTTTTCGGTATTGACGGCGCAGTACTAAACTCAACTTCACCCGAAGACGGCGGCGGTCCCAGCGGTGAATCAATTACAAACATATCTTTAAACATGTTAGATATGTCAGTGGCGTCAAACAGTCCATCGACACTCACCGGGAGGACAGTTGCATGGTTCATGTTTTTAGTACATTTCCAAAAATCTCGAAAATTATCTTTGTTGTGATGTGATGCAATCCGATCCATATTTATTTGGTCTTGGTGGTCCTGGCACCATTTCAGTTTAGCTTTAAACACATTTCTAGTTTTCACCATGTTATTGTACAGTTCACCATGTGAAGGTTTACCCGCTGACGCCCATAACAGAAAACTAAGTCTGGCCTCCCGATGAGCCCCGCTAACATGCCGATTCCAGCCTTTAATATAACCACCCTTCCTTTTGCAAGGCGGTCCATCAAATGAAGCAATTGCCGCGCTGCTCAGACTCGTTATTAAATTATTATACAATTTGTCAATTACTAAACGATGTTCTAATTTATCACAATTCATGTCACAACAATTACGAAAGTCATCAGGAAAATCAATCAATTTTAAATAACCATTACTTATTTCATTATATAAAGTCAACTGTTGCAAATGTCTATTACCCCATAAGATTTTATTTGATTTAATGTTACAATTATTATTCACAGGATTTAAATTCGGACTAATTACATTCAAATTACAATAAACAAATAAAGGAAAGTGATCGGACCACGTCACATCATATTTTACATTGACACTATTAACTGACTGAAAGGCTGACTCCGTCACCACACAGTGGTCGAGCCATCTTTTACACCCGTGAGCCTCGCTCACGAACGTATACGTACCAGATTCAGTACCTAACATATTTATATCCGCACACACCCACTTTTGCTCCACGCAAAAACTGTGCAACTCGTTACCAAATAGTTCATTAGGATGGGAATTAAAGTCACCGAGAATATATGAAGATCCTACCTGCTGTTCCTCAACGATTGCATTAATTCGACTGAGACAGTCTGTGAACTCACTCAGGTTCTCTGCACTGTTGGTTGGCATATAAACACTGAACACCAAGATTGATCTATCACATAACACAATTTTTATCGCTGATATACGCACCGAATCACAATCAATCACTGATACGTTCGAAAACGCGCTTTTCTTCCACAACAGTGCGACCCCTCCAAAAAGCTCCACCGTCTGTCCGTCTGTCACCAGACTGTATCTCATGAACCGTGATAGTTAGACAGTTGAAATTTTCATAGATGATGTATTTCTGTTGCCCCTATAACAACAAATACCTACTTACTAAAAACAGAATAAAATCAATATAGTGGGGATACAACAAACGTGTATTTTTCGGCGTTTTTTCCTTGTGGTACGGAACCCTTCGTGTGCGAGTCCGACTCGCACTTGGCCAGTTTTTTAAAGGTTGAAGAGGTGAGGTTCCAAGGTACTAATCAGTGGATCACTTCTCTCAAACCAAATTCCTATTTTACGATTTGGTTTAAGCTGTTTGATGTCTTTCGAAACTGTTATATAATGTAGACCGCATGCCTAATTATTCGTATCCACAATTTACCTCAACTTAAGTAATTAATGTAATCCCCGATTGTCTCCAGAATCCTTAACCGATTTGATTAATCATTTTCCTCAATTATTCTCCAATCAAACCAAAGCCCGATTTTACATTCTAATCGGTCGGAATTTAGAAAGTTAACCCGTGGGAGGTAAGTACCTATTTATTCATTGAAGTTACCAACTTAGCCAGCTTTTAAAATAAATAGTGATTGATGATGTATTGGAAATGTTGCAGTGCCCGACAGGGTCCATAATTGTTCCTATTGATTAATACTTATCACCTGTATGTGTACCCACATTATTGATTGCAATAAAGATTAATTAAATTTAAGTAATTATTGAATATCTGGAGCAGTGGCGGCCCCTTGGTAACGGCTGCGACTTACTTGTGAATAACACTCGTTTAACACTTCAGTTTTTTTAATCTCAATTATAAAGCAAAATATTTGTTCAAAATTGCTGCAGAAGTATATTGCAATTTTGAAGAAAGTTTTGCTCAATAACTGAGATTAAAAAAACTGAAGTGTTAATATTTTGCTCAATCCTAACTGAGATTAAAAAACTGTTGTGTTAATCGACTTTTGTTGCTGACTGTACTTACACTACATGATTACAGAGTAGATACCTATATAAATGTGTGTGTATGTTTATTCTATTGTACATCCACACAAATTACTACAATACGTAGGTACCCCTCACTCTTCATTCGGCCCCAAGAGGGTGAGTAAAGAGTACAATTAAAAGCCTTACGTTACCCAGTTTTCGGTAATTTGGGAAAATTGACCGCTGGCCGTGTGCAATTTGTGCTTAGCCAATTAGTTCTCGTTACTCATCCTCGGGTAGGATTACAGGTCGGTAGGCTGTTATTAACGCTGTCGTGTGTTTAAAACTTGAATAGAGGTTTGTCTGACTAGAAATGTAGGTAGGTACGAAGGTACCTACAGTCATTTTCAAAAGGCTGTAATTAGGTAGGTACCCAACATGTATTACACATTGATAGGTACAGTATTATAGAACATAGATTGTACCTAGACAATTAATTAAATTGTTGTCGATGTATAGGTACTTACATCTTTTTGAGACTGACTGTACCTAACCTACGTCACAGATCAGTCTATCCACTTACAAAAACTGAAATTAGTTAAATCCATAGACACTCTAAAATCCCTATACGATGTAACCACGACACTATAACTACCTACCTACATAGTGATATGCATATCTACGTACCTACAGGGGACACGGGGGGACAGGGAGGGTACGTACGTTCGAGTACATACCTACCTAGGTACCGACTTCTGCAACATGTATCGATATTTTTAAATTTCTTGATACAGGTCATAGAGTTGAGTGCTACGAGTCTTCCAGTTCTGCACTTCTGGCGTTATTGCCCAAGTTTCGAGAGCTCGCCCATATTTTCTTTGAAAAATTCGCACAACCCCTCGTAAACTTTCGCAATTTTCAATAGAAGCATCATTTTGAGTAGCAAAACACAGAAAACACGTAATTTTACGAGAACGTAGCGTGTTCACGGAGTAATTTAGCGGATGCTGTGGATCTGTAACTAATCTGTAACTAGTTTGATGGTTTGTGTGATGGTGGAGGCTTTTCACGAAAACTACCTACCAGCCCAACCTGCCTACGGATACTCTACCTATTGTTATTTAGCATGTTTGGTGAAGGTGAGCAGTGGTAGCCCAGTGGCATCGGCCGCGACTTACGAGTTGTAGGTCGTAGGTTCGAACTTAAGCAGGCGCATTACTTTGTGTAAATTATTTTATCATCACTGCTCTCAAAACGAAGGAAAGCATCGTGAGGAAACCTGCATGTCCTAGAACCAAAAATTCCGAAGACATGTGACATCTGCCAACCCGCACTGGGCCCACTCGTTGCGTCCCAGCAGTGGGAACGTTATAGGCTGATTATGCTATGTTTGATGATTGCGATACGAAGTCACTGTGAAATATTCGTTAGAATAAATAAAGAAGTGTCAACCAATCACTTTTGATTACTTAGGTTCTTTTCTTTTCTATGAAGGATAAGTTTCATATTAAATCCTACGTGCCTCCTACGGGCCCGTGGCTAAATAATAACAGCCGCACAGGTTGACCGATCAGGTTAAGCTACGCTTGTCGCGGGTGGTCTGTGGATGGGTGACCATCTTTACATACCGAGACCCCTCCGTGCCTTGGAAAGCACGTTAAGCCGTTGGTCCCGGCTGTCATTCGTGGATCTTTGACAATCGTTTCGGGTAGTCAGAAGCCCGAATGTCTGACAACCAGTCTTACCAAGGGGTATCGTATTACCCAGTAACTGGGTTGTGGAGGTCAGATAGGCAGTCGCTCCATGTAAAATACTGGTATTCAGCTGCATCCGGTTACACTGGAAGCCGACCCCAACATAGTTGGGAAAAAAGCTATGATGAGGTTGTTAGGTATCTACCTACCTGAAGTAAGTAGTTAGGTAGTAACCTACTCAAAACTACTTTACTAAGTCCTGAAACCTGTCACTAAGTACCAAAGTAGCTAGATAGGTAAGTTTAGGACCTAAGCACCACTTCAAAACTTATAAAAGTGAGTTTATCAGCCCAAGTAGACCTCTGTTTACAATCTAGTGTTTGCCCTTGTATTTGCCCAAGCTACTCCAGTGGCGTACGAACTAATCGAACCCTTGAGAGGCAGTGGGCGGACACTGTGGAGAAGCCGGGCTAACATGGCAAACCACTTCGCTGGACTTTATCGGCGAAGTCTATCGCACAATAGACTTCGCCGATAAATTGACAGGCGCTAAATGATTGGGCCTAAGAATGCCTACGGTTGTGATTGCTAGTGTGTAATTTTATGTGGGTAAATATTTAATTAGGTAGTTACCTATTTATATTTAGGTACCCACATAGTTAAGAAAAATCTTTTAGGAAGGTGTATGAAATCTCATATTTTAGTTTAGATCATTATTTTCCCCTTAATCCGTCGCGCGTCTAATTAGTAGACACAATTGAAATTTTATTGTTACACATGGTGTAGGTACTTACCTACCCTACACTCGACGTGCGAAATGCATAAAAAAATCAAATGGACTAAGTGTGGATCTATATGAGAAAAAAACACAAACACACAAAGCAAGCAAGCAAGCTTTCTTTATTTACCTATAGGTACCTTGCATACCTTTTAGTGTGATTTTTATTAAAACTCATCTAAAAGGAATAACCTAAGTTAGATAGAGATGTCAGCGGGATTGTCCGAAAGGGTTACCGCTAGCCCAGGGCTAAGGAAGGAACACGGGTGGGTTTTAGTCAGTAAGAGTCTGACACTCCCTTTCGCTCCGCCCAGAGCGGAAGGAGTCATTTGATGATTTCCCACCCAAAAAAAAAGTAGGTAGGTAGGTAGGCACCTACCTATATTTTAAGAATCTCAGCTGGTTGCAGGACCTGCACATTAGGTAATAGGGCACTATCAATCACAATCTAAATCATATTACTTCATATGTTCGAAAAATTAGTTTGCTCAACAAAGTAAAAACGCAATGAATGTTGTTGAACTGTCAAAATGAAAACCATTCCTAAGTACTGTAATAATAGTGTTACGCAATTTGCTGGTATTCTGTAGATTATGGTATTCTGTACTTACTCTATAAAAAAAGACAAACACACCTACAGAGAATTTGCTTGTAGGTAGGTAGGTACGTAGACATTATTCCTCCAGATTCATTCAAATTCACCCCTCGATTGTGCTGACATCTCCGCACCTACCTACCTACTAGGGAAATAAAACTTGTCACTCAAAAAGTTTTCAAGTCAGTCGCACGACGAAAACATTTTGCATTACAAGCCTCCTTTGATTATTGGGAAAATTGAGTTTCAGAAGTTCTGATTTTCCTAGCTAAACTTGATTATGAAGGTAAACCCTTCGAAAAATGTTTTGGTAGATAGTGCCTATTACCTACCTACCTCAACCCCTAGGTAGGTACCTTTCTGCTGTTAATAAAATATCCGACACTAGGTAAGTAGGAAGGTAGGTATAGGTATAAGTTCTCGATCGTAAGTTGGTGATAGGTACCTATTTATGGTTGGTTGATATATACCTACCTAGCCGTGCGTGTATGCATTTATGCTATTAATCTAAATCTGAATCAATTGAAGGATAATTACCTATTGCATTATTCCATTAGGTAGGTACCTACCTACTCCTGAATATGTTTGAAAAATGTGTCTGCTGAACAACGTCAACAACGCAATGTATGTTGTTGAACTGTTAAAATGAAACCATTTCAACTGATAGTGTGTTTTAGCCTGCAGATGCGCAGATGTATGAACGTAAACGAAGCGAAAGGAGTATGAATACAGAATCTGCAGCACTCTGTAGTTTCGCAAAGGCCTCCCCCAAGTCCTTCCAGGATTCTTTTCCCACGCCATCGCCACTTCAAACCCTCGCGATACGCGTTCCGGTCATCTCGGCACCGCTTTCTGGGCTGACTTTGGCGCAGCCGTCCATCTTCTGGCACCCATTTTGTGGAGATCTTTTCCCAGCAGTCACTCTGCATGCTGCTGTGACCCGCCCAATCCCATTTGAGCCTGGCAGCCTTCTTTCTTAGGTACGTCTATTATAAACGTTTTGGAACGCAGCGTGGTGTTCCGAATTTCGTCCTGCCTTTTTACACCCATTACCTACCTCCGCTGATTAAATGACTGTGCATTTAAAATACCTATTTCGTAATAAACAGTGAACCATAGGTACGTCTATGTACCTACTGTAAGGTCGATTTTCGTAGTTCAAATGTTACCACTAACGTGTTGTTGATTGTACAGTGACAGTTAGCGCCACGGAACTTTAAGTTAGCAGCTGTTAGTCTGTGCTATTTACTTAGGAAGTAGACAGAACCAACCAACCAAAAGAATCCCAAAGTACCTAGATAAATATAAACTATAGTCCTTACACAAATATTTTACCTTTGAATATGCTTGTCATGCTTTGGCATCATTCTCAAAATCAAAGTGTTCTCTAATACATAAACTAAATTGCAGTAAGGTTGCTGTAGGAGGTAAAATAACTGTGAAAGGACTGCAGTCTTATAATATTGCAGTGACGGCTGTCAGGAAAATGTTGGCAGCGATTTAAAGTCTATTCAAACTAGTGTTTCAAATTGATGTTATTTCAAGTTAAACAAATATCAACTTTATTTTAATGTTGATTAAGTTGATTTCAAAGTGACTAGCACTGTGTTACTGACTCTGGCAGAGCCACCATCAGGGATTTTAATTTTGATAACACAAAAAATTAGTCGCTAATTAGTCAAAATTTGTCGCCAAATATCAGAATTTGTCGGTCACTGGTTCAAAGGATATAAGGGTTTATAGGTGGCCGATCTGGAGAGTCTCCCCAGCAGGGTCATATTTATATCTCAAAAACTAGGGCACCTAGCGAAGATCTGTTTTCTCCCATATTTTGTCTCCAATTAGTCGGAATCAGTCAACCTATATTGTTCTAACCAATCAGCATTTCTTGATAGAAATGCTGATTGGTTAGAACAATATAGGAGGTTACAACTTACACAAGAAAGAAAACAACACATATCATCATTTGCATTTTTTATTCTCATACAGTAAAATTAAATATGAAGTACCTATTTACAAAATTATAGTAATAGAAATCTAAAAAATCATCACATAAAGAGTTTCCTAGTCGTTCGTACTTTAACACTACAAAAGTTAAACTAGAGTTTATTCAACGGAAGATACATTTCTTATAAATTGTAAAGACACAATTAAATCTATTGTATAATATGTAAATATTACATTATTGCCATCGCGACACGGTCATTCAATAAAACTTGTTCAACACTACGTATTCAAATACGATAATAATACATTACTTATATAAAAAAAAACAATAACACAAATAATTGATTAGAATAGAACCTTACAATGTTTGTCAAGGAAGGATTTTAGGCCTTGTTTAGCCAAAATAGTAATACGTATTTTATTTCATTCGGTCATACATAAAAATTCTTGTAAGTTTTTTTTATTAAGTTTCCCTCAATAAATAAACTAAAGGAAGAGATAACAATACAATTGAGATTCGATATGCACTTAGTTAATTGAATAGAAACAATTACAGATTATTTTTGTATTAACTGATACATAATTCAACCCTTTCATTTCTAAGGTAGGGCGACAAAAGTATTCGATAAGAAGTACATAAGGCGAGCACGAATCCCAAATATTTTGTTAAGTTCGTAATCCTTCATTTAAACTTAATGCTCTTGACGTTCCTGAGACAGCAGAAAACTTACACTTTACAGTAAATACGCTAATGTGTACCCTCGTGAAGAGTGACACAAGTCAGAAAGCCATTGTTTTGAGAAAAAAAAAAATTGAACTAACGTGTTTTGTTGTAAAATATTTATGTCACGTGTGTGTACTTTGGCCCGTTTTCGCTAACACAACACCACACCTAATTAAAACCGCGCTATTGGATTGTCAACTTACGGCGGTAAGCCGAGCGATGATGGTTCAATGGCGTATATTTATTTAGGCATGCATTTAGGTGTTTAGTGTTAGAAAAATGGGACATAATTGTATCAGTCAACACATTTGTTGTGCTTAGTGCTGTTTACTCATACAGGCGGATTCGACTGATCTTCATTAAAGCTTATCCTGCGAATAATTTTTTATTTTATTTAATTAAACATTTTTACCGCAATTCTATTCGCAAGATAAAATTAACCTACTCAAGTATTTATAGGTTGAATCCACCCAAGTTATATCCATTATTCACAAGTGATCATTGCAGCTTTTTGTGTGTGATACTTATCGTTATTAGGTTTACTGTCCACAAAGTAGACACAATAGTTAAGCAATGCTGCTGTCATTCACACTCATTGTGTTACTTAGCAGAAGCCCGAAAATCTGACAACCAGTCTTACTAAGGGGTATCGTATTACCCAGTAACTGGGTTGTGGAGGTCAGATAGGCAGTCGCTCATGTAAACTACTGGTATTCAGCTGCATCCGGTTAGACTAGAAGCCGACCCCAACATAGCTGGGAAAAGGCTATGCAGGTGATGATTGTTAATCGAAAAATTTGCCTGATCAACAACGTAAATTACGCAATGAATGTTGTTGAACTGTCAAAATGAAAACCATTCCTACTGTTGGTGTGTTACGCAATTACCCCGCAGAAAAGGCTACTTGTATCATTGAACACGCAACTTTTCCTTTCTATAAAAAAAAGAAATATTCAAGCATTAACATACTTAATCAAATGTTTCATACGTTGATATACAATTAATTACCGCTGTATGTCGACTTGTATCATTCTTCATGGAGGGTACAAAATAGAAGTTTGTGGTCGCGGTACACATTTCTCTGTAAAAGTTGACATGCGTCCTAAACAGGATACAATAATTTACATTTTCTAATAACAAACATAAGTACAAAACGATTTCTAAGCTAAAAGGAATCAAGTATTAGACCGATCCGGAAGTTGAGCATTTCGTAACTAATTTATTATGCTTACTTTTACAGCTAAGACTAACAGCTAGTATAAAACGAAGAGTTATAACAATTGCTCAAGTAAGAAAGTTTACTTGAAAATGTATGAGTGCAATTAAAACTTCGTGGTGAACCAACTTTGTTCGGTACGCTATTTCTAAAGTGTCAAAGCTACTGACTAATTAGGCTTGTGAACTAATTCCTTAGGGTGCACTTACACGGGCAACTAAAACTGCGCAATTTGGGGCAATTTCTACACAATCTTGTCATTTGCATTGAAGTAAATTACTCGGATCCAGTCCGTCCCAGCCACCTTTTTAATGTCGTCAGTCTAAGAACGGGAGTCCCACGCTATGCTTGCCGATACGCGGTCTCCACTGTGGGACTCGTCTACTCCACCGGCCATCGATCCTTCGACAAACATGGCAAACCCAGGCTGTGGCGCAACCTGGGAGAGGCCTATGTTCAGCAATGGACTGTGATAGGCTGACCTGATTGATTTAAATTACTGGGTGTTGTCAAGACGTTCTGGTTGACAACTATTGTCTTCAATTGCGCAATTTACTTGCCGTGTTGGTACATCTCTAGGCTCAATACTTAGGACTTATTACGGTACATCGGCAGTTTAAGGTTTGTTTCTTAATTAACATACTTTGCCAGAGCTAATTATGAATACAGCCCGATTCAAACTTTATGGCGGCTCGGAATATGAGGCGAGTCACTGCGCAGTAACATATTCACGAATCAGAGGAGGTGAGGGGTGAGGTACTGCGCAGTAACATATTCACGAGTCAGCGGGGGTGAGGGGTGAGGTACTGCGCAGCGAGTAGCGCACATCAGAGCCGGCCTAAAGTTTGATTCGGGCTATATCTTTTCTTGGTTGTGGCAGCATCCCATCACAAAAATGCAGGTAAGTTTTGGTAGCTCCTTAAAATTAAAGCACACTGGTTTTAGTTATATTCGTACAAGTACGGTCATAGGCTATATCACTCACTAGTAGAAAATTTTATGTTACTTTTGATTTATACTAAACTCAATAAGTATGCTGCATTAAATTCACGATTTGTTCTAGAGTTAAAATAAAATAAACGCATATGAATTAAAAAACGATAAGCTGGCATTAGAAATGGCCCATTTATTTAACAGTTGCAAGCACTGTATGACTTCCACGGCACTGTCACTCTCGATGTGTGGAGGCTTGTTTCCCAACTGTGGGGGCAATATAGGCTGATTTTGCTAAGCACTGTATGAATGAGTAGCATTGTGTTAACAGCTCGACGTGAAATAAGGGTCATTATGGTTGGCCTACACTGTAATTGTGTATTCTCATTTCATGTTTGGGCAGAAAAAAATGGAAGCGATGGTGCTACATCCATGTGATTTATGCTTGCTCGAACTTTATATTTAGAAGAGATGATACTTATTACGAGCTTGTAAAGAAGGATGGGACACGTCATGTAAGTGCTTATTACCCTGTTCTGAAAGTTGTTAAAATAAAATGGCCAATCTTAACTAATATTATAGAGAGAAAAGATTTGATTTTTTTGTATGTTATATGTTTGTTTTCACGCTAAAACGGTTGAACGGATTTGGATGAAATTTGGCACATGGGTAGACCATGACCTAGATAAGGACATAGATATATCCCGATATTCCCACAGGATTGAGACTTATGCGGGTGAAACCGCAGGGCACAGCTAGTAAGCTCATAAACTGAGGAAATGATTCAAATGACAATTCAATTCAAAAGAGTATTTAGTAAATAAGTAATCGTTAAGAGATTTTTTTTGCTTGTCCATTTTAAGTCACTTACGTTCAAAATGGACAAACAAAACTATAATAATCATGATTAGTAATAAGATAAGGGGGTCATTATAAAAGTACCCAAATTGCTACACATTTTTTATTCGATTTAAGTAATTTAAGAATGCATAAAAATAATTCGCGTACTTACATAATAAGCCCTGTGAAAATACCTTACACCAAAGATTTCGCAGACATAATCTAGATGGCAGCAGTTACAAGATGGCGTTTAAATTACGGAAATATTAAACGTTTAAAAATAGTTGCTACATGATTTTCAACTAATGTCTATAAAATAATTTACTAAAATCTAAAGATAGTATTATGACGACTATGATAAATATGTTTTAAACTTATAATTTATAAAAGTTTCAATGTTTTTGTTTTAAGAAATCGACTATTGCAAAACATTATATAAAAATATAAGACTAGTATTACACTAGAGGATGTTGTCTCGTAAAATATAATTATGCTATTACGTTAAGTTACTTATATAAAACGTAACTTTTTATTTATAAAATCTAGCATTTTCTACGCGACCCAGATTTTCTTTTACAAAAGAGTCCATAATATAAAAAAAAAGTAATAATACTGAACGCAATGGAATAATTTTGAAGTCAATATAACGAATTACATCTTTATTTAGTTATTATGATAGATTGTGATGATATAATAAAAATAATATAAGTGGAAACCTTGGAAAGCATCTTTTTTACAGGTAAAAATGTAATGTAGGTACATTATGTATATGTCGCAGCCAACTGGTTTAATTAGCCGTTTAGTTAACCGCCTAACCTTTTAACTAAACGGCGGCCGTTCAACTAACGGCCTGAATGATATTCAATTATAGTTTTGGTTGAAACTGTAAATTAGTCGCAGTAACTAAGCCAGGGCACCCCGACCTAGGTTTAGGTTAGGTTAAAACTGTGATCAACCGCGTGCGAGCCGAGAAAGCGAAGCGAGGCGAGCACTACTTCCAAAGGCTAGGCAGGGATAACCTCTTATGTTTACCGATATTGACACTTGAGATGGGTACTTAGTAACTGAAATTGTTGTTTGTTGACATTATTATGGTTGAATTTTATTTTATTCTAGCCATCGTTGCTGTTGAGCAAAGTTACCACGGGTTTACTTAAACTCCATGAAGATACTTGTTTGGATGATTTGAAAAAATAAATAATAATCTACCAAAAAAAGTTTTTTTTGTGTTACTTAGAAAATTAAAATATTAAGTGTCACGAATTCCTACAAAAGAGCATCCTGTATGCAAAACTGCGGCATTATGACGACATCGGAATCAAAAGTTCACTCCAGATATTGTGATAATTTGATCCCAAGGAATCTGGTGTTAATTATTTGTTGATAGTAGTAATTAAATTAAAAAATTAAAAAAAATACGTTTTTTATCGTTTGCTTTCTTTTTAGCTGTCTCACTCTATGCTATGGCTCACAAAAGATAACCAACTATTTTATTCTCTGAAGTTCAGAATGGTTTCAGTAAAATTTTTTTTTACTCTGACCACACCATAATCAAAATATACAACAATGAAAACTAGTTGTATTCATCATGTCTTGATAATTTCCGTATATACCTCATTATTTTCTATTTTATGACGCTTTTTGTATATTTTATAAATAAGCCTGGGCTATATTTGACGTGCTTGAGTCCTTGATTGATTTAAAAATAAATAATATACTAGCTTGATACTAGTTCACGTTAATTTACTAATTAATATTGCCTTTCAAATAATTGTTCTCGATGCTACACTAAGTGAATTTGTATAATTTATGATAAATAAGCTCTTATTAATTGCACAAAACATAATTTTGTTACTATCTCCATTAATATAACGAATAAAGTGGCATGTCGGAGCAAAATTCGCTTTCTAACGAAACCATTACAAGTTTACAACACGCAAATATAAAATAAATTCAAAGAAAAATCTACAAAAAGTAGAAAATAGACGATACAATTTTTGATCTGAGTATACACCAATTGAGTATTCAAATACTTAACATAGGTTGTAAAAGATTAACATTGTATAGAGAACATTTAACCCTTCAATGTACACGGCGGGTTTTTGTTCTGTGTGGGAGGATACTCCCCGTACATGAAGACCAATGTAATACTGTTTTGGACTCACACTTCGATGTGGTCGTCTGGGATGATAGGACGCTTCAGCTTCTTAGGGTTGAGTATTGCTGGTTTCTGCGTACGTGTATGCCAGACATACACCTTTGTGCAGTTGTCTGCTAATGGCTCTAGTTCCTCTTTGCTTGTGAAGTATTTCAATATTTCGCTCTCCTGTAAATTAAACAAGGTTATGATTAATCATGATGTTATAATCATCAGAATGTTTGAAGTTTTGTAAGAACAATTTTTATCATTGTTCCTTTCAACCAAAGCACCTACCATTTAATCTCTTCACCACCCTTGGTTGACTGGTAGAGAATGCCTAAGGTATTAAGTCCGCCTTTGAAGGTACAAAGGCGAAAAGTTTAAATAAATAAATAAATAACAATCCCTGATTGTGTTGCCCCGAAGTACCTTTTATTAATTTTCTAGCAGACCTGTGTGCTTTTCCCAAATTTAATTTTCCGGGAAACTTTTCAATTTTTTCTTTCTATAAAAATCTAATCCGGATTATTAATATCCTCCGGATTTCGGTCACGGTGGCCAATCTCAACAGAGATTAGCCAGCTGCGCAGGAGATATTATAGTGCACAAGTGTGTGCGCATACTCAGGTGCACTCTCTGTTCCTTTACTCTCAAACTGAAGTGGCAGTGGGCAGGGCATATTGCTCGCAGAACAGATAGCCGAAAGGTTCTGAAGTGGCGACCGCGTACCGGAAGACGTAGCGTTGGAAGGCCTCCCACAAGGTGGACCAACGACCTTGTGAAAGCCTTGGATGTAAGAATGTTTACTTGAGTTTAAATAGTGCGTTTTAAAAAAGTAAATAAATAATGACAAGGAATATTATGGACCAAAATTTTTAAATATTTGTGTTAATTTACTCGATTGAATGTAATTTAACATACCATAACGCCTGTATTTACCCGAAGGATAAGGCAGAGGTAATACCTATAGTACACTCACATTTCGCTAGTACTTGAATCCAATACAATGTACTAAGGGCTGATTTTTCCATCGTCAGAAAACTTTTAATCGAGGAATAAAATTGACGTTTGACAGTTTTTGTATGAAATAACTGTCAAAATTTCAAAATTATTCCTCGAATATAGTGATCAGATGATTGAAAAATGCCCTTAGTAAAATAAATATTTGAACTTAATTTACTACATTACATTCAATTACTCTTTGGAGAATCTCTGTACTTTAAAATCTAAATACTTAATATAATATTTGAAGTATTTTGTTCAATACGATAACATCTGAAGAACGTAATATTTATTTTAATATCAATACGTTATGTCGTCATTCATCGGGTATATAATTAATTATGTCTGTATGTATGGACCAACGCTACAGGATGTGTCTGATAAGCACTGACATAAGTTGACATTGAGTGAAAGCTACGTTATCGTCGCTTAAAGCCGACTAATAGTCAAATAGTCATAATAGACTTCCTATTATGATTTTATTCTGTTCACGAGTTGGACAGGAAATTATTACTAAGTACTTATTCTTTCACTGGAACGCTATACAGCAATTATTATTTTCAATAGATATACCGGCGATTGCGATTGCGGCGATTGCGATGAGGGGCCCGTGGCTGAATAATAACAGTCGCACAGGTCGATCGATCAGGTTAAGCTACGCTTGCCGCGGTTGGTCTGTGGATGGGTGACCATCTTTACATACCGTGACCCTCCGTTTCTCGGAAATCACGTAAGCCGTTGGTCCCGGCTGTCATTCGTGGATCTTTGACAGTCGTTACGGGTAGTCAGAAGCCCGAAAGTCTGACAACCAGTCTTACCAAGAGGCATCGTATTACCCAGTAACTGGGTTGTGGAGGTCAGATAGGCACTCGCTCTATGTAAAATACTGGTATTCAGCTGCATCCGGTTAGACTGGAAGCCGACCCCAACATAGTGGGGAAAAGGCTAGGCAGATGATGAGATAGACCGGCGATTATTATTTTTATATTTTATCCTCGCATTGGAACACCATACAGTAATTACAGAGCAAAAAATTAGATTGGAATCATCGAGGGTAGAACCTGGATGAGGTTGGCACAAGAGCGTGGGGATTGGCACTAGAAAAGAGAGGCTTATGTTCAGCAGTGCTGAAGTCGGGCTGAGAATGATGACGATGATATTGATGTCGAGTCAACAAATATAAAAATCTACTATAGTTACGTCTATCAAAGTAATGTCTAAGTATTCAAATTTGTTTTAAATTAATATCATTTCAAGTTAAACAAATATCAACTTTATTTCAATGGTAATTAAGTTGATTTCAGAATGACTAGCACTATTAAAAAGTTATAATTTTTTTTGAAGTTGTAGCGTAAACTGAACTTTATGGTGTAGGATTTAATTTTTTCCCCCATAAACTCATATGTGATTACATTTTAGGCAAATAAATCGCGAATGCAGATTAGTCAGTTTGTTATTCGATAACTATCCAAATAGGTATGTCATGCATCGACGATATTTCAAGACTGTAACAATGCATGATTGTCTATCGAGTTTAGTTGAATGCCTTGCATTCCAGTTGCCTGCCTTAGCAATTAGTAACATGAACCTTCTTACAAAGAATGGGTAATAAAGTATCTGTCATGTTCAGAACTAATTAAAACTCAATATTCAATAGGTATTAGGTTGGCTATGAGCAGGGATCAAACTCTTAGACCTCGTACCCGCGGGAGATTTTTTATCGCGCGTTGAATTTTCAACGCAGTGCTTAGCGCAGAGAGTTGAAAATCGAACCGCGTATTTTTTGACGCTCTGCGATGCATCCTGTTGGATTCCCAATGCTCGGCTTAGCACCGAGAGTTGAAAATGCAGTGCGCGATAAAAAAAATCGGACGTGGGTACGAGGGCCCACAATTTGCGTATAGCTACCAAAAACTTGAAACGTCTTCCCGTGGCAGTGTCGTAAATGTGACATCCATACTTAAAAATTCGAAAGTAACTCTGTCTGTCTGTCTGTGTATGTTACCTTTTGACGCCTAAACAGCAACAACAGAAATACATCATCTGTGAAAATTTCAACTGTCTAACTATCACGGTTCATGAGATACAGCCTGGTGACAGACGGACAGCAGAGTCTTAGTAATAGGGTCCCGTTTTACCCTTTGGGTACGGAACCCTAAAAAACAAATGCGAAACAAATATTCATTGTTTCATTCTACCATATCCGTAGCTTGCTTACTGATTAACACCTACCTACTTATAAGAACATAGGTAATAGGGAAAAGCAAAGAAAAAACATGAATGTTTATGTTATCTCTTATAGTCTTACACCTACTTTTAAGAAATTACGGTATTACAATATCATTAAACTTACACCTATTTAATTATTTATTTGCCTTGAAATTACTGAATATAGTTTATCAGTTAAAACTAATCGTGGCGACTGTAATCTCAAGGAGCTGTGTCGTTCGTGGCATTTCTTAAGACAATAGTCAATACACAATTATATTATTAAACATTAGCTATTTGTATGTGATATTTTCTATGCGACTTATACATACTAATATTATAAATTCCAAAGTAACTCTGTCTGTTTGTCTGTCTGTATTTTACCTTTTCACGCCTAAACCACTGAACGGATTTCGATAAAATTTGGCAGAGAGATAGATTGCATCCCGGGGAAGGACATAGGATAGTTTTTATCGACATACCTCGCGGGTGAAGCTGCGGGCGGAAGCCAGTTTGTTATAAAAGAGCCGTCCACGTCTACGTGTGAATTCGAATAAGCTACAGGTAAACTTGAAAAGGTTATGCGCTTCGGTAATCTTCGTGTTTCCGAATTAGCACGAACGTCGCGCCTCAGAGTAACCCCCCACAGAGGCAAAGATTTTATGGTTTGTACACACGGCGACATGTCAAGCTATACATTTCCAATTTTAGCTGACCTCGCATTATATAGGTTTTTCGTACTATCAGAAGTCAGCTTATATTGGATATGTATAGCGCTTTGTATTAGTGCACCTATCATTGCGCGTTTTTATGAAGTTTTCTGTCAGGTTTAGTAGTTTTTTTTTAATTGAATAGAGTTGGTTGTAAAAGCCCCATATTACATCTTATCATCGTGCGTTCGTTTTTCCGATGATAGACGATCATTACCGAAGCGCATATTTGCTTTTGAGATATCTGTAATCATCATCATCTGCCTAGCCTTTTCCCAACTATGTTGGGGCCGGCTTCCAGTCTAACCGGATGCAGCTGAATACCAGTATTTTACATAGAGCGACTATCTATCTATCTTTTTGGGATATCTGTAGTACAGTAAACAAAAGAGTTCGGTACACAGGCTAAAGAAATCCTCTTTCCATTATGTACGCAGTTAATATTTATTTATGAAGCACTCGTAAATGAGAAATGTCAAAGACTTAAAAAAAAAAAAAAATACACAATACATTTTTTTTTAAGTTGTTGTAAATTAGCTGCCTGCATTATCTATTTTCTGACTGCACAGTCAACACAGCACGTCTATGGTAACAATTTGACACCGATAGCATCTTTATTTCGAAGCAGTAAGGGCGCCGATTGTGTCACCCTATGTAAAATTCCTACATTTAATATCTGTAATTTAAATGATGTACAGTCAACAGTTACTAAGAAACCGATGGATGTTCTCGAATAAAATTTAATTTTATTAATAGAAAACAAACAGCTCATTTATTAAATTAAATTTCAGTCCAGAAAATCCATCGGTTTCTTAGCAAACTTCAACTATATCCGACGCTCCTGTATACTTATCTCCTTTGTTGACTGTACATAATAAAAAGTATTCTATTCTAAGGGCGGTTCTTGTATTTCAAGTGTTACTATGACGTGCGTGTGAGGGTTATTTCCATAAACAGGTATAAGTATTGATTAACTAACCTGAAATCCAGACTGCACTTTTCTGGAGAACTTAGCCTCCGGATGTTCCAAGAACAGGGTAGCGTTGATGGCAAACCCTGCCATGTCGATGGGGAATGGCCTGAAGGGTTTCCACCACGCGTTGTACCCGCTGACTTTCCCGTCGGTCACCAGGGGCATCTCGACCCGCATACCCCCCACTATGCCGACTGGCCAGACACCCACTCTCTTTGTTTTCCGCATCTGGAAATAGAAATAGTAAAAAAAAAAATATTGCCCATTAAGAGGAAATGCGGTCGGAGAGCCTTTTGAAAAATCATAAGTAAAAAGTCGTAAGTTCGAGGTTTGGCTCTCGCTTATTTCCTCCTTATATTATATTGGACCAATTTAAAAGATATTCATACTCTGAATAAGAAGGATGTATACTGTGTCCCTATGTTTTTCTTTTTCAAAAAGGAAAACATAGGTATTGCATTTAAAACAGTTTATGGTCATTAACCAGAAAGAAAACAGACTAGAGCATTTCTATGGAGAAACGACCACCCGCATTCGCTCTTAAGAGTTCTGCGGTAGCATCTTTCTTTGCACTAAAGCGAATGAACGAAATCCTGTTTAAAAGATCAGGGTTTACAGGTAGACTGAATAAAACGAGAGTGGTAATTGCGTAACACACTATCAGTAGCAATGGCTGTCATTTTGAGAGTTCAACAAAATTCACTACATTATTAACGTTGGTTAGTAGACATTTTTTTCGAACATATCAAGCAATGGATTAGCAATATCCTTCAAAATGATTAAGATTATGACTGAAGTGTGTTAAGCAATTAGGGTGCTGATTTACACAGCAGTGCAGTGTTAAAATTCTCTGATGAATATAGGCCTCGCCGATGAAAATTTAAAAACATGATGGTACGGAACCCTCGGTGCGCGAGTCCGACTCGCTCTTGCCCGGTTTTTTATTAATCTTTTCAATATGTGCCTTCCAATTTAAATGTTGATCTATTGTAACTCCTAAAAAAATTGTGTCTTTTACTTCTTCAATCACTGCATCAGACAGGATTATATTCAATTTCGTAGGTTTACTTTTCTAATTTCTAAATTGAATCAATTTGGTTTTTGAGACATTGATTTTTAAATTGATTGACTGCAACCAATCAGTTATCTACAGTTATGTTTTATTCATTTCACTTTCGTATAGTAGGCTTATCTGGTACTGAGTTACTGACACTATCAACTTGTGAATAAAGTTCTTCGAAAGTTGTTACCGCATCTTAATTGTTTTTTTTAATCGCTAGCAATTTTATTTGTACAATTATTTTTAATTTTCCGACATTTCTCTCACTAATTTGATGCCTCATCTCGGCTATTACCTAATGGAAGTACCCACGACTACTAACTAACTACCTACTTTTGTCTGGCAATTGGCAAAAAATCCAAAAAATATGGGCGGTCTACGGAGGAATGAGGAAACTGTCGTGAGGAAAGATTTGAGTATGAATGCCGATGGCTATAAGAGTAGGGGAAGTTCAAAGAAACGATGGTTGGACTGTGTGAATGATGGTATGGTTAGATATGGGGATGACTACCGAGATCACGACTAATCGAAGAAAAATACACGGAGCTCCGACACCAAATAAATTCGGACAAGGGGGAATGATGTATTAGCGAAAATTCCGTGACACAGTTCTGCTCATTTGAAATACAAATACAAACTAGTGTGAATGTATCAAAGCTATAATAAACAATATGTTATCGCTAAAGCCGATAACAGCACTTATCACAACATCGATAAAAATAATCATTAATACATTATTATTATACAGCTTCCTTCTTTCCATTCCAATGATTTTATGTTGCTATAAATGAGTTTTATTGTTATTACTACAGTTAAAACATTGACTGTTAATCACTCACAGTTTATTATTCGCATTGTAAACAAAGAGATGTTGACGAGGAAGAAATATATTACCAATTGATACCAGACGTTAATTGACTGAAATCAGGTCAAACGAAATGGAACAGTTGTATAAGTAGGGTTGTCTATAGCTGAAGAGTGGTCATAGACTAGACGGGCCCTCTTTAGAACGGAACTTATGGCAATATTACACGGTTCAACTACATTGATTTAATTTGAAAAGGGCAGGAATGAAAAGGTTACGGATTATCTTTACTTATGTTTACGAGATTCGATTCGATTTGGTCGCTTCTTGTAAATCGTCAGGTCACACATAATCACATAAGTGAACCGTGTAGTCTGTTCCAAAAGTTTGTGAAGGAAATGTAAACAAATGGATCAGAAATCGTGCCACCTGTGGATGTCAATTTGTAGTACTACTAGGTATATAACAAATTGAGTGCCTGGGTTCATTATTCGAATACTTAAACCCGAAATTCTAGTTTTAAATCTCCAAAAGATGTTTTTCTTTTGATAATTGAGTTTAGTTCTATAACCTCAATTTTTGTCTATGATTTGTCAATTACGATTTAAAAATATTATTCTAACAATACCTTATTGCTGCAAAAAGTGGTGACATATATTTTAAACCTTCTAAATACAGATGAATATGTTTCTAATTCCCTATAATGAGTGATTGCGTACATTTTACCCTAAAATAGGTTTGTTCACATTTTCATCAGATACTTTTGGAACAAACCATATTTATTATGGTCATTACCCATTGTTGGCAAACAATCGACAATCAGCTTTATAAGGTTGTCAGTTAATCAGTTAATTTTGAAATAAATGTTATAGATGATACCGTTACTATCTAATCAAATACTACATGTAGTGTAGGTATATTACAAAATATGAATATTAAGATAATTTGCCAAGATAATATAATTTCGATAAGATAATCGCTGTTATCGAAACGTAGTGAGTAGGTACATAATTATGACGGAAATAACTCAAACCGGTGTGTACCTAATAAAAGGCGAATCTGTCAAAATGTCACAACATTCTGTGCAGAACTAGAAATAATCGAATAAACTAATACAAATAGATATTTAAGTAGATTGACAATGTTATCACGAGATGAAGTACTACTCTAGTACTTAAATGTCAACGAACTTTGTGATGATAAGGGTTGAGATCTTTATTTATGACTAGCTTCTGCCCGCGACTTCGTCCGCGTTATTCATTTTATGAAATATCTTTTAAATTGGTCCAATATTAGAGGAGGAAATAGGCGAGATCCAAATTTCGAATTAAACTTTTTATTTAGGATTTTTAAAAGTCTCTCCGACCGCATTTCCTCTTAACATAACTCTGAAATCGCCAACCCGTCCTGAGCAAGCGTGGATACTCGTGCCTTCTCTGTATGAGAAGAGGTCTTTGCCCTGCACCTGCAGTGGAACAATACTGGGCTAGTATTATAATAATACATATTATTTATACACATACAATAGACAGCTCTAGAGATCCTCATAAAGACACTCGAGCGAAAATTGATGGCGTACTAAATGTAGTACGCCATCAATTTTCGCTGGAGTATCTTTAGTAATCAAGTTTTATCTATTTGTATATCGGCTTAGGAAGCGAACGGGGACGTCGGAACTCCTGATACTAGCCCGGTTAGAAGGAAATGATAAGATAGTGTCGATGACCCAAGCCACTGAATGACTATAGGTTGGCTAATTTTAGATATATTAAGTTGGATGACTTCTTATTGTTCATGTCCAAACAATATTATCAAGGCAAGTAAAATTGATGCTATGATAAGTATTGTGATTGGGTATTGCTTTATTATCATTCAGACAAATTCAGATTTAAAAATACTATTAGGCCTCCAAATACAGTTTTTGAGGCCAGTTTTTAAGCAATACTAGCCTTTTTTCTCCTTCTCCTCTCTTCCATTATCCTTCTGCTCTTATCCCAATTTATTTGGGGTCGGTGAAACATGTCTTTTTCTTCCATACTTCCCTATTAGTCGTCATGTCGGTAGTCACCCCCTTTCATAATTTCTTTGCTCTTCCCCTACTCTTATAGCTATCGACATTAATTCTCAAAACTTTCCTCACGACATTTTCCTCATTCCTCCGTATCACATGCCCATACCATGACAACCGATGTCAACACAACTTTTCAGTTACCGTTGCAACCTTCAGACTTTCTCTTATGTACTCATTTCTGATTCTATCCATTCGTGTAACACCATACGTCCCTCTTAACATTCTCATCTCCTTTCATTCATGGGTACCTATACTCCATTTGAAATAAGATTAGACATTTAAGTAAACCTTTTTTACAGGCCGTTCAACCGATTTTTAATTCTATTGCGTTGATCGTATGACATATGGCAGCTGCAATAAACAGTGGGTAATTGTAACCACTTTTTTGCTTTTATTACCATCTTTATGCCTACGGTATAGAAGTCAAAATCGGTTGAACGGACTGTAAAAAAGGTTTATTTAAATGTCTAATCTTATTTCAAATGGAGTATAGTTGATTTGTTTTCTGTACACAAAAAGGGTTGCCCATTTTTTTCATATTTCCTACTTTCTTATGAACAGCCGCAGGCGGTTTATTCTGTGAACATTACACAGTGAAAACTTACGTGATGTTAGGGAGTGAGCTGTGGTGCTAGGGATTGACACTAGTAACAGCTCAATCCGCCTAAGTTTTCACGGCGAGATTATTACTGAATAGATTTTATTTAGTCAAGTTTTAGATAGTCAATTCCATATTTATCAACAAAAACCGCAATTCTTCAGTTTAAACAACACAAATGACTCGTTACCTGACAAATAGCGTTACGCAGGAAGATAGTGTCAACTATAACTTTCCTGTTTAAGTTACCGCGATTTTGTTATTGTTTATAAATATCAACGTAGCGTTCATATTACTCGCACATACGTATGTGTCAATGAATGTCGTTACACATGGATGACTATACTAACAATAAATATATCAGGATGCGTCAGAGTAAAATGTTTAATTTTAACGGGGGGTTATCCGAATTTTCCTGTATAAGAATACATTTGAAATGGTCAAGTTAGTGTATTTAGGTTCCGAAAAAAATATTTTGCGTGGGTGGCCGTACCTTATTATACTTAAATATAAGGCTGTTCTCTTTTAATTATTAACTTTTTTAATGCTATAGGTATATTTGCGGTGGGTAGCAACAATAATAACACAGAATATGATTTTATCCCATATTACATAAAGTGTGTCTATTAACTACGTAATAAAATGCGCTGGTTCTTAGTAGTAAAACAAAAGTATAATGTCAATCAGAAGTAGAAACCAAAAGGTAGAAAAAGCATAGGCAAAATTAATAAAAAAGGTAAAATATCAAAAGGAAGAAAAGGCTTGCACAGTGTCTTTATGTACCCAAATCAACTATGCTGGAAGGCATAATTATGTGACCCAAAGTTACTATACAATCACTTTTTGTTAATACATTGAAGAGGATGCTAAAAACTAAATACGAACTAAAAAAGAATACGAACGGTCGGTGTAATATTGAATATAGTAGGGCCAATTTTATAGTTACAAAAAAAAGGAAACTATCAACAGCATTAGAAATAGGTTTCTATTAAAAAGAAATAATATAATATTAGAACTACAAAACGGCTTGAATCTGAAGTGTGAAGCACCTAGATTTAGTCAGATACGCTAGACACAGCCGGTGCCTGTCAGTTACAACTAAAGGAGGCCGGTCTATTTCTAAACAAAACATATTATTGTATTGTAACCAATCCAATCCACTATATATACAATAGTAGCGTTTATATTCTTATATTGAGATCCTCACTAGGTCGACTACTTTTGTTAATACGAAAGCATAAGTAAGTAATTGGTTTTTGATGTATTTAAAGAGCAGGTTATTATTTAGCCAATTGGCTATTTCTGCCATACCGATCTCAGCTTTGAGTTTCACATCTTGCCAGGAGTTCCCAGAAAAAAACGACAGCGGTACAAGCGGCGCGGCGTAAGAGAAAACTTTTGCATTATTGATATCATGTTGCAGAGATCATTCAAATATATCAGGAATAGTGTAGGGCCCAGTACGCTTACCTGGGGAACGCGCTATGTGACTTCAGCATCACTACTGGTTAGTTCACCCACCTTAACCCTTTGCTTTTTTATTCTTCTATTATTGATTAGTTTTTCCAGTATTTTAGAAATGGATAGCAAATGTATGACCGCTTCGATCTTCTAAATTGCACAATGGATTTGTCACGGGTTTTAATCATCACTTAGAGCATTTATTCCGAAGGATTATTTGAATAATTCACTAATATTTAAATTAGATATATACCACAGAAATCTTGTTATTTTGACATGTCGCTTTTGAAACCGTGCAAGGCAAGGTATTAACATAAACATTATTCCTTCTAACATTGCCTAGAGAGGGCTATGTTGGAAGGAATGTTCGAATTTTGACAGCGAGTGTATAAAGCTTCTACGCCTAGATATAGATATCTAGACGTAAAAGCTTTATACACTCGCAAACGAGGCAGTCGATAACCACAATTAACCACAACCATCAATTACTCATTAGTGGTTATAGTCATGTTTTCCTTCTCCCAAATTGACACGAAACACGGGAAAAGCACTGTTATTGTGCAGTAGGAACAACTGTTTACCGGATACCGTACATCAGTGCCTCAAGCTTTTAAAATGTATACCTATGTATTTTAAAATTACAGTGTTACTTAATTTTTTTTTCTTTTTTGTACGTGTTATTCTTTCTTTTTTGGGTTAGGTACGTTTTTATTTAAATAAAAGCTTGTTTTTAAAAACTTTTTTTTATTTTCATTTTACTCTTTAGTCTTCAAGATTTATTCTTAACATTTTTTTTCACTATTATTTATTTACATTATTTTATTGATTTAAAAAATATAATAAAATATTTTAAAAAAATATTTAAAAAAATATAGACTTGAAAATGCCTTAATACAGGCTCAGGTTCTAGAAGAAGCGGCAACATATTATGTAAATGAAGAAAAAGTGAAGTAAGTACCTGATCAGCTCATAAAGAGTTCCAAAGGGCTGAACGTGCTATGAACGGTGGTCAGCTTGTTTTGTAAAACTGTTTTTTAATCCGTCATCTTAGAGCGGCGGTCATATTGAATTTAGTGTGATGTTTTAACTTTATCGTTTTGTACTCTTCAAGCCCTTTCATTTGATACCCATATCAAAGGGGTTGAGAAAAAATATATAATCCGCCATCTTGGAGCGGCGCCGGCGGCCATATTTAAATTATTAGAATATTGAGTATTCCACATTGTATTGTTACCAGAATTGAAGCTGTATGCAAAATTTCAGCTCAATCCTATACCAACAAATGGTCGAAAAATGGTTTGCAAATTTTGACGGACAACTTACATACATACACACTTACATACGAATAGTGCAAGCTAAATAAAACTTGTAACAATCGGCTCGTTTGAAATCGTTTGTTCTTAAGTAAATAGGCTACCTATTGAACGGCTAATTATTACGTATTACATAATAGACTTACCTCATCAAATACTTTGAGTGAATACGTGTTGTCATCATCCATAAAATACACAACGCCTCTTTTGTTATCGGCCTTCTGCAAGTGGCCTTTGAGCCAATCCAAAGCCAGATTCCTTTGTTCCACCCCACTTGCCTGAAATGATTACATGAACCTATTACAAAATTGTACAATCAATAAAGATTTCCACATGTTTTGTTAGTCATCAATTCTACAAATTCTTTGCATTTTGGCATTTGTAAAACAATTAGATACAAACATCCCTTTTGTAATTATATAGACATCACACGATGAGTAAAACATAAAGCCCCGTTTCCACTTACCTACACTACGCGATACCTAAATCTTTTGCTAAAAGTGCAGTTGGATTTTCAACGCTCGGCTCTTGGGGCCTAGCGGTCTACTCTGCTCCCTAAGCACGAAATTCGTAGTCCAAAGTTACGAGCATTTCCTGCTCCATACCACTTATGGTAATAAGATTCGGGGGGACCCGAACATAACTCAATGACAACAAGATTTGACAGTTGTCCCAACATCTGAAGTGTATTTCGGTCCGAAAAACAATTTGACACATATTTCCACGGACCAACTACTTTCAAACGGGCATGCACCTTCGATGACGGACCAAAACTTTAGAGAGTAGTACGCCTCCGTAAGCTCGTCAAGAAAGAAACGGACCCGTTCGAATGTAGTTCGAAACTTCGTAAACCCTACTTTCGATTAATTAACTTTTTCGGACGGGCAAAAACACATCAAACTTAAGGAAAACTGCCAAATCGTGTTATTAGTCATTCTTAGTACAGACCCCAAAATAATCTTGTCCGTAGTTGATATGGAGCGGCCGTAAATTCGGTCGAAAACACGGCTTACGTACTAGTGGAGTAAACAAAGCGCCGAGAGTTGAAATCCGATGCGCTTTTAAAACCCTATTCAAACTTTAAACACGATATACACGGTTTGAAACCAGTCTACAAACCAAGGTGACCTTGAAGTTGTTGTTGTTGCGAGATGCCTGCTACACGGTTTAAAACCAACATTTTCTTCTGCCACTGGTTTGCAACGCAGGCCTTTCTATCAAGGACGTTTAAAGGTCATACGAAATTGGTTTCAAACCACTGTCTACACTGTTTTAAACTTAGGTTTGAAACCACCGTTTTAAACCGTGTAGTGATCCTGCCGTTTTGCCAAAAAAAATTGCCAACATTTCACTACCCAAACAAATTTTTTTTTAAATGCTTAGGTTAAAACTATGACGGCGAGTACCAGAAACGACTAGATTACCTATATAGAAAAAAATATGGAAAAAGAGATTATTTTTAGCAGGCTATCGAGAACCGAATTAGTTAGACGAGGTAAATTATTAAAAAAAAAATGCTTAGGTTAGGTTAGGTTAAAACTGTGACCTCCTACGACTAGATTATATAGAAAAAAATATGGAAAAAAAAACAGGCTACCCGAAACTGAACTAGTTAGACGAGATTAATTATTTTAAAAAATACTACCAGAATACTTAATATTATTATTAACAGTTTAGAATTTGTCCCTGGTGGAAAAATAAAACGTCTTCAAAGTTAGACCTTTACTAGAAATGGATGCCTTAAAACTGCGAAAACTGACGATACGAAATATTTGGCAAATGTTATTTTGCGTAAAATGAGTTATTCCAACTGAAATATTTGACTAAATAAAAATTGGTAAAAGTACTAGTTGGTAAACAAGTTATTGTTTAAGAGCGTTTACGCCGAACGTCATTTAATACAAACTTTCAAGCCCTTGTTTTCCGAAATGAACGAACCGATTTTATTGAAACTTCATACGCATAAGCAGGATACAAAGGTCTAAAAAGTTAGTAGAGAACATTTTCGAAAAATAGTGTTACAGCCAAATTAGACAGATTTTAAACTTTTCATAGAAACAGAGATTTCCAGTTATCTTTTTTTAAATAAGACATTTCGAAAATGTTCTTTACTAACGTTTTAGACCTTTGTATCCTGCTTATGCGTATGAAGTTTCATTAAAATCGGTTCATTCATTTCGGAAAAAAAGGGCTTGAAAGTTTGTATGAAATGCCGTTCGGCGTAAACGCTCTTAAACGTTCACTTGCCAAACATTAGGTTTGGGTTACAATTATTTGGGAAGAGATTTTTTGCTAAGTAATAATTTGGCAAATGAAATTATGCGGAAAATTGTTTGGGAAGTGATAATTTGGCAATTTCTTTTTGGTGAAACAAGGGAGACCCCGTGTAGATCGTGCTTTATAGCGACTTTGAAGTGCCTCGATGCGCAGTACCTCACCCCTCACCACCGCTAACAGGTGAATTTGTTACTGCGCAGCGACTCGCCTCATGTTCCGTTCCGAGCCGCAATAAATTTTGAATCGGGCTGTACAAGGCATTACTTTTAGGTGTCACGTAATGTTAGTGAGAAATGTAAATGGTTCATGAAAGACATAGATTGTTAACAAACTGTAACACATCGGCTACGTTTCTTATATTAAGAGTATGACTACTGTACCAAAATATATACGCGCTTTGACGTGGAGTTGCGGAAACCAGCCCGTATTACTTATTACCTAAGAGTATGACTAAACTGAAAACCCTATATTTTACCACCAATAAAAGAAAAGATAAAAACTAGTTCCAATTCTATGGTTATGGCAGAGAAAGAAGTCCCCAAGAATTCGGTTTGCTTAGATAGATAAACCTAGTCAGTGAACGTGCAAAATAGTTCTTATCTATATCTTGAAGAAATATTTTTGCTGATAACAAGATTCATTGGTTTTTCTTATCCACCTTTGGTTTATCTCAGTTGGCTTATCCTGAGAGATTTATATGGCACAAATAAACCGTATAAATGAATATTTTTATTGAATAAGTAAGTACCTAGTTTATTTATGCCAGTATTATTATTTTTTTTGTTTCTAGCGTAGCTTCGTGTGATAATCATGAAGTCACTAACATCACTAATTATCTCTTTCAAACCCCGTTTGTATCTTCCCGTTCCCTGCGGTGTTTAACGCACCCATTAAACACCGCAGGGAACGGGAAGAATGAGATAACATTGTAAAACACTGACCCATTTGCTCACCAACTCACAGATTCACACGCCTAATAAAAGGTTCAAGGCTCTAATATCATTGAACACTGAGTAATAATTGCACCTCTATTTGTGAACCTCAAAAAATTCCTATTTTGGGGTCCTGGGAGTTTTTGGTCGGACCCACTCCAACTTCCTGCGACCACGGTTCATTAATTTAAAGAAGTGACCCATAATCTAGTACGTGGGAAAGAGTTCTTAAATAAATCATTCATGAATCATTGGGAGGATCCTCCGACCAGACGGGTGTTGTTGTGTCTGGCGGGCAACTGCCCAATGATTCGTGTCGGGCCGTTGGTATCTATGCTAGCTGCGTGGTAAACTCTGCTTGCGCGATGCAGGATTTGCGTGACGTCAGTATGCCGCGTTGTTCGCATGTAGCGTTGTAGATACCGCTACACCTTTAATATTAATATTCTATCGCACATGCTATTGTTGAAAGAAAATTATTGCACTATCACTGACCGTAATACAGAGTTCATAAATACCATTCTATTCTAAACAAAAATATCACACAAAAACCAAAAAAGAAAACTGTATTCTACGGAATTTGAAGCACATAGTAGATAATTAGTTTTAGAATTTTGAGAGATTTTATAGAGCTACCTTCGAAAGTAGAGCATATCAAATAGGTATAATACATAGAAAACAAAAAAAAAATAACTTTGATACTTCGTTATTCGCAAACGGATCAGTAAGATCCAACTTGCAAATTATTTAGTGATGAGATCATGATTTTAAATTACAATATAATGCTATGAACATAAAGCATTATTAGATTGCTATACAATTACGACGTTTAAAGTACCAGTTCCATACCTAAATGTTTTTAAGGTTTTGTCGCTATTTGGTAAACTAAAACATTTTTTTTTATCCAAGTCAAAACCTTTTTGAACAGCACAATACATTGCTGGCTGGATATACGTATACAAGATAAGGTAAGTACAAAAAATTAGATTGGATAGTAAAGTTAAAGCACCCAAAAGAAAAAGATTTGCATGTTTCAATTAGTGCGTAAAAACTTATTGAAAACAACGATGCGCACCGACAGATGGCTCGTTTAGCGCTCAGAGCCTAGTGACTTAACTAACATAACATCCGTGAGGCACACACTATTGTTGTTGAAACATAATTTTTATATTTTGTTAATTTTGGTTCACGAACTGTGTCAAAGTATTTTTTTTTCTTTCTTTCCTTCTTTCTTTCTTTAATACATGCTAGGCGACTAGCGAAGGCACCAAGAGCGCAGTGCGAAAATTCGAGAGCGTTGGTTTGTCTTCGCAAGGTGTCCCGCAAGGTGACTCGCTATGCTCTTTTTTTTTTTTTTTTTTTTGCGGATGGGAAATCATCAAATGACCCCTCCCGCTCTGGGTGGAGCGGAAGGGAGTGTCAGATTCTTACCGACTAAAACCCACCCGTGTTCCTTCCTTAGCCCTTTATGTTCCGGGCCAGCGGTAACCCTTTCGGACAATCCCGCTGACCCGGCAAGCTTCGGCCCTATGGGGCCCCTCCTCGATGCTGACATCTCTTTGAGGCGCGCGTGGAACACGTACGCGCCGTCCGGCACGGGCCTGGTCCTGATCGGACGGTGAGCTACCCATTACTCTCCGCCCGCAGGCCCGCGCCTACGGTGGCCGGGAGTCGTCGCGCGGCTCCCGACGCCAGGAGCGTCTCCCGCGGCGGCTGGGACGGGAGGCTCTCTCCCTGAGCCGTCCCGCCACCTCCTTCGCTAGCAAGACTGCTTCGCAGAAGGAGATGACTGCCTCCCACTCCCTCTCGCCCCGGACCATGGCTTGCACCAGGGCCGCAGGGCTTGCCAAGAGCGCAGTGCGAAAATTCGAGAGCGTTGGTTTGTCTTCGCAAGGTGTCCCGCAAGGTGACTCGCTATGCTCTAGAGCCTAGCTTTTTGCTCTTGGATATACAGCATGACTGGTTGAAGACGGACATATTGAGCATGATTATGCTCACAATATTTAAGTACCTATTCATTAGAAATATACTTTCTCTATTTTTTTTATGTTTAAAATAATTTTATTTTATTAAGATTTGCCAAGTGACTCAGTACTTGAACGGGCGACTGCAATAGGTTGTAACTTGGAATTAGTGGAAATGACCCTTGAAAAGGCAGGAAGATATGATCCTTACTTTAAACAGGGCTTAAAACAAGCACAAATGCGAATGTCCATGGATTTTATTGGGTAAGTAATTGAATAAAAAATAACTACTAAACCCTCCTTCAATATGTCCAATGTTTTACAAGTCAGCCTGTATTATTCCTAGTGCGCAACCAGGAAAACGCGTGAAAATGGTGAAAACCAAGTGCAATAGAGTTCACTTAAAATTACCTAAACTTTTATGGTAACTTGGTCATACCAATCAGATTCAAAATAAGCATACCAAATATGACTTAGGTCATTCATGGAGGAACCCAATGGTGAAATCAAGTGATCAAAGCGGAAATTCTCTATTTTCGTTGTATTTATGAAGTTGTATTTAATTGAACTTCAAATAATTCCCATTTAGCTTTCCTAAAAATATTATTGAACACTCAATATAATGATTGCGCCTCTTATTGTGATGCTCTACCATTTTGGGATCCTAAAAATATTAAACAGCCAAATAACTGCGACCAACTTGGATGTGCACATCCTGCTACACATACTACTACACAGACTGGTCGCAGACTTTCTGACCTAACGTAAGGCTGAAGCCACACTGTGCGGTGCGGCGCCGCACTGGTGGCTTCAGCCTAACCCGTTTGGTCGCAATTCCCTAGCTTACTAACTGCGATCAACTGAGAAACAAGGCCAGAAAGTTAAAAGGCTCATTTATTAAAAAAAATGTCCATCATTAGAAGCCCAAACAGTTTTTACAGGTTCATTTTTATTATAAATATTATCGAAAATTACTTATTTACCGTCTTCTTTATTATTTTGCACCTCTGACAACCCCATTTTTTATATCCACGCAATCACTGTCCATTCCAAGGTTGCCTGGAAGAGATCGCAGAAAGCGATAAGGCCGCCCATTGTATGTTTTAGTTTAATCGTATTTTTTTTTGTTATGTATTTTCTGTATTTATACACTTGGCTTTATTCAAAGGCAATTTCCTCCTTTATTTTTTTATGAAATTTTATGCTATTACGAACATAGTATTTTCGAACCCATAGATTTATGTAAAGTGTCGTATTTCAACGTTGCACTCGTCATTTCACAAAAAAATCGCAATTGAAAGTTGCCAAGTGTTGACATATTAGTGCTCGTGACTGTACAATAAAGTTATAAAGATGAATAGAAGGTAAATAAATGTTTAGAGGATCATTTAAATATTTCCCTTTTCCATTCAAGTTTGCATAAAATTTCGTTTACTAAACGAAAAATCGAAGTTTATGATTTAAATAATTACATTACTTACTTACAGAAAAATGGAAAAAAAACCAAAATTCTTAGAAATTAATATTATATGTCATGATGGCATGAAACAAAAACTGGACTGAACACACGGCAAACAAAAAAAAACAAAACAAAAACCGAATCCCACTGTGGACACATAACACCCTTCCCGTACATAGGTACATATACATAATAGTCACGTAACTGGATGCAGTTATGTGACTTTAATCACTTATTGTACTCACTACTTTAATACTGATCACCCCTCGACTCGACACTAAAGGCACAGGCTGTAAAAGGATAAATCAAGTTATTTATAACAGGGACAGGCACGTCTATGGTAAAAAACAGTGTAAGCTGGCCCCTAATTCTATTGAACTCCGTACTACGCTAAGCCAGCTCAAGGTCACACACAGTGTTACCACAAGCCATGCGGTCCACTGTACTTACTTCGAAAGTGTACTCAAATGGTGTGGAATTTAGTAATTTCAGTACTTAACATTTTATTAGCCATGTTTGATTTGATTTTACGTAGGTACAGACGCCAGCACATCAAGCTACTACAATCTGTCAAATTTCTTTAATAGATTTTCAACTTTATCGCTAAAGCATAAGGTTCAAAATTGATTGGGACAATTTGACAGTTTCGGTTAGCTGGATGTGCTTTGATAAGAAAAAGGTCCGATAATTTTATATTAATAGCACCATTATTTCGTAGCTGTAAGGGGAGTTTTCGTAGTTCAAGTGTTACTAATCATACGTAGGTATGTTTAGTTTTTTATAGCAATCTAATATCTGAAGAACAACTAAATAAATTGCAAGTTTTCCTGTAACATATTTAAAAGTATGAGTTCCCTTAATATTTGGCGGACATACACAATACCAAGACGTGTTGAATATGCTTGTTCTAAACAGACATATATTGATATCCATGATCTGAAATGTTTATTAAAATATGAGAAAAAAAAATTATGTATATCATCAGCTTAAATCATCTTTGTCTTGGTCGCTTCAGTAGCAGAAAACACTGTAATACGAAATGATGAAGTTGAACCAAAGCACTGTATCTGTCTGTATCTGTCGCAGTCTGGGAGAGGCCTATGTCCAGCAGTGGACTGCGATAGGCTGAGTTGATTGATTGATTGACTGTATCTGTACAGAGGGCATGAAGGGGGGTATTTTCTGCAAAAAAGAGGGGCCTAGGATTCGAAAACCAATCAAGCATTGCCTAATAGGACATTATGAGGCATAATTCATTATCTGTTGTTGCAAGACCACTGGAGTCCAACATCCAACAAATTGAAAGCAGAATACGAAATGCAACTAAAGACATTTTATGTTCTGTACTATGACATCCTCAGTTACTTCATGAAACAATCCTGAATTATCAAAATATTATTATTAAAATATTTTAAGTAACCAAACAAATGTGTCATACATACCGTAGATGCCTTAGTCTTATGTGTTTTGATATTAAGATGTGTGTATTTTAAATTGGACTCTTTGAGCAAGTTCGCAACCAACTTTGTCTTTTCAATGGAGTCTTCGATCACAACCCAATGAAAGTTCTTCACATGCATCAGTGTTTGTGACAACCTGGAAAAGGGGAATTAGTTTAACAATATTTCCTCGGCAAAAGCTATGACATGCCCATGTTTAAGAGGTGAGCAAAGTAGGTGGTGCAGCTAGCTGCTACAGTAACTTCTTTTGTGGTCTTCTTTCTAGCCATAATCAGATTTGGTTCTCAAGTGAGTGGCTAAAAATTAAACTATTAATGACTGTGAAAATCACTAAGAAAAACATAAACTTTAAAATATGACCTCTACAGTCCGGCCATTGAGAGAATGCGTTCCTGACAGTGCGGCAGTTCTAGTAGATAAAAAGTGACAGGTGTCAAGTCAAGAATGTAAAACCTTAACCATACTGTAAAGTTACTTAAAATAAATATAAAAAATATAAAAATTTCTAAAATAAATTATTATTTACTTATTCATTTACTTAAATAAATATTTAATCATTTTGGGAATATAATAGTGAACATAGGAAGAATTGTTGTTATTTATGTTTTTATCCTCATATACTGTTTCAAACATAATCTTATCAGTTAGTCAATTATAAAGTATTATTATTACTACATACAGAAGGATGTGCTATTATTAAAGCATACCTACTGGGTATAGTTACTTAAAATAGTTACATTGAATTTTGTTAAATACCTGTAAGCTATTTTATTTTTAATGCAATAATTTAGCAGGCTTTAACTGTTATTAGGTACCAGATTATTAGTTTTTTTTTCTAAAGTATCAAACAGACTGTCTGTTGCCATTTAACTAAAGTGTAAAAACATGAATACTTCTGGAAATTACTGCAAAGATAATTAAGAGAATTGAAATCAGATTTTAACCATTTATTACATAGCAAGTCAAAATATAAAGTAAATAGGTACTACAGCCTCAAAACAAAATTATCTGCAGTTGACAAAGACAATGATTTGATCAAGATAGTTAAATCAAATTCTGCAATTTCTCTACAGAGTTTACAAATTATTGGCTAAGCCTTTTAAAAGCTGTGCTCACGCACAATGGTCCACTTGAAGGACTAAGTATGGAAACCAATCCCATAACATAGCACATAGCTGTGCGGTGATACTTTTATGTCAGTGTCTTCCCAACCTTTGAAGGGATTCCAATATTTAGAGCATTGTATTCATGAATATTCATTTGCTTTCTCTAATGTGTGGTAGCATTAGTTTCCACACTAACAAATAGCTGCTGCACACAGGCTCACTTTGAATAATTTAATTTAAAATGACGCAAGAAAATATTTCCAGACTCAAAAAGTGAGTAATCAATTAAAGCACCGATTTCTTCGAAATCCACAAATAAAGCTCAAAGTCGGCTCGCACTTTCCGTATGACAAGTACCTACTGCACATTCTCAAGGTACTCATTGTGCAAGCTCATCAATTAACCAATTAAAATAATTGTCGGCTTACGAAGAGAACCCATTGCCAAATACTTTAGCCAAACATATGAGGTAAGATAAACAGCTATAAATCAAGGGCAGAAGAATCACGATAAACAATTCTTACCTTGTAAGATCCGCCTTTTGTGCGAGTCTCAAGTACGTCGGAGTAATCCCGTAAATCACTGGGAGATATGAACTCACTTCTGCATTAAACTGGCATTGAAAAACGGGCCTAGTATTAAATAAAAACAATATAACGAAAATCAACATCCCGATTGCTAGATATTGCTTCTTGATGTTTACAAAAGGCATCTTATTGTCGATCACGTTTAGTTCAATTATTTTTTACGAACACTTCGCACTCGCGTCTTACAGTCGATAATGCATTGTTGTACAGTTCAGTTTACAATAAATTGTAAAATAACTCGTAACACGAGTCCGCTGATGCGGCCGATTCGCCGTCGACGAATGACAGATTGATTTGACGCTTTCATTCGCAGATCTTTTACATTCTACATGCGTCAGAACAGAAAATAAATAGCATAAGTGGATAGGTTGTCTCTTTCTGTCTAACGTAAACATCCACTTCCACAAAAAAGACGGAAGTTTCACAGCAGTGCAGATGTAATTGAGGATGTAGAAAATCGTCTAAAAATGTATATCCGGTTGCTGATTATTTAAATGAAATATAAATATATTTTTAAATAATGCTGTAGCTCTTTTGGACCAGTCGCTTGAAGTGTTTTAATCATATTGATACAAAAATTATTATAAATACCAATGAGATAGGAGATAAAAGTTTGACTAGCGCCATCTGTTACGTTTTTATTAAACTAACCAGAAGCCAATTCAAAACTGGTTCATAAATGTTTCAACAGGTGGCAATGAAGTAAAAACAAAGTCTAATTAAAAATGTGGGTTGGGTTTCATACAACCCCTCAAAACTAAATCCCCTAAATCCCCCACCAGTTTTTTGTTGTTACAACTTCTAATAGAGTTTGACCAACACAAGAACCTGACACTGACCTGCAAATTGCAAAAAACAAGAAAATTTGAATTTCGTGAGCTACCTTAGGGTAGGTACAGTCAACAACAAAGTAGATGGTCAAAATATGAAATTCAATTCTTATGAACGGAGTTCTCGTCAGAACTGTGTGGCGTCGAAGTGATTCAAAAGTATTCTACGTAGTAAGTACCTATTCTAAGCAGTACTACTTCGACGCCACACAGTTCTGACGTGAACTCCGTTCATTAGAATTTACTTTCTGACTTTGATCATCTACTTTTGCTGTTGACTGTACTAGGCACTGCTAGAACCACAGAGTAGGTAGGTACTTTATAATAGGCTGGAACACAGCACCCTCAGAAACCACGAAAATAATCTCTCTTTCTATTATAATATGAATAAGAGAGAGGTCGGCACGGCACGAGCATCAATTGCATACCAGCGAGTAAGTACCTAATTACTTAAGTACTCACTGGTATGCAATTGTACATACCCCAGCACATCAAGCTACCCAAAACTGTCAAATTTTCCCAATCAACCTTGAACCATAAACTGTAGCGATCAAGTTGAAAATCATCATCTGCCTAGCCTTTTCCCAACTATGTTGGGGTCGGCTTCCAGTCTAACCGGATGCAGCTGAATACCAGTATTTTACATGGAGCGACTGCCTATCTGACCCCCACAACCCAGTTACTGGGTAATACGATACCCCTTGGTAAGACTGGTTGTCAGACTTTCGGGCTTCTCACTACCCGTAACGACTGTCAAAGGTCCGTGCTTTCCGAGGCATGGAGGGGTCTCGGTATGTAAAGATGGTCACCCATCCACAGACCAACCGCGGCAAGCGTAGCTTAACCTGATCGATCGACCTGTGCGGCTGTTATTATTTAGCTAAATATATTACTTAAAGGAATTTGACAGAATGTAGTCGCTTGATGTGCGTGAATCGCTAAGCGAATGTTCTGCCCATCAAGCGAGAGTCGCTGAGTACCTAAGTGCTCTCTTTGATAGCTCTCTAGTCACTGCAACAAAGGAGTAGGTACCTACTTGCCGGCGTTGTGAACAGGCAGCGATCAATTACACTCCCAGACTCCTTAATCGAGCCACGCTGCATTTTTTTATTTATAAAGGTCTAGTGCTGGAGCACACGATGCATTGCCGCGCCGCACCTGATCGTGTGCTCCGGCACTATGGCTTTCTACATGGTCATGAATTCAAATTTGAAACAACGATGACACCAAAATGATCGCCAGTATGTCTGCATCAAAACTGCATAGAATATTTTTCTTTGACTCTTCATTATTTTAATATGCCTAATTGATAACTTATATGGCCTAGGTGTCCCAGCAGTGGGAACATTATAGACTGATTATGCTGTTAAGCTAACTTAGGAAAATGCACGATGGCTCGATTTAGGAATCCGGTAGTGTACAGACGCCAGCAGGTCAACCTACCCGAAACTGTCAGATTTTCCCAATCAACCTTGAACCTTATGCTCTAGCAATAAAGTCGAAAATCTAATAAAGAAATTTGACAGATTGTAGTAACTTGATGTGCTGGCGTCTGTACCTATTATTGTGTATATTATTATTATCTCTTTTACTTGCACGGGACCTACAATCATCAATCTGAATCATTTTGAAAGATATTGCTAATCCATTGCTTCAAAATTATATGTTCGAAAAATGTGTCTGCTAAACAACGTAAATGACGCAATGAATGTTGTTGAACTGTCAAAACGAAACCCATTGCTACTGATAGTGTGTCGTATTTACCCCGCTGAATTGAATCTTTTGTAACTACGTTTCTTGACCGAGAAACTTGTTGATAGCTAATCGCTTCCCCGTCGGCGGAAGGGCAAGTGCCGTAGCCAAAGACGTAACTATAAAATAAAATATGGTACAGTCAACAGCAAAAGTAGATGATCAAAATCAGAAATTCAATATTAGTGAACGAAGTTCGCGTCAGAACTGTGTGGCGTCGAAGTGATTCAAAAGTATGTGATTGTAAATTATACCAAACATTAACTACTAGTTCAGCTGCCATATATTCGTGATCAGTTTTGACTCCAAAAGTTATAAACTAAATACTAAATTCGCATCAGAACTAAGAAGTGAAAAAAAATTTCAAAACTAGTGAACAGTTAAAATCAAAAATTAAATGATGAAACTGAGGCCACGTAATCATGAGGCAAATAATTCATCCATATATTTTTTAATTAACCCAGTAATTTAATTTGTTATGTTTTACGGAAAAACAGCTGAATTGGATAAAAATTTGCATATTTAATATATGCCAAATTTCATCCAATTGAAAAAGCATAATTATGTTCATTAATAAAAACTTTTTTATAAAAAAAAACAACCGACTTCCAAAAAAACACTACAAAGTGAAAAATAATAAAGTTATTTTTCACTTTGTAGTGTTTTTTTTGGAAGTCGGTGTCTTTGGATTTGTGTTTTAGTTTTTTGCCACCGACTTCCAAAATTAAAGTTATTTTTCACTTTGTAGTATTTTGTTTTGGAAGTCGGTTGTTGTTTTTGGTTTTACTATGGGACAAAACCAGAAATCGCGAAAAAAAAATCTGCTGTTCCCTACATTTATGTTCGTCTAACTCGTCAAAACGTAGGGAACAGCTGATTTTTTTTTCGCGATTTCAGGTTTGGTCCCATAGTAAAAGTTGTTCATAATGATGAGTAAAATCACGTGTTCAAGTATCGGTCACTAATTACCAGTCAACCTATATATATATAAACATCCGAATTGATAACCTCCTCCTTTTTCAAAAGTCGGTTAAAAATCATAATATACTTAATTGAAAAACTTTACTATTTTAATTGTTTTTTTTTTTGTAACTACTGTCAAATGTTTAAAAGTAGCTGATGTGATACAAAACGATAATTCAATAAATATTATTATCTTGGCATGTTAGTGAATTTATGTCAATGTTCAAAAGTAGCTGATGTGACACCAAACTATAATTCAATAAATATTATTATCTTGGCATGTTAGTGAATTTATGTCAATGTTCAAAAGTAGCTGATGTGACACAAAACGATAATTCAATAAATATTATTATCTTGGCATGTTAGTGAATTTTTGTCAATGTTCAAAAGTAGCTGATGTGACACAAAACGATAATTCAATAAATATTATTATCTTTGCATGTTAGTGAATTTTTGTCAGTGTTCAAAAGTAGCTGATGTGACACAAAACGATAATTCAATAAATATTATTATCTTTGCATGTTAGTGAATTTATGTCAATGTTCAAAAGTAGCTGATGCGATTCAAAATCATAACTCAATGATTGCTTTTGCCCAGTCGGCTACAATATATTAAAACCGGAAGGTAGATTGATATTTTTATCTTTAGGGCATTACCAACTTTTAGTGACTTGTTGCGCTTTTGTCGCACTGTTAGCGTTAAGTGCGTCTGTTATCTATTACATTGATTTATTGTAGCCAAGAACTAATAGATTATAATCGTTTTAATATAATCCTCAATACCTACCCTTCCCAGGGTTCAAAATTAGTATACTAAAGCAGATTTCCGTTAAAAACGTAAGAAAATTATATTTCTTGAACATTTATAATATTTGAATGTATGAATTATTTAGTAATAAATAAATTTTCAATAATATTACTAATTAATAATAATAGCAATATTTATTCATATAATTTTTTTATTTTTGTCCTCTGCTCCTTGCTTCGTGCCGTTTTTCCGTAAAACATAACAAATGAAAAACAGCTGAATTGAATAAAAATTTGCATATTTAATATATGCCAAATTTCATCCAATTGAACCCCTAATTTTTTAGGGCTTCAATTGGATGAAATTTGGCATATATTCATTAGTAAAACTTTTTTACAAAAAAAAAACAACAATCTTCCAAAAAAAACACTACAAAGTGAAAAATAATTAAGTTATTTTTCACTTTGTAGTGTTTTTTTTTTTGGAAGTCGGTTGTTGTTTTTTTTTTTGTAAAAAAGTTTTTATTTTTCACTTTTTAGTGGGTCAGTTTGTAATTTATCTAAGTTACAATAGCCCAATGACAACTGCTCATCACCTTTTACAACATATTGCTTTTCCCGATGCAAGGAATCGTTGAGGAGTTTTCCTAGTAAGAACCAGGAGAACTGGAGCTCCATGGTGAAGGCATCATCAGCACTATGCATTTTGATTCTGAATATTATATATCTACCCTTCCCAGGGGTCAAAATTAGTATACTAAAGCAGATTTCCGTTAAAAACGTAAGAAAATTATATTTCTTGAACATTTATAAATTGAATTTAGGTATGAATTATTTAGTAATCAATAAATTTTCAATAATCTTACTAATTAATAATAATAGCAATATTTTTTCATATTATTTTTTATTTTTGTCCTCTGCTCCGTGCTTCGTGCCGTTTTTCCGTAAAACATAACAAATTAAATAACTGGGATAATTAAAAAATAAGTATGGATGAATTATTTGCCTCATGATTACGTGGCCTCAGTTTCATCATTTAATTTTTGATTTTAACTGTCCACTAGTTTTGAAATTTATTTTCACTTCTTAGTTCTGATGCGAATTGAGTTTATAACTTTTGGAGTCAAAACTGATCACGAATATATGGCAGGCGCTGAATAGACCCAAATAGGCTTGTCTCCAACAATTTTTTAGCCAAATCTATACAGTTTGAGACAGCGGAAAAAATATATGTTAATCTTGAACATATTTCCTAAAACTTCGTTGTTTTCAAAACACGTTTTTGAAAAGTTTTCTCGATACAAAAAAATGGTAAACTAACCTCCTAAACTGATCTTCCAACAAAAAAATCTGAATTATTTACCAACGTACGTTGGTAAAATTTATAACAATAACGTATCATATCAAAATACAAAACTTGGTTGTCTAATATTTTTGACAACTCAACTTATTTTGAGGTAATTAATTATTTTGTGGTTTGTAAAAATGTACGAGCGTCGCGAAATCGCGCTTCTCTTTCTTATGTACGCAATCCGACAGTGATCGCTTAGGCGCGCTGCTAGACGGACGTATGTCGCTTTGCCTCGCAATCCGTTCATTTCATATTATCATCAAACAAAAATGTCGGAGGCCAGCAAAAAATCACTTCTATACTAACAAACCAATACGTCCCATGGAAGTAGTAATATAAGTAATTTTTATATTGACAAAACAGGTACACGAACAGAAAAAATGAAACTCTAAACAAATAGTTACTGGGCTATTTTGTACAATGCATTGCGTAAATTCATCGCTTATAACAAGGCTCGCTTGGTCGAGTGGTTTTTGCATAGATTCTGAATAGCGAGTTATCGGGTTCGAAACCAAGTTGAGTCTTATCAGAATTCGTATTGGTTTTTTAGTTTTATGATATTATCATTGTTTTTTTTTTAGTCTTAGGATATTTTTATTGTTTTTTTTTTTATTTATTTTGTATATTTTTAGAATAATTATTAAAGTTCTTTACAGTAAAAAGAGACGTTTGGCGAACAGTTCAGAAGCGAAGCAGACGCGCGAATCCGCTTGCGCGACGAGACAGTTGCGCGACAAAGTTGAGGAAAATGAGATTTCTCCATAACATCACGCATGTATTCTTTCAAAGGGTTGGGCAGGAGTGTATAGTACACAATTCACCAATGCTTCATCATGGATATCGTTTATGATTTTCGAAAGTTGTAAAGCCGATAGAAAAATCGAAATTAAAATCCAAGATGGCGGCTGAAAAGATTTTTCAAATTCGTTTTCATGGTTGTCGAGGGTGCTGAAGCCGATAGTGAGGTCAAAATGAAAATCCAAGATGGCGGACGTGAAAAGTTTCAAATTTTTCATCATGGTTTTCGAGGGTGCTGAAGCCGATAGTGAGGTCAAAATGAAAATCAAAATGGCGGACGTGAAAAGTTTCAAATTTTTCATCATGGGTGTCGTTTTCATGGTTTTCGAGGGTGCTGAAGCCGATAGTGAGGTCAAAATGAAAATTCAAGATGGCGGACGCGAAAATGTTCAAATTTTTCGTGATCGGTGTCGTTTTTGTGGTTTTCGTGGGCGCTGAAGTCGATAGTGGGGTCAAAATAAAAATCCAAGATGGCGGACGTGAAAAATTTCAAATTTTTCATCATAGGTGTCTTTCCCTGATAGACTCAACCAAGTCTTTTAATCTTATTGAAGCTTGCCCATATCTTGGACGGCTATTTGTGTTTTGAGCCACTTGACAAAATTTGATAAATTTTTAGCTCCGTTAGGCTTTTCTGCTGACGTAATCCGTCTAAAAACTTCCATTGTCGGCACGGTTGGCGCAGTGGTTAAGCGATTGATACCGTTTCATTACTTTTATGTTATACAATAGTTCTTGTAGTAACGAAACGGCCAAGCCACATATTTTGACTAAGGTGTAGAGTTTGTGAAGTTAGGGCGTGTAGAGTCAGAAGCTTGGCTCTACATGAGATCTGATAACTTTTTGACAGTGCGAGCCATATGTGGTCTCGTCTTGGCAACATTTTACATGAAAATGTTTTTAGTGGGATTTTATAGTTACTTATCAGTTTAAGTTATAGGTATTTATATTACTTATTAGCTAATAGGCTAGATTGTAATGTAAATAAAATGTGCTACTTTAAAAAAGAAAAAAAAGCGACTGGTTTTGCTGTTAGTATCAGGAATTTCGAGGGTTAGAAGCGAAAAGGGGTTCGCTGGGGCTGAAATATTTGCATTGCGATTCCTGTATGCACTTTTTCAAGGACGTTACTGTAGGCAATTTTCCGGCTGACTCAATTGATGCAGTGCTAATGGTATGATCTGCAATTAGCTGCTGAGGTGCAGATTGCGTTCGGATTGCCTGATTTTTCATGTTGCATTATAATATCCCTTTTTTCAATCGTTGCCCGACTGGGAACATGATTGTGCTGGCATTTTAATGTTACTGAATCACCAGACAAGTGGCATCGACCCCAACACTTGTCACCTTTATCATGCCGCCTATATCGTCAATGCATCTCCAATATGTGTTTTCATAATTATTGTTATCAAAACTATATTTATACAACTTTGTTTTTAGTATAAGTATGCGAAACCTGAATATAGTTTGTTCAGAATAAGTAACTGAATCGATTCCAATAATTTTTACCCAATGTTATATTTTTCTCAAAAATATAGAAAAAACTGGCCAAGTGCGAGTCGAACTCGCACACGATGGGTTCCGTACCACAAGGCAAAATCGCCGAAAAAAACACGTTTGTTGTATGGGAGCCCCACTTAAATATTTATTTTATTTTGTTTTTAGTATTTGTTGTTATAGCGGCAACAGAAATACATCATCTGTGAAAATGTCAACTGTCTAGCTACCGCGGTTCTTGAGATACAGCCTGGCGACAGACAGACGGCTAAAACGCCGAAAAAAACACGTTTTTTTTGTATGGGAGCCCCCCTTAAATATTAATTTTATTTTGTTTTTAGTATTTGTTGTTATAGCGGCAACAGAAATACATCATCTGTGAAAATTTCAACTGTCTAGCTACCGCGGTTCTTGAGATACAGCCTGGCGACAGACAGACGGCAAAAACGCCGAAAAAAACACGTTTTTTTTGTATGGGAGCCCCCCTTAAATATTAATTTTATTTTGTTTTTAGTATTTGTTGTTATAGCGGCAACAGAAATACATCATCTGTGAAAATTTCAACTGTCTAGCTACCGCGGTTCTTGAGATACAGCCTGGCGACAGACGGCAAAAACGCCGAAAAAAACACGTTTTTTTGCGTTTTTTTGTATGGGAGCCTCCTTAAATATTTATTTTATTTTGTTTTTAGTATTTGTTGTTATAGCGGCAACAGAAATACATCATCTGTGAAAATTTCAACTGTCTAGCTACCGCGGTTCTTGAGATACAGCCTGGCGACAGACGGCAAAAACGCCGAAAAAAACACGTTTTTTTGCGTTTTTTTGTATGGGAGCCTCCTTAAATATTTATTTTATTTTGTTTTTAGTATTTGTTGTTATAGCGGCAACAGAAATACATCATCTGTGAAAATTTCAACTGTCTAGCTACCGCGGTTCTTGAGATACAGCCTGGCGACAGACAGACGGCAAAAACGCCGAAAAAAACACGTTTTTTTGCGTTTTTTTGTATGGGAGCCTCCTTAAATATTTATTTTATTTTGTTTTTAGTATTTGTTGTTATAGCGGCAACAGAAATACATCATCTGTGAAAATTTCAACTGTCTAGCTACCGCGGTTCTTGAGATACAGCCTGGCGACAGACAGACGGCAAAAACGCCGAAAAAACACGTTTTTTTTGTATGGGAGCCCCCTTAAATATTTATTTTATTCTGTTTTTAGTATTTGTTGTTATAGCGGCAACAGAAATACATCATCTGTGAAAATTTCAACTGTCTAGCTACCGCGGTTCTTCAGATACAGCCTGGTGACAGACAGACGGACTGACGGACGGACAGCGAAGTCTTAGTAATAGGGTTCCGTTTTTACCCTTTGCGTACGGAACCCTAAAAAGGTTAAAAGTTGGACACCAAGCGACACTAAGTAGGTTATCCAATCTCCGCGCCGAACGGTTGATGAGAAACTGATGGTGGTGGAGATGACAGTAGAAATTGACGAGAAGCTGATGGTGATGCAGATGACAGGAGTAGTTGACGAGAAGGATGATGGTAGTAATAAGGGGGCACGTTGATGGAAGTTAATTAAAATAGGAGAGGGTAGATTAGAACAAAAAGTATCTTCGTTGGAACTCATATTGATATGTGGCTGTTCCCCTGCGTTACCGGGTAGGCTACCTTGCCAAACACAAATATATCAATAAAGACAGCAACACCATAAGCCCGCAGGCGTGAATTTGATGGGAGTTTTAGTTAGACATAGGTCCGCTTCGCTTGCACCATAAATAACATTATTCAGTCTCTGTCAACTTCAAGAAACTGAATAAAATTGCAGGATGTTTTAAATTCGTTTAGCGTCAAATATATTTAGTGATTTGTGGTGCAAGCGGGCCTCATACTGTTACCACCTCCACCGCTTGGAGGTACTCCCAGATTATGCTATTGCTGTTTTTATTTCATTTAGCCAGCAGCTGTGCCACAACAAAAGACATAGCACAATGCAGAGATAGCCGTTTTATTCGCGCTACTTTCACTCTAGTCTTTCGCACTTTAGTGCTTTTTACACAAGTATCTTTTGCGCAAGTGTCTTACGCTAATATGTTTTACGCGCAATTGTCTTTTGATGAATGACACCCGCAAGTGTCCTTCGCGCAAGTGTCTTTCGCGCAAGAGTATTTCGCGCCAACGACCATTCGCGCAAAAGTCCATTTGCGCAAAAGTCTATTCGCGCAAAAGTCCATTCGCGGAAATGTCTTTTGCGCAGGTGTCCCAGATCCGTTTCTGAACTGTTCGCCAAACGTGTCTTTTTATTGTAAAGAACATTAATAAATATGTATTCTAAAAATATACAAAATAAATAAAAAAAAACAATGAAAATATTCTAAATATATACAAAATAAATAAAAAAAAACAATGATAATATCCTAAAACTAAAAAAACCAATACAAATTCCCTGTTATGACTCAACTTGGTTTCGAACTCGATAACTCGCTATTCACAATCTATGCAAAAACCATTAGACCAACCAAGCCTTGTTAAAAGCGATGAATTTACGCTATGCGTTGTACAAAACAGCTTATAAGGAACTATTTGTTTAGAGTTTCATTATTTCTGTTCGTGTACCTGTTTCGTCAATATTACATTATAAAAATTACTGACTTTACTACTTCCATGAGATGAATAATAATATAAAACAGCGCCATCTATTGGTTCATTGTTAATTATTATTAACCGCGTCACCGTGCCTGACTCGGTAGTTCACTGTATCACCGCCCTTTAAGAATGGCGCTAGGATATCGGAGAAATAGTGGGCGTGGCTAAAAATACCGAAACATCGGAACTCAATTTCGGGTGACAGCCCCTTAATGTTTGGTATAATTTACAATCACATACTTTTGAATCACTTCGACGCCACACAGTTCTGACGCGAACTTCGTTCACTAATATTGAATTTCTGATTTTGATCATCTACTTTTGCTGTTGACTGTACAAGCAACAGGTTGAATGTAAACCCTCTTTCCTTCGTGACACCATCAAACGTTTTCAAGTCAATAACATTGATTTTAAACGCCACTTCAGTTTATTTGAATAAGGGCTGATTTTTCCAACGCCAGATAAATTATGCCAGGAAAATTTTGAATTTTTGACAGTTCTTCCAAACAAAATCTGTCAGATGTCAATTTTATTCTACGAATAAAAATTATCTGTCGTTTGAAAAATCAGCCCTGAAAGGAGTAATAGGTAGGTATAGTGATGAAACAGGGGAAGGAATGGTGTTGCAGTGATTTGTTGCGAGCCTCCGCTGACTTAGGTACTGTAGTGTATCTACCTATTTGCAGTGCGGTCGACGAGAGAATGGGTTCTTGACACCTGTCAGTTTCATACAAACGAATACGTGTTTTGCGAATTTGATCTTTATTAGCTACTAAACTCTGATTTTTAATTGTATAGACCACAATGACAGCCAATAATACCTTTAAACTATGTTAAGTAATGTCATGTTGATAAGAAAAGGTGGATCAGAGCTGTAATTCTAGTCTAGCAAATCAAAAATCATTGTAGGTATAGAATTGTGGCACTGACAGGTACTTGACGGCCAGACTAAAATAGATTTATAAACACTGTCTTAATCACACAAGTGTAGAGGTAGCTGCTGTCACTAATGTCATCTGTCAGTCGCCACGAATGTCGGAAAAAGGTTGAAAGCAAAGAGGGCCTGCACGAGAGGATGCTGAATAAACAACTTAAATACGGGATCAACAGGTTTCTACAGATACCTTCCTTTATGATTATTTATCTACTTATCAAAAACTTTTACCATGTATTTTTTTTTACTCCTGGGCAAAGGCTTCCTCCACTTCTTCCATCTTTCGCGAGCCCGCGCGTCCAGTCCAGTTCTGACGGAACCTATCCCCCCATCCATGTATGTTATTTAAAAAAAAAAAATATGATGTAGCAATGGCCTTGTACTATGGCTGGCCACCTATAGATGATCAGTAATAAGTTAATAACTTTAGTTTCGTGTATGGGTACTTAATAAATAATAAATAGAATGATAATAAATTCATTTTATTTCAGGTAAATAACACCCTTTAATTACACGACACAAATTAATAGATAACATAATAAATAAATTAAATTAAGTTAAAAAAATTAAATGTAATCTAAATCTGTTAGATAATGCGATTAGTAGGGACAATCATATCAGTGTAAGTGTGCATACACAAGAGCGCGGTGACGACAGAGATAACTGCACTCACTGTCGCTCGTGTGTATGCGCACTAACAACTCACAATTGTCATGGTTTTTTTTTTACCAAAAACGTGACCTTTTCATCGAAAAACGATTTAAAACAGATTTAAAAATATTACGAATGTTGTGTTGTTGATAAAATGTTCCAAAATTACCTACAGGTAAAAACTCTATTCGGTGTGGAACATAGGGTAGGCAAATACATTCATTTAACAAAATATTGAAAAAATATTTAATTTATTTAACAAAATATTTAATTAGGTTCATTATCATTTCAGCCGAAAGACGCCCACTGCTGGACATAGGCCTCCCCCAAGCACCTCCACTTCAACCGGTTTTGCGCTTCTCACATCCAACGAGTTCCTGCGCCCTTCACAAGGTCGTCGGTCCACCTTGTGGGAGGCCTTCCAACGCTACGTCTTCCGGTATGCGGTCGCCAAATTTTTTACCCAGGTTTCAGAATCATTCAATTCAACTGAATCCATTGTAGGTACAGGTTATGCGTCGATATTCCTGTCACCCTGTAGAATGTCCCTGTAGGATGTCCCTGTCTTCTGTATCCTACGTCAATGCTAGAAAATTTCATAAACGACTTGTATAAAATTTTCTTAGAATTTTACAGTTGGATCGACCCCCAAGTGGAAACGCTTTTCAATTTCTACTTTGGGAATATTTTATTGGAACGTACGGGTTATTGCAACACTCATACTTATCGAAATACTTCAGTAGGTACGCGATCGTAAATATTGCATACTTTATGTCAGTTTTTATGTGTTCCTTGGTACTGTGCCAAATATTCGTTCTTTCTTTCTGTAGCGAGTTTAAAAAAACCGGGCATGAGCGAGTCGGACTCGCGCACCGAGGGTTCCATACCATCATATGTTTCTAAATTTTCATCGGCGAGGCCTATATTAGTCAGTGAATTTTAACACTGTGCACTGCGGTGAAGAATATTGTAGTTTTATGTCAGCACCGTCTCTTGACCAATAGAGGAACTAATGTAACTTTTGTTGATGATTCCAGAAAAAGTGTGCTATTTAGAGATTTCGTTTTATGTTTCCTGTAATCTTTACATAAACTTCCATCACATAGAATAATTTCAGATTTTTCTTTTTGCAAACTTTGGAGATAAGGAGGGGGGGAACGGTATTTTTTTTTACATTTTTCATCAAAAGTCGAAAACTATGCGGCCTAAAAAAAAGAAATGTTTGAGAATGTGCAAACTGCGCTCTTTTATATGATACAAAAAACCGTTCAATCTGATGCAAAAAATATACACATATTTTTATTTCTTTCTTATTTGCAAAATAGTTGAGCAAACGTCATCTAAAACTATTCCAAATTTCAAGTTGATAGCATTAGTAGTTCTTGAGATATCCAGCTGTGACAGACAGACAGACAGACAGACTGAGTCTCATTATAAGGGTTCCATTTTACCATTTTGGTACGGAACCCTAAAAATATGTTTACATACCATATGTGTGGAACCCAGAGGGGCAATTCACGTAATTTTATGAACGTTCACAGTCTGATCTCAGTCTCAATCTGTTAAAAAAATTCTAATTTCCCTAAATTTTTTACATGTTTTGACATTGATTGTCGCTGAGATGAGATTGCGACTAGATTTTGAACGTTTTTAATTACGGCAATTGGCCTTCTCGTGATCTGCTATATCTACAGCGGGGTAATTGCGCCACACACTATCAGTAGCAATGGCTTTTATTTTGACAGTTCAACAATATTCATTGCGTTATTTAAGTTGTTGAGCAGACAAATTTTTCGAACATATAAAGCAGTGAATTAGCAATATCCTTCAAAATGATTCGAATTGAGATTGATAGCGTGTTTTGAAATTAGGGTGCTGGTATTCCTAGTGCATACATCAGTATCTTACAAACTACTGTCACGTAGTCTATAAGATTGTTTTGATTGTGAAGAGAAAATAAATTATGTGAATTTGAATTGGAATTAGAAAAGGTTCGGTTTTGTTGAGCGTCGTCTCTATAAATTCCAGCCAGCCAGCGGCAGTTTCTTTCTAAACCTTGATTTCTTATATTTACATTCGGTTAGATAATTTTGATATATGTCTTTGCACACGCATGTAGCTGCTTCTTGTGGAGAATATATGTTTGGTACATTTCTAGGGTCGTTATCACTAAAATAGATTTTTCTACGGAATAAGTGCTCTGTTCTTTATTCCTGGCTGTCATAAGTCTTTGACAGTCGTTATGGGAAGTCAGAAGCCGCAGTCTGTGTTGTGGAGGTTAGATAGGCAGTTGCTCCATGTGAAAACTTTAACGATATCAATATATTAAAGTTTAAATCTGCATTACAAGCCATAGACTGGGACAAAATAATAATAGAAGACCAAAATATCAACGATAACTACAAAGCATTTAACGATGCGCTAACTTATATCCTAAACAAATGCATACCCTTACGAAAAATCAAATTAAAATCTACTTTAAAAAAAAAATGGCTAACCAAAGGTATCAAAACTTCCTGCAAAAATAAGAGACTTTTAAAAATTCTTACACTTAAAATAAAGAACCCAATACTATCACTTCACTACAAAAAATATGAAAAAATATTAAAAAAATCAGTAACAACAGCAAAGAAACTTCAATATATTGACAAAATAAAAAAATCTAGTAATAAAGTAAAAACAATGTGGAATATTATAAATGAGCGAACCAATAAAACAATCAAAAAAGACAAATTTAACATAAAACTACAAATAAATAACAATAAAACAACATCGGAGCCAAAGGAAGTAGCCAACACTTTTAATAACTTTTTTGCATCTATTGGCGAGGGAAGTCCGGTACAAGCAAATTATATATCAAAAAGTATACCAGTGCTTTCACATACTGAAAATACAATGTTCCTTACTCCAGTAGATCCTTACGAAATAAATACTATGCTAAAAACACTAAAAAATAAAAAAAGTCACGGCATAGACGAACTCCCACCCTGTTTACTCAGAAAATGCGCAGATGAGCTTACATTACCGTTTTATAAATTACTAAACCAATCTTTTGAAGAAGGCGTATTCCCGGATCAGCTGAAAGTAGCATTAGTGAAGCCATTACATAAGAAAAATGACAAAACAGAGCCAAGTAATTACCGTCCAATAGCTTTACTTCCTACAGCTTCAAAGATTTTCGAGAAAGCAATGTGCAACCGCGTGTACGCTTTCTGCGAAAAATATAAAATCTTTGATGAATGCCAAAATGGCTTTCGTAAAAATAGATCAACAGCATTAGCAGTCTATAAATTTATACAGGAAGCCTTAAGCATAATAAATAATAAGAAATACGCAGTAGGGTTAATGCTTGATATGACCAAAGCGTATGATAAGGTTCAATATGGTATTTTATTAAATAAATTATATAGATTAGGGATCCGCGGAAAGGCACATGATTGGTTCAAATCATATCTGGAAAATAGAGCACAGCTAGTAGAAATAGAATACTTCAATAACAATCTAAATGAGCTTCAAAAGATCCGGTCTGACAGAAAGGCGATTAACGCATCAATACCACAAGGAAGCGTTATTGGATGTCTATTATTTCTCATTTACATCAATGATCTCCCTAAATTTATAGCAGAATCCGGACCGTGCGTTTTGTTCGCGGACGACATCTCCATTCTCACTCAATGTCATGACAACATAAACCTAAACAGTACCCTTAATGAAATCTTTAATAAAATAATAACCTGGATGACCGAACACAATCTTGAAATCAACTTTGCAAAGACAAAACTAATAACTTTCCACCCCCACCAAAAAAAACCTCTAAATGTAGTTTTTTCCTTTAATAATCATATAATAGAAACAGTAAATGAATTCACATTATTAGGCATAACCATAGACAAGAATTTAAATTGGAAGTCACACGTACAAAAAATAAAATCCAAACTTTCAAAATTTTTATACGCTTTTCGTGAAGTTAAAAAAACCACAAATTTACAGACTGCCCTCGTTACTTATTACGCCTACGCCTATGCATGGCTTAGTTACGGCATAATAATGTGGGGATACAGTACAGACGCTCTTGCACTGTTCACGGTTCAAAAGAAATTTATCCGTATCCTAGTAAATATACAACAAATAGATAGCTGCAAACCCCATTTTATAAATCTGAATATTTTAACCCTGCCTTGTTTATATATACTTGAAATATGTAAGTTCGCTCACAAACACCAAGACTTTTACACAAAACGTGAAGACATACAAACAAGATACACACTCCGACACAAAACACGACTCAACATACCAACATCCCGCTTAAAAATACACTCGACAAGCCCTCTAGTTATGTCAATCAAAATTTACAATATGTTACCCGAATACATAAGAAATGAAAAAAAAACTCCATACATTCACGAACAAATTAAAAAAGCTACTATTAAGCAAATGTTATTATAGTGTTAACGAATATCTAAATGATAAATCCTTGAAAAAATTAAGTAGGTAAACAATAAGTAAAATGTTAAATAAATTATTAGTATACATTAATTATATTATAAAAGTGTGTTTAGAATAAGTTTACAATAAGTTAGATTACATAAGTGATAAGTCCTCTTCTCCACATACCTATCTATCTTTTGCTGTGCCCGACAGGGTCCACGATTGTTTCTTTTGGCAAATGTTTACCACCTAAGCCTACATTGTGGAATGCAATAAAGAATTGAGTATTGAGTATTGAGTATTGAAATACTGGTATCAGCTGTATTCAGTTAGACTGGAAGCCAACCCCAACATTGTTGGAAAAGGCAAGGTAGATTGAGTGATGAGCTATTCTTGTATAGGTACCTATATGTAGTATAATTTCGATGTTCATTGAATACTAACACAATCGAGTAAGAAAAGATGATTGTGATAACTGTGTCAATGAACAAGACGTAAACGTGTTTATTTTGTTAACATATTATATTATCTACTAGTGACGTTTTTAAAGACTTGGACAAAATATCGAGATAATTTCAATTAATAATAATTGAATTTAGTTACTTAAATTTAATTTGATTTACTTTTTTATTTTAATTATATTTAAATGTAATATTAATGTACTAGCTGTGCCCGTGACTTCGTTCGCGTGCATGTCGTAATTCATGGGTTTTATTTTTTTTGCGAGGAACCCTATTTTTTTTTCTTCTAAAATTAAAGTAGTCTAAGTTACTCCTTATAAAACCAGCTATCTGCCAGTGAAAATCCCGTCGACATCGGTCTAGGCGTTTCGGAGATTAGCCGGAACAAACAAACAGACAGACAGACAACAATTTCAAAAATTGTTTTTTTGTTATAAGTACCGTACATACATTCATATGCATTTAGTAAAAAGCTGTTACTTTGACATTACAAACAGACACTTTAATTTAAACTTTATGCAACATACAAAAGGTCACAGGCTGGCTCAAAGCCTTAACAGAGGAGAGACAACATTGTAAGTGCATTGTTTACGAGAAAAAAAAAAAATACCTTGATTTAAATAAAATAGTTGTTAAAGTTTCGCGGTCAAGAAGACCGCTTCTAAAAGGCATGTAACGTGTACGCCTTCACGGAAGCTCTCAGAAGCACCTCAGCATTGACATTGCGAGTAACTGACAACAGCTTCACTTTAATGAAACGTTATACAATCATCAAAATGTGGACGTAAACAAATGTGGGTACCTGTATCACCTCTCGTTACCGTTTCGTGCGTCGGCGGAATATTATTCATTGTTGTAGATAATATATGATTTATTTGCCTACGAAAATATATACTTAGGTACGCATTTATCTCTCAAATAAATAGGCAGATACATAGATGATAGATAAACCATTTATTTAGTGCACACAAAAGACATAACACAAAGCAAATCATCTGCCTAGCCTTTCCCCAACTATGTTGGGGTCGGCTTCCAGTCTAACCGGATGCAGGTGAATACCAGTATTTTACATGGAGCGACTGCCTATCTGACCTCCACAACCCAGTTACTGGGTAATACTATACCCCTTGGTAAGACTGGTTGTCAGACTTTCGGGCTTCTGACTACCCGTAACGACTGTCAAAGATCCACGAATGACCGCCGGGACCAACGGCTTAACGTGCTTTCCGAGGTACGGAGGGGTCACGGTATGTCAAGATGGTCACCCATCCACAGACCAACCGCGGCAAGTGTAGCGTAACCTGATCGATCGACCTGTTATTATATAGCCACAAAGCACAATTAAATGAAAACAAATTACATGAATATATAAAAACAAGGTGCCAACAAACAGAAAAGTTAAAACATACTTAGGGCTGATTTTTCCAACGCCAGATAATTTCATCCGAGGAATAATTTTTAATTTTTGACAGTTCTTCCATACAAGACCTGTCAGATGACAAATTGATTCCACAAATAAAAATTATCTGTGGATTGAAAAAGAAATTAAGTGATACTATTACATACTTTAAATCAAAATAACGAACATACAAAGAAAAACACAGACGTAGGAAAATAATATTTCAAATTCTAAGTGCTTGATTCTCAGAACGTCTTTAACTGTCTAATTTATCAGTAAGTGGAAGATTTAGAACTGATATTTATTGATTTTATTTTACGATTGGTTTACGTATATGTTTATTTGATTGGAAATTGGGTTTTATAGTCATTTGACAGTGAAAACCAACTTATCGCACAAATCTATTAAAAAATAAAAAAGTAGTAAAACACTACCGCAACGTATAATTTCTTCTACGCTGCTACGCTGTAGCAAGGAAAGCAGATTACAAGCGTCTGCTACGAATTAGTGTCAGGCGTAGCTTTGTAGTCTTGCTACGCACGTAGCGCATAACTGACTTGGAATTACGTGAATAAGAAATACCTACTGCTGATACAGTAAGTTCATTACGACGCGGATGAAAAATGTTTTTGATGCACAGATAGGTACAACAATGCTTAACCTATTCTGTGTAAAATAAAGGTGGCAGAACCTTGTAGAAACAATTTTCCAACGAAATGCCAACAGAATATTGTAAAAGGTCTAAATTACATTGTGCAACACAAACCTTTTCACAGACTGACAGGCACGTAACAATTTAATTAACTCGGCGCTTGTTTAATTAAACAAATTAATATAAAATTATTCACCGCAATGCAATGTAAACTATTCATGAAATTCAAGCAAGAGAGGCTTACTAAATAAATATGTACCGAAACTCGGTAAGGCACGCGAAAGTTCCGCTCGAGCACTCCACAAGTGCGAGGAATTCAACCTTTTCGTGTGCCAACAATCACAGCCGTAATTTTGCTTTGTATTACGAGCTCGTTACAAAAAGCTGAATGAATAAAGTGGGCGCCTTATGGGAGCTATGCGTTCGCTAATGTAGCACGCAGGTAGTTTGTGTTCACCGAGCCATTTCATTGTAAAAGCGGGATAGATAGGACAGGGACGAGCTGGCTGGAGGTCGGCCCGGGCTCACCTGTGCGCCAGACCCGTAGGCGCGTCATACACTCACACAGACACGCGGACGCGGACAGGCGCGCGCAGTCCGCGTGCTGACAGGGGTGGGCCGCACACAGGCACGGTGCTAACAATGAAGGGTGTAGCGAGCAGGCCGCACGCACACAGACGCGCCCCGCAGGCAGGCGGGCGGCGCAGCTCTGGGCACTGGCGGGCGAGCTTTCCCGCCGCGAGGACCTCCGAGCCGGCCCGCGTCGCCGGCGCTCGCAAACCACTTGTTGAATCTTACAGACTTTTCACACCTTAACCGAACTCGCTCGAGTTACGTCGCGCGTGTTAACACTTCGTTCTCGTGTCCGGTTTTCTTTGATTTTGTTTTGTTTCGGTTAGTATCTTGTACTTCTGAGCTGATCTCGAGCTACCTGTGATGCCTACTCTTCGCTTCCTCTCTGCCTTCTCTTCACTCCTACATACGCTTGGTTTCGTCTTCCTGTCAGTGTTATTATTGTTACGGACGGCTCTCTCAGTAACATGATCCTGAGCGCGTTGTAACTTGTTGTAACTTTTGAGATATTTAGAAACTGTTGTTAATAACTCGCATCTGTGTTACCTGTTGACTACTTACTTATTACATTAGAGAATTCTGAATTAAATAAATATATACGTCGCTGTAAAATTACAATATCGTTCGTTATACTGTGGAGCGTTGCTGAGCACAGGTAAGTGACATTATAAATCTTTGTGATTAATTTTCATATGGAGTAAATTAACTACAATCAGTAGACCAGTAAATTACTTTCATGGCGCCATTTTCGACTCTCGGACTTATAAATCAAGCTTAATATCATATAAAAATCTCACATTTCAGTTAATTTTCCACAGAACATCAATAAGTTAAATTACCCTATTTTTTAACCAGGTCAAAATGTAAGTCGTCGTCGTATAGGTACAATAAAACGTAATAAGCTGCATTCAACAGGTAAGTGCGCCTATTTGCGATGTCGCCTGCCTCACCCATATACTCGGAGACAGGGTGAATCTTTGTCACAGGCACTTACACAATGCTAACTGAATAATGCGTTTAACGTCCCGGTACACACGAGCCCCTAATAGGATTGTGTGCGATTATTGAATGTTGCGACATTAAATCGTTCCATCGGGAATTGAACCGTATCGGAGAATCGGGATTTCAGGACCGATAGTTCAAAAATAATCTTTTAATCATCGATATTCGGAACAAATATTTGTATGACCTACAAGTAGTTGTTCCGGGTCTGGCTGTTTGTGTATGTGAGTTTAAATGTTTGTAAACGCACCCACAATACAGGAGAAATTCCTAGTGTGGGGCAACGTTTAAAAAAAAAACTCTGGTCATGCTGTAGTGGGTCAGCTGCATCAATACTCCAATTTAGGAGTATTGATGCAGTATAATAATATAATATCGACAGTAAGTTCTCAAGTTAAATCGAAAGTAATTTTTCCATCGGTTTTGTACTAAGTAAGTACCTACTTAACGTCTTCTGTATCCAAATCGTATATAAATTCTACGAATCTCAAAACAAAAAACCCAGATACAGTAATAGCACATTTTGTGTTATATTTATGTTAACCAGTCATCTAAGTTATCGAAGCACTGCGGATGACTGCACAGGGTGCGTCAGAGATACTTATCTGTGGCCCGTGTGTGGTCATGGCCATTCGTGGTGGCTCTTTTAGAGCATTCACAAAATCATCAATCACAAATGGTATTTAAATCCCAATTATTCCACGAGGAAATTCTCTCAGCATTGTATTCCTTTACATTTACCTCAACATTCGTAACTTTATGTAAGTTGGAAGTTATGAGTATCAATATGGCTATAGATGAAGTCAAATAAAGGATGAATGGACTGTGTGGAAGGTGATATGGTTAGAAAGAGAGTGACTACAGACATTACGACTAATAGAGAAGTATGGCAGGAAAAGACGTCATGTTGCGCCGACTGCAAATAAAGTATGATGAGGGCAGAGGAATGATGAATAGCTGTAAGCTCTTCCACACATAGGCATAAGTCGTGGTACATGTGCTGCGTCATCGCAGAGACACACGACTGTGTTTGAGCGAGAATTATTCCATGTCTGATTCTTGGTAAATCAAATTTCGAATCGCCGAGTTCTAAGTTACGAATATCTCAATTTACTATTGATATGATTGTTCTTGTAAACTCCGAAGGGGTTATTTCCAATAGAACCCTATTAAGATAAAAAGCGTAGGCAGACACTTAACCTTTGCAGTAAAGACTAAAAATAAACAACCCTCATATTATATCCTATATTCAATGTTCGTGTCACTTTTTCGAAGAAAGTTATTTTGCATGTAGATAATTTCGTCGAGTTTGGTAGGATTTTCGATTGTAAATATATTTTGGGATAACAATATAACCCACGTTCAGCCAATTACGTCGGTAGGCACTTCGAGTTTCTACTATGTCATTCATAAAGTTTGGAACACAAACTGTTCGATAGCTCACGTCGTAGTCAATTAATTTTAATTACTTATAAATAAGTAGTGGCTACATAGGTACCTTAGGTACCTATGCCAAATATCGTATATGTACTGAAGAGAAAGATATCCTGGAGTGTTCGATACCTATATCAACGAAATTGTACAAATATTATCTTCTTCTTTTTTCTTTCTTTATTATGTTGGTTATTAGATTAAGAAAGATTTATTTTTATAAATACCAAAGCTTTAAAAACTACCGCAGTATCTAACGTTTGTCGCGCCTTTTGACTGACATAATTTTTAACCTCAGCTTAACTAAAGATATGTACAGACGCCAGCATATCAAGCTACCGGAAACTGTCAAATTTTCCCAATCAACTTTGAACCTTATCCTTTAGCGATAAAGTTGAAAATCTATTAAAGAAATTTGACAAATTGTAGTAACATGATGTGCTGGCGTCTGTACAATCATTTTATTTTATTTAAGTCGCGATTTAATTACACCCAGTAAATAAGCCAAGAAAAATATAATGGAAGTGCAGTACAAAGGTAGTAGCCTACTCATTTCTAAAGAAATCTCTGCAAGCTGACCTGAAAGAGAAGAGATTTTATCATTTTATCCGAAGATTATTTTCTCGTGTAATCTTCAGAAGTCTTTCTATTAAATCTGCACCTACAGTTTGTGAAAGAGACGTCTAAATTACTTGTGGTTACATTAGCACATTCCACACAGTATTATTATTAACCTCGGGATAATGTGGTTTCAGGAGTTGCCGTATATTATGTTAACCTTTTATCCATTTGCGGGTTATAAGCTGGAGTACCTACAATAATACAGGGGTTTTAGAAACATGTAACACTTAGTTGGGTAAACAATGGGCAACATAAATGTCGCCTTCATTTTATGATCCTGTGGTGAGGTGCTATGTATATCAAGTTATGGCATTGCCGCGTTGTGTCACTAGGGGGCAGTGGTGGCCCAGTGGTAACAACCCCGGCTTACGAGCTGTAGGTCGTGGGTTCGAACCCAGGTAGGCACTTGCCTTTATGTTAATAATTTCAGCAGAATGAAATAAAGGAAATTATAATCATTTTATTATCAGTATCATTTAAATATAATCTATATGTATATAAATATATATACATTATATTTTTAAATATTAGAATGTAATAACATTTAATTTTTTTTTATAGTAGTCCAGGGTACAGGGTCCAAGCTACAGGCGGCGGTCAGGGCTCCAGAGAGAGGAACCTCCTAACAATGCGGACCGTGTCCAGAAGTACCGCTTTCTGAATCAAGCCCTTGATCCAGCTGCCCAACGAGAGCCTCCCTAAGTGTTGGTCGAGGCTCTTGGCTATTAACCCATTGGCTTTCACGACTATCGGCACAATGATCGCCGAGTCCACATCCCACATGTCGACGACCTCGCGAGCCAAGTCAAGATACTTGATTTGTTTTGAATATTATTAAAATGAAGAGTCGTTCAAACGTCAAAAAATATGGTTAAGCAGTTGTTGACTATGACCTCTCAAGCTCCGCTAATGAGACACAATTGATTTTCTATTGTATCGTACTATGTACACACAGCTCCATTAAGTAGTTACCCCCCCAAAAGACATGTGAGTTCAAATCCGTGATAGGCCCAAGTTGGTTTTTGTATTTTGCAAAAACATTTTATTTTAAATAATGTATTGTTTTAGTGAATAAATAAGTTTAAGTAAGTTTTTTTATTTATTCTGTTTTTATTATTGTTTTTTTCAATAAAACAATACTTTTGCGACGACAAGCAACAATAATAGGGTTAACATTTACGACAACTTATTCATCGTCTAAATAGACTTGAGGTTTCAAGACCGCTTACCGTGCATAAGAATGGAAGTTCAAATCCTATATAGGCACGAAATGTGCTATTTGTTCATTATATTATTTTGATATATTTTTCTATTTTGTTTTAAGTAGTAATTATTTATAAAGAATTAAAAAATTAAGAAAAATAAAATACTTTATTAATCATTTAATAATATTTATTATTGCTATTATTTAACAAAACTATGATCTTATTTTACAACAAACAGAACAACTATTTTAGTTCTCATAAAATCAGAAATCATTTAAAAAAATAATGGATAAATAGTAGTCGTTTACTTTTCGCCGTTTTAAGTGAACGTATACAAAGTTCTAACTTGAAGGTATGGATTAATTTTATTAAGACAACGTAAGTAAGTAAAATTAATGGATGCCCTCAAATTATAACATCTTTCGATTAGACAGGGACCTAAAGATATAATGACTCAGCCGATAGTAGATAACAATTTCATCGCAATTCATATGGGCTCGCTGGCTAGTTCGTCAAACTGCCGGTATGAGTATGACGACGTTCGGTGATGCGATGGTTCGAATCCGAATCAACACAATGGACTCTTTTTGAAGTATTCTTTAGATTATTCGTAAGGAATTCAATGCTGTAGCAGTGTAACATTTTAAAACTTGATGGGTTAGGACATAGTGACGCTTTCTGTACATAGGGTACGCGCGGAGCTTGACGGGTAGCTAACGTTGATGACTGTCCATTTACGGGCTGATGGAGTAAACATATTGAAGAAAGGGTCGTGGCTAAATAATAACAGCGCACGGGTCGATCGTAGGTTAAGCTACGGTTGCCGCGATCGGCAAGTGGATGGGTGACCATCCATTATTATCGAGTTCCCTCGCTGCCTCGAAAAACAAGTTGAACCGTTGGCCCCGGCTGGTATTTGTAAATATTTGACTGTCGTTATGGGTAGTCAGAAGCCCAAAAGTCTGACAACCAGCCCTACCAAGGGGAATTTAGTGCTCCCCAGTAACTGGGCCATCAAGGTCAGATTGGCAGTAGCTACATACTGATTCTATTGCATCCGGTTAGACTGGAAGCAGACCCCAACATAGATGGAAAAAGGCACTTGATGAGAGTATGATGAAAAATGCAGTCGCAGCAAGATATTGTAAAATACAGTTTATATATTTACATATTGCTTCATATTGAACAAGTTTACTTTCCGTTATAGAACAGTTATTTACTCTGTAACTTCAGTAAAATGTTAATAAATGCGCCGCTTTGATGTCAGTTTCATGTAGATATAGTTAGTTATGCCTACATCTTTATGCATCGATTCCGTCGCAATTTGCTGCAGTATTTTACTTAATAATAAACATAACGTTAACGTGAAAGTCTGCGTTCAAAAGACGTATATTTACTTACGTATATTATGTATTACTACCGATGAAGAAGGCTTTTATAGGCTGTGACATAGCATCACATTCACACCCTGCTGCCGTTTCGTCGAGGCTAGCCCCAGTTTACCACTTTACCACCAGTGGACCACGAAAGGATACACCCTGCAGGGAGATCCACCCTCCTATTCTGCCCTAGGTGTTCCAAAACATGCGGTCAAAGTGACCTCTGCGCTGCCACCGACGACGACGCCGTGAAAGTGGCGAAGTTTTGGGCCAACAAGATCTGAGAAAAGTCGTGCCAGCGACACGAAGAAGAATGAGGCTTGCAGAATTTAAATACTAAGTTAGATGTGCACCATAAGAACCAATCTCGTAAGGTAAAGTGCTGGTAGAAATCTAACTTAGAAAGATGTATTAATGATTCTAATAATTATCACACTAATATTATAAAGGCGAAAGTTTGTGAGTGTGGGTGTGTGGGGGTGTGTGTGTGTTTATATGTTTGTTACTTCTTCACGCTCAAACGGCTGGACCAATTTTGATAAAATTTTGTATGGAGGTAGCCGACACCCTGGATTAACATATAGGCTACTTTATATCCCATGGGAATTTCGCCACGGGATCGGAACTTATGCGGGTGAAACCGCGGGGCGCAGCTAGTAATTCTCTAAATATGTATATACCTGTTATTGTCGTGAAACATATTTTGATCAAGATACAACCTGACACTGACCTGTAAATTGCAAAAAACGTAAGAAAATTTGAATTTCGCGGTCTACCACTATCCATTCATCTTAAGCTTTAGCGATAAAGTTGAAAATCTACAGATTGTAGTAGCTTGATGTGCTGGCGTCTGTACCTAAGTATGGATACTTGTTCCATGAGATAAATACGGGGAAATAGGGTGGCTGGGACATCGACGTGCAGCCTGTTACCATGGATTCAGGATTCAGTACATGACTCTGAACTCCACTGCGTTAAAATTTTTCGTCGGGAATTGAAACCATTTGCTGTTCGCTACATTTTGACCGCGTAGGTACTGGCTAGTTCGTCAAACTAAGTATGACGACGTTCGGTGACGCGATGGTTCGAATCTGAGTCGAAACATTGAACTGTTTTGGGAGCGGTGAATGCTCACCCCCGGCCATAGGCAGAGGTGGAACACTGCGGTGGTTTAGCCGGTAAGAGTCCGGCATGCCCCTCTGTCACCCCCTCGATTGAGGAAGTCGACGACGATATACATCACGCACCAAAAAAAAAAGGTATGGTACTTTTATATGGAACAGTAGATGTTTTTTTGATAGCCGACGAAAAATTTCTACTGTAGCAATCATGTTCTGAATTCATGGTTACAGTTTGCCTGTCAATATTCATGCCACCCTGTATAAGGTTCTGAGAAACGTATTTATAACTGAAATATGTATTTACAAAAGTCAAAGGTTAATAATGCAAAATGTGCGTATATCGAGCCTACTTTCAAAATTACGTTAATGTATTTGCGATGAAAAGAATGCTGTATCAAAGAATGTTTGCAGAAAAAGATTTAAAAAGTACTGAATGCCTCCCACGATTTAACATTAATGAAATTAATTAATTTTTAGACCATGTTATAATATTATGCAAGTAACGTTTTTGAGAATTCAGGATACAATTTCCTGTTGGTTACTATTGTTATCAATGAAACGTTTAAAAATGTTTTAAACTAGAAAGAGGGCGTTGATGTTATAGGTAAACCTAACGTTAGCTAACATTTTAATAATTAATGGGCAGTAATTAATCGGTGAAGGAAAACAATTGTGAGGAAACAAAAATTCAAAGACATGTGACATCTTCCAACCCGCACAGTGTCGGCGTGGTAGATTATGGCCTTGTCCCTCTCACAGAGAGAAGGCCTGTGTCCCAGCAGTGGGAACATTATTTGCTGATTATGTAAGCAAGCTTATTTTGCAAAGTTATCGATAATTTTTTTTATCTTTATCTTCATTTTCTATTATACATAGTGACAGCCGCATTAAAGAAAATTCAAACGATATATCAACCAAATATTCCTTCAAGTCAGAGTTCCGACGCTAAACAATCAGTTCGATGAATAACAGTGCGAGTTTCTTCAAAAGCATTATGCACTCTGCTTGTTTGTTTTATTTCCTAGTACCTACAATTTGAAGGAAGTGCTCTAGCCCGCCCACTTCCTAGCTTGATTGCGGCGCACGAGTAACGCTATCACAGTAGCATCTGCGATCATTAATTGTTAGTTCCTGGAAAACGATAAAGTTTCACGGAAAATGTTTTTCCGAAGACATGTTGCTTGTGTGACGAAACGAATGTCTACCGACGCATGACAATACGTTTCGACACAATTAACTTTGGGTAAACATTTTTCAAGGTTGCTCAACGCGCTATGGAGCGAGCTTTGCTCGGAGTCTCTTTGAAGGATAAAATCAGGAATTAAATTATCCGAAAAAGAACCGGAGTTACCGACATAGCTTACAGAGTAAGCAAACTGAAGTGGCAGTGGGCTGGCCATGTTGGGTGTGTCATGTTTGATATAGAAACAAAAGTTCTAATGATCATAAGACCTAATTTCGTTTAATATAATTTTTATTTAATTTATCGGTCAACGGTCATAATGAATTATTGATATAACTTCTTTTTACCTAATTTCATATGGTATAATGAACATTTTACCTAATTTCATATGGTATAATGAACAGTTTATATAATGCACATTTGAAATAATATTCACATAATATAATATTCAGTTGCTATAATATTCAAAATCTATAAGTAACGTTTAATATAACTTAGAAATATCTACTTTTATTTTTGCAAAAATGTTTGTTTTCTTCTTTTACTTGTTATGTTGTGGCTATATTGTTGAATTAATTATATTACACACACAACACACACACATAGGATACAAGACACACACACACGACATAGGATGCAAGAGCGAGCGAAGGGCACCCCGAGGTTCGGTTGTGTTAGGTTACTTTAAACCCTTTACACAGAAATAGGGGCCCCGCGAAGCGGGGCTCCGTCGACATAGGATGCAAGAACGAGCCAAGGGCACCCGAGGTTCGGTTGTGTTAGGTTACTTTAAACCCTTTACACAGAAATAGGGGCCCCGCGAAGCGGGGCTCCGTCGACATAGGATGCAAGAGCGAGCGAAGGGCAACCCGAGGTTCGGTTGTGTTAGGTTACTTTAAACCCTTTACACAGAAATAGGGGCCCCGCGAAGCGGGGCTCCGTCGACATAGGATGCAAGAGCGAGCGAAGGGCACCACCGAGGTTCGGTTATTTTAAACCCTTCACTCAGAAATAGAACACACACACACATAGAACACAAGAGCGATTCTTTACATATAATGCTGGAGCGAGCGAAGGGCAGAAAATTAGTTAATATGAATGTTAGGTCAAATGAACGTTATATAAAAGGAGCCTTATACAATATGAAAATTATATGAAATTAACGTTATACTAAATGAAATTAGAGAAAAAGAAAATTAGTTAATAATTATGTTAGGTCAAATGAACGTTATATAAAAGGAGCATTATACAATATGAAAATTATATGAAATGAACGTTATACTAAATGAAATTAGAGAAAAAGAAAATTATATCAAATATAACATTCGATCATATGACATTAGAGACAAACGTTCTACCGGGATCTAAAAACTATTCTATGTCCTAACCCAGGCTATGGTTTAAATGTGCGCCTATAATGCTTTCGAAATCCGTTCACCTGTTAAGGTGTGTAAAGATACCTTCAGACAGATAGAGTTACTTTCGCATTTATAATATTTGAATGTAAGTATGGATAGAAATATGGAAGGAGTGGAGGGAGGTCTTTGCCCAAGAGTAGGATAGCACAGGCTAGAAGAAAAAACCGGGCAAGAGCGAGTCGGACTCGCGCACCGAGGGTTCCGTACCATCATGTTTTTAAATTTTCACCGGCCAGCTACTTACTAGATCTCGTTCAAACCAATTTTCAGTGGAAGTTTACATACATCAAATATACCCCACACGGGTTTGATGAAAAAAACTTTTGAGTTTCATTTCTAAGTATGGGGAACCCCAAAATTTATTGTTTTCTTTCTATTTTTGTGTGAAAATCTTAATGCGGTTCACAGAATACTTCTACTTATCAAGTTTCAACAATATAGTTCTTATATGTAGTTTCGGAAAAAAAGTGGCTGTGATATACGGACAGACAGACAGACAGACATGACAAATCCATAAGGGTTCCGTTTTTTGCCATTTGGCTACGGAGCCCTAAAAAGGTATGCATTTTGATACACTTATTTCAGTGAGGCAAACAAAAAGTTGCTCTGAGTTGAATAAGAAATAGAAATAAATAAGATTGTTTTGAGGCTTTTACGAACAAATCAATATCTTTCATGTTGTCACACGTCACCAAACGTCCAACCTTTGTAGAACGTCACTAAAACTTCTAATAGTCAGAGATTAGTTTGAGACTTGCAAACTTAACAATATAAGTTTACGTTAAGTTACCAAAAACCACTGCAAAGATGTCTGCGGCGTAGACAGCTTGTCTAACTTTGACAGAACGTTTTAGATATAATAATATAGAAGAGAAGATGCAGCGTGAAGGAGACTGGCTCAAGTTAAAGCTAAGTTGATGATATTTGATGCCGAAAGTCTTGGGAACAATGCAAGACTTAGAACTATTTGTAGTGGAAATGTTCAATACTTACGTAATAATAGTTGAAATACTTGAGTATACTTCGTACTAACATCAATCCACCCAAATCTAATTGTCTATGTATCCATTTTCATGTAACTTAATGCTCGCATCACATATTCTCCGGCCCTTATCCCAATTTTATTTGGGCTCGGCAGAACACGTCTTTTTCTTCCATATATCTCTATGAGTCGTCATCTCGGTAGAATGCTCGCATCTAGAAACATGTAATACCTGAGGTTTTATTTAAACTATATATATAAAATTCCAAACCCTGACTTATATATATCAACGCACACCCTAAACCGCTGATCCTAGAGACATGCAATTTGGAGGGTATGTTCTTTGTGAAGAGTAGGTATCCATTAAGAAAGGGTTTTTCAAAATTCCACCCCTAAGAGGGTGAATGGGGTAGGGTGAAATTTCGCGCGAGCGAAGTCGCGGGCAGAAGCTATTTAATGATATTATTCCATTATTTCATAAGTCAAACAAAGTCTATCGCCATGCTGGTATACAGTCAGGGACAAGCAAGGGGTGATAAGAAAGTTGACAATCCACCTCAATTTGCCGTGTTTCAGCCATTTTATACAACTGTCAAAGAATTACACTTGTGATTTCAATACACGGACAATTTAAATAGGTAGTCAAATTGTTTACCAATAAGTCTTTATCTAAGTTTAAAATAGATGATATTTACCAAGCGATCTATGTAGGGGTACAGTCAGCAAAAGAGTTAGGTATGCAGGATCGTCGGATATAGTTGAAGTTTAGTAATAAACCGATAGATGTTGTCGACTGAAATTTAATTTGAAAAATGAGCTGTTTGTTTTCTATTAATAAAATAAAATTTTATTCGACAACATCCATCGGTTTATTACTAAACTTCAACTATATCCGACGATCCTGCATACCTAACACTTTTGCTGGCTGTACATATGTATATCAACGTAATGTACCTTTGCTCTTTCGGCACTTACGTCCAAATCGCCACATCGATCCTGTTCAAACACACCTGTAAATAAGGATCTTTCACCTAATATCCAGAGTAAATATTACGTCGGAGGAATGAGATTAGCCAATCGGTGACAGAGGTGATTGCGTACGCGTTAGACATTGACCAATTTATTTATTTAATACTTTAAGCACACATATGAGCAGAGGCGGACTTAAAGGGCTTACATGACCTAAAACGCGGTCACTGTCGGACTGCATAGAAAAGAAAGAGAAGCGCGATGACACAACGCTGGTAATTTATTGGCCAAATATGAAGCAATTATTTAATTACAAAACATCTATTGTTTGGACTAAAAAATTAAAACACATGTTGCTTGTATTTAGAATAATCTGACAAAAAATCAGAATTATTGTATGTATATTAGTATGGTTTTTATTGTAAAAAGAAAGTTTTTAGAGGTATCTTCATGATTTTTTTCTATCGTCTAAAATTAGTTGTACCTATCATGTTTTCAACACACTATCTTTAAACAGACTCCGGACCCAGGTTGGCCGAAGCAAGGAAAACCGTTCAGGTGGAGATTCATAGACGACTCCGCCTTGGAGTGTAAATGTGGTGCTGTTCCACAAACTATGGATCACTTAATGTCGTGTCCTGCGTGTCCTGTCAGCTGTACGTTGCAGGAGCTGATGGACGCTGGTGGAGGCGCCAAACAAGTGGCCGAATTCTGGGCCGAGTATATTTAGATTGCTATCGACACGCTAAGAAGAAGAACACGCTATCTAGCTAGCATAATATCCTGAAGAATATCATATATTTTTCTGATTTTGTTTACTCTAGTCGATCATATACTTTTATAGCTTCTAAAACTTGCGTTTTTTGCGTTTAGGCCTTGTAGTCCCCTTAATGCTATTTAGGACTTTTCTACCAGTTAAGCTTTGGGTGAAGCAAAAACAAACATTAGTAGGTGTAGTTTCGAAAATATAGGAATACCTAAATATTTATTCAAATATACTTACGAGTAGGTACATAATTATACTTTTAATAAACTATAAATAATATAAAACAAATCATAAAAAAATATTATTCATAAGTTGTCTTTTTCCACAATAGATATACATTTTTTCTCTAAACCCTATCCTGTGATTTATATTCTTACTTCAATAAAATATCTCCGCTTACATTTTAACGTTGAATAACATTTTTTATAATATTGTAGAAAAAAATATACGTTGATAAGTTAAGCTTCAGGGGAAATTTACTTAATTATAGAGGTAAAAGAATAATTTAAAAAATGCTAGGAATCGTTGAGACTGGGTAGAATTAATTCCTATTTGACTGAAAAAAGTAATTGCTGTTTCCACGAAGAGCAATCTCTAGTTATTTGATCACGGTTCATTGATGTTGACAATGTTTAAGCTCTTAAGTAAATCGTTCTAAAACATCGATTATATTGTCATAAAGGAAATTCAACCAAGCTCAAAGGATTTGTTGAAGCAAATATTTGGTTAAAGTTTGATTCCTGAAGCGGCTTATATAAAATTTTGTAAAGTGACGGTTTATTTTAAGAAAGGATTTTTTTTGGAACGAAGTTTCTTTACGCGGTTGGCGGTAGGAGTTGACTGGTAGGAATCGCCATGCTGAAAAAGTGCTATGCTCGCTCCACTTTTTTCTATCTGCCTCTTTCTGTTATATACGAGTGTGTGTGCGTGCGAGGGTCCCTCGACCGAACACGTTTTTTTATTAGGCCTTTAAAACGGCGTTATCTGCCTTGAAAAATCAGCATTTTTTTGCATTTGTAGTGTATATAATATGCGAGTTGACGGCGCGTAAAATAAATGTCGTGTGCTTAGGCCCTTAGAACTTTCGGTGACAGCACATAGTCACACAACATATTTTTTATCAGGGAAGGCCTCCTTATCATTTTTTACTATTGCGCTGAATCTCTGCGACTTTGCCTTCAGCTGTTTTTAAAGTTGAAAATCTAGTTTTATACATTATACAAAACTACCGATGAACAAGTATAGGTACTGTATTGCATTTGAATTTTATAATCAAAACGAAAAATAAGCTGAGAGAGTAATCTACTAGGCTGTAAAACGAGTTTCATTTGATTGTTTGATTTGCGTAAACACCAGTAAGAAAGTCAGCTTTCATCTTATTGGTTAAAATTGAGCCAATATTTCTCACTTAGCATGAAATTCATTTAAGTAGCGTAATTTTGTTAGATGGCGACCGACGACGTTCCAAGAATAGAATGTTTCAAGATGAACCTAGGATTTCCTGGGTTCATCAGAAAAGTAAATAAATCAGTATTAGCCTATTTAGGTTAATACTGATCTATTTAGTTTTCTGTTCAACAAAGTTAATTTTATTATTAAAATGGCTGCTACAGGACAAAATTCCAATTTTATTAAACGCTATCCTCTTCATTTTGATATATATTGCTTCATATTTATGTTTTCGAGGCACGGAGGGGTCTCGATGTGTCTGTGTGTGTATTCGTGTGTGATCCCACCCATCCATGGTCCGACCGCGGCAAGCGTAGCTTAACCTGATCGATCGACTATTGCGGCTGTTATTACTTTGCCACGAGCCCCTTCATCGCAATTATGCTGCTATTTATTAATACTATTAATACTATGGCCGATCGACCCGTGTGGCTGTTATTACATAGCCACGACCCCGTCCCGAAATATATCTCAATAAAAAAAAAGATGACCTACAGCAAGGTCTAACTCGCTACAACGTCTAATCAAATAATTCAACAAGGGTTTCTATTACGACATTTGTTACAACAAACAATTTGAATTATTCTAATCCTATATCGTCTGGGGAATATAATCGTTCATTTTGTGTAAGATTATTCAGCTGTACCCTAATATTATCTACATAAATTGTGACTTGTGGGTCCGTCCGACGGGACCCTTAGTTTGGTCATACGTGTAGCCGTAGACCGCAGACTGGGGATTCGAAGCTCAACTTGTAACTGACAAAGCGACTTAGTACAGACATTTTAAATGTATAATGTTTATGTATTTATTAGTTAGGAAAATGGAAATGGATATCTTGAAAAGTTCGTCGTTTTTCTTTTCTAAGATTAATTACTCGTCTTAATGCTATTTTAAGTTTTGTGATTTGAAATATTTTCTGGAAACTTTAAAAAATTGTGTCATCCTTAGGTACTTTGTTACTAGTTTATCGATAGTTCCTGTAACTACACTACAATACTGTAACGGTACTAAACACTTTTTCTTTCTTTTCTTTTTCTTTAACTCAATACTCATTAGTAAACTTTACATAGATTCACTTCCTTGGCCCAATCATTGAAGGAGCAATCGCATTCTCGTATTCAACCGTCGAACTGCTAATAAAGGAAGGGAGGACCGAACTCTCCGTGCATACAGAAACGAGTTTACGGGAAATAATTTACAATAAACACAACAATTTAGAACATTTCGTGTGTAGGTACATTGAACATTCACATTTAACCAATTCAGGCAGAATTTAATTACCCTCCCTGGGCTCATAACAGGACGGTTGGCATTCGCCATGGATTTTTTTTACGATCGCGTTGGGATGGCATATGATACGAATTATGGAAAATATGTGATTTTATAAATGTTTCGCGAACACTCTTGATAAAATATTATTGTACCTACTCACAAATTGGATTTTATGATCTGGAGAAAACGATGACGGTGAAAACTAGGTACATGTAGGTATTTATTTACCTTACATCGAAACACATAAAATGTCCTTAGAATATTCAGTATTGTCCAGTCATTGGTCTGTAGAGGTCAGATGGCGAACTTTTTATGTAAAATATTGATATTCAGCCGCATCTGGTTAAACTGGAAGCAGACTCCAAAGGACAAGGCTACGATGCGGTAAAAATACTAAAAAGCTAAGTTACTGCGACCAATTTGGATGTATCACTCGCCGCGTGCCGGCTGCTACGGCGGCACAGCTCGCTTCGCTCGCTCGGCTCGCGCCTGTTTAATCACAGTTCTAACCTAACCCATTTAGTCGCGGTGCCCAAGCATAATTACTGCGACCAACTGTAAGAAAAGAGCAGAAAGTTAAACTGCGTCTCAATTATTTAAAAAGTGTGCATCATTAGAAGCGCAAACATTAGTTGGAGGTTAATTTATTTTAAAAAGTGTCCATCATTACGTCTATAAATTTTTAGAAGATCAGATTAATAATATTTCCTATCACAATAATATTATAAAGGCGAAAGTTTGTGAGGGGGTGTGTGTGTGTGTTTATATGTTTGTTACTTCTTCACGCTCAAACGGCTGGACCAATTTTGGTAAAATTTGGTATGGAGGTAGCTGACACCCTGAATTAACATATAGGCTACTTTATATCCCGTGGGAATTTCGCCACGGGATCGGAACTTATGCGGGTGAAACCGCGGGGCGCAGCTAGTAATAAATAATTGAAGGTAATTGTGATTTAGCTTTGCTTTTGAGAAAGCCACGAATCTGCGATGTCTCTATTAATGCCATAGACGATGGTGAGCACTTACCAAGATATTGGCCTGTTTGCCATCCAAAGACATAAGAAACATTCTGATTGTTATTACTTACATTCGTTATACACAATCAGCCTATAATTTTCCCACTACTGGGACTCAGGCCTTCTCTCTATAAGAGGGAGTGGGCCATAATCCACCACGCGGGCCCAGTGCGGGTTGGCGGATGTCTTCGAATTTTTGGTTCTAGGACATGCCGGTTTCGTGATATACCCGAATTTATTTTGATTAAATTCTCGGTTAGGAAAAGCCGGACTTATTTTCGTTGCTTATTTATAATAATCTATTTTTATTTGGAGTGTGGCACAGATTAGTATGGGCTTTGTGGTCATTATATAGCGTCTACTAACGATTATTTATGTTCCTTGTTAAATCTCAGGCTTCTGTTTTCTTTTTTTGTTCGAGTTACCTTATCTTTTTTTAGACATTTGTTTCTGTGACAAATATTTTTTTTCTTTCTAATGATAAATAATGCCATTCGCCCTTTTTATTATACGACGGAATATACCTACTTATATTTCTATGTATTTATACAATTTCTTTCCGGAAAAGCTACTGGTATAAGAACAGTTGCCTGAGATAGCAGTGATGTATTGTTTTCGTAATTACTTAACGTAATACTTCAATTAATCATATTTATCGACGACGATCCTTAGGGGCGAATAACCGTGTTTTTGAAGAAAGTATGAAATTATTAACGTTGTGTCTTTTATGAATATCAATTTATGAGATAAAAAGCTCTTGTTTGCGTATGATTTCCCCTCAAGCAAAATACGTCTTCGTCTTTTGCGCTAATGTAATGAACTAGTACTTTATAAAGTACTTCTTGAACGAATGAACTAAACGCAAAGGTAGGTTCTTACACTGAAAAATATTTTTAGTGTCTATAATACTTTTTGTTTTTGTTCTGAAACTGGTTTGTGCCAGTCATCGAATGAAGTTTTTTTAACATATGAATTTCCCAAGTAAGTAATTAAATTATAATTGTATGGCCAAAAAATATTGTAAGGATAAGATTGTCAAAAAGCCAAAATGTCAAAGTTATTACAAAAAGACGAGTACAAGCTACAATTAAGGGATTATCACCTTTAGCGTCAGTCTACGTATGTACACCTACCTACCCTTCTATTGTTACGCGTAAGGTATAGATGAAAAAAGGTCGTTCGTATGTTCGCCATTTTGGTGGCACGCCCATCCAAACATTATTATATTATGAGCCACGATGTTGATTAAAAATACGGTGTTTAGAAAGTGTTGTTGATATTAAATAACTTTGGCAATATTTAACACAACTAACTTTTTACATTAAGTGTTAAATTAAATGACTAACTATACAAATAAATACAGAAACAAAACGACACTTAGGCGTCGAAGTATTCGCCCACATCGCTTATATTAAATCATATTTAGTGATTTTTAAAATAGACAAATATTTTGGCAGTACTGTGGTTCAATATAATGTAATCTTTCGATCGTTATAATAATCGCTTGAAAGCGATATTATATTTTTATATGAATCTGACATAAATAGGTACGCACCTTATTTCCAGCCTCTTTTTACGCGACTTACGTTCTAATTAAAAAAGCTTTTTATAAGAAAACCTCAACAAAGTTACCAAGTCAATCAATAAAGCTGTTAAAAATTTAAGCTGTTAGGGTCTTGCAAGGAAATTTCGATATTCAGCCGATGTTAAGAAGCCAAGTTAAGGAAAGAAGTACTTACTTACTTATTAAATATTTAAAGTGAATTTTCTTTGGAGAGAAACCGCTAATTTCCCCCTCTGGGTTTGTCTTGAGAAAGTTTCGAAAGAGAACAGAACTGGTTGCACTTTGAGCTGCTTTAGTCTTGTGAGCATTGTATTTCGACTTAGTTATTTGTCTTCGTTTATGTAGAGGCTATGTGAGAAGGGTCTTTTAGACGATCAGCTTTAAGCTTGAGCACCCCGCTGAATTAAGAGCGTTTACGTCGTACGGCATTTCATACAAACTTTCAAGCCCTTGTTTTTCGAAATGAATGAACCGATTTTAATGAAAATTTTCTTAAGTAACTTTTTAGACCTTTGTATCTTGCTTGTGCGTATGAAGTTTCATTTACATCGGTTCATTAATTTCGAAAAACAAGGGCTTGAAAGTTTGTATGAAATGCCGTACGTCGTAAACGGTCTTAAATAATCACTTGATGCTGTTGACGAGATATGGCTGTTTTGCCAATTGTGAACTCACCAATCCCACTTGAGCAAGCGAGGTGATCAATGCCTCTTCCTGAAATCCTTCTCTGTATGAGAAGAGGCTTTTGCTCTGCAATGAAATATAATAGGCTAGTATTATTTTTAATAGTTAAGTTATGGTTAGGTTTTAAATTTTCAATGTTCTTTTTTTACTTTTTATTGTTTTCATGATTTTGTTAGATTTTTAATGCTCTTTTTTATTGTTTGTATTTCCAGTAGGTACGTATCATCATCTACCTAGCCTTTTGCCAACTATGTTGGGGTCGGCTTCCAGTCTAACCGGATGCAGCTGAATACCAGTATTTTACATGGAGCGACTGCCTATCTGACCTCCACAACCCAGTTACTGGGTAATACAATACCCCTTTTGGTAAGACTGGTTGTCAGACTTTCGGGCTCCTTCCAGTAGGTACCTACTTTAATATTTATAAATAGCAAAACACAAAAATTTTATCTCCAACCACAGTAATTTTTATATTGGCTTGTTTTTTTTTTAGTAAGTATAGGTAGAAGAAACCTACCTACCTAAATAAAAATCGCTATAAAACATTACTACAATTTCGACATACATTTAAACAAAACGTACCATAAAAAGCAACCACCGAGGTCTGTTAGCAATTTTGATGTTCTATATTTTCATAGTAATAGGCCTGGTAGTTACACGCGACCTTACTTCATTTACATGTCATTAGTGCTGTTGAAAGAATTCGTTAGCTGTTGGAATGTATGGACTTAATAATGAACTGGTGGCGTCATTTCATGCTCTGTCGTGCGTAAGTCGTGGTTTCTTTTTGTCAGATTTTGAATAAAGAACGCTTCGTCATAAATTCATGGTCGGTTAGACGCCACGTATTAATTTTTATGTTAATTTGGCTAAGAATTCGGATCACTATAATAAATAAAATAAAGTCCTCCAGAGCGAATTTCGACTATGGCGACCAATCTCATCGGAGGCCAGCCTTCGATGCGGCAGATGTGATAGTGTATGACATTTCTTCGAATTCCTCCATTTTAAAAACGCGTCTACACACTGTTAAGCCGCACAGTCAACTACAGAAGACCAGCAACGTCCAATATCGGCACAACAGTTTAAGCATATGCACGTCTGAGTTACTCGTCCGAGTAGTTCTGTCCGCTATCGGCCGACAAAATCGGTTTTGGTGTAACCGTACCGTTAGACATAGATCTTTCCATATTGGTTGCCACAGATCCTCTGCCTTCCGCTGTCAGCCAGTCTTGGCCGCCTTTTTAAGTCACCGGTGGTCCATCCAGCGTCTTCTTCTTTTCGAGTCGACAAAAGTAAAATTATTTAGCAGATGGCCATGGCAATCGTGGCGTCAGTGGCGTCTTTTAGGTTCTTAGAAGTGGAGGTGTATATTTGGACACTCCAACATATTATGGGACATGGTGTGGTCATCTAGCTATCATAACTATATATCCAAGTTGAAAATGTTAAACCTTCCTTTTTAAAATATAATAAACTGAAGGCAGAGAAAAATAATTGCACATCGACTCATCGAATGCGACAACAGGCAAACTTCTTGGAATTACCATCGAAGTTCTACAAATGAATGCCGTAGGAGTAAACTACCTGAATGTAATATTTCATTGAATACTGGGTGCATTGTTCAGCGAAATGTAATATGAAGCTCGTTATATGTCAAATTGTTCAGCGAAATATAATATGAAGCTCGTTTACATATAACGAGGTTCTTAATATATATCGCTGAACAATGCATGCTGTATTCAATGACATATTACATTCAAGTAGCTTACTCCTGCGGCATTCGTTTGTAGAACTTGTATAACGAACAATGGTAAATACTGAAAATCCATGTAGAAAATAACTCTCATATCAGACGTGGATGCTGCGTGGTCGGAAGCCCTCGCTACGACCACGCGCCACCCACTTACGTAACCACTATTAGTTGGGCGGGTGTGGGTCGTACGTAGCCAGATTTTCAATCAAAGCACTGACTTGCTTACGTGATGGTTTTACCATGATAGGCTGTGGCATTGATTTGATTATCGCAACCGGGCGAAAACGCTACCTACGCCAAAAACGTGGACAGAGTTGTTAAATACAACTACATTACGGGGTCAAGCCAGCTGGATGTTATTGGAGCCTTATTTATATAAAAACAAAGTCGGGTTAGTTACACCATTTATAAATCAAGAACGGCTACCGCTGGACCGATTTTCATGATCTTGGCTTTGTTGGATCTGAATAGCAGAATAACTATTAAAGCATGGGAGGAATTCACGAAAAAGATCATTTATTTTCTCATCCATTTTGTATAGAACGGCTTTTTTGATGATATCTTGAGAACGGATTGTATGATTTCGATAAATGGCGGTACGAAGTTCGCCGGGTCAGCTAGTATTGACATAAACCATGTTCAAATTCAAAGTACCAGAATTTCCCGATGGGAAAACTCAATAAATCTTGGCACGGGATCATAATATCAATATCAAAAATACCTAATTGATATGTATCTAATTGAAAGCGCACATCACATTAGTTTTATCACTTGTTTTTATTTTTATAATAAATGGAAAAATCGTTGGTTATACAGAGTTAGTTAAATTACTGATTATGTTAGCTCATATTTTGTGTGAGACTCTAATTTGTAACGGTTTATTTTCCCACACAACACTCACATATCTAACAAGTAACAGCCTGTAATCGTCCTATGGTTAGTGAAAGGTGTAGGTACCCTGATGTACACCCACATTTAGCCACTTATGAGTTGGGTTTTGACCCCGCGTTTGTCAGTCGCGCTTGCGAATACTACATCAATGAAACAAACATCAGATCAGGTACTATAATATCTACTTCATAAACAACTTTAGGATCTGTTTACCCAATTACTAATCCCAAATAATACTTCTGTATCTCGTGTAAATAACAGATTTAAATTTTTCAATTAGCCACATGTTAAGAACATGCTATAACGTTTGAACTTCGCCGAATTGGTTTGTGTTGGGTAGGTATACGTATGGGGAAGCGAATCCAGTTAGCAATTAGTAGGAAAACTCTTTGACCTCGGTGGTGAGCACATCTTTGAATGTGAGGAAAGCTTTGTAATTAGTACCTAGAGTTCCTTTTAAAAGAGTTATTCTGGGGACATAATACCTTTGGTAACTATTTCTGACGTAAGTATTAATGAACTCTGAATTTGGAAATATATAGATACCTAAGTGCCAGTGAAATAATAGAGAGAAGTAGTGGTGTCCCAGTGGTAACACGAGTTGTTGATCGAGGGTTTAAACCCAAGCAGGCACTTTACTTTGTGTAAATTATGTCATCACCACTGCTTTCAAAACGGTGAAGGAAACATCATGGAGAAACCGGCATGTCCTACAAACAAATATTCGAAGACATGTGACATCTACCAATCAGCACTGGGGCCGCGTGGTGGGTCCTACGGGAGGTATTCTACTCGGAGCACTGATTTCAACCGCACTTGGACGAACCGCACCTGAGCACTTCCACTAACCGCTTTGAAACAAAATTTTGTAACGTGCGGTTCGGTGGAACATATCGTTATTGGTATCGTTATTTTTTATATTATCGTTATCGTTAAAGATATCGATACAAATCAGCAGAAGTTAAGTCTTGTACCGGATAATTCCACCTTCGCCCTCTCACCGAGAGGAGGCCTGTTTCCCAGCGGTGGGAACATCACAGGCTGATTATGCTCGTGCAGTGAAATAACAGACACGTTAGGATTTTAAACTCGAGCCATGAGACAGCTACAAGGCGTCGCGGCAGACCCCGTAAAAGATGGCGGGACGAGCTGGCCAAAATAGACGACAAGCTCCCTAATTGCGTAACACACTATTAATCTCAATCTGAATCAATTTCTATGATATTGCTAATCCATTGCTTCATAAATGTTCGAAAAATGTGTCTGCTCAACAACGTAAATAGGTAACGCAATGAATGTAGTTGAACTGTCAAAATGAAACCCATTGCTACTGATAGTGTGTTACGCAATTACCCCGTAGTGGGCCACATTAGCCCTGGATCGCAAGTAGTGGAAGTTATGGGAAGAGGCTTTTACCCAGCAGTTACAGTAAACACTATTTTAAACTTTCATGGTTACATTGGCACTAACGGGATTAGGTACATAGGTACAGATTATCTGGAGTTAATATCCCAGACTAATTTCATCAAAATAATATCATGAAAGTGACACCTTAATCCGGCTAGATACAATCATAATATTATGAGCAACTAAAGCATGAATATTAAATCTATGAAAACGGTCAAGGATGTGCGTGTTTGTATGTAATATAAAAAATTATGGCCAAACCTCCTCAATGGTACCTACTTCGTCTGATGGTCCACACACTGTTTTCTAGCTCCATTGTAGATATTAATATTGGTGCTAATATCTAGGTCAAGACACGCTTTTGAAGTTGAGAAGATTAACGAAAAACATTTTAAAAGAGTAACGGCGGAGTTTCTTACCCATTCTTCTCCATACGAAAACTACCTTTTGGATTGGACGACTAGATTAAATTCTATTTAGTTGTAATTTTTGACGTTCAAAAGTGCCTTTAATGTGCCTATTTGAAATAAATGATTTGACTTTGACTTTGAAAGAGGACAACATTTTTAATAGAAATAATCTGTTTTGTTTGCATTAATAACTGCAGATTTTGAAAATCAACGAGACAGGTGATTATTTGGAGGAATATTTACGTTATGTGGTGGAAATTTTCAGTAGCACCCCTAAGTTTGAATTTATACCCAATGGTAAATAATAGGGTCGCCCCTTAATACGTAACTGGGGAAATAGGTGTGTGCTCCACACATCTGCCCACCCCTTTGGGAAATTCAGGCGTGATGTTATGTTATGTGAATTAGTGTTAAAATATGACACTTATTATTCAGCAGTATTCGGAATTGGAGCATAAAAAATGTCCTGCGTATACATGCGACAACAAGCCAATTATATTTTATTGGACAATTGAGCGATTCTTGATATGATTTTCAGAGATTTTAATCACGTGTTACTATGATGAGCGAAAAATAATAATCAATCTGTTTGCTGCCGTATTCCCCGGCAGACTCAAACCTATAGTAGGAACTTACACCTCAATTTCTCAAGTTATGTTAATATCCCATGTAGGTTCTATGGGACGAGCCTATTGCGGCCGGATACAAATTCAGACTACGGGCTGCTACTGAAAAATTCAAGATAGGAAACCCCAATAACACCTTGCCCGACCCTGGCACTACTGACAGTAGCGCTTGCTAATAACTAAGCTTGCTAGCACATAAACTAGAAAGTATATAAGGTCCCATTAAAATAGATGGACAAACTTTTAGAAATCATTCAGACCACCAAAATAAGGGTGATGCGATGGTATAAAAATATAATAAGAAAAACGCATTAGATACTTACAAGAAACATAATCAGCTAACGTGCCGGCAATTTATTATTTTAGGTCAAAATAAAATCACTCTAATCAGTGTTTTTTTTTTTGCTTGGATGTCTTTGGTTAGACGTACTGAGCGCTGTGTTAAAATTTGTCCATCTATTTAATGGTCCCGTATATTTTTTAAGTTACCTTCGCAAAAAATTTTTTTTGGTGTCAGAAGAAACTTAAATAAGAACAAATTATCTACTTGCTCAGAGACGGAAACAAAATGAAAATCTTGCTGCAGCTTCGTGAGATGCTATTGTAAGTTATACAGATTATGACCGAGGTAAGCAACTCCATTTTCCCACATCTTTGCATACAGCCAAAATGTCGTTGTTCATTTTTATCTTTTAATAGCCTCGTGGTCTGTGTTTCCAGTCTTCAAGTGAATCATTCCACTTTGCCTCACCGAGCCGCCCACTGGTGGGGCAAAGTGGATTGGCTAAAATTTTGCTGTGGAATCTGCCCTACTAATTCGATTTGGTGGGGCAGATTCCACTACTCTAAAATATTGTTGGATTCTGCCCCACTACGGTTGGCACATATTATTTTTTCAAAATTTTATTTCCTATTTGTTTCTGCAAGGTTACGGGTTGTAAATCACAGAATAATTACACGATTTGTTATAAATAAAGTATAACTATGTACTAACTTATAAAATCACAGATTATGATTTGTTCTTACCGGTTCATTGAAGCTTAAAATCACAAACAGTATACGATTTGTCCCCGTAAATAGAAAACAAAATGCTCTTTATTCTAACTACTAAACTATTCAAAATCACATATTAATCATCATTGTATGGTATGGTATGGCACAATACAGTCTTATGATTAGCTTATAAATAAGAAACAACTTAACTATTTAAAAACACATAACCCTCCTTTTGGGCTTCGCCGCAGTCGGGTAAAAAGAGCCACTAAACTACTTTGTTGACTGTAAGGAATAAAATCAACTAAAATCATCATTTGGCATGGCATAATACAGTCTTATGATTACCTTATAATTCTGAAACATAAACATTATTTAAATATTTTGTTCAGAGGAAGGTAAAAATTTGATAAAAACCTGCAAAAATTTTTTGGCGATGGCACTTTTAAAAGTTGCCCACATCCATCAATTTTTTTTTTTAGTTCCTATCCCCCTGAAACTGCAACACATCACAGCTACATGGGGACAAAACTTCGTTCATTCTTCCATAGACGAGTCCTCACAAAAAACTTTGCCTAGCTACTACTGATTAGTTCCACTAAAATAATAACAGCAAATAAATATAAACATTCGTATTTACTAGATACAGATAGACTTATTCACCAACGCACCAGTTTCGCTTCGCTTTTCTGAGCATGAAATCCATTTTGCAAATAACATTTAAATCTGTTGAAATTAGATCAATACGTAATTTATTGGGTTTCAGAATACAGCCGGGAATATTATGAGATGTACTGAGCTTCTACGGCTTATAACCTGTTCCTTATTGGGTGAATGGGACGAGGAGGTTTCTAGGAAGCCAGTTAATTTAGGTCCTTGCCTCGCTGTGTAGCTGCTCACAATAGCTCCAATAGCTCCGAACCTTTCGGAGAAATCGTGGATAACAGAATTCCTAGTTTTTCGATAAGTCATTTGATACACGATCAATATTCAACATTGTCTAAATATAGGTACTTACTCAAAACGGTGAAGGAAAACGTCGTCAGGAATCCGGCATGTCCTAATACCAAAAATTCGAAGACATGTGACATCTACCAACCCGCACTGGGGCCGCGTGGTGGGCTACGGCGGACTCACCGAGAGGAGGCCTGTGTCCCAGCAGTGGAAACATTATAGGCTGATATAGAAAAAAAAAACAGTGGCACTCCGGAAGTGCCGACAGAAGTGAAAACAAAACACAAAAAGAATACTTTGCCATCACTCACTGACATATCGGATATACAGAACCGAGTACATCCCGAGGACAGCCGAACACATCCGAAGCGGGTATTTTTTTTAATCGTCTTATAAACAAAACACGCGTGGTGTCGCTTACGGTAACAGTGGCGCGAGTTAGGCAGGATAAAAAAGTCTAAAAAGTTAGTGTTTTTAGACCTTTGTATCCTGTTTATGCGTATGAAGTTTCATTAAAATCGGTTCATTCATTTCGAAAAATAAGGGCTTGAAAGTTTGTATAAAATGCCGTACGGCGTAAACGCTCTTAACTAAATATCTATTTAAAATAGTTTGAGTCTAATTATAGAATCTAAAAAAAGCTTCAAAATGTCAAACGAAATATTTTATTCAAAAAACAGCCATATTCGCTGGTATGCTGGTATGGTGAACTACGCCGTAGCATAGTGTGAGCTACGCCGTAGCACAGTTTGACCTACGCCGTAGCACTCTCCATCCGTCTTACGAATTTTCGATCAGGTCACGTGTCCTGACGCGAGTTTAACATTTTCTACCCATTACAAAAAAAGTGTACAACGCCGCTAAAGAAGTTGTCACTTCAAAAAGTGTTTGTTAGCTTTGTGTACTGCCTCGAGGTGGGTAGCGGCTGATTCCAGTAATTCAGTATTTTGTGGTTCCGTTGGGAAATATTGTTTATTGTTTTTTGGGGTTATTGTGTCTCATAGAGGAGTTCGCGATCGTGTTTACGTTTTTGATTTTTAATGATGCTGTTGCAGTAGTTCCTGTATCTCTTATAGGTGATTTTCAGTATCTCGTTGAAAGGGTATAGTTTTAACTTTTTAAGAAGTTAAAACCAGACCCTCACTTTGTTAGAAGTTGTATTGTTAACACGTCTGGGAACATCTATAGTGTCTTGCAAAACGGTAACATTATTTAAATCACAACACACCTACCTATCCAATTTCATTAACAAAGTTTTCGTGGGTATATGCAGACTATTATTATAGAGTTTCGAATATCAGATTAGGGTTAATTAACAACACCGTTGACAGAACAATGACGGGTATTAATTTCAATTATATTAATAACTGAAGATAGATTGGGGCAATTAGATTACTTACTTGAGAGGAAATGCGGGTGGTCGTTTCTCCATAGAAACGCTCTCGCCTGTTTTCTGGCTGGTTAAGGACCATAAAGCAATGATTTTTAAAAAAATAATTGGTCCAAGTGGAAGTGCTTGGGGAGGCCTATGTCCAGCAGTGGACGTCTTTTGGCTGAAATGATGATGATGATGAATTGGTCCAATATTGGAGGAGGAACTAAGCGAGAGCCAAACCTCCAATTATGACTTTTTACTTAGAATGTTTCAAAAGTCTCTCCGACCGCATTTCCTCTTAAGGCCTCACGTTTGTGAACTGACAGTACAATATGCCTGTCTATCTATTGAATCGAAGTGAGTAAACGAAGAAAATGTGCATTGTGAAGAATGCTTTTTCATACGTTCAGCGGGTGAAGTCATCATTCTTGGGATCGGCGCAAAATGATTTATTCTTCTCGTCATCTGCCTGCCCTTTCCCAGCTATGTTAGGGTCGGCTTCCAGTAAAACCGGATGCAGCTGTATTTTACATGGAGCGACTGCCGATCTGACCTCCACAACCCAGTTACTAGGTAATACGATACCCTTGGTAAGTCTGGTTATAAAACTTCCAGGCTTCTGACGACCCGTAACGACTGTCAAAGATCCACGAATGACAGCCGGTACCAATGGCTTAACGGCTTGGTATGTAAAGATGGTCACCCATTCAACCGCGATAAGCGTAGCTTAACCCGTGCTGCTGTTATTACTCAGCCAAAAGTCCCTCCTCCCTCGCCACATTTTCTTTTAGACTTCTCTATTGCCGTTGTCTCAGCACTCCCAGTCACCCCCTTTCTAGCCTTGTAATCTTTTACACAGGCCATCTATGGTTTTTTGGTCTTCCCCTACTCTTCATCCACATTCCTCACGACATTTATCTTATTTCTCCGCATCACGTTCAGCAGTTGAAGTATATAAAACTAATCTATGTTGCGTTTTACCAAGGCCCACTAAAGCAGAGCGAAGCGGCTCCGGTAATTTTGTGAAATTCTATTTTGGTTATCAATTCACTTGGTTCACACCGTTCTGCCCCTGTGAACTCAAATGAACAGGCAGCGTAACACACACACAAACACCCCACATTTCTACACAATCATTATGAAACACATACATACAAGCATTCACTTAGAGTGTTCGACAAACTCAAGTCCAAGTTAGTTGGAATGGAAGTTTCTACTTTGACAGTTGGGGCTCTATAGATAATTATTATGTACCTTAATAAATAACTGTAAACATCAGAAACTTTGCGACTGCAGCTTAATTAAATTAAGGGGCGCCCACGAGCAAATTTAATTGCCGAGCAACAATTTTGTCTCTGTTGCTGTCGCGTTGCCGAGATTTGGGCGATGCGCACACGGGAGCGACAGCAGCGCTATTTTTTTGTTAAATTTTCGGTTGAGAGGCAACAGGCTAGCCGGCAACTTTTTTGCTGCCGAGCGCGCAACCAATAGACGAGCGACAGTTGCGTCAAAACCCGCGGACAAAGATGACTCTCAGCTGTCGCGTCGCTACTTGCGCGCACTTTCATACAAACCCGTAGACTTGACGTGAGAGACAAATTAGTTGCGAAGACAAAAGTTGCTCGTGGGCAAGGAAGAGAGAGAGGAAGAAAACGGAATCGTTTGACTTTCGAGTGGCCAAAGGATGCTTCGTCAGTCATAATATTTTGTACGTGTAGTTTTGTTGGACTTTTAAATTAGATGAAATTTTATAGACTGCTTTGGAAAACATCGAGATAGGTAATTAATGCAAAGTGCTTCCAAATTGCCATGCTCTATAATAAGTATTTTCGGATCTACAAAATACCAATTCTAGAAGTGCCACTTTATGTATAAAATAGAGCTCATTTATGATATTGTGAACTAATAATGTTTCCATTTCTAAATCCAATGATCTCGAACTTATATTCCCAACTTTAGATACTATTGGAAAATTGCTAAAGGTCAGTGAAATATAATACATAAATAAATAAATAAATTTGAGCAATATTTAGATTAAGTACCTAGTACTTAATCTAAATATTGCTCATTTATCCAGCTAAGTAACTGGATAAATAAATGTATGTAAGTACCTACAATACATACGTTTTACAATATTTAACATAATTAGCTATTCACACTAGGTACTAAATGAAATGACTAACTGCTACTGTGGCTGCTGAGACCCTCAAGTGGCCCAAATATTGTAACTTTATGTAGGTACTACAGTGTTGAGCCGTTTCGGGTCGAAACGCTCGGTTCATTGGGCCCGAGAGCGCGTCTCCTTTTTAAGCAAATTTCTCGCCGTCGTCTGATCGACACTTCACGTGACCAGAGGGATGTATCGTTCTTTGGTCAAAGAATTAGCATTGCCATTCAACGTGACAATGCTGCCAGTCTTCTGGGCACGTTTCCGGAGGACAGCGAGGCGGACGAGTACTTTGATGCCCAAGTGTCCTTTTTGTTTTTTTATATTTATTTGTATAGTTAGTCAATTATTTGATCTAAAATATTAGATTTACAGGGCTATAACAGTTGTAAAAGCCTTACAAAGCTGTAAAAGAATAATATTATTTTATTAGTACTTACCATTTTTCTTTAGACAGACGAAACCTCTGGAGATTTCAAACATTAATGTTATTGCTTTTACAAAGTGTTTACAAAGTGTGGGCTAAAAGAATAAACCCTTAATAGCCAAGACGTAGGTAATTCTATTGAACCAAAATCCTATTTTACGGTAAAAATAATTCGTTTTAACTTTTAGGGTATGCTGATCTTTTAGACTTGGAAAGAAAGAGAAAGAAAACGTTTTATAACTTTTACGTTTCGCTGAAACTGCCCACGTTTTCTTTCCTTGATTATTCTACGAGTTTGGTTCATAAAAGCAATTAGAATTATATTTGAATTAAGAATTTGAGATAATTTTCAAGGTATGGAACAACAAACTGAATGTCGTACTTAACAAAGTTCATATTCCATTGCAACCTAAAACTTATTAGGACCTTTTTGTTACAAACGGTCACCCAAAACTCAACTTAGAATACAGTTTGTTGTTCCCTAACTTGAAAAGATTTATTCCGGTCTATCTCAAATTCTTAATTCAAATATACATTGAATATTTTTAAGTTTTGTGTTAGGTTTTCAGTTCGACATAATTAATACTCACAGGTAAAAAATATGAGTACAAAAAAAGTAATACTTTTATTCCTCACTATCGCAATTGCTCCGCCATACATTACCTACTTCAGTATCGAGTTCACTCTAGGGAAACAAACTAATAGACATTATCGACTATCTAACAAAACAATCTAAGAAATTGAAATGTGTTAATGTAAAGTGCTAGCACAAACGTATATGGCACAAACGATCAGTGCAGGGCCCTTTTTATAAAAGCGAAGTTTACTGGTATGACTGCCTCGTTGGTCTACTGGTCGCAAGCGTTACTGCTGATCATGAGGTCCTTGGTTCGATTCTCGGGTCGGGCAAAATGTTATTGGGTTTTTCCATCTGAAATTTCTCAGTAGCATCCCGGAGTCTGGATTTGCCTATAGTACTGTACGAAAGTACTATAGGTACATCTCTGTCCCTTCGGGGAATATAAAAGGCGCGATGGGATTACTAGTGTACTAAAATCATTGATTTTCTGTTTTTATTGCTACAATTTGCCGATTCCATTAGGTCTGTGAAGTTTTGCTATCCACTTTAAAAAGGCCTTATCCACTTGTGAAAGCGATAGATGAGGTCTACAATAGAACGAGCGTGCCCAGAAGATGCCTAAGGCACTGGAACACCCACGACACAACGTTCTATTCTATTATCATAAGACTGCCGCTACGCAACCATCGATGCGACGGCGGCGGCGACGCGACGCTCTGCTAGAATGACTGTCACCAGCCGCTATCACTCTTATCCATGGACGTAATATATAGAAGTAACCAACTTTTTTGATGATTCTGACATCATATATCATCAGAAGACAGCCGCCGTGCAACCGTCGATGTGACGCCCTGCTATAGTGACTGTCACCAGCCAGTGTCACTCTTATTCGACCTTTTTGGTGATTCCAGTACCTAACTTCGTTACAAAATGAGACGGCATCAATTGCACGAATTCAGAAAATTGTGATCTAGATTTATCAATATCAAAACTAGTATTTCATAATAAACTTTTAGAAAAATGGCCAAGTTACATGAAAGCGAACCAGCCAACTTCTTTTTGTGTACATTGCATTCGTATCGCAATACTCGTTAAAGGAAAGAACACTTACAACAATACAAATTGGAGTTCGGACACGTATACGAAGGCAAAATGTATTCGCTAATTAGTATGAGTTTCCAGTTTTCTAATATTATTACAGAGATTCATTAGTGAGCTCTTAATGTGGATACTGTATGCGAACAAACATGGCCACGTATCGATGAAACAAAAAGGATTAAGTATATAAATGTAGAAAAGAGAACTTCGCATTCATTAAAACGAATGAGTTTTCCGTTTTCATGATCGAATTTAAAATGAGAAGCTTTTAGCTTTATATTTTTGCGTTCGTTTCGATTTTTATTACCCGTGTCTACTAGAAAACAATCTAAATGTGAGAGGTCTTCTCTGTCATAATATCTTTTAATGACGGTTTTTCAGTCTGACCAAAGGTTAGGAGACTGAAAAACGTGCCCTGCCCACTGCCACTTAAGTATTCTTCGGACTATGTCGACACACCTTTTAGGGAAGGCTTAAGGGTACCTAATAGGACGTGACTAGGTCACCGGATAAATAATTGAATTCTACAATGTGAAACATCTATTTACCTACCATCTAAGTACCTAACTAATACAATCCATCACGAGAAAGTGTTAGGTACGTTACGCATGGCATGGCAGAAATAAATTACCTATGCTCGTTCTGAAATATGATAGTGGAAGACGCAGTAACAATGAGCGACAGCGTAAGTCCCCACGGCTTAATCAACGTACGCAAATGACACCGTAATGCTATATGTCCTGGTACCGTGCTTTATTAAAAATTATGAATTTCAAGGAAATTGTTAGATGGTTTCCGGGGTTTTTGGAAGGTATGATGAAAGATGAGAATCGGTAACGGTTTGGGTGACGTTGCCGCTAAATCTTTGGTTTCCTTCGACAGCACATAACTGCCGCAGTGAAAATTATGGCATCATGGTTTGACTTTACGATGTCAAGAAACGCTCTCTAGTGAAACATTGCAACACTGAATTTACAGAAAGGAGACGGAAAGATATAGGTTGCCCTCAAAAAAGTACAAAACATGCTCTCACAGCCAAATTTTTTATGTACGCGGACCGCTACTCTTTATTAGGCTAAATGATAAAGGAAACGTCTACTCCTTAAATCATAGTAACTGAGGCTCTTCAAACTATGTCCTATGAAGATACAGAGAAGTTATTATTTGTGCTAAAGTAAATATTTTTCGTTTTATATAATTTTGTACACATTTTTAGATAATATGTACCAATAAGATAAATATTATAAGTATGTGATTATTTAATCAATTAATGTTACCTCCAATCGCCTGAAACACAGTATTACCTAGTTCAGGTAAAAATCGTGGGTGAACTCGACATAGATTTAAGAAAAACTGTATAAATATAACGTTAGTCCTTATATTTTTGAATCTATTAGTCTCTTAATCAGCCTATAACGTTCCCACTGCTGGGACACAGGCCTCCTCTCTGTGAGAGGGGGAATCTATTATTATTATTTGTTATTATAGAAACTTACTTTCATAACGTTTCAGTGACATCGTTTGGTGATGAATAGCGGACGCTATGTGGCGGTCACCGCAGTCTTACGACAGCCCAGTTTTATGGTTAGTGGGGAACTGTACCTTAACATTAAGACAACCCCTACGAAATCTCATCACAGTGGCAATGATACGGCCATGATATAAATAAAACACACACGATAATTTTGAATACTCATTTGTTCAATTATTCAACCCGTCTACGTGGGTCGGGGTAACATGAAATTTCACGTTCAAATTCACACATTTCATTGTTAAGATATATGGTAGGCTTATCAATGCTACGGTTAACATGCACCTTACATGTTAACCCTCCCATTAACAATGTACGTACAGTGCTCGTCATGAAATCCAACCCGACAATTACGCGTAACATGCAAACTTTTTTCTTCCATAAATACTCCTCGCGGTGCCCCTGAGGGTATTCCGGAAAACTCAGGCAAACATTAAAAACAAAAAGAACTAAGACAGTAAATTAAAAACTAAGGCAATAAATTAAAACATGGTAATACGAATTGTAACAATTAATCAAAGTAAACGAACATTAATTACTTAAAAACTTGAGTAATCCTTTAAAGTGTGTTCTTGAATGTTAATACAACACACTAATATGGCATTCATAAGGCCATATGAATCCCGGCCTCAAGTTTGAATATAACTGTAGTATCCATATTTGTGAAATAGCTTCTGCCCGCGACTTCGTCCGCGTGAAATTTCACCCTTCCCTCATTCGCCCTCTTAGGGGTGGCATTTCGAAAAACCCTTTCTTAGTGGATACCTACTCTTCACAAATAACACACCCTCCAAATTTCATGTCTCTAGGACCCGCGGTTTAGGCTCTGCGTTGATATAACAGTCAGTCAGTCAGGACTTTGAATTATATTTATACATAGATACTTTTTCGGTATAAAAAGTCCAGGATATTAAAGAATAATTATACGAAGTTTCATCGTAATCGAACCGGTAGTTTTTGCGTGATTCCTGAACAAACAGACAGACAGACAAAAATTTATTTAATCACATTTTTGGGTTCGGTGTCGGTCTAGCACCCCTTGCCATTTATTTTTTTGATATTTTCAATGTACAGAATTTTCACTTCTACAGATTTATTATGAGTATAGATTACTCTGAGTACCTACTCAGGCGTTAAACTTGCTTAAAAATATGAGTGGTATCTATTAGCATGGGAATATTTTTACTTTGTTTTAATGCTGCTGTATATTGTGTGCTACTACTGACTCATTTAGAGAAGCGGTTCGTATGTTTTGAAAATATACTTACAGTCCGGCCGTCGAGAGAATACGTTGCTCACACCTGTCAGTGCGACAATTCTAGTAGCTAATAAAGATCAAATCCGCAAAACACGTATTCGTTTGTATGAAACTGACAGGTGTCAAGAATGCATTCTCTTGACGGCTGGATTAACAGCCGCACAGGTCGATCGATCAGGTTAAGCTACGCTTGCCGCGGTTGGTCTGTAGATGGGTGACCATCTCCGTGAGTCGAAAAGCACGTTAAGCCGTTGGTCCCGGCTGTCATTCGTGGATCTTTGACAGTCGTTACAGGTAGTCAGAAGCCCGAAAGTCTGACAACCAGTCTTATCAAGGGATATCGCATTACCCAGTAATTGGATTGTGGAGGTCAGATAGGCAGTCGCTCCATGTAAAATACTGGTATTCAGGTTAGACTGGAAACCGACCCCAACATAGTTGAGAAAAGGCTAGCTAGGCAGATGATGACATTTGTAAGAGAAGAAAACAATACAAAGGTGGTATAGAGAGGGAAAGAGATAGCCAGCATTGTGTCCGGTCAAGCTCCGCGCTACATAGGGTGTAGCACGATACAATAGAAAATCAATTGTGTCTCATTAGCGGAGCTTGAGAGGTCATGTGATCTGAGCATAAATGTAATTATCTACCCTGTACCTGTAAATTAGGTTCGCAACCATTAAGTTATACCAAGAACTGCCCAGCACAGTCATTCATTATCTTTCTGCTCTTGTACGCAGCAAATTTTAGTCTCAAATACCATCACAAATAAAACAATCAGTAACTATGACGAAAATACTCATATTCCTGACCTACGAGAAACAAATTGATTCAATTACTCAAACAGCAATAGTCTAGATGCAATGGATAGAGATGTATACCTAGGTAGAGTAGTTCCAGGAAACACAAGATTCTGTAATAGTCTACGAAAATCAGTAGCGTGTATAGTGTCACTTTTATGACATTGACATAAGGTTTAAATATTGCAAGGCGCTCGTGAAATGCAACAACTATACCGCAAATGATAGGAGAGACATTGAGAAATGTATTCCTCGAGAATTCTGAATTGTGAACTCTCCGGTCGAAGCAATTTCTGGTTGTATCAACATGCATGATGCAGGCGGGGACCGACCATTAGCCTTTATTCAGGTTTGAAGCTAGTGGTATAGTGACTTAGGTGTACATGTATATATAATCTGTGTAGTGATGGCATATTCTGCAACAGCTCGCGTAGCATGCATTCATTCTCTATTCTACCAAGAATATACAAAGTTATTTCTATCCAACTCCACATCTCTTCTGCCCGAGCACGGGCCTTTCTATAAAGACAAAGGCATATTTATTTTAACCACAGCAACAGGGAGCAAATTTCAAAATCAACATAATTATGAAGATTATTGTATAGGTCCAATGTGACGTAGACTATTTGACACTTCTTGAGAAGAGATTTTTATACCCCCAAGTGTCTAAAGTAGAGAAAATTTGGTCGTCATGCTTTTGTCGACTGAAGAATAGAGACATTTCTTCTCTTCATCGACAGTCGAAATCTTTCTACAATCTGTCGTTTTGTCTATTCTTCCGTTGACAAAACCCGTGTCTATGGTGGTCATGCTACGCTTGCTGTAGTGAAAAGTAGTTATTAAAACAATGCAAAACGTGTTTCTTAAAAGACGATAATAACCTTAGATTAACATATGATCTTTTCGACATTCTGAAACATAAATGGTAAAATAATCTTAAAATTAACAATTGAAAATATTGAATTTTCCTTTTACTGAATTTTCATTTGATTCCCATTAGTAACAGACACGGTCAACAAAATGGAAAACACTTTTTCGTCTTTCAGATTATTTGAGTAAAAGAAGTTAATTAAAGTGCTTCCAGCCTTAAAACGTCAGGTACAAATTAAACAGTTATCGATAGATCAAACACGACCCGGCCCATAATTTCGTTAAAGAAATTAGTCATTCTCGATAATTTTATCGAAGGCCACGCGTTCACGTAAACCGTTCCTTACATTTCTTAGAATTTTAGCAAAACATTTCACAAACTAGTTAACGATTTTCTCCATCTCTATTATCCTAAGGAAGGTTAAAAGCAGTTTTCGTAGAGAAATACCTATAATACATTTTATTTTCCCCTTGCAATGACAACGCTAAAAATCGTAGTAAAGAAAAATAATCAAAACACAAAACAAAAAAAGAATATTATAACTAAATATCCGGGACACCTATTTGTAAACTATGAAGGATGTCAAATCGTAAGCAGCGTACATTTTCTTTATTCAAATCCGGTAATGAACGAAACAAATAACAAGAGAAGTAACGAAGCCATCATTGGACACTTTTGTAAACAATTCGATGTTTAAAGTAAAAACAAATGAAATCTACGAATTCCTGAGAATGGAGAAGCAGCAAGTTTATATAAATCTTATTGAAACGGAGAAATTCTCTCTGAAAATGACCTCTGATGTTTACATTCGCGGTTTATCAAAGTAACGTATTCGGGTCTTTGAGAGACACACGTTTTCTCTTTGCGACAAAATTATAAATGAGTACAGCGGTGCTATTCTGTAAAAATCTCACCGTGAAAACTTAGGTGAAGTGAGCGTGGAGTGAGCTGTCACTAGTGTCAATTCCTAGCAAAAACAAACTCGCTTCACCTAAGTTTTCACGGTGAGATTTTTACAGAATCGATCGGCAGGTCTGAAAATGTTTCATTTTAAGGTCGATTTTGTTAGGCGACGACTAGACAGAAACTTTTATTTTTATTCAGAATTAAAATTAAATGTACATAAATAAAAACTTGTACCTAATTAATAAATAAAAATAACTCTATAATATCTTTAATTAACTAAAACTATTAGCAATCTGAAATATAGCGTCGATAAATTCATCCGCATCGCTGTCGACTGGTACTGTACCCAAGAGATATGGCGGTATTGCCACGTAATATTATGGCAATGCTAAGCCTCTGGCCAAGGTAAAAGCCACCCCTTGGGCTCATCATCATCATCATTTTAGCCGAAAGACGTCCACTGCTGGACATAGGCCCCCCCAAGCACTTCCACTTCGACCGGTTCTGTGCTTCTCGCATCCAACGGGTTCCTGCGGCCTTCACAAGGTCTTCGGTCCACCTTGTGGGAGGCCTTCCAACGCTACGTCTTCCGGTACGCGGTCGCCACTCCAGAACCTTTCAGCCCCATCGGCCATCTGTTCTGCGAGCAATGTGCCCTGCCCACTGCCACTTAAGCTAAACTAGTAAATATTATAATCTCCCCCTTGGGCTAAACTAGTAAATATTATAATCTCTAATTCACTTTAATAACTTTTTTGAGACAACTAGTCGTAACTAGTCGTCAGTGCCCCATATTCGACGCCATTTTCTTTACAAATAGATTACTGCATTAGATGTCTCCAGTCGCACTAAGAGGGCAAAGGACCTCACATGATGATCTAATTGCCTACAATCAACCTAAATAGGTACTAGTGCGGTAATTTACCGTGTCGTCCCCATTGAGAGTAGTTGATGCACAATACATATACCTAACTGTAGGAATTTGGGTACAGTAAGACTTGAATTAAGGTTTATAATAATTAAACATCGTGAGAAAACTCGACGAGTTATTTTAACCCCCGACAAAAACAGAGGGGTGTTATAAGTTTGACGTGTGTATCTGTGTGTCTGTCTCCCAAATGGCTAAACCGATTTCGATTATTATTTTTTTGTTTGAAAGGTGACTTGATTAAGTCTGGAAAATCTATCACAATTGGTAAGAGCGGTGATAATGATCGTGCTTACTCTTCATTAGAAGTGAATTTACTAACCGACTTCTAAAAATCAAACGTGCGTCTGTGGACCTCCGTCAGGAGTTCCTTACGCAATACTAGATATCACACACACACACACACTCGTATATGTATTAGAAAGAGACAGAGAGTAAGAGTGTCGCATGACGGTTTTATGTTACGTGACGATTCCTACCAGTCAACTCCTACCACGAACCGCGTTAAAGACCTTCGTTCCAAAAGGGAAACCCATTCAAAATTCTTCAGTTGCATTTCTAACGAAGACTTATATTTTCTACAAAGCGTGACCTTCCTACCACTCTTTCATTGTGTCCTTAAATTGTACAAAAAATCTTCTTGCAAACAGAGTTAGAAATAGGCTCACTCACAATAGGGTCATGCTTCAAGGGTCGGATTTGAATCCGCTGCCCTCCCCCGCACCCAAGCCTTAGGCTATTTTCCCTTCATTAATATTAATTCGGTTAGCTCGACGCTTTTTGGTTTCCAGAATTAACCCAAGCGAAAGTTGCAATTACTAAAATGTGGTTTGGTGTTACTAAAAATGGTCATCATCCTCTCAACTGTGGGAAAATCAAAATTTGATTTATAACCATAGAAAAAGTTATCTTGTCTCATTAGTCACAGTTGAGCTAATGAGACAAAATTACTTTAAGATACCAAGGGGTATCGTATTACCCAGTAACTGGGTTGTGGAGGTCAGATAGGCAGTCGCTCCATGTAAAATACTGGTATTCAACTGCATCCCGTTAGCCTGAATGCCGACCCCAACATAGTTGGGAAAAGGCTAGGCAGATGATGCAGATGAGTCACAGTTGAGCTCATAAAATATCAAGAAAACCGACATAGCCTGAAGAAGGTAGTGGGCAGGGCACATTGCCCGCATTACAGATGGCCAATGAGGCCGAAATGTTCTGGAGTGGCGACTGCGTACCGTAAGGCGTAGCCTTGGAAGGCCTCCCTCAAGATAGCCCGATGACCTTGTGAAGGTCGCAGAAATCCGCTGGAAGCGAGAAGCACAAACCGGTCAAAGTGATGCTTGGGGGAGGCCTATGTCCAGAAGTCGGCTGAAATGATAATGGTGCTGGTAATATTCGATCCCAAATTTTCATAGATAACTTTAGGCATATATGACTGACTATAGGACTATATATGGATGAATATAGGCGTATTGCAGTAAAACGTCCTTGGAATATTGAAATATTTACAAATGCTTAGTAACAATAGTTTAATATTTTACTTGTAGCGATAAGACCGCCCATTGTGTCGCCCTTTGTACAGTTTCTATATTTATGTCTATACTTATGTTTAGATGGTTTAAGTACATAGGTAATAAAGAGTATATCCTATTCTATTCTTGTCGAAATGTATTTCTAACAACCCTTACGAATTAGTGACCCAGTGGTCACTTAAAATTCCTCACAAGAAAATAAAATTATGGCTTAATGTTTTCCGAGTTCTATAAGTGGTAAAGGCACACTTTACCTTACCCTCGGTTCGAGTGCCAACCTATAGAAAATTCTCTCAACACCCACAAGATATGTATGTAAATGATCCTATTTCTGGCCCACAGCCACCACAGGACGGAGTTTTGAATCAAACTGGCCTTACCTGTCCTTAGCCTCGTTATAACAACCTTCTTACAGAATAATTTAAAGTTAGATTGTTTGAAAAAGTTGTTTACGAATAAAAACATTATTTAATCGTATCCGATTTTCATTACCATAATCTGTTTCTTTATGATAATTTTTGAGTGAAGATTATCTTTTTAGGATAGCCAGATTCGAATTTTCTTTGACGAGTAGGTACTCCCATTGCATTGAATATTAGATTTTGTCTTGTTTACATCTTAAGATCAATGAAGAATTTCAATTCATCTTTTGAGAAAGAGTTTCAATTAGCAGTGTAAGAAAATAAAGAGAATTTTCCTTCTGAATAAAAACAAGTTGATAAGATGTTTAGAGTAGCATAATAATCAGCCTATAATTTTCCCAGTGCTGGCACACAGGCCTCCTCTCGGTGAGAGGGAGTGGGCCATAATCCACCACGTGGGCCCAGTGCGGGTTGGCAAATATCACGTAATCGAATTTTTGGTTTTAGTACATGCCGCTTTCCCCACGATGTTTTCCTTCACCGTTTTGAGAGCAGTGGTGATGAAATTATTTACACAAAGTAATGCGCCTGCTTGGGTTCAAATCCACGACCTACAACTCGTAAATTGGGGCCGTTACCACTGAGTCACCACTGCACCATGACAGGACCTATTCAAAAGAGGTTCTAATATGTTCAGGAAAATGAAAAACTACGCTAATACTACGGTAATACGTAACAATATTTTACAGAACCCTAACTAAAACTCCTGTTCAAAAACAGCAATTTTAGTAATAAATTAACAAACCTATTACAGTAACAGATTCCACTTTCTATTTCGCGTTATGTTCGTCATTTGTCTGTTTCATTTTGTTGTTTGTTTTTAGGTAGGATGTCGCAGTTAGTTATTATGAGGGCAGTGACGACTACAAATCAGCCGTTAGTTTGAGCTGTTAGTTTCTAGTTAGAATAAAAATACTTATCAGTTTAGTACGCGCGATATTTAATTGTGCGCGATTCTTACTTAGAATCAGCGGTGGCCCAGTAGAGCAGTGGCCGTAGGTTCGAAGCCACTTTACTTTGTGTAAATAAATTCATTACGAATCCCAAGGTCATCACTGCTCTCAAAACGGTAAAGGAAAACTTCGTGAGGAAACCGGCATGTCCTAGAACCAAAATTCGAAGACACGTGACAACTACCAACCCGCACTGGGCCCGCGTGGTAAATTAAGGCCCACTTCCTCTCACAGAGAGAAGGGCTATGTCCCAGCAGTAGGAACATTATAGGCTGATTATGTACTTATGATACTTAATTTATTATTACTTTTGATTGGTGTTTATAAACAGATAAAAAAATAAACTACGCTTTGTGCTACGACTCTGCTACGTAGCGCGCACAAGAAATTTTGTAAATCCAAAATAATGTTGTGTAGGCTGGAGTCACATCCCTACAAAATCCTTTAAGAGCTTTTTTTTATGAACTGTCAGTTGTTAGTCACAGATGCAACGATTAATATACCGGATTTTTTATTAAACAAACTTATATATCCCTTGTATGATCCGCAAATCAGGCGACAAATTGTTAAAATTTTAATTTTCCAACAAGATAACGAGAGTAAGGGCACAAAAAACACAAAATATATCGCAATAAATAATAGTAAATACAAGCTACGATCGACCTATATTTTTGTTTTACGAACAATGCAGAAAGCAAAGCTCATCTGGCCAGTCTACAGCTAGGGAGTTGGACGTTATTAACTTTTTGTTTTCTCAATTTGATTTTGCTATTTACCTTGGAAAATGAATAAGCTAGTAATATATTTTCCATTAGTATTGTCCCTGACCAACGCTATATTGAATTCGACGAAAAACTAGAGCTTTGAGGTTATAATAAAGCCTTTGAGTTACGAAGCGAGGTGAAGTGAATGAAAATAAAAGTCGTGTAAATCTTACGTGCTGAGGTATGTTTATTGACCAATTCTAGAAAAAGTGGTAAAATTTGATTGTTTTTTTTTTTTATTTAGCCTACACTGTCCCACTGTTGAGCAAAGGCCTCCCCCAAATCCTTCAGTATTATAATGAATAATAAATATAAATTTAATAAATTCTATTAATATAAGTCAGATGGGATTTCCCACGGATATCTATGGGATTTCATGGGAAACTGTCATCCCCTAATTAACCCAATTATTCATTTTAAAAAACCCTACCCTAGTGCTGGCTCATTTTAGTTCTATAAGGAACTCCTGTGCAAAAACATGCTTCTAGACTGCAGTGGTTTTGGCTGTGTGTGCCTGTCAGTAAATGAATGAATGTAAGATTTTGATTAAGTAACTAATAGTTTCAGAGATTAACTCGTTCAAACAAATAAACTCAGCTTTATTATTATATTATAGATAGTTTATTACGCATGAAAACGTCTTAAAACTATCATAAAAGTACCAGGCTCACATAACTATAGCGAAGACAATGATACAGCAAACTCAGTGACCAACAAAGATTCAATCATACTTTCCGTTACCATTAGGAGAATGGCGTTAGGGACGTACGACAAATCCGTGACCGAAATAACAATGATGGGACCGGTAAGCGACTAAGCACACATAGAATGGTGATCCAGCTTTGTGTTCTAAATTGCCGCGTTATAATAAATGTAGTTTTGGCCCAGCAGTTACAAAGGTGATAGGGATGGGCAAAATACTTTCGATGGTAATTTTATCGGGAGCCTTTTAAATAAAAGGCGATTATGGTTAGAGTTTAAATGCGATACGTGAGAATATTATTGGCAAAGGATTTTTGTGAAACCAATAATAAAAACTTAAATGGAGTTGGGCAGGACACCTGGCAAGGCGCAATGGCCAAGTGGCGTCCAAGGACTGGAAAACGAAGTGTCGGTCGTCCGGCGTGGAGATAGAAGGACGACTTTGTTACCATCGCGGATAGATACTCGAAAGGTTCATTTCGAGTATCTTAGCGACTTTAAAAGTACCACGGATATATTCTTTTCATAATTTATCCCTTTTTGAAACTCCACCAGACCAGCGTACATCAGCTTGATCTCTGTAGCCACAGTGCAATACCAAGAATTCCGTTAGAGGTTTACATGAACACGAATAGATAAACTAACCACAAAATATCGATTTTCCGTGCTAAGCAAGAGCGGCCCATCACTAAAATATATACGATACAACATACCCTGCGTAGTGTTTAGCTAATATAATGGCGCTGCGCGCTGTCATGGTGAGTCCGTGGACAAATGGGCAACATTTTTTATTACATCCATTAGGGAGAAACGGTAGATTGATTAATATAATTTTCATATTAATTTTGTGAACGAAATGGCTGAGCAAACGTGTCGAAGTAATTTAATTAAGGAAATTGGTTTATTAAAAAAATACATGCTTCCTATTACTAGGTAGACTTTCGTCTCGAACTGGGAAAAGACCCCGATTACTGCTCGAACTGGCTCGAACAAAGGTATGAGGACTTAGGGAAGTCTCCATACATTTGTTCGAGCCAGTAGGTTGTGGTATTGTTACGAATACAAACAAAACTGACTTGGAGCTTGAGAATGTTTGAAATCAGAATTATAGTACGTCCTTGCAGGCATTGAAGTCGCATTGAAGCTGCATAAATTTATGGTACACTGCGCTAGCGTCGGGTAGACATTGTACCAAAACGACGACGCATTGATGCGGAATTTTCGTTGCGTCCACGCTACCTCTAAGCTGCTTATACCAACGACAAAGTTGCGAAGGCAACCTTAGATAATTCGCAGGTAGCAACATTATTTGTTAATTCGCAAAAAGGTGTTTAAATAAAGCTTCAGTGTCGGCCATGATCCTATCCATTATACTTTGTCTCACCGTCTCTCACAATCCGACATGAAATTCTGAACAATATTTTTTCTCTTATGCACAGCGAGATTTTTTAATCATTTGGTTGGTGTCATTATTTCTTAACTTTTCAACTTCGGCAAATATTTTCTCAGGTCAACGAATTCGAGATAAACACATCTGCTGCGGTGCTATTCTGTTAAAATCTCACCGTGAAAACTTAGGTGAAGTGAGCGTGGAGTGAGCTGTCAATAGTGTCAATTCCTAGCAAAAACAAACTCACTTCACCTAAGTTTTCACGGTGAGATTTTTACAGAATCGACCGGCTGTTTTTCTTTTGCGATCCATATTTGAGTTGGGAAATGTTTTTAAATTGTGGAGATGATCAGCGGATCGGTGTTAGGATATGTTTTTTAGAATAGATTGTATATATGGATATCGTATTACTCTTGTTACTTTTGAGTTAAAGTTAGGAATTTACTACTCATATACACATTATTTCTGTTCTGCTGTTCTTTTTTTGTACACCGAATAAAAATTACTAAGATCCTAAAAGCCTGTCCATTTGTAAAATCTCAACTTTATTTTCAGCGGATGTTCCTCACTGCAAATACTCGGATAAAAATGGATTTTTCTTATTTAACTTACAGAAATAATAGGACAGCTGCAAGCTAGGGCAGTTGAATATAGAACATTTTAGAGCCACTGAAACCATTTCTTGTTTAGCATTCCAAATGGACAATCCGGAAAACCTAATTGACATGAAAAATATTTAGACATAATTAGGCCAGTCACCGTAGACAATCGCGTTAGGTTACAAAATGCAGAATGGGACTGCACTGTTTTTTTTTTGAGATGTTGTTATGATACCAATAGTGTAAAATCAAGTTTGCAGCTTCGAAAGACCTTGTGCTAACTGCGTGGTGCTCGAAAATCCTCGAAATTTTCGGTTTTTTTTTCAGTTTTTGAGTTATATCTTCTAAAAGTACGTACCTATAAGTCACCCAGAACATTTTTAAAGTATAAAATGTTATCTTCAGTTTGAGCGGTAGCTATGTAGGACCAATAAAACCCGAGATACAACACTTCAAACATGCAATTTTTCCAAAAAGTCCAAAGTTCAGAGCTTTTTTTTCGACCTACCTGATGTTTTAAATGACTGGCCTAATAGATTAACACCTAAAAATAAATATAAACTGACAAATTCAAATTCATTTACTTTGCAAATATGGGTAAACAATATGTAGATGTTTAATATTCATACCTATAACAATAATATCATTATAATCACAGTCTTGGTATATAGCCATTTAAGTATGTCGAAACTTGGAATAGCTTAGCTAGTTAGCCTGCTGTATAATTATTTTACATAGTTTCTGATTTCAGCAGGTGAGGTTTCAGGTGTGATAATATTTTGAGAATTCTCATGCCTTTTCAACGTCAGTTTTTCGCGGTGCACGTTGCAGTTCTGATTTCCTTTCCATGGATGTATTTCGCTATATTGTGCCACACAAATCTTCGTTTATTATTTTTATTATATTATTTTTGGGTACCTACCTACAGAGGAAATAAAGAAGTGTGCTCATGTCATTGTATGCGTTTATGGTATTACAGATGTTTAAGGGGGATCTGATACAGAGATATTAATGCGTTATTTGTTGCATTATGATTTTTTATCAAATATTTTATTTATTTTCGTTCGTGTTATTGCAAGTTTAACAACAATACTTTTTATTAAAAATATATTACAGCTTGATTGATTACTGTATTCTCCGTTCACAATCCCCAGTTTAATTCACTCCGTTTTGCTTACCTACCTACCGTCTGTCAATATAAATAATCTTTGACATTTAAATTGATGGCCAAAATATAATCATTATTATTCTACCTCCACTGTACTCTGCTCAATTATTAAGTCGTAAGACTCGTCAATTATTTTAATGCCAAAAACAAAAGCAATTAAATATTGACGCTTTAATGACGCTACACTTTAGGGCCCGTATTATTGATTAAAAACTGACAGATTCCATACTAATCTCTAACAGAATGTAGTTGTAATCTTTGCGTTCCAGAATAGGGGTTTACATCTGGGGGCCTAAAAAGGTCACTTTGGCAGAATCATAAAAGGATAACATTATGAATCATAATTATGGCGAAGACAGTCCGTGTTTTTCTTTTTTTTGCTGCACAACGTAGGTATAATCAAATAGATTGGGATTGGATTTGGATTAGATAGATTGGTATTTTAGCACAGACAAAAAAAAATAACTGAAAAATCCTTCACCAATGGGATTTAAACCCAGAGGGGGTTTCACAGAGAGGAGGCCTGTGTCCCAGCAGTGGGAACGTTATAGGCTGATTATGTATGTATGTAATGGGATTTAATACGATTAACTGTCCATTATGTTTTAATTTTATAGGTGCTAATGCCTGAAATAAACGATTATTATTATTATTATTTTATATATTTTACATAACTCGGGACCATGCGGTCCCGGTCCTTTGGAAGGCGTACGAGGGGCCGAAGCCAACTCGCAGAGGCCCCTTACGAAATTTTAATGAAATGCGGCACCAACCGACGATTATCCCTGTATGCACTATATTATTATTATCTCCTTTATTTCATTAAATAACACATATAAATTATTATTATTTTTTTTTTTTATATTTTAACATATCTCGGGACCATGGGGTCCCGGTCCTTTGGAAGGCGTACGAGGGGCCGAAGCCAACTCGCAGAGGCCCGTTAGAGATTTTCAATTAAATGAGGCACCAACCGACGATTATCCCTGTTCGCACTATACAAGTGCACCCAAGGATAACCCCCGGTTGGTGTAGGACTATTGCAAAATAAGGAAACAAAAATATTGGATTATGGGTTTTGGTGGCTAAAGTGAACTGGTTATCTAAGACTATGGAAAACTATAGCCCCTGCCTGACCGATGTTCTCTATAAATTACACAGATTAAATGGCAGGGGGTGACTTGCACACTCAATAATGGGCCCCCGAAAACGGTCGCTAGCACATAGTGTCGTAGCGGCAAGGGGGCAACATGTCCTGAGGTGCTTATGAGGAGTGGAGAGGTATTCCACGGCTATCAGGACAATCCCGGAAGTACGGTCAAGATCCCTACCAGCATCTTACTGGAATACTTCCTTCCTCCGAGCACGTTTGCTCTTGCGAATCTCCACTCAAGCCAGCCAATAAAGGCAAGAATGAGGTGGGAGCTCTGTTCCTCGTCATTGTTCACTCCAGCCGGCCAATAAAGGCAAGCCAGAGGTGAGGAACAAGACTTCTCCCTGGAGATAGGGTCCGTGGGGTCGCTACTGCCCAACAGCTCGCCACATGCTGCCCTGCGGATTTCTGTATCTCTCTTGGTCTGGCTCCTAACTCTAGACCTGTTCCGGCAAAGTAAACCCTTCCGGCACAGGCCTAGAGTTCTGAGCGCGCAAGCCCCACCACGACGTCAACGTAGAGATACGGCGGTGGGGTTATTATTATTATGTTATCCTTTTATGATTCTGCCAAAGTGCCCTTTTAGGCCCCCTGGTCTGGTAAAATACGAAACTACGATTGATCACCATAACTATACAGGATGGCATGGACATCGACAAACGATCTGTTACCATGGATAAAGAAGATGAATCTGGACCCAATTTGCTGTTCCATACATTTAGACCGCGTAGGTATTGCACTTTTGTAGGAAACAGCATTTTTTTTTTTTAATACCTAACCGACAGAAAAATTCAACGCAGAAAAGTTTAGTCGCAGGCGTTGTGCGTGGATGTGATGCCACTATGCTTACATACACAGTACACAAATTTACATAGTTCATAGTTCACTCTATTTTTAATATTCCTAAAATCGCAAAATGTTTTTTTTTTTTTTTTATAAAACTTCGAATAGACGTTTACTCTGGAGCGAGACAAATAAAATATAAAACCTACCACGCAGTATTAGTTCATGTATTTACCAATTTCCTTTCATAGTTTTTACAGCGAAATTGCATTCAGGCATTGAATGTTATTTATGTTATACAATAATATTTTTGCTGGCACAAAATAAAATACGGATTTTGAAACAAGCGTAATAAACATAGAAAGTGAGAATACAGAGCCTTAATATTTCAATATTGTGAGTGCTTTTCTTTGTAATCCGAGCACAAGGTCCGAACGGGATTTTCATACATTATAACTTGGATGTCCCTGGATGTTTTTCAATGACGTAATACCTAATAGTCAACTTTATTTGGATACATTTGGATCACCTGGTCGCTTAGTAATTTTCTTGCTAGACAAAGGCCTACCTTTTTCCTTCGAAACGTGTCTATTGACTGACAATGGGCGTCCCTTTAACAGGTCCGGTACTACACTGCGAACCTGCGAACTCTCAAATTGGGAAAATTTTAATTAAATGTACATCAGACATCTACTTCGAATATATCTCGTATTATGTTATTATTCCTTTAGAAAATAATAAAATCCTTTCTTTTGTTCTCAGATAATGAGGTGCGTTACCAACACACCAAGTAAGTATATATAATATAGTCTCAACAACGGAGGTTGATCTTCAACGAAAAACATTTTAATTTGTTGGTGAGTGGGTCAAAAGAAAATGGCGAAGTGAAGGTAAACGTAGGTACCAGGGAAAGGTGACGTTGACGACGAATTTTGGATAAAAGTAGCACGAGGGACCACGGCCATTCATACTGCTCAAACATTGATGTTTAACATATGTGCGAAGACACATATCAAGGCTATTTTTGTCATGTACCTTCAGAGTTTTGAGTGATATCGCAATGACGTATCGGGCTCCAAAATAAGAGTAGGTAGGTACCGCATAACAGACATTCGGAAATTAAAACACTCAAGCCAATATAGCGCTGTCCGTGAGTGCTTTCGCACGCACAAACCAGCATATGATACTGCATAAATGAAATCAAATATTCAGTTCGAATACAGCATTCAACTGAAAATATTCTCAAATTATTGAACGTGAAAACAAATATGGATACATCGCATTTCATATCCCGCGGCTGTGAGCATTGGTGGACCGTCAATAAACAAAATTTCCAATTAATAGGTACGGTACGATATCTCCCCAAATACACGCTAAACCATTATTTACTCGTAGAAGTAATAACAGTTTCAAACTAATATAGAGAGAGCCTGATTTCTGGCTGTCCGGTCCTGGGGCCGTTCGAACTACGATATAACATTTGCCCACAGAATACAGAACGAACTAGAAGGCGCGAACACGCGTAAGACTAGGCAACAGAACGTAGTCTCGAATAGTTAGAATAGTTTTATATTTCTTTGATATTGTTCGTCGAGTCTTTGAGCTCCTCAAGTTCTGAGTTGAGTTACACGATTACTGATAAATTCATACACTGACTGAACTGGTCCAGTCAAATGAATTTATTCAACCAATGCAATGTTACAAACCAATGCTACATACATGTATCACCTTATAATTATGTACCTGTTAGTGGTCATCATTTGGATCTTTACGGCGGTCCCCAAACTGTGTGGTTGTTTCCTCAAAAATCCATTTCAGGCACTAATCTACATTCTGACCAAGATTATGTCTGAACTTTAAAAGAGACTTTGACCGCTGGGTTTGTTTCGCCATTTCTTCTTAGGGGTAGTCAGTTAGAAAATGTCGACTTCATCTAGCTTATTTTTTTTTCTAATAATATGACGTGTCTAAGTGATTCCGATATCCTATTTACAAACTAAACAATTTCATTGATTCAACTTGCTTTCTTAAGACTGTTTTATATTGATTTCTGCGTGGATATAATATTTTTCCACAAAAATGGTCAAATATATAATAATATTGGAAGAGAGGCTGTTTCTTTTGTTTTTGGACATAGTGCAGCATAGAGTTATAATGATCGAATACTAGTTTTCTGGTATATTCTATATTCTGGGCATTCGGCACTGGTTGTTTGCTTCGATACAATGAAGGGAGAGGTGTCCGGTCAATATTAATATTTCGTGGAGCTACCGCGTCGCAGATATGAACTGACCGAGCGACGATTTGCCTCCATATTTAATGTTTTAAGTGCTTTTTCGTGTTGCCAGGTACTTATTAAGCACCTCGCTAAATTGGAGGGCTATTTTAGTGGTGGGTCACTTTGTAACTGCCCGTTATAATGGCGCAGCAGTTTGTTTAATTGTTATGTAAGTGAGACCGTCGAAGTACTTAACGGACCGAGCGTTTTGGCTCGTTTAGTAAATCCTTCTTACTAGGTTTTTTAGTAAAATGTTCGGAACTGAAATTTGGGAAAGATTTCCTATTGTATCTGCTACATCCGTTAAAGAACCAACATTACATAAGAATAATATCAGTTTTTTGATGTCAATACGTTTCTTCATTTGGCGTAAGAATATTTCACAAAATATCAATGACGGTGTACCGAACTTGTTCAGAAAAATATTACCGAAGTAGTCACCGGATGAAAACTTTTGTTGTTGTGAACATGTTTCGCCCGAGGCTTGTTCAACGGTACCGAAAAAGGACAAATCGGGACGCAAAAAAAAAATCCACAAAAACTGGCTGACACTTTTGAAAATTGGAAATATCTTTGAATGAAAATTCAACGTTCCTCGGCTTTATATACGGGTATAGACATTGTTATGAATGGTACACTCCTTCGGTATCAGTTTCACGTATTTTGTTTATAACCCTTGCACGGTAGAGGTAACCGAGTGAAGTAGGTTATCTTGGTTGGTAACTAGGCCATCAATACCATCTGTATTTGCAGCATCCATTTAATGGACGTGGTTTTAAAACGTGTATGTACTGGTTTTAGTTCCACTGATGCTATGAGTAAGTACAGTCAACAAAGGAGTTAAATATACAGGAGCGTCGGATATAGTTGAAGTTTACTAAGAAACCGATGGATGTTCTGGACTGAAATTTAATTTAATAAATGAGCTGTTTGTTTTCTATTAATAAACTAAAATTTTATTTGAGAATATCCATCGGTTTCTTAGTAAACTTCAACAATATCCGACGCTCCTGTATACTTAACTCCTTTGTTGACTGTACATTGTATACAGAAAAACGTAGGTTGAAAAGAAGCGATGAACAGCTTTTTAATAAATATAGGCTGCATGACACACTGTGTCTTTTAATAATGTTTTGCATAAGTAGGTACTCCTTTTTGGGATTTTAGGGAGCTTAAGATATTAATAGGGCTTCAGAGACCACAAAACCTAATAAACGATCTGAGATTTATGGTCTTATTCTTAACTGTAGAATCTTTAGGATAAAATACCTACCTAATTGGGGTTTCCTTGTACAAAACATTTGGTGGATTTTTTATTACGTTATAAGAAATTATAAAACTGTCATTGCACATTAAAGGATATCTTTTTTAAGTTATACCCTCGTAATCTTAAACGTTGCTTAACGCAGGTTCGGACGGGCTCGTTTTTCCCGCGACGATGTTTTTTCGCGCACTGGACTTTCAACGCACTGCTTGGCGCCGAGAGTTGAAAATCCAACAGTGTGTTTTTGTGACGTGCTGAGATGCGCTCTGTTGGATTCTGAATGCTCGGCTCAACACCGAGGGTTGAAAATTCAGTGCGCGACAAAATCCCGCCGTGATACGTTCGTGCGAACGTGGCCTTAAAGTTGAGAGACGTTTAAATTAAACGTCAAAAATCTATTGTTAAACAGACGGACAATATGCAAACTTACCTAGATAATGGTAAACAGCGTGTTTTACAGTATACATAATAATAATAATAATATAATATTCCACAACTATCACACAACGCCGTCTAGTCTCAAGCTAAGCAGAGCTTGTGTTATGAGTACTAGACAACTGATAAACATACTTATATATTTCTAAATACATACATATATAGATAAATTACACCCAGACACAGAACAAATGATCATGCTCATCACACAAACATTTGTCCTGGGTGGGAATCGAACCCACGACCTCCGGCATAGCAGTCATAGTCACTGACCACTAGACCAACAGGCCAGTCAATATTCGTATAATATAGTCGTATTTGAAATATCGATTTATTCCGGTCTGACCCCTGAACCCCCCCTCCACCCCCCTTCCTCGATCCCCTGCAAGTCTACCTAAAGTCTATTCAAACTTATGTTTCAAATTAATATTATTTCATGTTAAACAAATATCAACTTTATTATAATGGTAACTAAGTTGATTTCAGAGCGACTAGCACTGTTGAAAAAGTTATACATTTTTATGAAGTTGTAGCGTAAACTGGGCTGTTATCTACCACGCGGGCCCAGTGCGGGTTGGTAGATGGCACATTTCATCGAATTTTTGGTTCTAAGACATACCGATTTACTCACGATGTTTTCCTTCACCGTTTTGAGAGCAGTGGTGATGAAATAATTTACACAAAGTAAAGCGCCTGACTGGGTTCAAACCCACGACCTGCAACTCGTAAGTCGGGGCTATTAACCTTACCTAGATAATGATAACCAGCGGGTTTTACAGTTTCTTAAAGGAAGGTATTCAAATTATCTACATAAAGGCTCTTACACACCGGCGCGACTTGTCGCGCGACGTGTCGCCTGGCGATTCTGCGATATTATCGCGCCGCAACACCTTTCACACAAGCGCTACACCGTGTAGCCGCGATATCGCCGCGACACCATACAAAATGAACATTTAGTATGGTGTCGCGGCGATATCGCGGCGATATCGCGGCTACACGGTGTCGCGCTACTCGTCGCGCCGCGACACCGTCGCGGCGCGACAAGTCGCCCCTGTGTGAAGTGTCGCGCGCGTTTCCATAGAAATTGTTCTATGGATATATATCGCAGAATCGCGTCGCACTGTCGCGTCGCGCCTGTGTGTAAGAGCCTTAATACGTATAACTTTTATCAAATACAGCTCACGTTTATACCTGAGTATTAAATTCTTCGCTGTTTCGAACTTTTAAAATATTAAAACTAGGAACTATTTAAATTCTTTCTATAATCTTCGTACACCATAAAATAGTTCCCTATACTAAAGTTCTCGGTCGCGATACATAATGAAAGATGTTAGCAATATTCTGTCGTTAACATGAAAATGACTCTAAAGAGCTATTAAATTATGAACTTACCTGAAACGGTCAGGGAAGGAAATTAGAAAATCTTTGCCCTGGAAAAGTCCTTCTTGACGCACTGATGAGATTTTCATTTTAAGTTTTTTAATTCACTTTAAAACGGGATGTTTATGAGGAAATGCGGTCGGAGAGACTATTGAAAAATCCTAAGTAAAAAGTCGTAATTCGAGGTTTGGCTCTCGCCTATTTCCTCCTCCAATATTGGACCAATTTAAAAGGTATTTCATAAACTGATTAAGAAGGTTAACACTGTGTCCCCATGTTTTTCGTTTTTCATTAATATTTGTCAAAGTTGTACACTAGGCCTCTGTTGACAGTGGTTTAAATCGGCAGTTTTTGAGAGTTCTAGTGCTTATAAAATTAATGTATCATCAAAAAGGAAAACATAGGGACATACAAGTAGTTGTTAATATTTATTATTCGGTCAAAAATCATTGCTTTATGGTCATTAACCAGAAAGAAAACAGACGAGAGCGTTTTTATGGAGAAACGACTTCCCACATTTCCTCTAAAATAACTTACTATAATTGAATAATATTTATTCTCATTGACACGTTATCAAAAGGAGTTTGTAGAGTTAATTTAATACATTATTAACTACATACAATGATTTATTCCGGTCTGATCCCCTGAACCCATAACATATCAATTTGGTTTTAATTCTTCGCGCGACAATTTTCTGACACACATTACAAACAAGAAAAGAAGAGCATAATTGTTTTATTTAAGTTAAATTCATAATAAAAATAAATAGAGTCATCTTTTCATAAATGATTGAATTGTAATTCTGCGGTCTCCATTCCAATTACCAATTCAATCACAATACAAAATCTAATCGAATTGTAAAGAGACTTGAAAATTAGATTATTTACACACAAACGACCAAATTGGGAGAAAAGGCTCAGACTATGTTCCCTGTCATAATGAAAAGGAAATGCAGAAAATATAAACAAAACGAAATAATGTTAAGATTCGAATGCCGCGTTGGTCGTCTTTCACGAAGGCTTAGTGACCTCTCAAGCTCCGCTAATGAGACACAATTGATTTTCTATGGTATCGTATTACATAGGATACGCGCGGAGCTTGACGGGATTACAAATTCTCGTTAAATAAATAAAAATAGATTTATTTCGCGTGCATCTAATCAATGATGATTCATTTTACAAAGTAGCTATGGAAAGTAATATTCGATACATTTCAATAATCGTAAATTGTAACAATTTTAATCTTATCTTTTTCTGTTGTTTTGCCTGCCTTCAGCCTTTGTTGTTCAGTGTCTTATTGAAAGACGATTTTTTTTTAGGTAAATACGTTCACAGTATGGATTTATTTTGCAACTTTATTTTAGTAGCGAACTATGAACAAACCAATTAAAAATAGGGTGATAATTACTGAGATACCAAACCTAATCATGGTCGAATGAAAAGAAAACTCAATTACGTAACTTAAATTTTAACAAAACAAATGTTAACACTACAGCGACTGACATAACTAAATTCAGTTTTCACTTATCTTCATCTTATATCTCAACAAATATTAATAAAATTCACTTTATTATGTACCAAGAAAACATTTTCATTTCGTTCACCTCGTAAACTAAGCTATATAAAATTATATGAGAAACATCAGGCACGTATGCTATTCAATGTTAACCAGAATCGGAACACGTAAAGCTTTGAATAAATATTTCGTGACAACCACATTGTAAATGCGACAGTTGGTAAAATATTCAGATGACTGACTCAATTCGATGAAATTCTGCCACTGCAAGCATTACCGGAGTTTCTTTGAAGGATACAATCAGAAATTAAGTTAGCTTGCCGAGTAAGCAACCTGAAGAGGCAGTGGGCTGGCCATGTTTGTCAAAGGACCGATGACCGGTGGAGCAGACTAGTCCTCATGCGGATTTCCCCCCAGCTAGGTGGATCGACAACCTTAAAAAGATCGCTGGGCCAGACTGCATGCGGAAGGTTAAGGATAGGGTGTTGTGGCACAGCTTCAGGGAGGCCTATGTCCAGCGGTGGACTGCGATAGGCTGAGTTGATTGAATGCACATATTAAGCGTGTACTAACTCAATAATAAAATAGTTCATAAAGGATGACCGGCCAATCGCTAGTTATTAATAAAACAATAATCTAATCAATTAGAACGGATAACATGGGACTCATTAGAGATACCAAAATAGCAAAGGCGATTGAGTAAATAGCGATATTCTCTGCGGGATCGTTAGCACGCAATCTCACGCGACGACTCTTACCTACAATGTAAGCGGTCAGTTAATTGATCCTATTTATAAAACTGGATGAGAAAAACATCTAATAAAAGTTTATTTCCGCCAATTTGTAACAATCTCTTACCGATTCTGGGAAAAAATCGTTGATTATTTTGTTTCTTTCGAGGAAATTGTTTTTTGTTTGCAGACTATGATAAATTATAATTACGTATTTTTATATTCTTGACATTTTACATTCTTTTGGGTTTTATAACGTTGACTTGGCTTTATTAAAAAACTTTTAATTGCAGAAGCAGTACGTTATGGTTATAATTGTCTTCTTCGAAACTATGTTTCGTTCTATTCAAGAGGTATACCGAAAAAAACATTATTTAATTGAATTTTAAATGGACTTCCATGTTATTTGTAAAATACTCCTAAAGTTGTGTTAGATATTAGATATATATTAATACACGCCACACACACCATAAATATTACACATACCACACCTGAAATCACTTCTGTAGTATCCACAATGGAATTCGTACCCCGAGCCCCAAGGTACAGACTAAGGGGTTTATTTATAAACGTTAATTAAAATTAGTAATGATTAACAATTGTTAAATGATTTATTTTCTGTAAGCAGGTTTGTACAAACACTTTTACGCGTCAATCATATTTTTTTAAACTAAATGAGGTCGGCGTTTCCTATCTGACTATTCTGAGAAGAAAGGCCGAAACAAACTCAGAGGTCACAGTCTCTTTTAAAGTTCAGACAAAATCTTGGTCAGATCGTGTGAAGACCATGTAAATTGGTGTCTATGGTCTTTTGAGGAAAGAACCACACAGATTGAGCGGACCTGTCCAATCAGTGCACGCATTTGTCAAAAATCGTGTAGCATGGTGTAACTCAATTCAATTCAACTTGAGGAGCTCAACGATTCGACGAACAATACCAAAGAAAGGACATTTAACATTATATAACATTTAACTGTTTACCCATACGTTTCTGACGTTTAAACGTCTCATAACGTTAAGAAACTTCTAATAAAGAGGCTTCTGTCACAGAAGCCTCTTTATTAATAAATAAACGTAGACAGAAGTTCTGTTTAGCTTGGGTCTCACTGGTAAATATTAATAGGTATTATAACCCAGCTGTAAATAACATTTTAATATAAGCTACTCATGTCGTCTCAACTTACTGTTTTCGCTGTAATATATTTTGAATTTAAATTTTCTCATTATGCTATGCTGAAGCTGTTGCTGCGATTTTTCGAGAAAAACACTGCAACAATTTAATTATCATCTAACTGTTGAAACGAAATAGTTGGAATTCTGTGATATGTTCTAGTTAATAAAGATTTACCTCGAAAATCCGACAACCAGTCTTATCAAGGAGTTTCGTATTACCTAATAACTGGGTTGTGGAGGTCAGATAGGCAGTCGCTCCATGTAAAATACTGGTACTCGGCTGCACCCCCTTAGAGAGAGCAAAAGAAAGAGTGTGAGAATGGAAAAAAAAATTGTGTCACTGCTATAGAAAAAAAAACAATTGAGAATCTCATCACATCAGTCGAAAGACGTCCATTGCTAGCTAGATATTAGGCTTCCTCCGAGAAAATGCATACCTAAGCTAAATCAGCCTATAATGTTCCCACTGCTAGGACACAAACCTCCTTTCTTCGAGTAGGAGTGGAGTGGGCTATTCCCACGCGGGCCCAATGCGGGTTGGGATGTTACGTCTTCGAATATTCGATTCTAGAACAAGCCATGTCATGTCTCAGCAGGATTGTCCGAAAGGGTTACCGCTGGCCCGGAACATAAAGGGCTAAGGAAGGAACATGGGTGGGTTTTAGTCAGTAAGAGTCTGACACTCCCTTCCGCTCCAGCCAGAGCGGTAGGGGTCATTTGATGATTTGCCATCCTGGAAAAAAAAAGCCATGTCATGTTTGAGAAAATGCTTGGTACAATAAAATTATTTTATACAGTGTACAAGTAGGCTACTACGCTACACGAGCTTACACATCATAATAACACAAATTCAATGCGTATCCCAGTAGAAACATGGAACATTACATTTACTTGCGATGTCAGTACCACTCCAGTGAATTTATAGCAGCCCTATCAGAGATCCAGGTCATGCCCTTTGGGAAGTTTCAAGTAGATCGCTATTCAATTTCCTTTGCGTTGAGTGACGACAGTAAGCCGTGCTAGGGTTGCCGAAACAATTGTATTTGAGGCTACAATAAGTATGTAGGTGAAACCCTTTTTGCGTTATAAAGGTATAAGTTTTGAGTGTGAATGTGGCTATTAGAGTAGGGGACGACCAAAGAAACCAGGGATGGACCGTGTGAATGATGATATGGTTAGAAAGGGGGTGACTACGGAGATGACGACTAATAGAGAAGTCAAAAATCATCTGCCTAGCCTTTTCCCAACTATGTTGGAGTCGGCTTCCAGTCTAATCGTATGCAGCTGAATACCAGTATTTTACATGAAGCGACTGCCTCTAAGATCCACGAATGACAGCCGGGACCAAGCAACGGCTTAAAGTGCTTTCCGAGGCACGGAGGGGTCGCGGTATGTAAAGATGGTCACCCATCCACAGACCAAATTTAAATAATTTCACTTTATTCCATACATAAAATATGGGTCTGCGGGACTTTTATAATTCGTGAAACTAACGTGTTGTTTTCTTTTTCATTTTGTTTGATTACAATTTTTTTACTAGTCCTTATTTTTCAACTGCTAGGCAAAGGCTTTATTTTTATTTGTGTAAAATAGTACGAGTTAAATATTCAGCTAAGACTTTTTTGTCACTATACCTACCGTGTAGGGAAAATGATAAAGTTATCACGGTATATGAACCCTAATTGCAGTTCAGTTGCCAGCAGCAGGCACTATATTTTGCATAAAATGACAAGTTGGAGCTAAATTCAGGGCTCATACAACTCTAGCTCACATACTCGTAAATGCGCACCACAGCACATTTTTATTCACATCGCTTACTACTAACTACTAATGCATCCTCCATGAAAGGGAAACTGCCGTAAGTTTCCCTTTCATGAAGGATGCATTAGTAGTTTCAAAGATCCGTAATCACATTACATCATGAGCTCTCCAAAGATATTATAATAAAACATAGTATCCCTTGCACTCAGCAAAAAAGCCTCGTCACAGTTCAACCTCTCATTTACTTGATGTATATTGAACCCGTAGACCCTTTGTGTGCAAAAGACCGCTGCTCGTTTATTTTGGGAAGGAAAGTACAAAAATATTGTGAAAACGCGCTTTTATCCGAGTCACGGCCAAGTTTTGGGTTGACTTCGTATCCCACATTGAGTGAATGTATTGCATTGTGTGTGGACGTTTTAATAATATGAACTGTATTAACATAGCGGGAAGTTGTACTAAGTATATATAGACTACATATATATAACGAAGGCAGTTCCACTTCCTCGTTATCAGAGTGGTTGACCATGATGGATGGGTAAAGAAAGAAAGAAAAAAGTTTATTTGGACACAGTTCGTGAAACACAAAATACAAAAACAAAATAAAAATAATGTCCCTCACGGCTGCGCCAAAAAGGTTCATAGCATTAATGCCAGACACATGCTATCTGACGATGATTTTCTAATGTACCTTAAAGTCAAAGCACTTAGTAAAAATGTCTATTAAGGCACTACAGTTCAATAATCACAAAACTGTCACGAAACTAGGCAGATGCAATCAGATTTTAAAAGGGAAACGCGGTGAGTTCAACACAGGCAAGGCCAACCTCTTGCAAGCGCGTCTCGATCCAAGAATGACTTCCGTCGACTCTGACGTTTACAGACAATTTAGTGACCGCCGTCAACCCAGTGTTGCAGCTTCCTATATTGACGTCACCCCAGCGTACTTCTTGACGTCTCCATTTAGTAATCATTTAGATGCCTGTAGAATTATCAAAATAAAGTTGGCAGGTCAGTATTGACGCGGCGAACTGGCGAAATGTGAGTGTACCATAGGATCACCTCTGCCTAACCCTTCAGGACAACAAGGCGTGATATTATGTTATGATATCTATAGACATATATCTATCTCCGTTTTTCAATTTACTTAATCTAAATGTTCACAATTTTGTCCACTTCATCCGGTTTTAAAAGACCTCTACGGATTATTTCTTAGTTATCATTAAGCACATCTAATGCCTATTTAAAAAAACCTATTACCTACCGTCCCACTGCAGGGCCTCTTCTCATACAGAGAAGGCAAGAGCATTAATCACCACGACGGGTTGGCGACTTCAAACTTTAATAACTACTAGCAGCGCCCCGCAGTTTCACCCGCATAAGTGTCGTTCCCGTAGGAATATCGGGATAAAAACTATCCTATGTCTTTCCCCGGGATGCAATCTATCTCTCTGCCAAATTTTATCGATTCGTTCAGTGGTTTAGGCGTGAAAAGGTAATACAGACAGACAGAGAGAGAGATTTCGAATTTATAATATTAGTAAGGATAAGCCCAGATTTCCTCACGATGTTTTCTTTCACGGACGTCAGTAATTTCCAAGATATACTCATAAAGTAAAGTACATAATCATACTTAGATAATGAATACCGCAGCAACCCATTAATAAGATATGCTAAAACATTATCTAATTAAAACTAGACTTGGCGCTTGAAAAGATACTGAAACTGCGGAGTGCAAGCCGCATTCATTGCGATAGAACATTGCCAACTAATCTAAGTCAGATATTAATATTAAAGTTCTAAATTAATTTGTATACTTCGAAGATGGCGTTTACTTGGATGGGAAATTTGAATTACTAGTAAAAGCTCGTTTATTTTCTCTACAAGCGAGGAATGCTGCAATTAAAGAGTTAAAATGTACTCAAAACGTTTGTATGTTTACACAAAGACAAGAAACTAAATATTAATTACGCTCTGTTCTCTAAATACAACCTTTGTTCGCACTCTCAAAGGTATAATAAGAGATATTTCACACGAAACCTTTGAACGGACATTGTCTTCGCTTTTTGAATAGTTCAAGTAGAAAGTGGTTGTGCTGTTCTTTTCGTATGAAAGTTCTCCAACTTTGTGATGGTGTTGTCAGTAAAAATATTTTGTATGTTTTTAATTACGAGTATGTTTTAAGACTGGCTAGAATGTTTCTCGTATTTTGTAAAGGTGAGACTCTTGGGGTAACGTTTATAATGCGATAAACGTTAACGCCAATGAGCTTTTTTTGAATTATACATAATTTAAATAAAACAAGAAACAACCAATAATCTTCCCACTGCTGGGACACAAGCTTCCTCTCTGTGAGAAGAAGCGGGCCGTCATCGTCATCGTCACGCGGGCAGGGCCAGTGTGGGTTGGTAAATGTCACATTGACATGCCGCATGCCGGTTTCCTCACGATGTTTTCCGTGATGAAAAAAATACACAAAGTAAAGTGCCTGCCTGGGTTCGAACCAGCTATAATATTTTGAATTTTTCTATATTTTAATATTCATCATTCCAAACTTAAAATAAATCATTGTCACGAAAGAGAACAAGATAATCTCTCTATTTAGCTACAACTTTATCATCCATAACCATAATCAGCCCATAATGTTCCCACTGCTGGGACACAGGCCTCCTCTCGGTGAGAGGGAGTGGGCCGTAATCCACCACGCGGGCCCAGTGCGGATTGGTAGATGTCACATGTCTTCGAATTTTTGGTTCTAGGACATGCCGGTTTCCTCACGATGTTTTCCTTCACCGTTTTGAGAGCAGTGGTGATGAAATAATTTACACAAAGTAAAGCGCCTGTCTGGGTTCGAACCTACGACCTACAACTCGTAAGTCGCGGCCGTTACCACTTGGCCACCACTGCTTTATCATCATCATCAACAATTTAAGGGCAGTTACAAAGCGTAGCCCAAAGGACATCATTCAAGTGTCGAACATTTTATACCCAACAAATAAAGTACTGGCCACTGGCCAAGTGCGAGTCGGACTCGCACACGAAGGGTTCTGTACCACAAGGCAAAAACGCTGAAAAAAACACGTTTGTTGTATGGGAGCCCCCCTTTAATATTTATTTTATTCTGTTTTTAGTATTTGTTGCTATAGCGGCAACAGAAATACATCATCTGTGAAAATTTCAACTGTCTAGCTATCAGGGTTCATGAGATACAGCCTGGTGACAGACGGACAGTGGAGTCTTAGTAATAGAGTCCCGTTTTTACCCTTTGGGTACGAAATCCTAAAAAGTACTATTTTGTTATGGGAATTAACATCTTGAGCATTTTTTACTATTACAGCGAAAGTCTACAATTTACCCCCGGCTGCTACTTGAGATTGAAAATGCCAAAAATCATATTTTTATAGCAAGTAACATTAAAAAAATACCAACTTTTAATTAAATTTAACATCCTGAACATGTTTTAACTACAAAATTGTTACAAAAACATGATTTTTGGCATTTTCAATCTCAAATAACCCGGGGGGTGACTTATAGACTTTATTGTAATAGTAATAAAAAATGCTCAAGAGGTAATTTCCCATACGAAAACAGTATTTTTTTTTTCTGGCCGACTCTTTAATTTTTTGGGTAAGAAATAAATGATGTCTTTTGGATTGTGTTGCAATTTCTCAAAATCAGCACCATGCAGATTAACCTGCCATTTGTGGTTTCTATAGTAACCGCACATCATAACCTATCCTACAGGTAAGTTATTCAATCAAAATATTAATACACATCAAACCACAAATATTTTGATCCATCGAACTGAATTCCCAAAACGGACGGATTCCGCAAGATGATTACATTCCCAAGAAAATTAAATTGTTGAGGGTATAGACAAGACACGACAACCGTCAATTGTGAAGCGAACTTTAAAGGCTCCTACAAACAGGCGCGACACGCGACGCGAATCGCGCGCGACACAAAGGCACCGCAAGTAGCGCAACGAGCGGTGCCTTTGTGTCGGGCGCGATTCGCGTCGCGTGTCGCGCCTGTTTGTAGGAGCCTTAAAATGGCAAAGTGATATCTTAAACGTGAAATCCCCTTTTCGCGAGCTTTACTCTCAATAGATACTGGGATAAGTGGAGGATCAATTCAATACTATCGAAGATCTTTTGATTTCTGATGCGGGCGATGTTGCTACTTCGAGGTTTTACTTATGTTGTATTGGGTAAAGAAATAGGTAGGCAGCTAAACAATTTTTTTTGGCTCTAATTTAGCCAAAAAAGATTCCAATTTATTTACCTAAATAATTCTAATATTGCTTTCCTGAAAATGTTATTGAACACTCTAATGCGTTTATTTTTGTTATTATCCTCTAATCATTCCTATTTTGGGGTCCTAACAATACTAAATACCCAAGTACAGTTCGCGTCTAATAACTTTGCCGCTCTGAAGTAGGCAACAAATCACTGCGCAGTAGTTAATCCTATGAATACAACAGCAGCGCGCATGGCGCGGATTGGCGCGGCTAGGTATGAGCCTAGCTTCAGAGCGGCAAAGTTATTTGACGCGAACTGTAACTGTAATCAACTTGAATGTATGCAGTTGGTCACAGTTCTAACCAAACCTAACCCATTTAGGTTGGGGTGCCCTTGCTTGGTTACTGCGACCAATTCAGTCTCGGCAATCAATCAATTCAGGCTATTTTTATAAAATAAAAGTCAAAGCATTTATTTCAAACAGACACATAAAAGGCACTGGACGTCATTTACAATAAAATAGAGTTGATTCTAGTCGCCCCTTCCAAAAGGCCTTCGTATGGAGAAGAAAGAAAGGGCAAGAAACTTTACCGTTACTTTTTAAAAATGTTTTACAATATTTTGTACATTAATTATTAAATGTGAAAACGAAGCACCTAGAATAAAATTCCTATACCAACATAGGTAAAAAAAAAAAAATAATATGGTCAATGATAGATAAATTAATTATGTGATAGATACATGGTGCTCACATATTTATAATGTTTTATATTATATAATTAATGTCCACTTGTGATGTCTGAAAGATGATAAATCAAGCTAGGAAGTGGTTACTAAGATGATGTCTGATAGCGATGAATGAAAGAAAATGTCGTAGGTACCTACTGCGCCGAACCCAAGCGATTTGGGATAAAACCATGAGAATTATGATGATCCATTCGAAAGTTTCAGACTTCGAAAGCCAATTAGGCTTAACGGTAAAGTCTAATTGATCCACTTCAAAAGTCATGAAACATCTAATACACGGAAAGCAAAATTGTAAAATGAAAGGTAAATCAAGTAATAGTTAAGTAAACGTTAGCTGCTGCAGCAGACGGCTCATTGAATTGCCTTCAAACAGATTACCTGAAAATTGGAATAGCCGAGTTTACTAGAATATCTGAGCTTTGACATCATACAACGTTAGTAGATATTAGGTAAGCAAATATATATTTATGTAACTATTTCATAAGTTTATAGATAGTTATGGAACTATTCGGTCATTAATCCTATCTCTATCTAACCTTATCCACTAGGTATTCTTAGAACTATCTGTAGTATTTCTCAGAAATGTCATCGTGAAAGTTATGTGAAGGCTGACAAATTGACAGACTGGAAGCTGACGGTAACCGAAGTTAGTAATTAAGTAAGTTCATTTATTTGTCCGGGACATGAGTATACACACATGACATGCAAGATGTTACATTAAATTAAATCAGTCGTGTTTTCCCTCAATGGCGTACAAATATGAATAGGTAAACATCAAATAATTATAAATTTATTCAAAGCAAATAACGTTACGAAATAGAAGAAAAAAACTACAGCATAGTGTCATCAACTATTACAATAAAAAATGAATAATAAAATAGAGAATTAAAAATCATAGTAAATATAAATAGGAACCAAATCTAGATATTTCACACAAGTCAGAATAATTTATCAGTCAAAAATTTCAGTGCTATAATAGGCTTTCTCTAACAGATGTATTTTTAAACTACTTCTTAATATTTATTTAATAATTCCCTCCACTATTTGGTAATATATTATAAAGAATTAACGCCATACAGAATACACTTTTACGCAGTGGAGCTGGGAATACAAAGATTGCTCCTGTCGCGTCTATTTCGAATTACTTTATCTGACAATGGGTGAAATAGGTGTGGGTTCGATTTGTCAAACATAATAGTCTCTAAAATATACATAAATGGAACGGATAAAACGTAGAACTGCAGTGCGATTCTGTAACCATCTCACCGTGAAAACTTAGGTGAAGTGAGTTGAGTGATCGTGGAGTGAGCTGTCAATAGTGTCAATTCCTAGCAAAAACAAACTCACTTCACCTAAGTTTTCACGGTGAGATTTTTACAGAATCGAGCGGCTGTATCTACAAAAATTTGGTGGAGATAAGCCAGAGAGCTGTAGCTGCTGTGTACTCATTGTCATTTTCTGTCAGACCTACCTACCTATAATTAAAAGTAAACATAAAACAAGGCGTGAATATTCAAATGAGCTCGTGATAGTAGGTGTAGCGAAATGTCAACGATTTAATTAAATTCATTTGCATATAAAATACTTAATTGTCTCACTCATGTTTCGTGTCACTTATTTGAATTTATCAAAGTGTTCTGTAAGCAATAAAATAACTTAACATTTTGTTAACAAAGACAAATTAAATCTTGTATGCCTTGTTTCAAGGTACACACAGAGCATTCTACTAATTTAAACTTTTTTATAGTCCTTCCTAAGTCATCCTTTGGAAATATTCAAAAGGCAACAGTGCCAACAGAATTGTTGAAAAGAGGAAAACCGCATCGATATTGATGACAACAAGGAGAAAATTGGTATAAAACCTATGGATTCGGATCCTTAGTTACGTATATGATTGGTAATATAAATATCACAATGATCAACTTAGGTAGACAGTTAATAATAGGACTGCAGCGGCCGCCACATAGCGTTCACAATTTACTGACAAAAGTAAGTTCGTGTATTTTCCTAGACCGCGTTTTTTGACACCGTAAAATCAAACCCTGTGCCATCATTCAAAATCAAAAGTCATTTATTCAAACTAGGCTCAGAATCAGCACTTTTCGAACGTCAAAATTACAAAAGACAGTCCTCCAAAACGCCCGCCCTTCACCACTTCTTAGTGCTTTCGCTGGGGAGAAGAAGTGGCGTAAAAAACTCCCCAGCAGCACAGCTGTCTGTTCAGTTAAAAAATACTTGATTGTATACAATACTAGGTATGCAAAGTAATTAAAATTACAGTACACAGAACATTAAATTATTTTTGCCATAGGTATGTTAGCTAGCCACGTCAATATACCATCAAATACAATAAAATCTCTCAAGCAAAAAAAGTATAAACCAAAATTAAAAATTTAAAACAAAACTTACTACCTAAATAAAAGCCTCCAGGTATAAAGGGCGTGACAGCTTACATATTTATGCGATGCTGGGTCCTGTTCACATAGCTGTCATTTGAAGTCACAAATGATAAACTAGTACCATCGAAGTAAAATAAATAAACAAGTTATTATCTACTAATAACAATAATAAAACCATGGTCAGCACGACGACCAGTCGCCACAAGCAGCACCCGTTCACGGGCATAACGCAAAGATCAGCCATTACCCCCCTCGCCATATTTCAGGCATTTTCATGGCAGCTATTATGTGCCGGCCACCGGTCTTCTAGGGAACCGTAGCTGGTTCCATATTAATTCCTATGATGGAAAAGTCCTCTGCTAACCAAAAATCCATGAAACATAAAAACGTATGTGTGTATGTAACCCATATGCACAAACCCATGCGGAACAATTGACAAGGGGAAATTGAGTAAATGAAAATTAAGTGAGTGATCATTCGATGTTGCTTCGTAAATATGATTTATATAAAAGCTTTATAGAGTTCGCTGCAGGTGTATGTGGAGTAAATAGAATAAAGAATTATTGGCTTTACGTCAGCAGCCTGGGATATGCGTAATGGATGAAGAGGATTTGTTGGCTGCACTGAGTAGCCCTGTATTACTGAACACAGGAAAATGTTTGTTTTATTTCTAGGGAAAATGGCTGAATTGAATTTTTCAAAGGGAAAATGTAAGTAGAATTGTTCGTTATGTATTTACTGACCAAGATGGAAGAGAAATCCTTCTTCAATTTCAATTCATTATTCTTCATAGAGAACCTTGAATGATATTTTTATTAGGTTTTAGTCATTATTTGACCATATTCTATCTAAAGTTACCTACCAGGTTGTATAATTATAACTGTATTGGATCGAGTTTATTTATGATAACTATGAGTTTGAACTGAAGGTATGAATAATTAACATTATATGTATTTTATTATAACGTATTTTCTGGTAATAACAGATTTCCACTGTAGCGCTTTTTCCACATCCTCTATCAAGCGCAGTTTAATGTAAACGTAATATTTAATTAATACTCTAAGTACATATTTAACGTTACAAACAAAGTGTATTTTTATTATTGCAATGAAGTTCTCTTTCTCTACGTGCATTAAAATGTGTATTTGCTGCAGAAATCGTCATCCAATCATTGATAAAAGATCGTCTACAATGCCGCCCGATGGTATGCTCTTTGTTACAAGTATTTTACACAAAAGAAACGAACAAACAAAACATATAATATACAGTGTTATTGGTAAAACATTAACAACCTCTTATGAGGTCATTATACTCATAATTATGAACAACTTTTACTATGGGACCAAACCTGAAATCGAATAATCGAAAAAAATCAGCTGTTCCCTACATTTATGTTCGTATAACTCGTCTAAATGTAGGGAACAGCTGATTTTTTTCGATTATTCGATTTCAGGTTTGGTCCCATAGTAAAAGTTGCCTCTTAAGAGGTTGTTAATGTTTTACCAATAACCTTGTACCTATATATAATCAATAATTATATTAATAGATGTTTTTTTATTGTTATTAGTGATTTGTTTTTGATTTTGTGTATTTTATTTTCTCTTTTACTCGTCTACATTTCTTTATCTACTTTCCTATCGCCGGTATGTTGGAAAAGATTTCTTTAGAAATAAGCGTCACCTTTGTACGTATTTTACTGTTTTTTTTTTCTTTTATTTATATACGTGTGTACATAAATGGTTAAATAAATAAATACGGTACTCATTTATAGTATTACATTTTTCGGTTTCTAATTTTTTCAATTCACTATAGTCATCGTTGTTAGTCAAACGTTAGCATCCTTTGGGACGCATCAATAGTTAGCTATGTTTTGGAGCTCTATATTTTCGTAGCTTCCCACTCCAAATCCAATCTAACAGGGGTCAAGTAGTAGGTGTAGTGCCGCAGGGGCATGTTCACTCTTACAGACCCATCATACTAATTTAAGGTTGAGAGCCCCTGTCATTTGTTGGAAGTGGCTGAAAGTGGTGCCACAACATATTGTAAAAGGTGGCTTACCAACACAACTCGTAATCTACAGCTTCACCCCTTTGTTTATTATACCGTAAACAATACCGAAGCATTGTTTAGAATTCTGAATACAAACTTTTTGTAGTACTTACCTCTTAGAATTTAGCTTAGGTAAAGGCTTTTTTAACACAAAAACTTTGTGAAATTTTCAAAAGTTATATCCTAAGGTAGCCAATTCCATTTTTCTGTAAGTATGTCGAAACTTTGAAAATGTTGAAGAGATGTTTTAAGAGTGTTCTGAACAATGTTTTGTGTATATACACAGATGGAGAGAAAATTACAGCTTCACTACACATTTAGAATTCCGTTAGATTGTTATTTATGCAGACACGTGCAAACAGTTATGGACTCATTTAAAGTTTAAATAATTATGATAATAATACAAAAATACTGTTTGCACGATATCTCATTAGAAAAGGCTCGGTCTTCAAGATTTCGGAGAAAATCGTTTTTTACACGTTATCTTACTTTGTGTATTATAATATCTTTTTTTCCATGAATACCGATAGTCTATAAGGTAGGTAACCTATAATTGAATTAAGAATCAGAATTTGAGATCATGTTCTGGTTATGGAACTACAAACTGTATGCCATACTTAACAAAGTTCAAATTTCATTGCAACCAAAACCTTATTAGGGCTGTTACAAATGGTCACTCAAAAATCAACTTATGGCTGATTTTTCAATCACCTGATAACTTTATTCGAGGAATAATTTTGAAATTTTGACAGTTATTTTATACAAAAAGTGTCTAACGTCCCTCGATTAAAAGTTATCTGGCGATGGAAACCCTTAGAATAATTTTCACTAAAATAGATAACTAATTAAAATGTAATTAAAGCTAAACTAATTAATGTAAATTATCTGAGATTACACTGCTATACTGAAATTCATTTCGTATTCACGTTCAGTGTATGTGTGTAATTCTAGCAACGCACCGGAACAAGACACGGAAAGTTCTGCTTACAGTCTCCGGCGTTCTCACGAACATCGGTATGAAACAATGGACAATCAGTACATTCGTATGGAGATACGGTTCGAATGATGTCTGATATTGTACAAGCGTCCTTACTAGCTTGAAATAGAGATGAAATGGAACCTGTTTGGATTTTAAGGCTTTTGTTGATATTATAAAGTCAAACTCAATCAAACATCAGAATCAAAAGTAATTTATTCAAACTACTCGTAGGCTGAGAATCAGCACTTTTTGAACTTCAAAATTACCTAAGTCACCCCCTTTCAGCCATATCATCTTTTACACAGTCCATCCATCGTTTCTTTGGTCTTCCCATTCTACTAACATAAAAGATTTATTGATTTGCGAAAATCAAGTCAAATTAAAATTTATATAGGTAATATCTATCGATACCCGACAGTGTAAAGACCACAACAAGTACGATATATATAACTATACTCGAAGAACAAAAAAAAACGAGGCTTTATTCGTTTTTGCACTTCAATTACGAAGAAGTGGACCAAAAAAGTGGCCATTTTGTTAGATAGGTATACACTAATGACCCAAGGGGCTAGTTATTTTTCAACAGAAACGAGAGTAATCTTGGTATCGAGCTTCGATAAAAATGAAGGTTCAGTCTGACAGTAAATCCGGGCTTGATTTTGTTTATTTAAATAATTGATTTACATAAATATTTACAAAATAGGTCCTTAAACTAGAGGTAGGTAAGAAATAATTGGATTCTACCTTAACTAGGAATAAACCTGTATCTTAGATATCTCACTAAAGTGCTTTAAATACATAAATATTATCTAAAATTTCTACAATTAGTAAATAATTTATCTACTTTGATTATGGTTATATTCAAATTGAGCAAAATAGTATGCTACTTTCTTGCATCATCGTAAGACATTTTTGCAACCATATTCTATTATGATTTTTGCAATGTTACATTTCTAATAAGGCCGCGTTTACTTTGTCAGACAGAAAAAATTACCGTGTCAACAAAATGTTAAGATGCATGTTTACATATAATATAAATTGTTAAAACTAATAAAAACTAAAATTAATTTTACAGATTATAACTAGTAAAAGACAAGATAAGAATAATTATATAACACTAGCTGCGCCCCGCGGTTTTACCCGCGTAAATGTCGATCCCGTGGGAATATCGGGATAAAAAGTAGCCTATATGTTAATCCAGGGTGTCAGCTACCTCCATACAAAATTTTATCAAAATTGGTGTAGCCGTTTGAGCGTGAAGAAGTAACAAACATATAAACACACACCCACACACTCACAAACTTTCGCCTTTATAATATTAGTGTGATGATGTGATAAACTAAAAAAGGCATATAGACAAACATTGGCGGTCTTACATTCTATTCTATAGAATTGATGTATCTTGTCTCAGCAATTTTCTTTGCGGGGCATTCTTGATCGCCTGTTTTGTGATTGCTCGATTTTATAAATCGCAAGCATCTTGCAGAATATGACGGTTCAGCATGTTTAGTGCATTCACCTGATGACCCTGTTCCCCATAATGTCCACACGTACCTATAGGTAGCCTCTCGACAAGTCTTTGCGGCATGTCCATGCTGTTGACAGTGGTGATGAAATAATTTACACAAAGTAAATGAAAATATTATAATTAATACGTTCATAATATTCTAAAATACATGGTGTAATTAATTTCTATGCGCATGTTCCTTCAAAGTTGAGGTCCCTCGTCAAATAAATCGCTTTCACCGACGACCTTCTAAGTGACGGCTTGTCTTTCATTAGTCATATTCAAGGACCTCTGATATGTCAAATTTTAATAATAGGAAGTCACTTCCAACATCCGTTCATTGCAAAAACAGAAGATATTTCAGAATTATGTCACACTCACAAAATGTAATTTTGCGTGGATATATTTTGCCTTTAACTTTAATTAAATTTAATTCTGTAACATATGTGTAATTTATTAAGTATACTTGTACGTCGTCAACGGGGACACATATTGCATCTCAACATATTTTATTTACAACACCTGTTTTTAAACCCACCTATGCTTTACAAAATATAAAAACTTATACTTTGACTTTGAAAAAATGAACTGTTTTTTTACATTTGGTACGTACTTTGAAAACAAAAATTTCAGTTGTGTTATTACCCAACTACTGTGAAACCTAGTGTAAGTTTTTTTGATGGAAAATTGAACAACTAGAATTATGTCACTGCATGCCTCCAAGCACATACTATTCTTGACAGTCTTTTCTTTTGTCCTGTAAAGGAAAAACCTCATTATAAAAGACAATAATTAGTAACAAGCTTGCTTAGCTTCTGTTTACAATCTTCCAAAAATCTCAACCAAATATATCCGTAAACATTACATTATACTCTAAGTACTCTATAATAAAGTAAGTAGGTAATCATGAATCGTTTAAAAAGACATCCCAGCCCAGATGCTGGGCCCTTGTGAATAAACTCCTAAGAAATTAATGAGAATTAATTTGCGCGAGTGTTAACTCGCCCCTTGGGGTCGGGAATAGGCACAAACTTTACTTTCAACTCATTCTCAACCCTATTGTATGTCGTTATACCAGAGAAATCGTTACTGTTAATCAAAACTCGCCTTTCATTGTTCTCTCGTCATTTGTTTGTGAATGTTGTAACGAGAAACGCCATAATTATTTCTGATGGATATAGAATAATTCCCACGATTTTATGATGCTGTTTCATGTATGTTGTTAAATTCGACTATATTGACATTGTTTATGAACCAAAATGAAGTGATTTTCAAGTCAAAATGTCTATTGCTAAAAATAATCTCACATGTAGGGATCAAAATTAAGTTTTGATCCCTACATGAAGGAGCTTTGCGCGGCTGTTTCTTTCCATGGCATTAAATACTGTTGTAGGATCGCCAAGTGGTTGGTCAACTCTTCACGTGACCAGAGGGCTGGCCTATTTTTTAACCAGAGAATCAGCATCGCCATACGATGTGGCAATGCTGCCAGCCTTATGGGCACTTTTCCCGGTGACAGCGATGTGGATGAATTTTTTGATGCCATATTTTGTTGTTTTGTTTTTTATACATGATCATATTATTATTTTAAATTTATTAGCTTGTATATTATTTATTTATTTATTTATTAACACTTTATGCACAACTAAAAGAAATACTGTACAAAGGCGGACTTAATGCCTGAGGCATTTTCTACCAGTCAACCTTATGTTGTAGGATTGAGACAAAATTATTAAGAGCAGCTTGGAACGGCCCTAGCTGCTCTCATCAGATTTTAAATCGTCTGCAAAATATTTTGCTACAAACTTAAGTGCTGTACCTACTTCAAAAGGCCAGAAACCACTTTGTTTAAACATGAAACATCAAAAATCAACAAGGAAAAACCACAAACGTATAACAGTGTAATATTTTACAGTGCGAAGTACACCTAAAATCAATAGAAGCGATGTTTATCGAGTTCGTCGTCTATATTGACTTAGGTTTTAATTCAATAAGCATTATAGTGATCGAGCATGCCGTGGTCGCGGTAACCCAATAACCGGTGCTCGTTGCGATGCAAATTCAGAACCGAAGCGGCAGATCAAACACCTCTCTCGCTTCGCTGTAATTAGTACAAGGTTTTAAGGCGAAAGTGATAAGCTTGATTAACATTTCGATCTATCAAAGGTCATACAACGCTTGACGAGGTCAGTCTGTGGACCATCCTTTTCATACTGAGATGCTTTCGTGCCTCGAAAAGCACGTTAAGTCATTGATTTCGGTTGTCATTCATTTATACATCTCTAAAAGTTGTTACGGGTGATTCTGTAACGACTTTCAAAGATCCTCACGCTTTCGGCTTCTGATAAGAAGCCTTCAAGTCTGAAATCGCCTTTACCATAAATGGGTTCTGGAGATCAGATAGGCAGTCATTCATTTAGGGGTACCGCTGCCCCGGAACATAAAGGTCTAAGGAAGGAACACGGGTGGGTTTTAGTCAGTAAGAGACACTCCCTTCCGCTCCACCCAGAGCGGGAGGGGTAATCTGATTTCCCATCGGAAAAAAAAAAATGCTCATAGTTAAAACGCGAAAGAAGCTAGGTGCGCACAAGATGCGCGCGTGGCGCACGCGCGTCCCACTCGAGCCTTGCCGGAGTTGCACTAGAGGCGGCGCACCAAACGTTGGCTGTAACCGCACGCGAGCAACACGCGGCGCATTCGCCAGGTCTGGACACACCTTATGGGAATAAAGTTGCAGAAAAAAGTGCTATCGAGCTTGATTGAAGTTTACGATGATAAATGGCTCCAAATGAAACAAAAACTTCGCGAAATAGTATCTATGCAGCAATGGTGATGAGAAAAAATAAAAATATGAGAACTCTGTGCAAACTTTCTGAATTTTTATTGTTGTTTGCAGTCAACTATGCTCACTGAAAAAAGTAATCATTCTTCAAAGTTGTTTTATAGTCGCAAGAAGTTTTTTTTTTGTTTAGTTTAGTTGTACTTGCAGAAAAAAACGATTAATAGAATTGATAGAAACACTATAGCACCATTACATATATATATATACCATTACTTATATTTATATAGCCAGCATTTTTTTATATTCTTCTCCAAGATATACCACGACAACCGAACGCCCGTGGCAAAAATGCAAACGAAAACCCTAAAAGGGTGTATGGGGTCGAATTGTATATTTTATGTGACATTTTACGTATACTAGTTTTAACGTTAAGCCTTTTCGTGATGTAAAACAGAGGACGTCCAAACGAACATTCCATTACGCAAATTGAGCAGATGGAGCTTGCTTGTATATTGGTCTTTTTATCCCGGACCGGGGACGCAAAGTAATAGGTGACGGCAAAAGAGTTTGCAAATAAAAAGTACATGAGGACGTATTTTCATAATTCTTACGTGTCCTACTTTCTAGTTTCTTTGTTGGACTTCTTTGTGATACAAGGGTATAAGGAAAACTTCAGTGTCGTCCTTTCTATCGGAATCTACGTTTTATAATATGTTTTTCATGCTCTTTATCTACATGATTTAGGTTCGTGGCTATAACAGCTGCACTGGTCGAAAGAAGGTTAAGCTCCGCTTTCCACGGTTGATTCGTGGATGGGTGACTATCCATTACATATGTCGTGCCTTCCGTGCCTCGGAAAGCACATTAAGCCGTTGGTCCGGCTATCATTCTTAGATCTTTTTTTTTTTTCTTTAAACATTGCCCCACACTAGGAATTTCTCCTGTAGTGTGGGTGTGTTTACAAACATTTAAACTCACATACACAAACAGCCAAAGCCGGAACAACTACTTGTAGGTCATACAAATATTTGTTCCGTGCGGGAATCGAACCCGCGACACGCAGCGCAGCAGTCAATCGCTTAACCACTGCGCCAACCGTGCGCATCTTTGACAGTCGTTACGGGTAATCAGAAGCCTGACAACCAGTCTTACAAGAGGTATCGTGTTACCCAGTAACTGGGTTACAGGTGTCTATGGTACGGTATTCAGCTGCATTCGGTTAAACTGGAAGTCGACCTTAACATAGTTGCTAAAAGGCTATTCGCGGATTGATCTACACGATTTAGGCTAATGTCATCGGAGGAACACGACAAACTTGATCTTTAATCTGTAATTGGTGACTGTATTAGTCCGAAGCTGTTGTTACTTATAGCACTCGTACTTAAGTTATATTAGGTATATACAGAAGCTGTTGCTGAACCTTAAGGGCTTAGGTATAAGACCTAAACGCAAGTTTTAGAAACAATAAAATATTTATGATCGACTACAGTAAACAAATCTAGAAAAATATATGATATTCTTCAGGATCTATGCTAGGTAGATAGTGTGTTGAAAACATAATACAACTAATTTGATACGATTGAAAAAATCATGAAGATAGCTCTACAAACTTTCTTTTTACAATGAAAACCATACTAATACAATCATTCTGATTTTTTGTAATTAAATAATTGCTTTAATTACAAAAAATCTATTCTTTGCTGTTGTTGTTTTTTTTTGATGTTGCTTGTAGAATACTCTGACAAAAAATCAGAATGATTGTATTATTATGGTTTTTATTGTAAAAAGAAAGTTTGTAGAGCTATCTTCATGATTTCTATCGTATCAAGTTAGTTGTATTATGTTTTCAACACACTATCTACCTAGCACCATATTACCATAGTACCATATTGATTAAGATTCTCCATAAATTTAAATTTAAAGCATTGTATCGTAGTAGTTTGTATAAGGCATGATGGGGTTGGCGTGTCCATTGGGATAAAAACCCCAAATAAATAAAAAAAATAAAATAAAGATTAAAAAAAAAAAAAAATTGCTTCATATTTTGTAATAAATTACCAGGGTTGTGTCATCGCGCTTCTCTTTCTTTTTATGCAGTCCGACAGTGACCGCGCTTTAGGTCATGTAAGCCCCTTAATCACACTAATATTATAAAGGCGAAAGTTTGTGAGTGTGTGAGGGTGTGTGTGTGTGTTTATATGTTTGTTACTTCTTCACTCTCAAACGACTGGACCAATTTTGATAAAATTATGTATGGAGGTAGCTGACGCCCTGGATTAACATATAGGGTACTTTTTATCCTGATATTCCTACGGGATCGACATTTACGCGGGTGAAACCGCGGGGCGCAGCTAGTAAATAAATAAATCTTTAGGCGATGCCTTTTATACCATAATTTTAAGTGTAGGTGGTTTCACGACGTTTTACTATTCGAAAATTGGAGGTATCTGGGGTTTGTGCCCTAGACTTTATAGTCTGATAGTTTCAAAACGGGTCCAAGGTCCTAAGGTAGCATGACCAATAAATATCAACAGCAATGACATTGAAGAAAATTCGTGAATATTTTATTTTTTCAATCGCTTCCCGAATCTTCATTCGGAAATTGTAAAACAGAATGCTACAAATCAAAATGGGAGTCCATTACGAGAATTGATTTACTTTGATGGAACCCATGGGCAGACGTTATTTATATTGTTTTGTATTCATTCTTTACTCTGGTTTGCGCAATAAAATGAAAATTCTGAAGGTATTAGGTACTCCCTTTTTAAAAACGAGTATAATAGCTACTTCAAAATACTTGTGAATATTGAAGTATCTGAGTAAAACCCACTCGAAAATGTTTGCCTCTCATGAATTCTTTACGTAATAATTTCTTCGATGAACTAAATGTGAATTTAAAAGTTCTTTTATAAATATGTTTTTCAGTGAAATTCATCTCAAAGAGCTTATTGATATATTTTAGTATCTAACAGATCATATTATTGATATTCACAAGTACTCTTTCAAGTTCAAGTTAAATTTCAGTAAAATAACATGATTATAGTAGGTAAGTATCACGTCTGTATTCCCAAAGGGAAAGGTGCAGCTATATTAACACATATTTCACCAGTTATGTTTGAGTCTCATGTAATATGGGGCGAGCCTATTGCCATCAATCGGGCTCAAATCCAGACTCCGGCTTTATCATCATCATCATCATGATCAGCCTATAGCAGTCCACTGCTGGACATAGGTCTCTCCTACTGCACGCCATTCTACTCGATTTTCGGCAACTCTCATCCAGCTGCTACCAGCCATCCAGCAAGCCAGCGGCCTGCTACTGAGAAATTCCAGATAGAAAACCCCAGTAACACTTTGCCCGACACAGGAATTAAACCCAGAGCCTCGTGCTCAGCAGTAGCGCTTGCCCTCACCCTCACTACACCAACGAGGCAGTCAAACCAGCAAAATCTAAACGTTTATCTTGGAGTTTCATTTCAGGCGAGCCAGATGCAGCTGAATATCAGTATCTTGCACAAAACGACTGTGGCTTACGCCGCCCAATAACTGGGTTATACCGATATGCTAAAAATAGCTGACGGTTTGATGTCACAGCTTTTATTAAATGCCACTTCATATTCGGAAGCTTTATTGCAATGCAATTTAGACCCTATGTCAATGACACAGAAGACACATGACGCGTGATCGTCGTTTACACTATACGGTAAGATCGTCGAAATATCTTATTCAAAAAAAGATAACTGGAAATCTCTGTTTCTATGGAAAATTTACAATCGGTCTAATTTGGCTGTAACACAATTTTTCGAGAATGTTCTTAACTAACTTTTTAGACCTTTGTATCCTGGTTATGCGTATGAAGTTTCATTAAAATCGTTTCATTCATTTCGAAAAACAAAGGCTTGAAAGTTTGTATGAAATGCCGTAGGTACGTCGTAAATGCTCTTAAGTTAGAAGTATTTTTAGAGAGCCTGTTGTAAGATGTGAGAATAATACTTATGTCAGTAAAACATTAACTGTAATGGAACAATGAAAGAAAAATGTTGTAATGAGTAAACCGTTTATTTTAAACTACCGTTTAAAATGTTTTATGGATGATAATAGATGACAATTATGTCATTTGCAGAGTAATTTTTCTACAATTTTGCGATGAAGTTGCAAGAAAGTTAATGTACGCGTAAGTACGTTTTTCTTCTAGGGTTTATACAGATTTATAATATCACCAATCGTGAGCACATTATAAATCATCTCCATTTATTTCCTAACAGAGAAAGGACGATACAATTTTCTTGACTTAGGAATCGGAAACAACAAGATGGCCCGAAGAATAAATCCTAACTAATATTATAAACCCGAAAGGAAGTTTGTTTGTTTGTTTCCTTTTCACGCCTAAACCACTGAACCGATCATCATGAAATTTTACATATAAGTTGGCAGGGGTACAGAAAAGGACATAGGGTACCTTCCATCCAGAAAAAAAATACTATATCCGAGGGAAAGAACAATAACTTTCGACGGTCAATTGCTTTAGGGCTAGATGGCACTACGTGTATTTCGAATCATGAAATTGATTTCCTACCTCATCTAGTTTAAAAAAAAATATATATTTGACGTGTAAAAGTGTTTGTATGTACAAACCTACTTACAGAAATAAAATCATTTATCATTCAAAATCTAAATGAACGCGAGCAAAGCCGCGGGCAAAAGCTAGTTCTCAACTAAAAAAAACAATACTCCGGGTATAATTAGGTACAAAAAAGTCGTACAAACATTTTATATTCTCGTTATCAACAACTTTTCCTATCTACTGTAAGTAGTCTATAAATACTCAGATCTATTACGTATAGGAACTATTGCTTTATGTTGCTCCAAATAGTTTTATGTAGGTTGTTTAGAAAGCCAATAAACAATAAAAATTCATTACAAATGCGACCTTGGAAGTTTACTTAATATAGGTTAAGTAACTTTAAAGTACATTTCATTCGCTTATTAAACAATTCTCCTAATTATTGTTGAGAACTTAAACTTTCGCTCCCGGATTAAAATGGGAATTACCCTTACTGCTCGTAGTTCATTACATTATCTAATTAGGGCGGGGCCAGACGAGTGTAACTCGTTATTTGCGTCGTTCAAACTGAATAAAGTCACTTTGTATTTAGGAATTTTTGGTCTCAGTAGGTAAACCGCAATGTTGCGTTTGAAACCGAATGCTCCTCACCTCTCCTCAACCTCATTTTTGCGACTCATTTCTAACGGTGTGAAACCCTCTTTAGAGTAGCCTTTATTATTATGCTCAGAAATCATGCATGCGGGCAAATGTTATGAGCATTTATCCGCCAGGGTGGAATGCTCATTAGGGTGAATACTCAAATAACGAGGATTTTTTATGCAGGGTGCAAGCAAGATAAATATTGACAAACAACCCGTTGGAAGTAAAAAATAACTCCGTTTCTGGATTATTTACATAATATTTTAATTATTTGTGTGTTCAATAGATTGGAAACTGATTGGAAGCTTTAAATAAATATTAGTGAAGTATTCCAGATATTATATAATTTATATTTTTGCTCTGACACCCATAACACAAGTTTAATCTTAGCTTGAGTGCCAGATATTTAAGCTCAGTGGTATTCTTACAATTGTTTAGGTTTAAATAGTCAGTGCTATTCTACAAAATTGTAAACTTGGAAAAAAAACATTATTATTATTTTATTTATTACATTTTTAAATATTCCTTAAAATATAAAAAATAAGTAAAAAAAAAATTAAAAATATAAAAAAACAGTGATCCGCCGGTGTCGAGAGCTGGGTCCAAGCTACCGGCGCGGTGGTTAGGGCTCCAGAGACCTCCTCACAATGCGAGCCGTATCAAGGAGTACTAGGCCTTCTGAATCAGGCCCTTGATCCAACCGCCTAACGAGAGCCTCGATTGATTTTGATTGAGGCTTTCGGCCATCAGGCCATTGGCCGATACGACAATCGGCACAATGACAGTCGAGTTCACATTCCACATGTCAACAACCTCGTGCGCTAAGTCAAGATATTTGATTTGTTTTTCTTTCTCAGCTTTCACGAGGATCCCGTCATGTGGAATGGTAACATCGACAATCATTTCGCGGCGCGCTAATCGATCCATCACCACTATATCAGGCTTATTGGCATCAATAGTCCTATCAGTGATGATAGACCGATCCCAGTACAACGTGACATGGTAATTTTCAAGAACTGGGTCGTGCTCATACTTGTAATGTTAGCTAGACGAGAACCACCAGAAATAATATGTCTGATGGACTCACCCGGACGGTGGCATGCCCGACACACGTCAACTGTCCCGTCCTTCATAATATGTCTCCGATAGTTATTCGTCAAGATAACTTCGTCCATAATTATGGACCAACTAACTGAAGGTTACTGAAAGAACTGGTAACTGAAGGGTAAACCTTCAGTTTCCCCGAAAAAGGTCACCAAAACGTAGCCAGGATACGGACGCTAAGAAATCTACACCGGGCTCATGAAGAGCTCGATAGAAGCGCCCGTGAAGCTCCTTGCTATGCCATACCTTCTTGCGGTCATCGGTAGTAAGTACTACAGGTTTGCGCCAGTTCTCTTTAGCCATGGAGAGCAAGATGAGCCCCTTGTCTACCGCGACCACATCAAGCGAATTCGGTATTTTTTAAAGTCAAATAAAAAATAAACGCTTTATATTTTGTTTATCAGCATCAGAATTTACGCGAAATATTAATTATTGGAATGCATCCCAAAAATTAATTCTGTTGAAAAAAAAATTGTTCCGTATTTTAAATTTCAATACCTTCCTTCATTCTCTAATTTAAAACTGTTAATTGAAATTCCTGTTAAAGATCTCAAGCATAACCTTATAATTATGAAATTAATGATATCCATGTACTTACCAGTAGAGCTTTGTTGTTGAATAAAAGACCTTTAAATATGTTTCATGATTCAATATCACGGTGTTAACGAGTACTTATTTGTTCCGTTACGCACCGACGCTGACGGTGCGACCCTAATATTGATTCAGTTCATTTTGTACGGACATTATTCAATTGTATTTAAATGTTCACTGAAAATGGATAATGAATCCTGTCTTAATCGCATTTTTTTTTATTTAGCTTAGTCACCATTTTTATCCACTAAATCCTTAACAGATCGTATTTTATCATCATTATTTAAAATCCAAAGTGATTGACATTTTGGGAGCAATCAAATTATTGTTATTTGATTGTTCTGTTCTATCTGTAATATTTGCGTGATATCTAAATTGAATCAGTTTCTGAAAAGGTGAATAATTTTTTTCGAAAGTATTTTAATTACTATTTTTTATGTAATAAATTCATTCCCGACGTCACCAACAAGTTTATTGTATCGTCAGGATTCTTTTGAACTTGGAATCTTGTCAATTCAGATTCCGTGAAACCAGTTCTTTTCCTGCTCTTAGAAGTAGCAGTACCTAGTAAAAGTTTCAAAACACAGATCCTGTAAAAGTGTTGGAACAAAAGTTCACATTTTATCAGAACATGCTTTGCTGTTCACTAAAATGTTTTGAGTAAGAATTGTTGTTGAATATCTTTCAAAGGAAATTTAAATTCATAGAAATGATGAGTTTATCATTTCGAAGAATTTAACTTTCCTTCCCAGAAGATGAATTCAGAATAAAATACGGTTCTTAAAATGTTGTAAGTATTTCATATTTTTTCAGGGAAGTTAACTATTAAGCAATTTGACTATTATCAACTTGAATTCTTTGACAGTTGTATGAAATGGCTATATCATGGCAAATTGACGTAGGGTGTCAATTTGCTTAGCAAATAATTACAGTAAAGAAAATTTCCCTGATTGTATCTTGTAACTTAGACACTGATCTGTAGTAGCCTATATGCAAAGCTCTCAATCGATTGCGTACCCAGGTAGGCCGCTGCAATATCAACACAATACAATCTCACAAAGTGGGGAATTACTGACCCATCCAACATATAGTGCGAGGGCGCTGCTTCTGATCAGACCATGTCCTACTTGTTGGAGTGCCTAAGTGCCCCTTCACTCGTAAATGAAGACGTATTGAACGCCACTGATGCCGCAATGAACGTGGCCACCTAACTAGGCTCGAAAAATATGAAAACAAAGTACAGACGCCAGCACATCAAGCTACTACAATCTGTCAAATTTCTTTAATAGATTTTCAACTTTATCGCTGAAGCATAAGGTTCAAAGTTGATTGGGAAAATTTTACAGTTTCGGGTAGCTTGATGTGCTGGCATCTGTACCATCGACACTAAAACCAGAAGAAGTACTAAAAATAGGTCTTCCCAATAATTTCTGTCGCGCAAGTTAAAATAAACTGTAACAATGTTCCTTCAAATACCAGCCTCCATGACAAATTAATGCCGCATGATCTATATACATAGTTTTCCCTCAATCATCAGCGACCATAATGAAATTCCTCAAACTTACTGAAGGAAATACTCAAATAAAAACGTCTTCCTTAATACTCTGTGAAGTATTGTCCTGCATCATGCCAAGATAAACGATGAGTCGTAAAAACGTATCGAGAAGGACAGCCCGTCGGAAGGGATCTTTATAGCCCGATTATCGTACGGCTATATCGATTTAATACAGTCTACCCAGCCTTAGCAATCTGTTGCTTCTTCGTCTCGGTTATTGAGACAGTTATTTGGTATTTTATTTGCACCAAGCCCGGGATGCTGCGGATTTTCTCGATGCTACGTTCCAATTTCAATTTACTGGAACGGTTATTGAATTGTTGTTCGCCTCTTTTCTTATTTACTTCATGACTTTTGGATTGATGCGTATTATATATTATTTTAAACGATTCATAATTTAAAAATGATATTGTTAAAAGGAGCTTTACTTTGTGTAATTTATTTCTTCATCACTGCTCTCAAAACGGTGAAGGAAAACATCGTGAGGAAACCAGCCTATAACCTAAAATTCGAAGACATATGACATCCACCAAGTCTCACTGGGCCCGCGTGGTGGATTACGGCCCATTCCCTCTCTCCTACAGAGTGAATAATTATAAAAATGGGGTACTACGCGAGTGCTACGCCGTAGCCTGGCATTGGTTGGTGCGACTACGCCAAATGACGTAGCGGTAGGGGCAATTCCCGTATTTTTAAGAACGTTCACATTTTAATCTCAGTCTTAATTCATCAAAAACACCTCTAATTTACCTACAGTTTTGAGATTGATTTTCAATCGAAGAGATTGTGACTCGAATTTGAAAGTTTTCTAAGTACGAGAGCTGTACGACCTTCTGTTTTGATCTAATTGTCAAGAACTTTTATTGAAACGTTTCATGCGGCATACAAAAAGCTGAAATCCGACACGAGTAGCCATAGAGTGGGGCGTAGCAAATTGAAAGGCACTTGATTTCAACAGCGAACAAAGCTGAACGCCAATTGAGAAACTTCAAAACTCTGAAACATACAAAACTGAAACAAGCGAACAATTAGAAGTGACCTCTCACTTAATCATGACATAGCACTGACCTCTATAATCTTGTATTCTAGAGGTCAGTGTGACATAGATACCGGCATAGTGTGCGTGTGGCGAAAAAGAGAACTAAATTAAAACTACCAAATTTGACAGATTTTTGACATTCCTTCTTCACAAGCAGTGCCACGACGACATGCATAGTAATAACTACATACTAAAACATAGACACAAAGATGATATTAATTGCTCAGTCCAGCTCTGACTGGTACACAAAGCATTCTATTAAGAGTGTTCAATTAATGTGTGTTCCGGACAGTATGCGTCTATACACATGTAGAGAATTGGTTACGTCGCCGCAGAAATTGTGTGCCTACCTTGAGCTTTGTTCATATACATGTATGTACTACATTGGGTATAGAGGTATGCTTCAATGCTGTTCTCGTTTCGAAAGTATAATTAAAGCTTCATGTGTTCGTTGCTTTAACTACATACCTTTATGGTGACACCTTTCTTCTTTGACGTAAGCAAACGCATTGGACAATAATACATACATACATATTCAGCCTATAACATTCCCACTGCTGCAACACAGGCGTCCTCTCAGTAGGCTGTAATCTAACATAATTATAATCGCTTATAGCCTTTTGCAGGCGCCACTTCATTTTCAACTGTTTCCCGCCATTCGTGGTGACTGACAGGGACATTTGACATTAGTGACAGCTACCTCACTAAGAAACCTTTGTGCTGCATAAAAGAGTGTTTACATATCTATTTATTAGATACACAACACTTTGTACATAATCATTTTCGCGTCCAACTTTAATTTAGTTTTAAAATACGTCTCCAAGAATGTAAATAATACGAGTATTTAGAAACTCACCTTTTGCCAATACAGCTGATATCTTGAAACAATCAAATGTGACATACCTACAATCGAAATCCAACAAGCAATTAAAACCATTAATTGAGAAACGTTGACTCCAAATCGGATTTTCAATTCAAGCTTATAACGACATTACATTTTCCGTTCGCGTATCATCATCATCTGCCTAGCCTTTTCCCAACTATATTGGGGTCGGCTTCCAGTCTAACCGGATGCAGCTGAATACCAGTATTTTACATGGAGCGACTGCCTATCTGACCTCCACAACCCAGTTACTGGGTAATACGATACCCCTTGGTAAGACTGGTTGTCAGACTTTCGGGCTTCTGACTACCCGTAACGACTGTCAAAGATCCACGAATGACAGCCGGGTCCAACGTGCTTTCCGAGGCACGGAGGGGTCACGGTATGTAAAGATGGTCACCCCTCCACAGACCAACCGCGACAAGCGTAGCTTAACCTGATCGATCGACCTGTGCGGCTGTTATTATTTAGCCACGGACTCCTCTCCTCCCTCTGTATAAGTTATGTAATTAAAGAGTTCTTGTAAATCTTTTTATATTTTGCTGCATTTATCTGTTTATTTAGTTACCGTAGTATGTGTCGACTTATGGATCATTGACTGGCTCGTTGGAGTATTGGTCGTAAGTGCATAAGGTCCTGGGATTCCCAGGTCGAGCATAGTGTTATTGGGCTTTTCCATGACGAATTTCTCAGAAGCAGCTCGGTGTCTGTATTTATACCCGATAGATGTTAATAGACTCGCCCCCTATTTCGACATGGGACTTGAGCATAACTATCGATATGTGGGTGTACTAGGTACACCTTTGCGGAACCCTTCGGGGAAATACAGGCGTGTATATATAGGTATTATGTAGTATACATCTGTCGTGGGATGCATGAAGAAGTCTCTTCGTGTAGTGCAGTTTATTCCGCCAGTTACTCAACTGAACCGAGCGCTCGGTGCATCCTGGACAGTCACACCCAACACCTTATTTGACTGGCCAATTCTTCCCTTGCGCCGTTTGGCGTCAAGCAGCTTACTGTGTTTCGTCGATGCGCGGGAGTCCCAGTGCCTTAGGCATCTTCTGGGCACACTCATTCCATCATCATCCATCGCTTTCCAGAAGGCGTAATCGAGGTCAAAAGCGGGCCCATTCAGCAATAAAAAAAAAATCCATGTTAAATAAAATAAAAATGTAAACTGTTCGTGCTTAGAAAAAGTTTGCAGAGATCCCTTTGAGGCTCTCATTACGTTCGGAGAGATGAACGCATAAAATAAATTGACATAAATTTTATCTCCGACAGTGTTCATTTAATAAAATAGCAGTATAATAACTAAATAGGACAGAATAACACGTGTACACTAGATTAAAAACAATAATATAAGTGAAGTTATGAGTTCGTTTCTATACGCTTGTTAAACAAACCTCGATGTGATACATTCCATGGTGGACCGGTCTGTTAAGCTGCCAGGCTACACATAACACACATGATCAAAGTCAAAGCATTTATTTCAGACTAGCTGCTGCCCGCGACGTCGTCTGCGTGAAGGCTCTACAGCACCAAAAATACCTAAGATGCCAGTGTCGCTATAGCATTATAAAGTAAACAACTTTTAAAATAGCATTAAAATATAAGTTTTTTTTTGCAAGCGAAGCAAGTGAAGAGAGTTATATGGGAATCCTGCTGAGTTCAGTCATAAGAGGTTACTGAAGGAAATAGAGAAAATAATGCAGGAATACATTCCAGGACACAAAAGAGTAAAAATACGTTCAAAGGTATCATATATACCTTACAACACTTCCCTATAAACTACGTTGGTAGTTATGCTGCCAGGAGCCAAAATGTGTGATGACGCGGGAGCAAGCGACGACGTACAGTTGCCCGTGTGAGAAGCAACTCGTCCTGACGTCGACACCCACTGCCCTCAGTGTCTGCCCCTGCGACTTATTGATGGTCATCGCGAAGCAAACACTCACGGGGAGCTGTACGCGCTTGAACTGGAACGGGAAGTTATGAGGTATGAGGGGAATGCGTGGTATAAATACTGCCTCGCCGACGCCATAACCCGTAAGAATTTCCGCCTCAATGGTGTGTCTGTGGAGCGAGATGACTTTAAGGCGGGTCCCGTTACACAACTTCGGAGGAGATAGGTTCCGAAGAAGCATAACCGGGACACCGCTTCAGCTTGATGGTATGCGCTGGAAGTCCACTTGCTGACAGGGAGTTCAGAAATTTCACGGGATAATTTGTGGCGTCATCTTGCTTGACAACAGTGTTTATCGAGGTGTAGACCACTTCATTCCCCTCAATTTCCGAGAGAATGCATTCATTAATTGCTGCAGCCGGATCATTTTTGGGCGTCAAAATGGCCCGCTCACACACCCAAGAATTCTGCTGGTGCGGTATACGACTGAATGTCCCCGTACACACAGCGAATGAGTTCTTCTAAGCTGGAAACCACTCTACCGAGAGACTCTGGAAGCACCACCTGTCTACCTCTCTCTTCTGGTAGAGTGCCTTCGCCAAGACTTAGAAGGACATCGGAGAATTCTTGAGCGCGTGCATTGCCGCCGAGCCGAGCTCTCATATTAATGGTCAAGCGCAGCGTACGAACTCGTGACCACAACGAAGATCGTTTCAACGAAGCATTCACCTTGTCAGCCCTCGATCCTCGGCCATCGTACACTCATCCCATACGATCAGAGAGCAATCCTTGAGCACGTGTCCCTTATCGCTGTTACGTGACACACCACAAACAGGCGTTTCGGCGCTCTATAAATCGATGGGAATTTTAAACATGGCATGTGCTGTCTTGCAGTCCCGGAAGCAGTGTGGCAGCGATTCCCGACGACGCTACAGCAATAGCAATTTTGCCTTGCCTCCTGACCTCTGCAAGTATGCCAGTGGTAACAAATGTTTTTCCTGTTCCACCAGGAGCATCCAAGAAAAACATTTTACCCTGGTTTTGCCAAACGCTTTCAAGGACGGTGTCATAAATTTGTTTTTGCTCTGAAGAGAACAAAGCGACATGGTCATTTCGTATGGTGGTCATTTCGCCGTCTCCGACTTCGTCTCCAGTAGCACGCCTCAAAGCTCGTAGAAAATCTTCAGACAGATGATGGCGATACTTCTCCCACAAAGCTACCGGGTTCGCGACTCCATAAAACACCAAGATGACGGCAAACAGATGACGCATGCGGCTGGGACTGTCACTGACGCTCGCCTCCGCGAGGGTGTCAGCCCAATTTTGGTCACCGTCGAGAAGGTGACGTGCTACGCAGGCTGCGCGGTAAGTGGGAAACTCCACGCCATCAAATGTCCTCAGAAAGGCGAAAGACTTTGCCTCGGACAGTGTGAAGTAACAACCGCAGAAAATCGCATTCGCCGTTATTCGGATGCACGGTATAATTTAAGTTTATAATTAGGTACCTATACGACATGAAAATATATTAATTACCAAGCAATAATCACACAGATAAATACCGAACAAAAGTATTAACAGTCAATGTTTATTTTGTACTAACAACATGAAATTGATGAAGAAATGATCATCATCAATGAACATAACTTTTTTGTAATACTTAACACCGCATTTTTTTTAAATTGTCTTCCTCAACTCTGCTCAAGATTTTGAGGGTTTTGTTGGAACTTGAATTTGTCTCAAAACGAACTATACGATACAACTTTTATGAAGAAAATGCACATTACCATCTATGAATTTTAAGAATAACTAACTACTAACCTCACCAACATAATCAAATTTAAACTATTAATTTCCAAAAAGTGTTGACATGTAACTTGATTTGATTTTTATGAAATCTCATAGATGGCGCTGCTTCAAAATTGTCTTATACTACTAACATTCATTAAACTATGTTTCTCTGCCCAAGTTACTTAAATGGCGTAAAAGTTTTTATAGTGTAAAGCTAGATAATAGCATGACTTACTCAAAAACAACATTTAAATATGCGTCGTTAGATTACACGTTGTCACAGAATGCGTAAGAAAAATAAAGATTCACAGCTCCTCATCGTAGGTGATAGCGTGATAATATGTAGCCTATATGTTGACCCGACCTCTTAGTAATATTCATGCAAAATTTGAAGTAAATCCATGCAGTACTTTTTGAGTTTAGCCCGGACATATATACAGACAAACAGACAAAAATTCTAAAAACTATATTTTTGGCTTCGATATCGATTGTAGATCACGCCCCAAGTATTTTTTTTTATATATTCTATGTACAGTTTTGCCTTTCCTACGATTTTATTATATACGATTTTATTATTTTATATTATTTATTTAAACATTATCATTATTTATTTTTTTAAATAACACAGACATAAGGATCAGAATTATTTCGTCATAAAGGCAAGCCTTTACGACGTGATTAAACACATAATAATGTTTTAAAGATCAGAATATGATTTCGTTAGCACTATATCGCGCCAATAGATGTCGTTACATGTTTCCACTTATTGCAATAAAAATTGTTATAGAATGCTTTAAATTCATTATATCTTTTGATAGACTGAAGCGATTGCGATGAAACAAAGACTAATCACTGCTCGGAGTTCTACACTATATTTGAGTATAAATATGAACCATATTGGTTTGGTACTTTTTACGTTGAGCCTGTTCAAAATCTGTCACATCCAAACAGACAAACAGACAAACAGACAAAAATTCCAAAAATTGAAGAAATGGCATCTGTTGGTTATCCTATAACAGCCCAACTATTTTTTTTATTTTTATTTTCAATGTACAGAAACGCCTCGTCTACAGATTTATTATATGTATAGATAGGCACATAAAAGGCGCTTTTGAACGTCAAAAATTACAATAAAATAGAATTGATTCTAGTCGCCCACTTCTATTGCTTTGTGTCACTTTTTTTTAAACTTATCTTAAATAATATTAAGAAATCGGTTGTCCTAATAGTAATTGTAAGACCCCATGTCGCCTGTGATGCAGGTTTATCGTAATACAGGCAACATACATAACCCACATTATTTCCAAGATTTATATTGTATTTTACTTATTTATTATTTTTGAACAAATATTTAATATTTATTTATTATCACCTCATAATTATTTCATTTATATACATATAGGCTGCTTCGTAACTAATATTATAAATGCGAAAGTAAGTTTGTTTGTTTGTTTGTTACCTTTTCACGCCTAAACTATTGAACCGATCATAATGGCATATACGTTGTCAGGTGTACAGAAACGGACATAGAGTACCTTCCATTCCGAAAAAATATATATAGATGGCGCCACTTGTCTTTCGAACGGGATCGACACTTATGCGGGTGAAACCGCGGGACGCTGCTAGTTTTTAAATATTTTATAAAAAAACATATATAAAAATAGTGGCCCATCGGCATCAGTTAACTGTTCTGTGGGCATCAGGAACAGGGTCCAAGCTGCCGGTGGTCAGGGCTCTAGAGAAAGGAACCTCCTCACTATACGTGTCGTGTCCAGAAGTACCGCTTATTATTTATTATTATTTCGTTATTATCTCCTTTATTCATTTACAAATCTTATTTTATTGTATTTTTAAATATTTCTTAATAAATAAAAGTAAGTATAAAAAACATTTAAAAATACAAAAAAATAGTTGTCCGCCGGTGTCGGGAGCAGGGTCCAAGCTACCGGTGGTTAGGGCTCCAGAGACAGGAACCTCCTCACAATGCGAGCCGTATCAAGGAGTACTGCCTTCTGAATCAGGCCCTTGATCCAACCGCCTAACGAGAGCCTCGATAGATGTTAATCGAGGCTTTCGGCTATCAGTCCATTGGCCGATACGACAATCGGCACAATGATAGCCGAGCTCACATTCCACATGTCAACAACCTCGTGAGCTAAGTCGAGATATTTAATTTGTTTCTCTTTCTCAGCTTTCACGAGGTTCCCGTCATGTGGAATGGTAACATCGACAATCATTGTGCGGCGCACTAATCGGTCTATCACCACTATATCAGGCTTATTGGCAACAATAGTCCTGTCAGTAATGATAGACCGATCCCAGTACAATGTGACATGGTCATTTTCAAGAACTGGGTCGGGCACATACTTGTAATACGGTACCTCAGAATCCACAAGTTTATATTTCAAAGCAAGTTGCTGGTGAATAATCCTAGCTACTTGGTTATGCCTGTGCAAGTACTCGCCGTTAGCCAGACGAGAACAACCAGAGATAATATGTCTGATAGACTCACCCGGACGGTGGCATGCCCGACACACGTCAACCGTCCCGTCCTTCATAATATGTCTCCGGTAGTTATTCGTTAAGATAACTTCGTCCATAATTGCACAGACAAAACCTTCAGTTTCCCCGAAAAGGTCACCAAAACGTAGCCAGGATACGGACGCTAAGAAGTCTACACCGGGCTCATGAAGAGCCCGATAGAAGCGCCCGTGAAGCTCCTTGCTTTGCCATACCTTCTTGCGGTCATCAGTAGAAAGTACTACAGGTTTGCGCCAGTTCTCTTTAGCCATGGATAGCGGGGTGAGCCCCTTGTCCACTGCGACCACATCACGGTGCATACCCACTTCGGTTTTTAAAAAATATTCCCTGAGACTGCATACCTCGCGGTTGTGGAGGGTTTTCGCATTTAAAAAGCCTCGACCCCCGCACTTCCGCGGGATATACAGTCTCATTACCGATGATCGTGGGTGATGCATCCGGTTTGCGGTCAGTAGTGTACGGACTCTTCTATCCAGGGCGTCGAGTTCGGTCTGAGTCCATTTGAGTATGCCGAAAGAGTACATCAAAACCGGCATGACCCAACCATTGAAGGCGCGCACCTTATTTCCGCCCGAAAGAAGACTAGTTAATACCTTCTTCAGGCGACAAAAGAAGCGCTCCTTCAACGATTGCTTCATGTCAGCATCGTTGATGCCTAACGCTTCCGACATACCCAAATACTTATAGCTTTCGGATGAGGAGAGGGATCTGAGGCTTATGGAATCGGAGAGTTGAATTCCCTCGGATTCCATAATCTCCCCTCGCTTTACATGCATGACTGCACATTTGTCCACACCAAATTCCATCCTGATGGCGCTACTGAAAGTTTCAGTTACCTTCAGTAGCTCCATCAGACGCAATTTGTTGGGGGCAAAGAGTTTTAAATCATCCATGTAAAGGAGGTGAGATATGACCTGACCACCTCTTTTCAACCGATAGCCTAGACCTGAATCCTCCAGTAGTGTACTTAGAGGATTCAGGGCTAAGCAAAACCAAAGTGGACTCAAACTGTCGCCCTGAAATATTCCCCGTTTAATCCATACAGGCTCATCATTCCCCTGGATCTGTCGACATCCTGGATAACGAAGGACCGTCTTCCATTGCCTCATACACGACTCAAGGAAGGTGCGTAGAGTTGCATCTATCTTGTACAACTCCAGCACCCTCATGAGCCATGTATGTGGCACCGAGTCGTAGGCCTTCTTGTAATCTAAATCCAACATGTCGACAGATCCTTGCGGGATCGACGAACCTGTTGGCTAATGGCCATGTCTATGAGGAGTAGCTCCTTAGTACCGCGGGACCCATTCCTACATCCATTTTGAGAGGCAGACATAACCGAGTTACTCTCAATGTGTGTATTAATTTTCGCTCTCAAAATAGATGTAAGAAGTTTATAAACCGTCGACAAACACGTGATCGGTCTATAATTCTTGGGTTCCGCGGGACTACCTGATTTATGGAGCAGGTGGGTAACGCCTGTTGTTAGAAACTGCGGTAGCGACCCAGACTCTAAGGATGACTGGAACTGAGATGCCAGGCAAGTGTGTGAACTAATTAGCCATTTCAGCCAAAAATTGTGCAGTCCGTCCGGTCCCGGTGATTTCCAATTCGGTAACGGACGGACCGCTCTGGCAACGTCTGATGGCGTAATTAGGACTGTTTCCATTTCTGGTACAGACTCACACACTCGCTCGACATCCTGCATCCAATCAGCCTCAGTGTGACAGACGGGCACCGACCAGATGCTGCACCAGAATGCACTTGTGGCGGCATCATCCGGGCGGCATACATCTGTCACATTTTGTTCAGGTCGCTCCCAAGTTCTATACACCCACCTTTCATCGCTCTGGAACATGCGATTCTGCGTGTATCGATCAACCCGCCGCTTATACCGCCGAATTCGGCTCGCCCATGCACAAACTTTCTGCTTCAGGAAGTCGATGCGCTCTGTGACACGGGACATGTATTCTCGAGGGCTGATTCCAGTCCCCGAGAATGCCCGCCTTACAAAGCGCATCACACGTGGTCGTGTATTGCCCTCCCTGAAGCAGTATAGTTTGCCGATGAGTACCCTGGCCCCATCAATACGACGTTCGATCCTGCGCTGCCAGGCTGGTACGGCTGGTTTTGGTCGAATAGCTCCGTCACAATTTGGGAATTTGACGTTAGCTAAACGACATGCCGCCACAGCCGCACAGTACAGGATCGAATGTGTATCAACGAGATCCTCGCTGCTCTCGAAGAAACTCTTGAGCTGCGAGTCCAAGGCACACACCAGCGCCCTATTTTTTTTGTGCATGGGTAACCGTGGTAATCGGGGTCTAAGTTCGGCTGGAGTGGACCTATACTCGCGTAATGCATCCTCCAGTGCGCTCCTCAGTCGGTCGTTGCACTGGCTACTTACTGTGTCAACCCTATCATGCTCTTCTTCAACATGATTGGACCGCGGCGGGATGGCATCAACAGTTGACGCCTGTGCCGCAGTTTGTGTCGAAGTCGAGACGATATGGTTGCTCAGTACCTCTGAGCGCAGCCTATCAAGTGCGATATCGTCCAACCTGTGATTGCGTTGGATGACCCGCACCTGATCCGACAGTCGTTGGGCCGAAACGTTGACGGTTGGTTCCAGTTCCTGGAACAGAGACAGCATCCTATCGCGGTACGCAGTGAGGTTAATTCGTTATTATTATTATTATTGCACTTCTCCATAGTAATAACAAACTTTAACACTTTCTGAACTTCTGTCACTCATGTTTATAGGTACCTATACTATTTAACAATCAGAATAAACGACGAGCTTAACAGACTGGACGTAAAAGCTTCGACAAATATTTTGTCGGCAGCTATTTACTCACTTTCATGAAAACTGGTGTCCATTCGCGTCAGTGGGTTATATTTGATACGAAACAGAATAAAAAAATGTCCGTTATTTTATGTACAGCCACTTTTTGTCGGTGAATAAAAACTCTGAAGGTACAATGTATTTCCATTTTACAAAAAAACGTCTCTGACTATAAGTAAACATTGTACGTAAAACGCGAAAATATTTGTCGACGGGGATTCGCGTAAAGTATTCGCGGCGTCTTTTTTACCTATCGCTGGGCTGGAAGCGGTGATGTCGTTTTTATGCAACAGAGCGCAAAGAATCGTTGAATAAATTAAGAATGCGGGACTGAATGCAATTCCTGAAGCAGGTTTGTCCGCTCAGTTTATTATGAAAATTTTAGCGATTTGTGGTCTTATTCTGTTTGCTGCGCTTTTCTATGCCAACGCGTTGCAGTATACTCAGAAACTGTTCAGTTTACATTTTGGTCAGAAATGATGGGTTTATTTTTAATCTTCGAAGTTTTCTGCTAATTCATTGTATTTTGTATGTAAATGTTCTAATAAGGTCAACATTAGGTATCTATGGTGTGGAGTATATCACTAACTACTGTTAATAAATTATGTTGGCTATGTTGGTAATTAATAGCAGCAATCTGAGAGATGGACCTAGACTCTGTAATTATCCACATACACGGCAGCCGATAATATGACAATTTTGATTGCTAAGTAATTAGACAGTAAAGAGCCTTTACACACTTTATTCCTAGGTAGGTATTCCTAGGTAGGTAATGTACTAAAGCTCGTACAGATTTTTCGTCTGTCTACAAAGTTAGGCCCTCGAATAGAAACAGAACGTTTTTGTGCGAGTCCAACTTCTCTAACATCTCCAGAATAAATCAAACCCTGGGCACAAAAAATAGGAACCGGCCAAGCGTGTGATCGGTTCTCGTGTTCACCACTCCTGCTTTTTTCTGTCTGTTTTATTCTGACATAGTTATATATTTATACCTAATATAAGTACATAAGACGAAGTCTCAAAGTAGCACCGGTAACTAAAAAGTTGTGTGGAAATCGGTTGTCACGGTATGGGCATGTGATAGGTACGGTGGAATGAGGAAAATGTCGTAAGGAAAATTTTGAGAATGAATGTTAGGGGAAGACCAAAGAAACGATGTATGGACTGTGTGAATGATGGTTAGAAAGGGATAACTACCGAGATGACGACTTATAGAGAAGTATGGAAGAAAAAGACATGTTGAGCCGACCCCAAATACCATAACCATAATCAGCCTATAATGTATTTCCCTCTCACCGAGAGAAGGCCTGTGTCCCAACACAGGCCTTCTCTCGGTGAGAGGGAAATAAATTGGTATAAATACACGAGGATGATGATGATGATTAATTATCTTAAACAATTTAAATCTTTATTCATTGACCATTATTATTTTTCTAAGATTCATATTTTATTTTAATCATTATTATTAGGCTAGAAATATATGATGTGACTTTTTTTATAGGAATATTTGTACGCCATAGTATGGCAGGATATGCTGGAACCAATATTGTAACATCTACATATTTTACCATATTCTAACAAATAAACATTTTTTGATTTGATTTGATGATATATATATACCATAGCCATGTGACCAGTTCTGTACTCTGACTGCACAATTTCATCAGTGTGTTGTCAGGATCACTAAGATTGTTAGGAAAATTCCGCAATAAAGTTTTGTATTGTATACAATATTGCTTATTATATAAAGCCTTCACACATCGGATAATCCAGTGACTGCATGCCTCCTACGGATGGATTAATATCGTTTCATACCTTAGTATGTTATGTTTATGTTTGTCTTAACAAACACAACATAAATACCTATCGCCACGCTAGCAACCTTGCTTAAACATTTAGTCAGGAGGTTATAGTGGAGCTTTCACGATTGAAAGCTGACGAAAATTCTTTCATTTGCGGTACTCTAAACCAAGTAATTCACTCCGGTCACATTTGACAGACCCGGGGGATCGATTCGCGATTAAGTACATGTTTTTACGGTTCGCGGTAAATCTTTACACCTTATTTGGAGTGATTATAGACGTAAACGGGCACCACCATTAGTGGAGTAATATGACCAAAATTTTACAACGCCAACGCCATATCCTATAGGAGTGGTTTATGACGTGAAGAGGAGGCACGAATGAGCAGTAGATTTAATTTGATGTTTTACGCTAAACTTCAGCTGACTGTTATTGATGTCTTTTGAAAGTCAAAATCAAATCATTTATTCCAAACAGGCAGATAAAAGACACTTTTGGACGTCAAAATTAACAGAAAAAATAGAATTGATTCTAGTCGCCCCTTGCAAAAGGTAGTTTCCGCTGTTACTCTTTTAAAAATATTTCACAATATTTTGCATACATTAATTATAACTTCAAAATCCGAAATTGTTTTGGATTTTTTACAATTCTCAGAAGTGTCAGTGATTTTAATCTAACTAGATTAAAATGAAATAATGCAAAGAAAATAATGCATATATTCGATTGAAACTTCAATCGAATATATGCATTATTTAGAACACAGAGAGTATATTCACGTCCCTGCTGGTTCTTATTAAAACGATGTATGGACGCCGAACAATGTCCTTTCACAATTTGAAGGAGAAACAGAAGCCTAGCGGTGTAGTGGGACAATTCATTGTAAGATTGGTACAGGTAATTCGACCATTTCATGCTCGCAATTGGTAGCCCAGCAGTAGCGGCCCCGACTAACGAGTAATTGTTGGTTGAAAGTTCAAACACAGGTAGGCGCTTTACTTTGTGTAAGTCATTTCATCACCATTGCTCTCGAAACGAGGATCGTGAGGAAACCGGCATGTTCTAGAACCAAGATTTCGAAGACATGTGACATCTAACTGCACTGGACCCGCTTGGTGGATTACGGTCCACTCCCTTTCACAGAGAAGAGGCCTCTTAAGATTTATTCCGGTCTGATCCCTGAACCCCCCTCCACTCCCCTCTCCTCGATCTATCGCTGCTAGTTCGTTATGCTCCCAAAGTAAGTTGGTAGAAAATGTCACACGATACGCCAACAGCAACTACGTCACATAATAGTAAACAATGAACTTATACATTATTCATGATGATTATCACCTCGCGTGGCATAACTAGATAATTAGGCATTGTCAGGATTAATGAACGTCACACGTCCCGTCTGTTTAAATTTTACAGCTTATCTATGTACAGTCAACAAAGGAGTTAAGTATACAGGAGCGTCTGATATAGTTGAAGTTTACTAAGAAACCGATGGATGTTCTGGACTGAAATTTTATTTAATAAATGAGCTGTTTGTTTTCTATTAATAAACTAAAATTTTATTCGCGAATATCCATCGGTTTCTTAGTAAACTTCAACAATATCCGACGCTCCTGTATACTTAACTCCTTTGTTGACTGTACATACACATAAATAGTAAAGGTACTCGTATACGTACACAAATGTATATTGCATAAACTTTATTCATTTAGTTTAGGGAAGTTTGCGTTGTGCATGGATAAATTTGACAAGTTTCTGCTGTGATTATAATAATCAGCCTATACCGTTCCCACTGCTGGGACACACGCCAGTGAGAAGGAGTGGGCCGTAATCCACCACACGGGCCAAGTGCGGGTTGGTCACATGTCTTCGAATTTTTTGGTTCTAGGACATGGCAGTTTCCTCAAGATGTTTTCCTTCACCGTTTTGAGAGCCAGTGGTGATTAAATAATTTACACAAACTAAAGCGCCTGACTGGGTTCGCACCTACAACCTACAACGCGTGAGTCACAGCCGGCTATGATTAGGATACCTCATTATTTTACGGTGGATGGATTATGTGAATATTATAATTATTACGTATGTCTGCCTAGTGGTCGCAAGTGCTACTGTTGAGCATGAGTTCCTGGATTCGATTCCCGGGACGGGTAAAGATATTGGGTTTTTCCATCTGGAATTACTCAGTAGCAGCCCGGAGTCTGGATTTCTGCCCGGTTGATAGCAATAGGCTTGCCCTATTTCATTGAACTTAAACATAACTGGCAAAATGTGGGTGTACTATAGATACACCCCTGCCCAACCCTTCGCTAAATACAAGCGTGATGTTATGTTATGATGTTATTATCCCACACAGTTTAATCAGTTTTTCAGTACATTTCCAACTTTATTTATACAGGGTTATGAACAACTTTTACTATGGGACCAAACCTGAAATCGCGAAAAAAAATCAGCTGTTCCCTACATTTATGTGCGTATAACTCGTCAAAATGTAGGGAACAGCAAATTTTTTTTCACTACTTGATTATTATTATTTAGTTTACTGCTGTTTGGTGCCGCAGGATACGGCCAGTGAGTGCTACTTCCAAATTAGATTTCTCATCAATTAATTCCGATTTGTTAACTGCCCACGCATAACTGTCCGCAAGCCATTTAACTGCTAAATATTTATTTAAATATTTGTTATGACTCATTTTTATTTAGTTTACTGCTCAGTTTTTACTGCCGAACTTTTTTATAAACATGTATTTTGTAAAAAAAAAACTATTTTCCAGAAATACAATAAACAACTGCCGCTTTAAATCAATCGCCAATCATTCAATCGCCAATTAAATGTCTGGGCTAGGCAAGTAGTTAAACGTTAGCGATCCAAGTCATTTGCCTAACTGTTTGATTGAATGGCTGAATATCATTCAAACCGCTAGTACAACGGCGGCGTTTAGTTTAAAGGCTAGGCAGTTAACTGAAAGGCTGATTAAACCAGTTGGCTGCGACATATGCACAGACTGAAAAATTATCCTGACAATGTAGCAAATATTAAAACAACATAATTATAATCTCGTAGCAGCTGTGTAGTGGCTCAACTATGGCTAATCAGACACAATTGAATTTCTATTGTTAAAAATCAAATTTCATATCATATTTATTATAACGTAAATAATGACGTAGATAATGCTATGACAACACTAATCTATCTTGAATAATACTATGAAAGTCTTACAAGACCCCACAAAAAACCTCTCCACGAAAATAAAACAACTCGCTACAACCCAATACATACCCCAATGTAATAGACAGTAAGTTTATTTTAACTTGGCGTGTTCTCAATAAGTATAAATGAGAAAAGTTGCCTATGTTTGATGACTTCAGGGCGACACACAGATATATTTTTTAAATTACTCTCTCAACAACAATGAATATAGTATAGAGTAAATTGTTCGGCGATGTGTTTTTCTGAGTTTGATTAAAATATAAATAATCAACTGTAGGTATGTAGCAAAGTTTCTAGATAAATATATTTTCGAGTTCAGTAATGAGCTATGGAAGTGAAACGTGGTCGCTCAGAATAGGCCTCATTAGAAGACTAAAAATCACCCAAAGGGCAATGGAGAGGGTTCTTGTTGTTGAGTTTCCCAACGTGATCGAATCAGAAATGAAGAGATCCGCAGGAGAACCAAGGTAACCGACATAGTCGACGAATTGCCACACTTAAATGGCCGATGAGGCCGATAGGTTCCGGAGTAGCGACCACGTAGGCTTCAACAAGGAGGACCGATGACCTTGTGCAGACCGCAGGAATCCACTGGACGTGAGAAACACAGAACCGGTCGAAGTGGTGATGCTTGGTCTCGGAGGTCTATGTCCAGCAGCGGACGTCCTTCGGCTACAGCAGTCCACTACTGGACATAGGCCTCTCCCATTACACGCCATTCAGTCTCGATTTTCGGCAACTATCATCCAAGCGCGACCAGCCATCCTGCGAAATTCGTTGCTCCACCTAGCCTGAGGCCGGCCTACCTTACGTTTGCCGATTCGTAGTCTCCACTCAAGAATACGTCTACCCCAACGGTCAACGGTTCTACGGCTAATATGGCCGGCCAATTGCCACTTCAGCTTTCTTATTCTGTTGATGATGATGAACTGTATCTCTCGTAATAACAAATATCAAGATGGCGGCGATGCTGACTGCGCAATGTACATTTAAGTTTCGCCATCTAATGGAGCCTCATTTGATACACCACAAAATTTTACGAAGAGATGACACGGTACAGCTACAGAATAACAAAGGGTACTTCAGCACACATTTTGTTTCTTAAAAATAAACTGTTTCCGCGCGGGTGCAGCTGCAAGCTATGCTAGGATTTTTATACCTATTCAAAATAAATATTATTATAAAAGCTAAATGTTTGCACACAAAATGAGGGGCCCGTGGCTAAATAATAACAATCGCACAGGTCGATAGATCAGGTTAAGCTACGCTTGCCGCGGTTGGTCTGTGGACGGGGGACCATCTTTACATACCGTGACCCCTCCGTGCCTCGAAAAGCTTCCCGGCTGTCATTCGTGGATCTTTAACAGTCGTTACGGGTAGTCAGAAGCCCGAAAGTCTGACAACCAGTCTTATCAAGGGGTATTACCCAGTAATTGTGGAGGTCAGATAGGCAGTCACTCCATGTAAAATACTGATATTCAGCTGCATCCGGTTAGACTGGAAGCCGACCCTAACATGGTTGGGGAAAGGCTAGGCAGATGATGTTTGCACAAAAAATAAAATATTCTAAGTGTTGACAACAACGTCAGTCCAAGCTTTGTTAGGATGAAATTGAATTATACAAATAATTAATGCGAATCGAACCGCTAATTAGTAATGTCTATCAATAATTAATCAAACCTTTATACATATATCGTCCGTTTTACAGAGTAAATGGTTAAATTACCGTATGAAGGAATATTATTTTGTACCAAAAATACGGAATCATTTTCAACCAGGTCATGTTCATCCTTGGACTTTGGCTTGGCCCCTTAAAATATACAACGAATAACATTCAGGTCAAGGTTTTGCAACCTCATCTCATGACAATGTGATAATAATATCAGATAAAATATGACTGAATCGTGGTTTGCCGAGCTAAAAGACATTTCTAACTACTTTCATCTAAAATACTTACAGACATACATAAACTCGCGCCCTCTTCCCATGGGGGTAAGCAGAAACTACAGAACGTCACCTGGTACGATCCTTACTTTTGAGGAGTACCTATCCAAGGAGTAGCTTTCCATCAAACGTGATCGAGATCAAGAGCACCATTCAGCACTAAAAAAAAAAACAATAGTATGGATCTTAGCAGGTCTTAGCTAGTCACACATGGGTGGCGAGTAATACACACCTAACCTTTCTGAAGAACTTAATAATATTATTATTTATTTACTCAATAATTTATTTTAAAAACCCTTACCATAAACCTTACCCTAAGCCTTTACCATTTTTTACTCCAACCTCGTACTGAACAACATCCTCTTCAAAATTGAAGCACGCTTCCTAAACAAACATCCTTCAAATATGCCTCCATAAAATCATCCAGTCAATTGATTACCAAAACACTCAAGTCGATATTTCATATTTACGGATTCACCCCGAATCTTCTCAGCAATCAGTAAACGAAAGCGATTACGCCAGAAATTCTTTTTGATGTTTCGAACTTTGATGACAAGCCAGAATGTGCTATGGATTCAAATGGAATCTGGTTAGTGCGGGAATATTGAAGGTAGCTGATATGTACAGTCACGAGCAAAAGTATCTATACACTTGGCTTTATTCAAAGGCGATTTTCTCCTTTATTTTTGAATGAAATTTTATATTAGTAGGAACATAGTATTTTCGAGCCCATAGGTATATGTAAAGTATATTAAGTAAGTATAGTATGTATTTCAACGTTGCATTCGTTATTTCGTGAAAAATCGCAGTTTAAAGTTGCCAAGTGTTGACATATTGGTGCTCGTGACTGTACACCAACTTTGGCTTTGTTGAGAGCATCTTAGTGTAGGTTTACCGGTTTATTCAGTGAGTTATATGCAAAATCTTTGTGAGAGTAATCCCATGCTTAAGGGTAAGTAGGGTTTCCATCTGGTTGGGAAACACTTTGAAGATTATTTTCATGAGTTCCGTGTCAAGAGCAGGGGTTTCCTAGCTTAAAATACTTCACTTTACTCTAGCTGGAAACCAATAAAAATGCAAAATTTAAGAGCTTACTGACTTTACTTACCAATTTTGTACGGTTACTTACGGAAGTTTTGAATCGACATTTCCGTTCACAGAATAGGTAGCAGACGGATCACAAATCGCAACGTATGGACAGTGCCGTAAATAGGGCGGTGCCAGCGGTGCCCAGGCACAGGGCGCAGACCCTGGAGGGGCGCAGAAATGACCAGACCTGGGCCACTAACAATACCTATTATTTATTTATTTATACGTGTGGATTCGCGTCGTCCGCGTATATTCTTCTTACAAATAAATAATATTATCAATATTAAAGACATGAGATCGTAATAATTATTGGCGCTCGACGGTGGACGCCATCATACGCGTGAGAGCCCTCACGACGGGGGACGCGGTGTCCCGGGGTGGGGTCGTCGTGGCGGTGTCACTCGGCATCCCCAACGCGTTTAACATCCGGCATCCGGTTCGGATCCGGCAGTTGGGTCTCGAGGTGGCATTGCACAAGTCCGAGGCCATGTCGTTTCATGGGCCCATTAACGCGCCACCATCGGGATCCCAACTAACGGTAAGAGGGGTTCACATCGGCGTCGAGACGACGATGAAATACGTGGGTCTCGTCCTCGACAGCCGGTGGAACTTCGTCGAGCACTTCCGACGTTTAGCCCCCAAACTGGAACGGGCCGGAGCCGCCTTCAAGTGGCTCTTGCCCAACCTGAGGGGGCCAAACGCCTCCTGCCGGAGGCTTTACGCGGGGTCGTGCGGTCCATGGTCCTATACGGGGCCCCGGTGTGGGCGCGTTCACTGCGGCGGCGAGCCGCCCACTACCTGAACGCGCCCCAGAAGGTGGTAGCCGTAAGGCTTATCCGGGCCTACCGCACGATCTCGGGCGAGGCGGCAAGTCTCCTTGCCGGTTTGCCGCCATGGGATCTGGAGGCGATAGTCCTCGCGCGCCTATATGAGTGGCGCGCGGAGGCACTACGCCGGGGGGAAAATCCGCTTCCGCGGTGGAGCGGACGGAACTCCGGCGTGATCTCATGGCGACATGGAAAGAGCGACTGTCGCAACCCAGCGCAGGGCACGCCACGATAGCGGCGATAAGACCCCTCTTTGAGGAGTGGCTAGAGTGGCGCCACGGCGCCCTCACCTACCGCCTGACGCAGGTTCTCACCGGACACGGAAGTTTCGGGAGGTTCCTGCACATCATCAGGTGGGAGGAAACGCCAGGGTGTCACCATAGCCAGGATCACCCAAAGGACACGGTGGAGGTCTGCCCCGCTTGGGCGGAGCACCGCCGTGTCCCCGTAGAGGCGATCGGCAGCGGCGGCGACCTCTCGCGTCCGACCCTGGTGCAAGCCATGGTCCGGGGTGAGAGGGAGTGGGAGGCAGTCACCTCCTTCTGCGAAGCAGTCATGCTAGCAAAGGAGGTGGCGGGACGGCTCAGGGAGAGAGCCTCCCGTCCCAGCCGCCGCGGGAGACGCTCCGGGCGTCGGGAGCCGCGCGACGACTCCCGGCCACCGTAGGCGCGGGCCTGCGGGCGGAGAGTAATGGGTAGCTCACCGTCCGATCAGGACCAGGCCCGTGCCGGACGGCGCGTACGTGTTCCACGCGCGCCTCAAAGAGATGTCAGCATCGAGGAAGGGGCCCCTTAGGACCGAACCCTGCCGGGTCAGCGGGATTGCCCCAAAGGGTTACCGCTGGCCTGGAACATAAAGGGCTAAGGAAGGAACACGGGTGGGTTTTAGTCAGTAAGAGTCTGACACTACCTTCCGCTCCACCCAGAGCGGGAGGGTCATTTGATGATATCCCATCCGAAAAAAAAAAGGCGCGTTTGTAGCAGCTCGCACCGGGCGCATAAAAGGCTAATTACGGCACTGCGTATGGATTGTAAACACGTGGCCGTTAAAGGGTTCCTATCACCTTTAACTGTAGCAAATATTGGGACCAATGTTCGGTCCAATATGGGGTTGTAAATAACGGTTATTATCGATAGCACCCAACAGGTCGACCAAATCGTAATTACCTATTAAGTTTGTGCACAGACCGCTTCAATTGAGGGCTCCAATGGCCAATGTTAATTATGTAGCTACTATCTACCTGTTTCTATTGATATACTTTATGCGCTAATTAACGTGCATGGCAAATTAATTTGAGTATAATAATGCAAATTTAGACAATGTTCATCTATTTCGGTCTAGCCTGTATCATATACGCTAATTTGGGAAGGTGCAACTCTTCCACTTGAATATTTTATCGCCCAAAAAATCGCGTATAAATCGATTATTTCAACCTTCAGAATTACAATATGGAGATAGCGTTGGTCTCAGGAACACATCATAAGGAAACCGGCATGTCCTAGAACCAAAAAATTGCGAAGACATGTGACATCTACCAACCCGCACTGGGCTCACATTCAAACCATTCACCGACAAAATTGTCAGTATAAAATAACAGCTAAATAAAAATTATTGCTTTTTATTAGTAACATTTTGTTAGGTATGTATTTTTCATTCATCACTCGACATCGTTATCAATATGACATGTCCTATGTAAGTATATTATGTACGTTTTGCCGAAACATTATCGAACGAAATCGTTCACTGAGTGAAAAGTTCATAAAGCGTATTGAAACGTAACCTGTCAAACACGAATATGGGGCAGTTTTTCCTTTACAGACGGTTCGTTCAGTTCGGATCAGTGAAGCAGCGTTTGAGTTTTTCGTAAGGTATTTATTCTTCTTTGTTAGGTTACCTACAGTTATTTCAACAGGAGATGAGCCTTAGTAAAATAACGGTGATTATTAATAATAAAATATGGTTTGAGGGTTCGATTTCCGGGTCGGACAAAATGGTATTGAGTTTGTCCATCTGGAATTTCTTAGTAGCTGCCTGAAGTCTGGATGGGAAATTATCAAATAACTTCTCCTGCTCTGGGCGGAGAAGGGGGGGGTGTCAGACTTTTACTGACTAAAACCCACCCGTGTCCCTTCAGTCCACCTCTGTCTCACCCTTCTGGAATACAGGCGTTATGTATGTTATAATAAAATACGAAATATAATAATAATTTCAATAGAAGTACTTCTTCACATGAACATTCTGTCGGCAAACATTTTCTTTTCTACTCCCAAAATGAAGCTGTTTACACAAAATCACAACTAAGGTTTCTATTAAAGCATTAAAATCCCACAAAACTAAATTTCGTAATAAAAACATCAAGTTAACCTCTATAAACAGTGATCCCATTGTCCCCAAAAGTTTTAAACCACATCGTGGTTCGTACTTTGTAAATCAAAATGAGACCGTAAATGTTTGACAACACCTTTTATACTGCTAAGTATTAATTAAAATAGCATCCGACCCACAACTATTGTTGATGCCTTAGAAGTCGACAATGCTTGTATTATGCCATCACTGGGGCGGGGAACATTCTAAAAAGTCGTATTAATTCTGTTAATCCAAAATGCCCTTTGTATCCGCTCTCTCGTTTTTTGAGAATCATTGAGGTTACGGTTCAGTCATATTGGTTCCAAAACGGGTTTTGTTGTAATTATTTTTTTGAAATACGCGTCTGAATTCTTTTTGTTGTGAACATTCGAAAGCGTAACGGGAGTTTTGATTATATCATTCTTTGTAAAATAATATAATATGGAATATTGACAAAATAATAAGGAATTCAATAATAAAATTGTGTCTGCGGAAAATGCTACAAACTCAAAGAGAAGTGATTTTCTGAGTGCATTCCATCAATTTCCTTTACAGCGTCAACCGACTTCCATGTGCCGCAATAATACAATATTGTGTGGCAGACACACACAAACACACACATAAACATACAGATATATTATGACGTCATGTAAGCCTGTGATTTATTACTCAAACTTTGTCGTATCGATAAGAATCTTTAGTGAATAGTCTTCGCCATTAAATCACTTAAATTTGAAGTAATATGTCGTGCTGGGAATTCAAATAATGAGTAACCATTACACGAATATAATAGGAAGAAAACTTCGATGTTAAAAATGCTTAGCCGCCATCTTTACGTTTGAATTTTCTTTTTATAACAAAATTATAATAACCGATTCTATTAAGGTCCCATAAACTCAAAGTGAAATGATATAATCCTCATTTCCTTTGACCGGACCACAAATCAATATCGACTAGAGCATTAACACTGACCGATGCCATTTATAGGTCGTCTGGTTTCAAATATAACAAAACAGGTCATCTCCAACTTCTAAAAAGAATTCCCAGTGGGACGGCGGCGTCCCGCCACTTCGGACAAAAAGGTCTGAGTTCTTATTATTTAAAAATCTTCTTTTCTCTTCGAAATGCCGTCGTCGCCGAATATAATTTTGACATTGCAGATTTAATATGGCTTTATTCTTTGAGAATTTTAATTACAAACGTCTTTGTAAGATCGGCTCGGATTACATGCTCAGGAGGGTTATTTAGTTCAGCGTTAATTACCTTAAAACGTCAAATAGGTTTAATGTAATGTTATTCTAGTAAAATTTTATTTCTCAGTGAATGAAAAGTGAATTCGAAATTAAAATATAGACGTACCTATGCTTATAATTTAATATTGTGGTTTCAATGAGTTTCTGTTCATTGAATTTTTTTTAGCCGCACATAATATTTCAATTGAACAAAAACACTGTTAAAATCATTAATTACTTATTAAGTATTTACTTGCTGAATTTCTAAACATTCGAATTAAACGAAATTAATATTGTAAACTGAACAAGAATATGGAACAAGCTATTTTGTAATCTCAAATATTGGTTTACACACTGTGCATTTAATTAGTACAGTTTGCTGAGCGACGTTTTAATTTACGAAACACACAGGTATCTTGTTAGCATAGCGAACGGGACGAAATTACTTTAGTGTACTTGGGGTGTATAATATTGTCCTTCAAAAAGGTCAAAACAGTTTTGAGGTCAACATTAGATAAGTACATTTTTTTTTTGTAAATACAAGTGTATTATTATAATAGCATCATTTTCAGTTTAAAAATGAAAACCAGATAGCACCTTTACACAAGTTTCACATTGTGTTACCTGAGATCGTAAGTGTCAAACACCTGTCCCAAGCGCAAATAAGGCAATGTATACACAGCGGAACGACACCCAGCGACGTGTCAAATAAAAAGATTTACAAACGCGCCGGGATTTGCCTGAAATCAAATATCAGAATCCTGGCACAGCATATTTTCGTTCAACTTTTCTAAGTTTTATTACCACTGTGCCCTCCGACCATATGAAATGCAAACTGAACTCTTTTTGTATCATAAAATGGCGCTCGCCTTTGATTTTGAAACATTCATGAGATACGTGATGTTGGATATTAAGGCAACTAACCGTCAAACGTCAAAACCCCGTTCCCGTCCGTCCGTTTAAACGTCAAAAATGTATGGTCGCTAATCACTATTGAAGATTAAGCAACGATTATCAGAAAAAAATCATAAAAAAATATTTAAATAATACAATATTTTGTATGTTTCTTCTAAGGAACTACAAACTAAATTATTCCACCAAAACAACAAACCTCTTAATTTTCTCCCAAACAAATGAAGCATGACTCTAAATAAATCGATACTTACCTACAACAATACCCAAGCAAAATATTTGTTATCGTTATTCAAGTTAAGGAACTTACTAAAATCGGTTCTTTTCAATAAAGTTTGCTCTTCCGAAGTTGGAGTGGTATTCAGAACGTGCCTGAACTTTACGGATCGATTTTCGTCGAACAAAATTTTCATAACCCAATATTGCAGAATATTCGCATGTGAGTATTAAGCTTTACACCTCGTTATGTTCTAGTTAAAATTTCGAAATGGTGTAGCGGTTTTCGATGTTCGGTATTCGCGTATCTTTTGTTTGTGCTAGGTACATTGTAAAGTATAGTAGGTACATGTGACGTTCTATAGAGGGAGGATATGTGAGTTGGGGCAGTAAGGACAGGTACAGTCGACAGCAAAAGTAGATAATCAAAATCAGAAATTTAATACTAATGAACGGAGTTCGCGTCAGAACTATGTGACGTCGAAGTACTACTACTTAGAATACTTACTACATAGAATATTTACTACGACGCGAACTCCGTTCATTAGTATTGAATTTCTGACTTTGATCATCTACTTTTGCTGTTGACTGTATCTTAACCACTGTAGCTACAGCAAAATTGTCCTTGGAGACTGTCCTTAACTTTCTGAAAAATTTTGATCTGCATTCACACGTTTTGAAAAAAAAAATTACAGTCAGCAAAATAATGGGAAAATTTTACAATAACTTTTATGCCAATCGATCCTGTTTCATTTCAGGCTAACGCCGTCAAAGTGGCCGAATTCTGGTCGAAGCTTATTTAAATTAATAAAGGGAATCGTCGATATGATGAAGCGGAAGATAAGGATAGAAACTCTATTGTACCAATTGAGGTTTGAGTACTAGAAAAGACAGAAATCGCAAAAAAAAAACTTCGTATACTTACATTTAGTAGAAAATGAGACTTCAACTTTGGGCAGATGTTTCAATAGAGCGATAATTTTTATTCCTGGAATAAAATTGACGTCTGAAAGTTTTTTTAAGGAACAAATGTCAAAAATTCAAAATTATTCCTCCGATGAAACTAACTGGAGTTGGAAAAATCAGCCCTTACGGTTTTATGATGGATAGACTGACCGCTGGCCGTGTGACACCTCCCAGCTAGATGGACAGACGACCTTAAAAAAAGTGGCTGGGACAGACTGGATGCGGAAGGCGGAGGACAGGATGTTGTGGCGCAGCATATTAGAGGCCTATGTCCAAGTGTGTGTGTGTGAGTGAACTGAGTTAATTTTCATTGAGACTGGCCGCTACAACTGCCCCGTATCAAAAATCAACCCTGTTTATCTGTGATTCTACTAACCTTAATGATAGTTCTATATTTCATTACGCTTTGTAATGTTGTGAGTGTGTTTCCGAATCAGGCAACACAAATGAACATTTCAGACATGAGTTTCAACTGTTTCATCATTTGTCATTTTTATTAATTCAGTAAAAGTAGAACTCATGCTCCATGCCATTAATTAAAATAAATATCGTTACTTTTTCTTTCTTTAATTTTCATAAAATGGTAATTATTTTATCTTGTGACATATTTAAAATGGAAATAAGGTAAATTATTACGCAAGTGTATACTAATTAGGGTCTATGAATTTAAGTTTCCTATATATATGTAAGACTAAGGAGTAAATTACTTTCATACAAGGCGAACCACCTCGAACATCAGTGTCAGATATGACGTGATTAAGCCGGGCTTAGGAAGATCATTAGACACCTTTATCCGTCATCTTAACTAGTAGACTAGATATGACAAGTGGCTTGTTTTGGTATGACATAATTAATAACATATAAATATAGTCGCATTGGGAGAATATGATATTACTGTTTACTAGAAATACGTAGACTAAAATTATAACAACAACAACAATTATAATTATAATTTATATGTGATATTTAATGAAATAAAGGAAATAATAATAAACATTTAATTCAGACCAGGTCCATATTTTGTTAGTAACAATGGTACTTAAAACTAATGTTAGTATTGACAACAAAATTAAATTACGGCATGAAGCCGCACCCACCTTTGCAGCATGGGGGACTCCCACCGATCAGTAAAGACACCTAGTATAGTATATATAAATGTGTATATGTGTGTGTGTGTGTATAGTATAATAAATATATAAATGTACCTATAGGTATTAAAAAAAATGGAGCACAATTTACGTAGCTTAATTGGAACGACGGAATAACCACGAAAAGGTATTTGGAACAAGCTGGATGCAGAAGGTCAAGATGAGGGTGTCATAATGCTATTTGGGAAACCTAATGTCCAGCAGTGGACTGCGATAGGCTGAATCCACTTATTCGATGCAGCAGATGACGCTACAATGGACTGTTTAAAGTTGCATAATTTTTATACATAGACATCGACCCGACCCTTTAAATGCCCTAATGACTTTTAACTCAATAGGTACGCATCGCTTTCTAGCTTTATTCTAGCATTCAAAGTGACATTATGCTATTTATTGTACCTACCTATATCTAGTGCAGTGGTGGCCCAGTGGTAACGGCAGCGACTTACAAATTGTAGGTGACAGGTTCGAACGCAGGCGCTTTACTATAAAAAAAAATATTTCATCACCACTGCTCTCAAACCGCTTAAGGAAAACATCGTGAGGAAACCGGCTTGTCCTAGAACCAAAAATTCGAAGACATGTGACATCTACCAACCCGTACTGGGCCTGCGTGGTAGATTACGGCCCACTCTCCCACATAGAGAGACCTGTGTCCCAGCAGTGGAATTATTATAGGGTAATCAATCATGTATTGTTAAAAGAAGGGTGCTACGCGAGTGCTACGGCCTGGCATTGGTTGGTGCGGCTCCGGCACCACCGACAAAATACGGGCGACACGCAGCGCAGCAGTCAATCGCTTAACCACTGCGCCAACTGTGCAGTCGTCAATGTTTAAAAAAAAAAAAGAAAAGAACCACTCTAATTTTTTTGTGCTTTGTTTTAAAACCTTCTTTTTGGTTCCAAAATATTTCCAGCAAAACATCTAAATCCTCACAACATCTGTGACACAAATACGTAGCCTCGTTTACCACTTTCCCTTGAAAAATGGTTGTTGTGATCACGGGAGGCCTTCAAATATACGCGAAATAAAAATATGAAAAATGGCTTTTGTCTCAGGCCTTGAAAGGAGGTTCAACACTTTTGGCTGTGGCCTCGAAGACGTTAGACAAGAGTTTTACTCGATTGTGAATGATTAATGTAAAATATCAGCTGTAAAAATAAAGAAACTAAATTTTATGGTCTTATGTCCTAAATAATAATAATCGTTTGTATGACGTTTTCCCTTACCCCAAACATCCATTCGAACCCCACTTCACCACAATTTCAATAAGCCGAACCTAATAGCCCGAAACACCTTAACGGTAATATTCTCATCAAAACGTCAGCATGAAAATATTTCCTGAAATACAGGTATTTTTAACAAAAGTCATCATGACAGGCGAAAACAACAACAAAAAGAAAATCGTCCCTTGCATAGAGCTTATTTTTACCAGGCAAAGGAAATCATATTACTGTTTTCAGAAAGAGCTTAAATCGATTTCTTCTTAGCGTACCTTTACCTTGTGTGGCGTATTGTTAATTTATACAAACGGCAGACGCCATTGTTACCTCCCAATCATCTTTGAATATACTGCTTGGAAGTGGTGATTCTTTACGTTTTTCTTTTGGTGTTTCGTGCTCGTTATTTTCGTATCTATAGGTACTTTAAGAACCATGGTGTTCTTCCATATAATCAGGATCGTCGGATGTAGTTGAAGTTTAGTACGAAACCGATGGATGTTGTCGACTGAAATTTAATTTGATAGACGAGCTGTTTTTTTCTATTAATAAAATAAAATTTTATTCGAATTTTATTTTTAGCACAGCGTTAATTTAGCTTGTTCAACTGTACTACATACGTAACTCTGCCTCACTGCCCAAAACCCAACTAAATCATAAACAGACACAAACTACACATAAACATTATCCCTTTCCCCAAACCAAGACATTTCAATAAACAATAAGACGTTCATATCTTAACCGATACTCAATCGTTCACTTTGAATACAATCTGGGTTATTCATGATCATAAATGGGATTAACGCGCCATATTCAATGGTCTAGAAAATTAACGCACATGTGCTTAAAATTAGCGATTGACACAATATAATGTAGCCCTAACGTACGGTTAACGGGGACCGCTCGAGTGGAAATTTTGTATAGATTGTGTTAATTGATTCTTAGGTAGTTTGTTTGGAATTGTGAATGTATAGTAGTGTGGAAATTGTGGATAGAAATTACACTGATAGAGCTAATCATGTAAGGGAGAAATTGAGAGAATTATAGCGTTACTGTTTAGAAGATACTTGTTATATAATTATATAGTCCTCTTCACCGTATCCGACGACAGTGACCCGGACTATTTTTAATTCCTTTTGTGAGCCCTCTGATGACATGCAAAACCTAATTTGGTCTTAAAAACCCTGCTGGTCATACCGTGTACAGAAGAACAGAGCTGAGAGCCTTGTTATAATAAGTACCTACCTATGTACTTGCAGAAGAAATAAACCATACGTTTTACCCACTTTTAAAAGATGCAGGCTTTCAATTCGCTTGTCTACAATTGAATATATTTTAAAGTTATTTAACTAAATCCAGAAAAATGAGCATAGCTACGATTGTTTATACTTAATATTATGTATTTAATTTACTTTGCGTAAATTATTTCATCACCACTGCTCTCAAAACGGTGAAGGAAAACATCGTGAGGAAACCGGCATGTCCTAGAACCAAAAATTCGAAGACATGTGACATCCACCAACCCGCACTGGGCCCGCATGGTGGATTATGGACCACTCCTTCTCACAGAGAGGAGGCCTGTGTCCCAGCAGTAGGAACATTATAAGCTGGTTAGGGCGAGGCATTGTACTGTGCGACGGTTTTTGCGATACGACGCCGCAACGCAGTGTTGTGGGCTCGTCTATATGCAATACTTATGTGGATTGAAATATCTAAAACATCGGTTGATTTTATCTAGGCAGGTAGGCAATTATACACAGAAAGACACAAGCCAACTGCCACCCAAACTTCATAAGTAAGTCAAACAAAATATTCATTAATATCCATCTCTTTGACAATCAATTTATTATCTAAAAGTACTTTTCTGTATTCAGAATTATTAATTTTAGTCAAGGTCCATTTATCATTACTTAATTACTCAGAAAGTCTACAGTTTCAATATAGGTGTTCCATTCTCAAGAACAATGCTAATAATGATTGTAATGTCCATTGTTTCCAATTTCCACAAAGTTTCTGGAGATGGAAGACATTGATGTTAAATATGGGTTTGACCTAGTTTTCATTTGTTTTTTATACTGTTGATCCATACAAGCTAACTCCATAATGTTGAAGTATGGAAGACAAATACATGTTGCGTCGATCCTAAATAAATTGGGCTAAGGGCAGGATAATGATGATTTGGAAAATGTTGCAGCGTTGTTGTTGTTGTTGTTGTACCATAGATACTACTATTAAGTAAAGGATGCGTGTGGCAATTGGTCTACTACCAAATTTTAATGTCAAAGGAAAAAGGGACAATAACGGCTTTGACTCGCACGCGAATCTACTCCTCGACACAGCTTATGAAGGACACTTATATGCACTAGAGTGGCGGTGTTTTGATAGGGTATTTTATAAAATGTCCAACTTTTACCATCGAACTTCCAAACGCACTTCAGGATCCCATCATACTAGGTTGATATTCCGACAAATAGCACTCAGCATGTCTTATCATTCCCAACTATTAATTAATCGCACACGCAAAATGTAAAACTCCCTATCATCTTTATTTCTTACCACCTTTGACCCGTCAACCATCAAAGTAGAGTGAATATGTATCTTCAGAATAAGCTCGTTCCATCGCCCACCATCATCGCTTTCTACCAGGCGAATCGAGGCCAAGAGCCGACCCAGTAGATCGTAGAAATACCCAGCGCTTCCACCGTTTTTTAAGTCCAGGGTTCTAGCTATATAAGGACCGCATATAAACTTGCAATTCGATAATTATTTAGGATTAATCACGTTTATATTAAAATACATTGCCTGACAGCCACCCCTCAATGTCTCATTGTTTCTATTCTAAATCAAATCAAATCAATCAAATCAAAATATTTTATTTCACATAAGCCTACATGGGCACTTATGAAACGTCAGAAGCTAGGTGCACGGTTCCAATTGGTCGTTTCCTATGGAGAAGAACCGGCAAGAAACTCCACGGTTACTCTTTTTAAAAATAATTGGCTTTTACAATATTTTCAAATTACAGTAGGTATGGGAGGATAGCGTAGGCCTGTCAACAAGTATCAGGTACTTGATAAAATAAAAAATGGTCTGCAGATCTAAAGTCTACAAGGCCTACAAAGTCCTCACATTTACAAAATAAGAATCTATCAAAAGGATAAATAAAAACCTAATAAAACCTAGTGATATGATTCTCATTACAACCACTAATAAAGAGATGAAAAAATTTGAATTGTCTGTATATAATGTCAAGTAATAAAGAGAGTATGTCAAAAAAAGTAAATAAAGTAAAGTAAATAAAAAATGAACATCGTAATTTGAGAGCAGTTAATAGACATTTAAATAGTTAAGCCGTTAATGAGGAGCCAGGGAAGCCACATGTGCAGAAGGAATAATTGCCAAACTACCTTGTCTTCAACATTGTCTTTAATCTTATACACACACAGGTTTTTGAATAATAAATGTGACTATATATGTGAATATATGTAACAAGCAATACTAACATTCTGTTACGGATATAAATCAACCTGTGACCTCTAAACTCGAGAAAACGGACGTTTACCTACAACACCATCCGAATCGATCGTCGTCAATATCCGCTCGTAAGTCGGTCTTTCGACGAAAGTGCACCTCTATACAGATTCCTCCGGGATCACGGACGTGATGTCACCGACTATGTATATCGAGTTTAGTGTCTTTCGTTTTACCGGACCCAAGTGACACTAAACTGTGGAACTACGTTGTTTAAATTCTCTAAAGGAATCGAGACAGAATAAAACGAAGTTTTCTTTTTTAATAGCAAGTATCGAACTTTTTATTGTGTTTAAAATTAGATGAGATTCAAATGATTTGTATTGAAACACTTTGCATTGAGCTGGTCTTTGACTGTTCCATTTTTCATAGCAATGATAGGTAAGTAATATGAACGATATTATAGCTCTGTCTTAAACTTGTTCTGTGAACTCGTGTTCTGAGGTGGTTGTTTAAACATAGCGTCTCGGATTCATTATAATATTAATTCTGAATATAAACGACCATTATTACACAAATAGACCTTTGCATTAATCATTGAAATATTCTCACTCGAGTCTGTCAGTTCCAGTACGAACTTTGGTGACTTGCTAAATCGGGCGCATCGTTAGCTATTCTCGTATAGCTCGTGCAAACATTGAAGGAGAGACATCAAAGTCTAAATCTACGTTATATCAGGCGGGCATTAACAGTCTACGATAGAGCAAGCCGACATTAGAAGTCTACGTTATAGCGATCTGACATTCACAGTCTACGCTACGTTATAGCAAGCCGACATTAACAGTAAACGTTATAGCAAGCCGTCATTAACATTCTACGTTATAGCAAGCCGACATTAACAGTATGCTTACGTTATAGCAAGCCGTCATTAACAGTCTACGTTATAGCAAGCGTTATAGCAAGCCGACATTAACAGTCTACGTTATAGCAAGCGTTATAGCAAGCCGACATTAACAGTCTACGTTATAGCAAGCTAACATTAACAGTCTCCTTTATAAGTAGCAAGCTGAGATTAACAGTATACGTTATAGCAAGCTAACATTAACAGTCTACGTTATCTGTAGCAAGCTAACATTAACAGTATACGTTATAATATGCCCTTGTCCCATGTTACTAGGGGTCGGCGCAACATGTTCTCTTCATCCATTCTCCCTTGTCAACCGTCACGCTATCATTCACTTCCTTCTCTTTCTTAACATTCCTCACATAATCCATGCATCTTTTCGTTGGCCTTCCTCTCCCTCTCCATCCATCAACATTTATATTCATCACTTTTAGTCACATGCGTTTCCTTCCTCATCACATGCTATACCAATCCAAACGATTTCCTTTCAACGCTTCTGTCACTGGCGCCACTCAGAAAAATAGGTTATTGCCCCGTCAGGCCCTTTGTACAAACCGTAGTTTTTCACGGCAAGAAAAACGCGTGTGTCACGTTTTCCTTGTCGTGAAAAACTTCGGGTTATTCGCCGTGTGTAGGCATGGTCGTCAGTGTTGTAGGGATCACTATAGAAACTTGTTGACAGACACGTTTTTTCTACGGCGCGTTTTATGCGCCGTACCGTAATGAAACCGTGCCAAGTAAGGACAAAGGGCCTACATCTAGTGCACGTTTTTAATGACAGAACATTCAGTCATGCTAGCAAAGGAAAAAAAAAAAAAATAATAAAGGAGGTGGCGGGACGGCTCAGGGAGAGAGCCTCCCGTCCCAGTCCCCAGTCGCCGCGGGAGACGCTCCGGGCGTCGGGAGCCGCGTGACGACTCCCGGCCACCGTAGGCGCGGGCCTGCGGGCGGAGAGTAATGGGTAGCTCACCGTCCGATCAGGACCAGGCCCGTGCCGGACGGCGCGTACGTGTTCCACGCGCGCCTCAAAGAGATGTCAGCATCGAGGAGGGGCCCCATAGGGCCGAAGCCTGCCGGGTCAGCGGGATTGTCCGAAAGGGTTACCGCTCGCCCGGAACATAAAGAGCTAAGGAAGGAACACGGGTGGGTTTTAGTCAGTAAGAGTCTGACACTCCCTTCCGCTCCACCCAGAGCGGGAGGGGTCATTTGATGATTTCCCATCCGAAAAAAAATAAAAAGTAATTTTAAAAATTAAACCGACTTCAAAAAGAAATGAACTCAAAATTATGAAATAACTTTAATTTCGGAAGTCGGTGTCTTGGGATCTGTATTTTTTTTTAGTTTTTTGCCACCGACTTCCGAAATTAAAGTTATTTCATATATAAGCAGGTGGTTTTAACACCCGCCGCCGCAGCTGAGGCTGGCCGGCGAAGCCGGCCAACAAGCCGAAGCTGCGGTGGTGGGCGTTTAGACCATCTGCGACGTTAAGCTCGCGTGGGACTGCCGGAGCCCTGCAGCGCCGGAGCCGTGACAGAAACCATGCTTGCTTGCATGTTGCATGATTGCTGCATGCTTGTTTGCTAGATGGAAATCAGTTACCTACTAGGTGGGTTACAAAAAAAAACAAGGAAAACCTCATGTAATGTAGGTGGGTCATATTCAAAATAATTGTAAGTTACGGATAGGAAACAGATATGAATATTATTTGATTGTAACAGAAAAATAACAGAAAGGAATTATTAGGGCAAGTTTAAATTGCACACGTTTATAACAGGGCCCTACGAGTGCGAAGTCGGTGTGGGTCGCTAGGTGGGTACATAATGAAATAACATTTTGGTGATCGTATTTTAGTTGGTATAATTGCCATAAATCCATCATCATCATTGCCATAATGCCTTATCTTCGAAACTACCGAGCCTAAAATTTTGATATTAATATTAAGGCAAAAGGATTCTAATGACTGGGCACGCTCGTTCCATCATAAACCTCATCTATCGCTTACCATCAGGCGTGATCGGGGTCAAGAGCGGGCCCATTTAGTAATAAAAAAAAAAAAAAAAAAAAGATTAGAATTATGTAAAGCCATATTTGTTACGGTCGTGAATCATATTTTAATCAACATGTATGTTGATTCTCAAAAGTTTCAAAGTTGTAACTTTACACTGACCTGTAAATTGCAAAAAACCTGAGTCAATTTGAATTTCGCGGGCTACCTTGGCGCATCCCCCTTAACTGATACTGAGACGGCCGACGAGAGGCTGGGTACGCCTCGGCGAGGCTGCGCGGTTAGTATAAAAGGCTCAAGCAGTGAGGACTGAGGATTATACGCAGTAAAACATGCACACACAGACAATACATGGCACAGCAATGCAATACATGGCACAATATACGCAAACTTTACATACTTCAAATAAATTTAAGTAAGTAAAAAAAAATGTTTTGGCTAACCTGCGGTGCACTAAGTACCTATTAATATTTTATTTTCATTAATTCATACATGAGACAATGTGAATAACGCCTAATCATTCATATCTGTTACGTAACGGAAAAAAGTGACAGATAAAATAACGTATATGAATTAATTGCACGTGTCTATCCTACAAATCTATTTATTTCCACACCAATTCACATGATTATACGAATATTTTATAGTTATAACAAATATCACAATACAGCCCTTTCCTAGTATGAGTAATAAAACAGTAAGTACTTACCGCTACTGTAAACGACTCACATTGAATATTTACTTTTAAAAGTCTAATTTTCTCCGACAACGAAACGAGCTGAAAAACTATATTGAACAAAATGGCAAAGCGTTTATTCTTACGCGTCGTGTAGTAACAGCTAGTGAACTAATTTTGCCAGTATTTCAAATTTCTTTATTGCCATGGAAATAATGTTAAAATAGCATAACAGAGAAGAATAACAGATATGTGCAAAATCAGGACACTCATTAATAAATTAAATTTGGAGTACACTAAATAGTATTTTATATTTTGTTTAGTAAAGTGTTGAAAGTTTAAACAATATTCTCTGAATATATTTTTTTTTTTAACTTTTGTTGAATGGTTAATAATTAAATTATTTTTTTTAGTTTACCGTTAAAGACGTGGACATAGAATACTTGTATGAAACGGATCCTACGCAATGTCTGGTTTAATTTTTTTAAATGAATTGTTTAGGTTTACCAAATGTTTCGTTGTTTTTTATTAAGCTCAAATAAATATTTTATCTGTTTGTTTATGAAATTCTAGTCAGTTGCATCTCGTTATGAAAATAATTGGGTTGGACATTAAGACAGTAGTAAATATACAATTATTTTGAATATGACCCAGGTACTTTAATTATTTTTACATAATAAGAACCCAAACGTATCGTAACGTAGATAGTATGAACTTCGATGTATTAAATGTTGATATTTTGAACTTAGGCTTAATGTCATTCGATATTTTGAATCATTCGAAATTTTAATCACTCGACATTTCAATCTTCGACGTTTTAAGCGTAGGTATAACAATTTTCGACATTTTGATACAATCGATATTTAAATTTTCGATGTTTTGAACATCGATATTTTAACAGTCGATATTTTAATTTTCGATATTCAAATACGTACCCTTTTAATGACAGAATATTATTATAGAAACAATAGCATTAATAACCGGCAATAATAATAAGTAAGGCAGTATCAAGAAAACCACTCAGCACAGATTATACGTACTGAGTGACCGTTACAATCCACTTTGTCGTTTGGGGGAACGACACAGCCGGGTTATGTGAACCGCAAATCCCATTAAGAGCATATCAGCAGGGATTCCGTACTGCGCAACTGTACTACTGATATTTATGTATATTTGACTTTTAAAAAATGGCATGTATGTTTCGTTGGTGGGTAATTTTTATACCTATAGGTCGTATATTAAAATCAAAGAAATAAAAACAAAATTAGATTATAGAATAAGAATTACAGAAAACTATCTTAAGAAAGTATATATTGTAAGTCTACTGCAGCGACATTCAAACCAATGTATTCATATTCATTATGTGATACCTCCTGCTGCTGATCACTGTTTCCCATAATACAAGCTCAAGCTTAGCTTGGGAATCAATTGCAGCACCTTTTGTGCAATACATCAATACGATGCAAATGTTGGATACTCTAAGCTAAGATGAATGTATTAACTGGCGACAATAAAACATTTGAATTTTAATTTAATTAATTAGGTAGTGGGTTTGAACCCAGGCACTTTTTGTCATTTATTATCATCACCACTGCTTTCAAAACGGTAAAGGAAAACATCGTGAGGAAACCATGCATGTCTTAGAACCAAAAATTCGAAGACATGTGATCGCCACCGACCCGCACTTGGCCCGCGAAGTGGCCCACTCCCTCTCACAGAGAGGACGCCTGTGTCCCTGTAGTGGGAACAGTGGGAACTGTATATAAACACACAGCTCGTTTTCACACACTTTCAGTCACATACACCAATTACATCAACACACTACACCTTACAAACATCAACACTACATCTTCTTTTAAACAATTTTTTGTCTAAATATTTTGCATATACTTAATGTTTTTTAATTTTACCCACCTTACGATTTAGCCACTTACGACTTGATAGCAATGTAATAATTATTACTGAACTACCTGCTAGGTTCACTGATTGAGAGTGTGATTGTTGGAGAACGAGGAAGCCTGACCTACCGTGATACAGTTTTTACTAGTACGGAGGTCAGTGAATTACTCTCTAACAACCATATACGTCCGTCATGAGATTTTGTTATTTTATCTCTTTTGAATTGTATTATGTTATTTATATTATATTTTCCTTGGTTGTTATTGTGCTGCTAGAAATAAATGTTTTTTTTTTTTTTTTTATATAGGCTTATTGTTCATTTTTATACATGGATCGTAGCAGGTGCCATTATGTAGTTTCTACCTACCCCTATGGGACGAAGGTGTGATTTTTTTTAATGTATGTGTATACATTTTTATGTCTTAATGCAAGTAATGAAAAATAAATTATTATAGGGTACATTTTGCTTGCGTTTTTATTAAAAATTTTAAAGGATATTACAATAAGGAGCTTTTCATAGCAGACGAGCCTTTTGTGCGTCAATATTATAACCACGTGCAAGTCGGACTCGCGCTACGAGGGTTCCGTACTAGTAACTACAAATTTACGGTTTTCGGATTTTTCTCTTTACTTGTGCTACTGTATGACGTTGCCTCTTGCCAAATTTCATGATTCTAGGTCAACGGGAAGTACCCTATAGGTTTTGATTCCCTTGTCAAAATATGCGGAATAAACGGAACATAGACGCCTGTATCTTTTGATTGCGTTAACTTAAAACTTTGATTTTTTAGCTGCTTCAAGGGAATGTAGCCTTGAGTATTTGACATTCATTTCAACTTGATAACTCCACGCGTTCCTGAGAAAAAGGGTCTTGACAGGCAGACAAAAAAGTAATCTTATAAGTGTTCCGTTTTTCCTTTTGAGGTACGGAACCCTAAAATTCGCCATCCATGAAAGCTTTAAAATTTTCCAGTCATTACAATATTCGCTGAAAACGAGATTGAGCCTCTGTATTTCATAAGCTGCACGGTAAGTCGATGAATAGGCACTTTATTTGGTCTTAAATACAAACATACTTAATTGAAGATAAATATACAAATATTTAATTAATGAAAGGAAAATGAAGAGCTAAACTCGAATTACATTACAAACGAGGAAGTTAACACAATTAGAGATTAACCTCAACTGTTCCTGAATTAATTTCAAAGGTACACACTAAATAGAAGGACGCTTACATTTGTAAAACGGACTCTCAACAGGCAGTAAATATCTTTAAGTAGGTCTGGCTGAAATGAGGTCTTCTGACCGACAAAAGGAACATCGATCATTGTGAATTTTCTATACTATTCTAATAATAAAGCTGAAGAGTTTGTTTGAAAGCGTTCTGGAACTACCGGCCGGATTTGAAATAATCTTCCTGAATCTGATAGCTCAATTCTTGAAGAAGGCAATAGGCTATTTAATATCACGCTAGGACCCTAAGAAGCCGAGCAAAAAGAGTAAAGTCAGAAAGAAAGATGCGATGTAATAGAGTAGACGAGCGATGCGATGCAAGGGGGTGGGTCGGAGGAACAAGTTTCACGCGGACGAAGTTACTGCCAGAAGCTAGTAATGAATGAAGCTTGAAAGAATAGAACTTCCTTACTGATTCTTTTGAATTGTAAAAGATAAAAAACCAGTAAGGATGATTTTTTTTACCGACTTCAAAAAAAAAGGAGGTTATCTTATATTCGACACGTATGTATGTAATATTATTGGAACTGCATTATATTCACATATGACGATCTATTAGGGCTTCCCAATCAATATACAAAATTGTATAGATGTATGGCTTACATTTATTTTAACTTGGGAAACATGTGGGAAACAGTGCAAGTTTCGTCAAAATCGATTCAGTAATTTTCAAGATATGAACTAATACGTGTAAGTGTGGCCTGGCATAATGATACGAGCTACGGGTGTAGTGTCAAAGGGAAAATATCTCAAAACCTTGGTCAAATACTACATTTCACCTATGTGTACAAATAAATAAATTTGAATTTGAAATTCTAGTGTAATATTTACAACAAAACTATTACTTATTACAAACAATTATTCCAGTTTTTACTTAAAACTAAAAATTACGAAATAAAAAAGCAATTTAAAAAAATGTAACCAACTTCAAAAAGAAATTAACTCAAAATTATGAAATAACTTTAATTTCGGAAGACGGTGGCAAAAAACTAAAACTAAAATACAGATCCCAAGATACCGACTTCCGAAATTAAAGTTATTTCATAATTTTGAGTTAATTTCTTTTTGAAGTTGGTTTAATTTTTTTAAATTACTTTTTATATTCTGAACCGACTTCCAAAAAGGAGGAGGTTATATGTACGACTTTTTTTTTCTTATTTATTAATTAGGTATTAGTTTTGCGTATAACATTACAGACATAAAATCACGCCTGTGACCCCCGAAAGTAGTAGGCATAGGTGTGCCTGTAGTAAACCCACATTTCACCAGTTAGGTAATAGGGGCGAGCTTATTTCCATCAATTGAGCACAAATCTAGACTGGGCTGCTGCTGAGAAATTCTTGACACCAGAAATTAAAAAAAAAACAGGTAAACGGGTATTCTGTGCTGTCTGGCAGATATGTGTGTGAATGTTACAACTACTGAGAAAATTGTTGAAAAAAGGTATCCTGGAAAATATTTTTTTACTATTCGATTTTTGATATTTTTTTTTCGCTTTCTTATACAGGATACATTGTAATTTGTTTATCTCGAAGTCGAACGTTTGTATTTTTACTCACACTAATTACTACTTTCAGCATGCACATAAAATGTGGAGACGACAATAAACACTGCCGTCGTATAAAATAATTATGCATAAGAATATTTTGGAACTACTAAAATATTTTTTTTCCAGCCTATTTTGTGTCCCACTGCTGGGCAAAGTCCTCCCCATTTTCCTTCCAAACCTTCCTGTATTGTGAGATCTCTGGCCATGTTGACCCTGCAAACCTTATCAGATCGTTAGATATTATACAAAGTTTAATTTATCGTCGTATTGTCATCTACCTTTTATATGGTTGATTAACGGAGCAAGGAATAATAATTGTGTTTAATAAGCTTGTTCTGCCACTCGCCGTCAAGTAACCACAAGCCCTAATGAAATACTCATATTTATAGTCTGATACTAAACAATCAAAAGACGAACATGTCTCTATTTGTGTTTACCACGGGAAACTACAAATTGTTTGGTGAAACTGCGACGCGACCAAGCCGTAACGAAGACGAGATTTAGTGGCGCCAACACAAATATTATCTACGAAGCCTTGTTTGAAGTACGTGCCCTCTTAAACAAGTAGTTGTCTGTATAAACAGTCTTGCTTATATTTCGAACTATACATGAGTGGCCCAGTTTGTGGAGTTAGTGTTTTGTTTTTCATATCCGCCGTGCTCACACAGTTAGGGCTTGTTAGGGCCTCGTGCGGACGACATTTTTGCTGAAACTGCGGCGTGGTTTTGTGAAACTGCCTTTTATTTCTGCAAGTTTTGAATAATGGCTTGCAGGTACTAAAATGACGGCTGCGTAGTAATAAACACTGTCAACTTGACAAAAAAAGTCGGTCGCAGCTGTAAATTTTTTCTAGCAAATTAAAAATCAGAGTTGAGTCTATTAAAAAAATAAAATAAAATTGATTAAATTCAGACTATTTTTGCATGTCCATATGAGGTTAGTATTATGGAACTTAAAAACTATATTAGTCAAAGTACAATTAAAATACCAATGTCAATACCAATATCTATGTCAAAATAAAAACAAATTCATAAATTATTACAATCTTTTTATATATTCATACCTATACCTATGCAGTTTTATAAACCTATCTCACACTGCTGACTCTGGACTTTCAGCGATCATCTTTAGGATTCCGTTGCCACTACTCCTAATTCGACGCATCAATAGAGTCGCTATTGAGTAGAGAGACCAATTTCTAAAAGATCACGTATAAGCGTTTGAGCGTTTGCGCACTGCAAAGGTAATTATTAATTTATGTAGCGGGATCGGTCAATAACATAACTAGGTAGGTGCTTAGGTGCTTTAAAAGAATCAATAATTGAATAAACTCACCATTAGATTTATGTCACAGCTCTAAAATAAGCATAAAGTTAAAATGTCATCATTTTATGTCATTAATTAATCACATTAGTCAACGAAAAAATATCACAAAATAATTCTTATAGTTTGGCTGTAATGGGTGAGTGCACACGTGTCAGCGGCTACAACCACCGGTGGCTGTCGCCTCTTGCTGCGTTGTTGAGTACTGCTGTAGCGGGTGGCCGTCACTAACCACACGTGTGCGGCGAATCCAAACAAAATGTATAAAAAGCACGTGAACTGCTTGTCGCTGGGTTATCGGTAACCGTGGCCGATGGCTCGTTTGCGCCTAGTCTTAGTCATTATGAAAAACACAATTATGTTGTAGGTAAAAAACTTTTTAACAAAAAAAAAACCGACTTCCAAAAAAAACTACAAACTGAAAAATAACTTTAATTTCGGAAGTCGGTGTCTTAGGGATCAGTATTTTAGTTTTTGCCACCGACTTCCGAAATTAAAGTTATTTTTCAGTTTGTAGTTTTTTTTGGAAGTCGGTTTTTTTTTTGTTAAAAAGTTTTTATTTCTCGCTTTTTAGTGGGTCTATTCATAATTTATCTAAGTTACAATAGCCTAATGTCAACTTGCCCATCGCCTTTTTATAAAATATTCCTTTTCTCGATGCTGGGACGTTAATTGTTGAGGAGTTCTCCTTTTATTAGATTTAGATTAGATGCTGATAATTCTGGCTGCAGCATCAGGCCAGACTTATGTCAACATTGCATTGGACTTAAAATGAGTCCTGTTTAAAATGAGCCCAAACACGACTACGGTGCTGTAATTTCAAGGTTTGTACTTTTTCTGATGCTCCTGGCTTCAGCATCAGGTCTTCGGTGTTCCTCAGTAACAGTACGTTTATCCACTCATCGAGCCCTTTTCAATGAGCCTAAACACGATATATCTACTGTTAGTTGTCGAGGAGTTAGGTACTCTGCAGACTATCCTGACTGCAGCATCAGGTCATGAGACCAAATGTGGCAAATGCCCTATCAAACATCAAAACAATTTACTAAAACAGTCCTTGCCTGTTCGAGTAACTTCTTAGTGTTAAGGAGTTGTACCTTCCATCATCAGCCCAGCTACCTGAGATGGTGACAGCCATACACAAATACACAAGATACTTCATAAAATATGCGAAAAACAATAAGTGAGCCTATAAAATTTGAGGGTTGCCCTCGATTTCTCTAAGATCCCATCATCAGATCCTAACTTGGTGACAATGGGACCACCTCAGAACTATCTACTTTCGAACAAAAAAAGAATTTTGAAAATCCGTCGACAATTCGCGGAGTAATCGATGAACAAACATACAAAAAAAAAAAAAAAAAAAAAAAAAAAAAAAAAAAAAAAAAAAAAAAAAAAAAACATACAAACATCCGAACATAGTACCTCCTCCTTTTTGTAAAGTCGGTAAAAATGGTGCCATTCTGTATAAAAGAACACATGTTTCATGTGTACCCAGAAAAGCAAAGATAGAAATAGATAAAGATGTAGATAAATCATAATTCACATATTTCTAGGCAAAGTTGGTAGTTAAAGCCCAATCATTTTTAAAAGAGTAACCATGGAGTTTCTTGCCGGCTCTTCTCCATAGGAAACGGCCAATTGGAACCGTGCACCTAGCTTCTGACGTTTCATAAGTGCCCATGTTGGTTTATGTGAAAGAAAATATTTTTCTTTCCACTACGTACTTAATGATACCATTAATCACTACAAAATCGATCACAAAGGATGTATTTTTTGCTTAGAACCAAAACAGTGCAGAAATGTTATATGAAATCTCATGGGTTGCACTGTTTTTCATTACATAACATACATAATCAGCCTATAATGTTCCCCTGCTGCGACACAGGCCTCGTCTCGGTGAGAGGGAGTGGGCCGTAATCCACCACGCGGGCCCAGAGCGGGTTGGCAGGTGTCACATGTCTTCGAATTTTTTATTCTAGGACATGCCGGTTTCCTCGGTTGCTCGGTTTCGGTTTTTCATTAATGCACTGTTTTTTTACGTTTTACTAGCTGCGCCCCGCGGTTTCACCCGCGTAAATGTCGATCACGTGGGAATATCGGAATAAAAAGTAGCCAATATATTAATCCAAAATTTTATCAAAATTGGTCCCGCCGTTTGAGCGTGAAGAAGTAACAAACATATAAACACACACACTCTCACAAACTTTCGGCTTTATAATATTAGTGTGATTTAGATATAAATTTACCACAGAGGTTTAATGTCGCCCATTAAGTTTAATATAAAATGTATTAGATCAAAAAGATACTGTCTGAAAATAAAAATCGGCTGAATAAAACCAACTTGGTGAAAACAAAAACAAATGGCGCGCATTTTGTACCATTGTAAAACTTTGATACTTCATATTTAGTAAGAAAAGAAAAAGTTTAAAAAAATGGAAATAGACAGCGATAACGAAAGTATAAAAACAGAGCTGCAAATGAAATTGTTAATAACCTTTTACCGCAAAAGTCGCGGGATAAATATTTAAAAGCTTATGAAAACTTTGTTTTCATTAACTTGAGTTTTTATTTAGAGTAGGTATATTTTATCACGGTAGGTAGATTGGTGGTTGAAAGAAAAGTAGATTACGCACCTTGCTAAAGTGAGTAATTAACACTCGTGCATTAATAACTCACTTTGCGCGCGATGCAACAATCTACTATTGATTTTCATTTAGAAAAGTGATTACTTTTATGATCCTCCCGAGATGAAATTGTCAAATCAAAAACAATTAGGTACAATTTCTGGTCACCTGTTTGATCTCAAATTTTTTATAACAAAAACAAACCTTGACATCAATAAACTCCATTAAAAAAAGCATTAACAAACTTAGCGACATGTAAGTTTTGCGTAGATGTGACGCATATTTTCTCCCAAATTGTTATTTTGTTTTGTTTGTTTGTGTTTATTTTTTATTTTTATGCGTCATATTTGCCGCAAATAAACGTATTTTCTTTCTTTATATAGAGTTCGCCGCACCTACAACAACTGCGATTCGCAACCAGTTGCGAATCAAGAATACTTTTACCTTAACCACAAGTTGGTTGCGAACATAGAATAAGAACTTCGCAAAATTAAATAGTAGCGATCTGAGAAAACCACTTCTTAGTTTGCAACCTGCAGTAGCTAAGATAATGAATAAAAAATGTAATTAAAACGAAAAATCGCAATGTCAATTACGTATATATATTTTTCTTTGGCGAAAATTAGGTTAAGTATTTCAAAGTAATAATAAATACTGAGGCAGAAAGTTTAATCATTTATTAAAGTTTCTTCGTTGCGGGGGCGTAGATCAAAGGACGCCTTCCTGTTACCTTTTCACTGGAGTGCGATTATCGACTAGCTCGGCCAAGTTGTTATTGCAAATTACTTTATTTTGTGATTTAAAAAGTAATAAGTTTTAGACTTCAAAGTAAGATCTGATTTTGATAAAAAAAAAACAGTTAGGTACTGTAACATATTTTTTTTAAATCCAGTTACAAAAAAATATTTTATTTCTGTAAGTAGGTTCGTGCAAACACTTTTACACTTCAATCATATTTTGAGAACTAGATGAGGTCGGCATTTCCTATCTGACCACTCTGAGAAAAAAGGCCAAAACAAACTCAGAGGTCACAGTCTCTTTTGAAGTCCAGACGTAATCTCGGTCAGACCACGTGAAGTCCATGTGGATTGGTGTCTGAAATGGTCTTTTGAGGAAAGAACTTGGTGAACCTGTCCAGTTAGTGCACGCAGTTAGGTACTATAACTTCTTCTGTAATAGGTGCAAGGTTTTCATAAAGGCATTTTTTTTTTATTAGCCCTTAGTGTCCCACTGCTGGGCAAAGTCTTCCCTACTCTCTTTTCATCTCTCTCTAGTCAGAGCTGCCAAGGACCATAATTATTATTATTATTAAAAGCCTGTAATGTCCCACTGCAGGACAAAGGCCTCCCTATTCTCATTCCACTTGTCTCAACTTATAGCTGCTAAGGACCAACTAATTCTTGTTGAGGGAGTCCAGCTCATACCGCCATCTCCGACTGGGCCTATCGCGATGTCGCTAGCCATTAAGAGTTATAATTGAATAACCACATTAAATCATAACAATGCACTAAACGTTTCGTCATAAACACCAAAAATTTCACACTCTATAAAAGGGAAATGCTTTCATATATTTTATAAAACATAAATTGAGTTGTTTTTCGTGTAATGGGCAATAAAACTTGTCATCTCAGGTGGCCACGGTCTTACGGTATGAACGATAAATCAAAAAGATGCGGTAAGGTAGGTAACCATCTTAACAAAAACCAATAAGGTACCTTGGCCCTCCAATTTTGTTGAACAAAGATGGCGGCGAAGAAATCCCTAGGGTCTTCTTAATTTGGCCATGGTTTTGCCCAAATGCTGTACAAGTACACCTTTAGGATTAGTTCTTAATTAAATTTCCTTACAATTTAGGAAAAGAGTTTCTTAATGCAGATTTTAATTTGCCCTTGCACGTATTTTCGGCTTTATGTTTGTGAAATGTTTGTGTACGATTTGGTGTTTATTGAGATCAGGCGAAAGTCGCCTTTTAAGTACCTTATTCTACATAGAACGGTAATTTATTTATTCAATTTTAATCACACTTTAAGCACACAAATTACTTAATGCCATAATAATTTTTCTACCAAGAAATAATCAAGGTGCAATCAAGAAAATAATCTCTGTCGGTCATGATTTTCGGTTTAAAATTATATTTGAATATGAAATAACATCACGCTTGTAATCTCCGAAGAGTTAAGAATATGAAGTATATGTCGCAGTCGGATTGTATAATCCGCCATATTACATTAGGTACGGCTAGCCGTTATCAAAAACGGGGCCGTTTTGAAACATTTACACTCACATTTACAAACACTTTGAGAACATTTGTTTTCTAGAGCCCTACAATTTTTATTACTTACTAACTGTGGCGAATCTGAAACAGCTATTCCCACGATTATATTGAATCGTGTAATATTATATAGTCGTAAGATAGGATATATAATTTTTCTACTGCCCCCTGAGAGTCTCAAACGCCCACGAGGGGGCTTTATCGCCCACGTTAAAGACCTATATTCTAAAGTAAATCGATATGATAATATTCATCCCGTCGTCATCTTTTACCAAAGCATCGCTAGGAATGCGGTACGAGAATATCAAAATCTATTGACGGAATCCGAAGCACGATCCATTTCAAATATTCTCAACAGAAATAGTAACCAACGTTAATTTACAGTTCACAGCAACTCTCTATTCGCTCACCAAAGGACTCCATCAAACTTCCGTAAAATACCTACTATACCTTCGAACCGTTATGCGAACCTACCGATCGGTTAGATTTGATGTAAAACCATACAAATTCTGTGGCACATAGTGTCCTATTTCTCTGAAATTTATGGTAACAATTTTGTCTACCTGTGTTGGATATGTGATTATTGGGTTATGGCCTTGTGGGTCGTTATTAAATTGATGTGTATAGTGCCAAGTGTTAGAAACCGAAAACTTGTGTAGACTACAATACTATTAAAAAAAAATATTTTTTCTGGAAGGATTAACCTAATATTATTATATATACGAGTCTATGTGTATCTTTTAGCAGCAGTAGCTTTTGAGAGCAGTGGTGGCCCAGTGGTAACGACTGCGACTTACGAGTTGTAGATCGTGGGATCCATCCCAAGCAGATACTTTACTCTGTGTAAATTATTTAATCGCCACTGCTCACAACACGGTGAAAAGAAACATCGTGAGGAATCCGGCATGTCCTAAAGGCAAAAATGCGAAGACATGTGACATCCACCAATCCGCACTGGGCTTCGTGGAGGGTTATGGCCTACTCGGGATCTCACAGAGAGGGGCCTGTGTCCCGGCAGTGCGAACAATATAGGCTTATTATGCATGTGTATCTTTTTATCCTTGATAATTGAAATGGATTTTTAAATAAAAAGCGTTAAAAAGATGTTACTTTCGACAAAACGCAAAAGAATCCGCCCTTTTCAGTCTACAAATAAATCTTTGTAGCTCAACACCCTCTCTGGCGGCAAAAGGTGTTATTTTTATGCAAAGGCCATACGGATAATCAAGCTTAGGTTCTAAGTTTAGACTGACACCTGTGATAAAAATGGTAATTTTAAGATTTATATAGATTTCGATTTTTTTTGTAGATTAACTACTTAGAATTAACAAACATTATAATCAGCTTGAAGCCTGTGAAAATCTTTAAATGTGCTATCGGAACTGTCAGCTCCAAAATTCCGGAGCTAAACAATTATTTGTCAAACTCCATCCTGCCGAACATTTAAACTAAGTAATTAGTTTTAGTTTTGATAACCGCTTGACCTGGCAATTTCCTCGAAGCTATTCAGAAACTACTTTACTAGTGTTGGGACAATAAATAAACTACCTTAGGTCTGTTGTAAAAAAGGCTGATGAAAATGTAAACAAATTATGAAGAAAACGTCCGACCTGGGGATACCAATTTGTAGCACCACTTACAAGTTTAGTGCTTTTATCTGATTATTTGAATACTTAAACTCGAAATTCTTTTCGCAGACGAGTTTTCATTTAGAATTTCACAATCTTATTCAAACAATAAATTGTTGGATATAAAAGTTAAACCTTCTAAACTGTTACTAATTTCCTTTATGGAGTAATTACGTAAGAATTCAACCTGGGCATTGTTTTCACTTTTATTAGATACTTTTGGAACTGACTATACATATTCCTCTACTTTCGTGTTAATAGACTGCCTTGTTGGTCTGCTGAGATAGGTAGGTGCTAGGTTTCCCCAGGTCAGGAAAATTGTAAATGGGTTTATCATTTGGAAATTTATAGTAGCTGCCCAGAGTCATGATTTGAGTCCGATTGATGGCAATATCTTTTAAACTTACAAGTTACTGACAAAATGTGGCCGTACCATTGACTTATATATTGCCGTACACTTCGAACACCACACGACATGGCCATGACACGCGGCGACGCGGACGTGCTTCTGTTGACTACTTTTTTCCTTAGGCTGGAAATACTGTTACGCCCACGTCGCTCGCTGACCGTCAGTGTTACAGTAAACACGTCCATTTATCGTCAGCGTCTTGGTACGCGTATCCGACGGTACGCGACCAACGTCACCCTAAGAGGAATTCAGGCCTTATTATATTTTTTTTTTTTGTACTGCTAGTAGGTATTCAAGCTAACTTGGTTTTTTTTTTATATGCACGTGTTGACTTTTTTTGTGACCGTATAACATTTTTTTCTTTTTCTTTCTAATACGGCCGTGCTGTTGTTTTATTTATTCCAGTGACGCATAGAGGCGCTTAGAATTCTTGTAATTAAAATATTTCTAAGTGAAAAATGTTTAAGCATAAAGAGAGTTAATTTGATTGGTTTCTCTAAAAAGATTGCTACAGTAGGTACTAAGCTTACTGTGAAAAATGTTTACGAAGAAATATTGAATTCTCGTGGTTATAGGTACAGTCACGAGTATGAATACCTTACAGTTACGAAAAGTTCCAATGCGATTTTTTTGTGAAATTTGCTAGTGTAACTTTGAGAAAAGACTGATTTCTTTGAAACTATACTAAGTTTCGAGAACACCATGTTTACTACATTGAACTCTCGTGATTGTCTGTATAATCTCAGCAAACTGGTGATTACAGTATGTAACTATATTGACTTGGCACACCATATTAGAATAGACTAAAGCAATACTATCATATTAAGGATTCATTGCCAATAGTCTTGTCTCGTCCTTTTATTCAAGAAACGCACGTTTCGGACGGTTTTTCAGCACGGTTAGTAAGATAGGAATCACCAACCTCTTCTAGCTTATTTTTTTTATAATTTGGCGTGTAAAAGTGATTTCAATATCATATTTACAGAACAAACAATTTCATTTCATTTACGACTTAAACAAACATCGATTCTGTATTACCTATAGGTACTAAAGTTTAATGTGAATCTATTAAAACATAAACGTTCCAGAGTAAATACTCTAGATAATGAGTTTAGAAGAAGAATGAGGGCTCTGAGGCAGACAAAAGCAAGTTTACTATAAACCTACTTTAATTTATAATAAATACACCTGTACAGATGGTAACATTTCACAGAAACAAATAGGCAATTGCACATCCAAGGTTGTTTTAAAACGTTGGCAGCTAGAGTTTGTATTTGGGTAGGTTCCAAACCTGGAACACGTAATTAACAATCCATTTATCAATTACAAAAGTCGGCAGGGGTGGCCCAGTGGCAAAGGGACTTTCGAGTTGTAGGTCGTGGGTTCGAACCCAGGCAGGCGCTTTAAATTGTGTAATTAACTTCATCGCCTCTGCTCTCTGAGGACGAAGATGACTCACAAATCAAAACATTGACAAATGAAATCGAAAACCTGGCATCCCAATTAAACGGTGCGCACAAAGAAATTGAACTTTTGTCATTAGAGAATAACAACTTATAGCAAACAAACGATGAATTACGTAAAAGAAACGAACTTCTCAACAGCCCAGCTAAACTAAGAGCTACACCAAAAAAACTGGTCAAGTGCGAGTCGGACTCGCACACGAAGGGTTCCGTATCACAAGGCAAAAACGCTGAAAAAAACACGTTTGTTGTATGGGAGCCCCCCTTAAATATTTATTTCATTTTGTTTTTAGTATTTGTTGTTATAGCGGCAACAGAAATACATCATCTGTGAAAATTTCAACTGTCTAGCTACCGCGGTTCTTGAGATACAGCCTGGTGACAGACAGACGGCAAAAACGCCGAAAAAAACACGTTTGTTGTATGGGAGCCCCACTTAAATATTTATTTTATTTTGTTTTTAGTATTTGTTGTTATAGCGGCAACAGAAATACATCATCTGTGAAAATTTCAACTGTCTAGCTACCGCGGTTCTTGAGATACAGCCTGGTGACAGACAGACGGAGGGACAGCGAAGTCTTAGTAATAGGGTTCCGTTTTTACCCTTTGGGTACGGAACCCTAAAAATCTATGAAAAGATGTTCAAACACAAAGGAGACAAACAGAAACAAATATAACAGGTTCTCCTAGTAAAATTTCACAAACTACACCTTCACAGAGAAATTCTCAAATAAAATCGCAGAAGAAGCAAAACAATAAACAGTTCACAGCAAATAAACCAAACACATCAAACACGTCAAAAAAGGAAACAACTTAATGGAAGGACACAGAGGCTACCGAATCGAAATCCACTATGAATAAACTATGCATTGTTGCAAAATAAATAATATTCTATCCATCGCAGAGGACACATTTCAAAACTGACAGATATGTCACTACATCTCGCCAAACTGTGGATTTATTACAACTTCTTAATAACCTACGTCAAAAAGTTATGGACTACCTTCACAATGAATGACCATTGTGTCATTTTAGTTGGAGAGGAAGACTTCCAAAAAACTGTGTGACTACCAACGCGCACTGGGCCCACGTGGTAGATTACAGTCCACACCCTCTAACAGAGAGAAGGCATGTCGTGTCCTAGCAGTAAGAGCATTGTAGGCTGATTATGTAAAAAGTTCACAACAAAAAGATTGGACGGCTAAAAGATCAATGGAGATTTGTGGGACATTGAAATTTTCCCTTGAAAGCGAAATAACAATGGTTTTGACATGGGTCTGAACGGATATTGCTTATGAGTGCTTTTAGTCGCCCTAAAGCTTCCTTGCTTGATTGAGTTTTTCATAAAGATACGGTAAAACCCTCAACGATCCTGCCGCGAAGTTTAATTATAGAATTTCTATACATAATATTTTCTATCTTTATTAATTTATACATAGGTAGATATTATAATAAAATAGTAATGAAGTTAAAACTGAACTATGAATATTTTTTTAAGTAAAAGTAATTGCTACGAGGTGTGGGAAAGAGTCTGACGTCTGCAAAAACGGCTGAACGGATTTGGATAAAATTTGGCACACATACAGTTTATAACATCTTTTAATCTCGGTAGTACGTTCCTGTGGGATATTTTCTGACATCCACGCGGGTGAAGCCACGGGCAAAAGCGAGCCCATCATAAATTGGATAAAATTCAGATTTCCAGAAGTAAAATGTTGTTTCGTTTTTCCTTATTGCAGGCTTTACCAGTAAAGTATCGAAAATATGAAAAATAACAGCTTTAAAAAAGTGAAGCTATTACAAACACATATAAATTCTGTTTTACTTTTGTTTCAGATGTTCGTTCGTAATGAGAAGAACGTGAATTGGTAAGTAAGTCAAACTTTTAGATGGCTTGCTAAATAATGCAGAGGATGAGTAGCTGTCCTTGAATATGAGATGAAAGTACGACACTTATCTATATAGATATGTTGTTTTTCGAACCTTATCTTAAACTAGCTTATGCCCGCGACTTCGTTCGCGTGAAATTTCACCCTTTTAGGGGTGGAATTTCGAAAAACCCTTTCTTACTGGATACCTACTCTTCACAAAGAACACACCCTCCAAATTTGATGTCTCTAGGATCAGCTGTTTAGGCTGTGCGTTGATAAATCAGTCAGTCAGTCAGGACTTTGAATTTTATATATTTAGATAATACTGTAAATAATATAGTACCTAAAGCGTAGAGTGTGTCAAAATCAACCAACTTTGCTGACTGGCCAGTAAAGAAAAAAAAAAGAAAAAAAAAAACTTTTTTTGCGGTAATACACGACTCAAATAAAAAATAAAACAAGTTGGGGGAAACTATTCATTACATCCAGATTCAAAACGGCCATCGCTCAGCATAATGCTGTCCATGCGAGACAGAGCCACAACGCTGGCCAACCTTTTCATCACCGGATGAACTATTCTCATACTGCTCGAGCAAACAAGAGAGACACGTAGGAACGGTTCTGTTAATGTCACCGGATGAACTATTCTCATACTGGTCAAGCAAACAAGAGAGACACGTAGGAACGGTTCTGTTAATGTCACCGGATGAACTATTCTCATACTGGTCAAGCAAACAAGAGAGACACGTAGGAACGGTTCTGTTAATGTCACCGGATGAACTATTCTCATACTGCTCGAGCAAACAAGAGAGACACGTAGGAACGGTTCTGTTAATGTCACCGGATGAACTATTCTCATACTGGTCAAGCAAACAAGAGAGACACGTAGGAACGGTTCTGTTAATGTCACCGGATGAACTATTCTCATACTGCTCGAGCAAACAAGAGAGACACGTAGGAACGGTTCTGTTAATGTCACCGGATGAACTATTCTCATACTGGTCGAGCAAACAAGGGAGACACGTAGGAACGGTTCTGTTAATGTCACCGGATGAACTATTCTCATACTGGTCAAGCAAACAAGAGAGACACGTAGGAACGGTTCTGTTAATGTCACCGGATGAACTATTCTCATACTGCTCGAGCAAACAAGAGAGACACGTAGGAACGGTTCTGTTAATGTCACCGGATGAACTATTCTCATACTGGTCGAGCAAACAAGGGAGACACGTAGGAACGGTTCTGTTAATCTAATTGAGAGATAGTACCTCTACCTAAATAAGTCTGTAAGTGACTAACGGTGAAAATAGTCTTACCGCCACCATTTTCATAAAAAAACCATTTGAATAAAGTAAACACAAAGTAAATATTAATTATTAACCAATGCCATTAAAACGCAGCCTCCAAGATAATTAAAAGTGAGAACTAAGTGCTAAAATAAGAACTTAATACACTTCGACGCTTTCTCTCAACAGTCATTAATAATAATTATAAAAAACCGAGTAAAATTGCTTTTAAAAACACCGACTTTTCAACTTAAGCTTTCTAGAGTATTCTTCACGCTGCTGTTATGATATTATAATCCCTTCTATACCCGCTTGAAGGGGAGAAGTACCTACAGAAAGCATCCCTTCTTACGATACCTAATCCTGGTTCGCTCTTGTCTGGGATTTCCACATGGGATATTGTAACTGACAAGGAATCCTTATAACAACGAACAGTTACTCTAAACTTTTTAAATACACTTGCGTGCAAAAAACATCGATCCACTCTTTCGTTCTCTTCGATTTGAAACAAGATAATTAGTATTAGTATTTATTCTTGTATTATGTAGTAATTTCCGAGCGAATTATCATGTATGTTGCACCTGCCATTCAAAGTCAAATAATTTGTTTCAAGTAGGCACTAATGCACTTTTGAACGTTTGTCTCTGCATCACCCAAAGGTTGTCTGGTTTACTTGGGTATAAAGTTATAATAAAGAACTAAATAATTCAAAGAGTTTCATTAACAATAACCTTATATTATTATTAACAAGTACCTTTGTACTCTAATTATAAATATGTCTTATCCCTATGTATTTTACTGTGTGTACATAAATTATAAAATAAATAAATAACCTAATATACTGTGTTCTAAAACCTTCCTGAATGTATGAAGATTACGTTAGTGAAAAAATTATCTATACAGATTCATTAGTTTTTGACAAAAAAGGCAAACATAAGAACATACGGGTCAAAGAATTGAGTCGTTCTTGTCAAGAATATTGATTTTATAAAAAAAAAAATTGTTAAAATAAACCTTATCTTACTACCCTCCCACAATATAAAATAATTAAAGTATACATAATTTTTTTTGAGATAATCGTCTCACAAATAGAAGAGCATGGTGTGGGCCATTTTTTTTGCACGCAAGTGTAATACCGTCTTTTTCATTATTCGGAGTTTTTCACTTTGGTGGTAATGGAAAAGTGATTGGGCACGTGGGCGGGGCGCTTTGGCTTTTGTTTTTTATCTGTTTCTTACAAGCTTCCGGGTTTTTTCACCCTGCCAGCAGTACCACCCCACATAACACCAAATGGCGTCACACCGATCGCTGGACAGTCAGCCAGAAGCCCTTGACGCGACCACTACCGCATATTTTCTAACATAATCAGCCTATAACGTTCCCACTGCTGAGACACAGGCCTCCTCTCTTTGAGAGGGAGTGAACTGTAATCTACCACGCGGGCCCAGTGCGGGTTGGTAGATGTCACATGTCTTTGAATTTTTGGTTCTAGGCCATCGATGTTTTCCTTCACCGTTTTGATAGCATTGGTGATGAAATAATTTACACAAAGTAAAGCGCCTGTTTGGGTTTGAATCTGCGATCTGCAACTCGTAAGTCACGGGCGTTACAACTGGGCCACCACTGCTCCATTTTTCCATATTTTCTATTAGCTCGCGTAATTTCATTTTTCATCATAACGAACTTCATATTGTAACCCTTCTTGCATAAAATCGTTTCTTTTCTTTCTATAACTTCTACCTATCGCTGTCATCATCTGCCTAGCCTTTTCCCAACTATGTTGGGGTCGGCTTCCAGTCTAATCGGATGCAGCTGAATGCCAGTATTTTACATAGAGCCTGCCAATCTGACCTCCACAACCCAGTTACTGGGTAATACGATACCCCTTGTTATAATAGAATAGAATACTCTTTATTATGTAAGTACACCATAAAAATTACAGTCGTAAATATCTAAACTTTACAAAGGGTGACACAATGGGGGGTCTTATCGCTGAGAGCGATCTTTTAAAGACAACCTTTGGCTGGATTAAAAAGGGGAAGGACAGACAAATACTGTAGGTAGTCTGTGGTCCTGATTCACATAATACAATAATCTAAATACATATATATATATATCTGAGGTCATCGGAAAACCCGAGACTAGAGATGCCGATGCATTTCACCAGTTTCTATGACAAATCTTTTATTGTTCAAGCATGCAACAACAAGCAACATGTTTATTATTATATATATATATATATATATAATAATAAACATGAAACAGGAGGAAAGAAAACATAATACTGATGTATATGAAGAGAGGAAGTGCTTTTTTATCATAATTTTAAAAGTGGACAAAGTTTGAGCACCCCTTACCGACACGGGCAAGTCATTCCATAACCGTACTGCTTGAACAATAAAAGATTTGTCATAGAAACTGGTGAAATGCATCGGCATCTCTAGTCTCGGGTTTTCCGATGACCTCAGATATCTATTATGTGTGTCATGAAGGAACTTGAAACGTTCTTTAAGATAAGTGGGGGTTTTAGGATGAAAGAAAATACTGTAGAGCTGAAACAAGACAAAGACACTTGGCAAGACTGGTTATCAGACTTTCGGGTTTCAGATTACGACTGTCAAAGATCCACGAATAACAGCCGTTACCAACGGCTTAACCTGCTTTCCGTGGCACGGAGGGGTCTCGGTATGTAAAGATGGTCACCCATCCACAGACAAACCGCGGCAAGTGTAGCTTAACTTGATCGATCGACCTGTGCGGCTGTTATTATTTAGCCACGGGCCTCTCCTTCTGCCACTTCAGCCAAATCTGGGCATGGGCCTCTCTTTCAATGTGCCAATCCCCACGCTCCTGTGCCAGCTTCATCCAGGTTTTGCCCGCGATGGCAACAATGTCGTCTGCCCATCTCGCCGCCAGACATCTCGTCTTCCAGTCCTTGGACTCTGTCACAGCCTTACTCCATCTCTCATCACTACGCCTAGCCAGGTGTCCTGCCCAAATCTATTTGAGTTCCATAATACGCTTTCCGATATCGAAGATCGTAAGCTTTCGTATCTCGACGTTTGGAACTCGGTCTATTAGCCTGGTGCCAAACATGGAACGCTTCATGGTAATATACTTTCACTTAATCTTTGTCGTGCCTCTCATTTACACGCTCCCGGACGCTTCCAAAACCATATTTCTCAACATAATAGAGAAACCTGACCAAAATAAAACTAATACAAGGATGTAATTAGCAGCATAGAATAATAATTGTTTTTTCTCTTCCATTATATTATGAGAGTATATTGGTACAGTCTATATTCTCGAACGAGGGTATAACAAGAAACATAGGTGATACTTTTTTTTATAAAAAAATGCAACGTAGAAATTATCTAAAGGAAAGAAAGAATTACATTAATTTGGCAACAAACAAATGTTATTGAAACACAAAATATAAATTACAACAGTGTGTGCGTCACGGCTGCGCCAAAAAGATCCATTTCATCATTAATGCCGACAGATCCTGTCTGACGCTAGTTTTCTAATGAACTTTTAGGTACAAGTGACGGATAAGTAACAAACAGTTTTAACACACCAAATACATAATTTTATAATTGTGTTAATTATCCGCTAAAACAACTGAAGAAAAAAAAAAATCAAACATTAGCTATACGCTTTTACAAAAAACATCGTGATAAACGGTGAACAATCTAATAAAATAATTTGACACTCCCGACCAAATATACAAAAAACCAAGAAAAACGTACCGACATAAATTTCCTCGCATATTGAACACCTAACTTCTCGGATATTCAAACGAGCCCATCAATTCTGTCCGAAATAAGAAAGGCCTACATATCGACGCGAATGTGATAGGAATGTATGAGATACTGACAGGAGATTATTTATCTGGCCTCAAGTGCAGTGATTTACTGGACGGCATTCCTTACAGTCGTGACATGTCATGCGGTGGCCCATTGTATGACAAGGGCGAGGGCTGTGTCCACACTGGGCACTACTATATTTATTTTTCAATGTAAATAATACTTTTTATAGTGTATCCTTGTTATATTTATTGTGTAAATTATTTCATCACCACTGCTCTCAAAACGGTGAAGGAAAACATCGTGAGGAAACCGGCATGTCCTAGAACCAAAAATTCGAGGACGTGTGACATCTGCCAATCCGCACTGGGCCCGCGTGGTGGATTACGGCCCACCCCCTCTTACCGAGAGGAGGCCTGTGTCCCAACAGTGGGAACATTATAGGCTGATTATGATATAGTGTATCCCCCTTACTATTAAACGTATTATATCAGATGAATAGTTACACACCGATTTCTCTCTTACAGTCGTCAGTAATTTGACTTTCGAAAGAAGAAGACAAATCGTTGTGTATATACAGACGCTATACGTTTATTAGTAAGGGGGTTTAGTGTATTATGATCGACACCGGTACTTTTAAAACAGAAATAATTATGTTTATTTTAAATAAAATAAAAACTACTTACTAATAATATTTTTTATTAGTTACGAATTTTTACACAAAATAAGTAACTATGTACAGTACAGTCTCGTTTCCAATTTTTTATTTCGAATCTCCTTTTGAATTCAAAACAATAATTATTATTTCCACAAAAACACAAAAGTCCGTAGCAGCCCGTAGCCGGCTACGTTCGTGTCTACGCCGTAGCACGTAGCCACATTACGTGAAAGAACTCGGAACTCAACATTTCATTTCAAGTATCCGATTTCCACTTCATGGTATACAAAAGCTCTCCAAAGCGAGAGAGTAACGTTCCATCTTTTGAAAACGCTCAACTGTAAGCTCTTTACGCATACTTTCGCACTTTTCATAATAAAAAATACCGAATATTTTTGTCAATAGAATCGATATTTATTGTTGTTTCTTTTTAGCCTTAGCGTAGACTTCTGACTTGTTCAATATTCTAGCTCGAGTTTTTCTAAGCACATTTTATACTAAGAACTTTGATGCTTAAGTCTAACAAAAGATTTACTATCATTTGTTCTCTTGAAGAGCGCATCGATCAAACATGTAAATAAAAGCTTATTTTTTGTTGCCATCTTAAAAGGTAGGTCAATATTTTATTCATGACAAGAACACTTACGATGAGATGAGCTACATCGCGACTCAATCGAATACTTACTTACAGTTACTTATTTAGTAGCTCAAGTAAATTTTTTTATTTACTTAAAATTTTGGCTGTAAACACACTTAATGTTCCATTTAAAATTGCCTACACATTTTTTTTATCTATATATACTGGGCCCGCGTTGTGGATTACAGCCCACTCTCCCTTACTGAGAGGAGGCCTGTGTCCCAGCAGTGGGAACGTTATAGGCCGATTATGGATGTATGTATGTATATATACTAATAATAAAGCTGAAGAGTTTGTTTATTTGATAGCGCTAATCTCTGATACTAATAGTCGGATTTAAAAAAATATTTTTGCTTATGATAGCCAAATTCTTGAGAAAGGCCATTCACGCTAATACCTACCCTTAGGAGCCGAGCAAAAAGAAAAAAAAACGGATAGAACGCTGAGCGATAACAAAGTAATAGTGCGAAGTCGTAAGACGAAGTCGCGGGCAGAAGCTAGTACTAAGATAAAAGCATAATCAACTTATAGTATTCCCACTGCTGGGACACAGAGCTCCTCTATGTAAGAGGGAGTGAGCCATAATCCACCACGCGGACCCAGTGCGGGTTGGTGGATGTCACATGTCTTCGAAATTTTACTTCTAGGATTGCCGGTTTCCTCGCGATGTTTTCCTTCACCATTTTGAGAGCAGTGGTGATGAAAATAAATGCACAAAGTGCCTGGCTAGGTTTCTCACGACCTACAACTCGTAAGTCGTGGCCGATACCACTGGGACACCAATGCTCCTATAGTAAATTCAATTCGTAAATAGTGACGCAGAAAAATATGTGAGAATCGTCTTTTTGATTAGAAATTACAACATAAAGGCAACATTTATTTAAACATAGCAGTAACTAGTATTACAATACTTCTATTATTTTCGAAGAGGCCCTTGAATAAATGAAAAAATTTTTTAAAGTAATCCCGTGTGTCATTTTCTTTCTTGAGTGATGATAACACTTATAAAATACACAAGAAGGCATTTTGATGTATAAGACAGGTGCTGTTTATTTGATCGTCCGCATGTGACTGAGTGCAACTGTGTCCATTGGACTTGGTTCAGTGGGACCGCGCCCTGTATTCTAGTACCGTATGTTCCGCTTTAAGTTTACCTAAGCATGTTATCTAAGTAAGTATTTACATACTAAACGGCTGATAAACGAAGCAGATAATATTCAACGCCTACATTCTATAAAATTGATAACGTCTAAGCACCCGCGTCTTGGATAATGCTACCCACACAATTTGCTAACGAGAAGCAAATTCAAAGTTCTAAGACCAACACTGAAACAACAGGGTGATATACTTTACGTTTACTTTAGTATAAAGTGAGGTCTTATCTTACTGGGTTTCTTCAGTAATGAAGTAAGTGCATAAGATGATTTTGCTGGGTAAGCGGAATACCTTTGAATTATACATAACTTTATAGGTTCAGTGTTACATAACATTAGCAGTTCGTCCTCGTGGATTTCGTAGTTTTCCCTACGAACATCTACGATTGCTTAGTGTAGTTTGTTTCAGAACCTTAATTATGTAAGCCCGACTCACTCTTAGCCAGTTTTTTGACGTTTAAGCTTTTCTTAAATTTAAAGTAAGAAGGCTAATGTTTTTCAACCATTAATTCGTAAAAACGAAAACCAGATTTTATGTCTACGTAATCACCGCCCATTCCAAGGTTGCCTGGAAGAGATCGAAGAAAGCGATTTTGTTATGTATTTTTTGATATAAAATAAAGTATAGAATGGAGAAGATAATACGACACTAAATTAAAACACTAGCAATTTTTCTTTTGGGTGTGAAAATTCGATGTTTACGGTGTGTGTTTTTGCATTAGCAAGGAAGTATTTTGCAACTACGAAATGAATCCTACCACCAAAAAACTAAATGATTTTTTTACTAGTTACTATATTTTTGTAGTAATAGGCAAACTATGGGTTTTACAAATCTTTAATAAGTGCCTAAACTATAGGATATAATTGATTGATTTTTTGTATGAAGACTGGGATCGACATTGTCGTATTGCCATCTCCACTTTGTAAGTAAATAAACAAAAACGTAATTTATTCTTCCACTGTTTTGTAATATCAAAAGAGGCCCATGTACACTCATTTCACAGACCACAATAACATTATGTGTCTTGAACTCTCAAGAGTGTACCATATTATTCGTTTATAAATGGAGTTTTTCTTGCGTTGAAGAAAAATATTTTCACGTACTGCAAACAAAAATAGTCGAGGCAAAAGACGTGCCGCTTTGATGCTTTTAGCTCGAGACCATGTAAGATCCGAAGTGGGTAGGTAATTTTTAATGGATGTGTATTGCTTAGGGACATGTATTGTTTCCTCGTTATTTATTATGAGTGGATTTTTTTCGGAGAACACACGAGTTTGCTTTAGCAGGAACGTTTAGGGGTGAATAAATTATAAACAACTAGCGACACCAATCGATATGCATGGTTTTTTCTACTTGACAAAAAATAAGATTACTTTAATAATTGCAAGTTTAATATTAATGTACTCTACACAAAAACCTTCCGGAATAAATTCTCTAAATGATGGTCAAAACTACATGAAAATGCCTTGCGTAGTTTAGAAGATCAATGCGGTCACACAGACACAAAAAGCGAATTTAATGATTATGTTCATTACATCAAACAAAACTCCAAAAAAAAAATCATTCGGCTTTTACATTGAAAATTTTCCTTTTTTAAGAGGCTATGACCGAAAATTTGTGGGTCGTATTCGTATTAACAATTTTTGTGCGAATTTCTGCATTTCGTATCAAAAATCTGAGAAAAATGGTACTCAATTTGGCCAAAATGGTTTATACGACCTTTCTACCCAAAGGTATCGATATGCGTAGATATATTACAATTAAATATAGTTATATCTGTATTTATGCGTCGCATATATTCTAATGCTTATCGTAAGACGTCCACTGTTGTGAATCCTCAATGAGCCCTCAATGTCTATATGCAGTAAATTTGGACCATCTCATAAAATGTTTTAATTGCCATAGTACCTTAGTGATCGCTACATGTGTTTCTTTGGTATACCTATGAGCATGCATAAGTGCAAGATGTATTTTGTTACGAAATTAATGAATTAAGACTTGATGAAGAATAAATTTCTTCATCTGCCTAGCATTTTTTATTATATATTTACCCAAATAAATAAAATAAAATTTTCTCACTTTGTTGGTGTCAGCTTCCACTATAATCAGATGCAGCTCAATACCAGTATTTTACATGGAGCGATTACCTATCCGACCTCCACAATCCAGTTACTGGGTAATACGATACCCCTTGTTAAGCCTGGCTGTCAGACTTTCGGGCTTCTGATTACCTACTCAGAATAACAACTAAAACGTTGTAGAGTAATTTAAATTCAGCTAGGCACATAAAATGCCAATCTTTGTAACTTGTTGCTCCATTCACTACCGCTGTGACGATGAAATTTAATTTTCCATAACTGCTTCAATAATGTTAATAAATATTCAGGAGTCGACGCAACTTTGCGGTGCTCTCAATTTACTAAACCATTTATGGAAACCGCTGGAAAGCTTTGCCTGCTATTTATTTAGTCTAAAAACTTTGTGAATACGTACAGAAAGCGTCTCTATGTCCTAACCCCTCAAGTTTTAAAATGTTACACTGCTACAACATTGAATTCCTTACGAATAATCTAAAGAATACTTCAAAAAGAGTCCATTGTGTTGACTCGGATTCGAACCATCGCATCACCGAACGTCGTCATACTCATACCGGCAGTTTGACGAACTAGCCAGCGAGCCCATATGAATTGCGATGAAATTGTTATCTACTATCGGCTGAGTCATTATATCTTTAGGTCCCTGTCTAATCGAAAGATGTTATAATTTGAGGGTATCCATTAATTTTACTTACTTACGTTGTCTTTATAAAATTAATCCATACCTTCAAGTTAGAACTTTGTATACGTTCACTTAAAACGGCGAAGAGTAAACGACTACTATTTATCCATTATTTTTTTAAATGATTTCTGATTTTATAAGAACTAAAATAGTTCTTCTGTTTGTTGTAAAATAAGATCATAGTTTTGTTAAATAATATTTATATATATATATAATAAATATTATTAAATGATTAATAAAGTATTTTATTTTTCTTGATTTTTTAATTCTTTATAAATAATTACTACTTAAAACAAAATAGAAAAATATTTCAAAATAATATAATGAACAAAAAGCACATTTCGTGCCTATATAGGATTTGAACTTCCAATCTTATGCACGGTAAGCGGTCTTGAAACCTCCAGTCTATTTAGACGATGAATAAGTTGTCGTAAATGTTAACCCTATTATTGTTGCTTGTCGTCGCAAAAGTATTGTTTTATTGAAAAAAACAATAATAAAAACAGAATTTAAAAAAAAATACTTACTTAAACTTATTTATTCACTAAAACAATACATTATTTAAAATAAAATGTTTTTGCAAAATACAAAAACCAACTTGGGCCTATCACGGATTTGAACGCACATGTCTTTTGGTGGGGTAACTACTTAATGGAGCTGTGTGTACATAGTAGGAAGGCTTTAGAATGTTAAATACATAGGTATACGTACTTGTATCTTCATGCGAATTACCCAAATTATGCAGTTAGAAAAAATACTTTTTTTACTGTATCATTTACATTTATATGGCAATCATAATGACTATTTTCAAACAAGATAATATTTATAAATTGTAAGTTAACAGACTTAAAATAACATTAATAATATGTACGTGTATTTAAAAAATAAGGAAAAGAGTCATAGGGCATCAAAAAATTCGTCCGCATCGCTGTCAACAGGAAAAGTGCCCAAAAGGGTGGCAGCATTGCCACGTTATAATTATGGCGATGCTGATTCTGTTTTTACTGTTGAGATACTTTATTTCACTCAAAAAGAATTTATGTATTCAGTTCTATGAGGAAAATATAGTAATTTAAGTTAAGCGACAGCGATGGTTTCGCTGTCGCTTAAAAGTTACAAAAACAATGGGTAAAAACTTATGAATGAAAACATTTCAAGAATTTTGAGAGACATTTAAGAATTAATGAAAATAATTAATGTTTCACGTAAATTTAATGTGAAGATACTGAATATTGAATGCATTCTAAAAGTAATGAATGATACAAACTAGCATTTAAAGCATGTCAGTGAACATAAATTCATATTATACTCTAGCATTAAATACATCGTAAAGTTTTGCATGATTTTCTAACTATGTATTAGGAAACTTAATTACTGACTTTTACACAAACTGTACCAATACATATTGCAAATAAATGAACCGCAAGAAATTAGATTACGTTTATTGACAGGAAATCAGTTACAGAGTTACCGTTAATTGCAATGGTTTATCAATCAATCTCCCTAGCCTTGTTGTTGGGGTTGGCTTCCAGTCTAACGGATGCAGCTGGATACCTGTATTTTACATGGAGCGACTGCCTATCTGACCTACACCCAGTAAATAGGTTACCCAGTAACTAGGTTGTTACTGGATAACACGATACCCCTTGGTAAGACTGCTGGTCATAGTTTTGGTTTTCTGACTACCAGTAACGACTTTATACACTAATTGCAATAGCTTTGTTTTTTCAAAGGTGCGAGAGCCTACTCCTGGAAATACATTTCTGTTGTCTGTCTGTTCGTTAGTATGCATACAACTAGAGAACTACTAATCGAATTTATGTACATAACTTTTACAATATTTAACACAACTAATTATTTACATAACATCTGCCTAGCCTTTTCCCAACTATATTGGGGTCGATTTCCAGTCTAACCAGATGCAGCTGAATACCAGTATTTTACATGGAGCCTAGATGTATAGATATAGATTTCAAATGACGTTGTTTAAGTACCTTAATAACTCTGTCAATAGCCAATACCAGAGATAACCTATCTCTAACACTATCTAATAACTCCCTAAATAAGCCAAGCATATGCTAAAAGCAGGAGGAGTGCTGGCCCAGTGGCATCGGCCCCGATTTACGAGTTATAGGTCGTGGGTTCGAACCCAGACAGGCGCTTTAGTTTGTGTAAATAATTTCATCACCTCGTTCTCAAAACAGTGAAGGAAAACATCGTGAGGAAACCGGCATGTCCTAGAACTAACTGTGACATCTACCAACCAGCAGCCGGCCCGTGTGGTAGATTACAGCCCACTCCGTCTTGAAGAGAGGATAGTTGTGCCCCAACAGTGGGAACATTATAGGCTGATTATGATGATGATGATGATATACCAAAAGCACTTTTATTTTTGTCTTCCACCATGTAAAAAACTTTGTGCAGAACAACTAGGTCATCAGAATGGTTATTATTTTTTCAATAAACGTCGCATATTCAGCAAGAATTTTACAAAATATTATTACATATTTTACCTATTTCGTTCAGTAAATGTCAGGCCAGGTACACGACTGTGCAATTTATAGCAAAACGTTTTATTATCCACCAGGGGGCTCCCAACCCCGTTCTCTTATCATCCCCATTTTTCGTGAGGTATATTTTTCTGAATACAAAAGATTGATGGGATTACTTACGTTGAATCTATTTACAATCCGACCTAGGAACTCGTGTGTCCTCAGATAAATGTGGTGTTTCTTTTATAGGTAGAAAAAATCTGCGGTTGAGATTGTGCTGTGAACTTGAATTTTGAGGAAAGTATTTTGAGAGGTTATTTTTTTTCGTTGTAATTTATTTAGGTTCTAAGGAAAATGTGGGAGCCGTCTAAGCAGTTCTAATCTATCAAGTTATAATTGCTGACTAGAACTTGGCGGATAATCAAGAAATCCCTGCCTGGTAAGTGATTATACATCACACGAGCGGCCCGTGTCAACTGCAGAGGCAATTGCAGCTGTCGTTTGCCGTTGACACGTGCTGCTAGTGTGTATGAACAGTAATGCGTAGCAGCGCCTATTATACAAGGGAGCTGCCTCAGTGGTCTGCTGGCAACACGAGCTGTTTGTAACCTTAGTCCACACTGCTGTGAACTGCTTTTATGATCATTGATAGTGGTTGTACTTCCCACTTACATTCACACACACACTTATTAATCTTAGGGCGGATTTTGCAGTAGACAGATAATTTTTATTCGTGGAATAAAATTGACGTCTGACAGTTTTAGTATGGAAGAACTGTCAAAAATTAAAAATGATTCCTCGGATAAAATTATTTGGCGTTGGAAAAATCTGCCCTTAATTAACTTGGTATATTATTTTACGAATACATACCGTTAATACGGGTGACCATTAATTCTTAGCAGCCAACAAAAGAAAGTCTGAATTTGTCATACTTATTCATTCGGACCACCGACCACAAATTCGGAAAAATATCAAAACATTTGTCCGAATTTGTGACTTATGTACCGACTAACATTGTATTAACAACACTTGAGTTGATAATAGTTCTTAACTATTATTCTGAGTATGTTCCAACTAAAAAATCTTCTCATAACTTAGTTAATTTTGATAACAAGACAAGATTTTCATTACAAAACCAACTGTATAGAAGATATTAGCTTAAAAAAAACGAAAAACGTTATTTTAAACCTAATTGGGTCGTGGGTTTGGCACATTACACCGAAGATTGCCGAACTTACCCGATGATAAGCAAGACCGACGAAAATTATCGAGAGATAATAAAATTTCGGGAAAATTTACGAGGTGGGGTTACACGTGGCTTTTGAGGGAGTGTTTAACTTTTATTTATCTTTTGCCTGCTGTTATAAACGGGTTAATATTCATTCTTCAAAATTGTGTAATGAAAATATTTTTATTATTAGGTAGGTAGGTACTCGTAAAATGATCAGAGCAAGTCAACATCCAATATTACTATAACATGGATTAGCGTTTATTATTCAGTATTTGGCCTTATCCAATAATATGCCTCAACCCGTAAACTCATTACTAATTAATTGGTCTAACATACAATGACGTCATATGGTAGTAAATCACAAATAGGCATAAATATATAATCAAACAAGCAAATAAATTGGCTCAGAGCTATACTGCGTGTATCAGAAATGTGTAGTCAAATTCAAGGGTGTGGTGAAGTCCACCAAACTGAACCACTTTCTCCATGAAACCAACATCTAATCGAGAAAAAATTAGCAACTCAACTTCAATTCCTACTTGACCCTTTGTGGAACGACTGATTATTTTTTCGTGATTACGATGTTAGTCCCAGGGAGAAAGTTGTTCAGTTTGATAGTCTGTACCACACCCTTTTTGACCACACTTTTCTGAAGCATGCTGTATAATTAATCGATTATTTTTGAGCAAATCTTATAGGTAAGATTTTTGGAATATACACCGGAAAATAATCTACGAAACATTCGTATGGATTCTCAACTTTTCTTTTTTTGAAAATACAAACAGGTTTGATGGAAAACATCTCAGAGGCGGCACAGATTAACACCATATCTAAAAAAAATAAACTATTACCTCGTAAAAACTCCCTGCAATAAATTGCTTGCAAAATATTCGCACCTCGAGCGGAATATTATTTTCCACGGTCAGATATTTTGCAGCTAAACTTATTACGGAGACATAACTTCATTTCAGTGCAAGCGACTAGTCAATTACCGGATTTTACGGAAAAAACAAACCACTTTTTTCATAAAGTAGATAAAAAAAAATTAATCGTGCATAACAAACTCTGGGAAGTTTAAAAGGTTTCTGACATTTTGGAGCATGTTTGTGACATTTATAAATATCCTGTAGCTGGGGTGGACAGTTAAGACACGGCAAGTCGTTTGAGAAAGTGAACATCAAAAAGGTTTACAAGGACGGCTTTCAGTGATAGATGTCATAGGATGTAAACTGAATAACAAGTTTGTGTTTTAGAAAATAATAATATTTTAAGGCTACGAAAAATTTACCTAGTACCTACAATAATAATTTTTCATATACCTTGAATTGTCGAAATCGTCTTTTGTGAATGGTTTAGAAAACCTGTTCAGCTGGATTATTCACAGATGACTCCGCCCTGGATTGTAAATGTGGTGTGCTGTCCCACCAAGTGCCCCATTGTTTTTAGGGCACTTTTACTATCGTGTTCAGCATATCCTATTTGTCTGCGCGCTGCAGGAGTTGATGGACGCTACTGAAGGTGCCAAGCTCTTAGCTAAATTCTGAGCTGACTGTATATTGATTGTCATCGACACGCTAAGAAGTAGAAAACGACTACTTGGCATCATTTCCATTGCATATGAACAATCAGAAATATTAGCCATACAAATTACATTTCGAATAAAAAAGCCACTTTCATTGCAACCACAATATTTTAGATCTTTAACTTACCTATGTTAGTAAACTTCACTACACACCATCCATACTAATATTATAAATGCGAAAGTGTGTCTGTCTGTCTGTTACCTCTTCACGCTTAAACCGCTGAACCAATTTTGATGAAATTTGGTACAGAGATAGTTTGAGTTCCGGGAAAGGACATAGAATAGTTTTTATCCCGATATTTTCACAGGATCGACACTTATACGGGTGAAAACGCGGGGCACTGCTAGTATTTATCTATTTAAATAAAGGCTTACCAACTAAACACATATACAGCATTAACCCAAAGTCTTTGTCGTAATATAGAACTCACATTTATCTAAATTATAGGAAAGTTCGGCGGCACTTTCAATTAGCGTACAAGAACACACTACAAAAAAAAAGAATGCTATACTTACTACGTTATAGCTTATATCTACATATTATTTCCTTAACGGATATTAAAATACAGGGTTGTAAATAGAACCAATAGATAGTCATCTCCCGGTTTCCCGTGTACCTAACTAGGACAAGAGTTCTGGGTCAAGGTGCAAGCGACCTAAACCTGTTATCGGGAGCTAATGCAGTTCCTGCATTGGGTCAAGATCACAGTTCCACAGGTATTCTAAAGGTTTATACTCTGTAGATACCTCTATTTAATCAACCTTACACCGTCAGCCAAAGGAAATTCAATTTACCTGCGGCATATTCAGTTACAGTTTAATTTTCTGGTATTTTTCGCCAGTGATTGATACTGAAATACTGATGTGTCCGTCACTAACAATTAGCGTAGTTTTTAGCTGAACACATTCTCCTTTTAGTAGCGACACTTTTCGGCACGTGCCTGTTTTGACAAAAAAGGGTTTTGTGATTGATTTGGATATTGGACGCATGTATAATGTTTGCGTATTAGCCATGTTGAGCTGAGTTGAGTCATAGCTAGTAGCGCAGTGTCGTGGCCCAGTGGTAACGGCGGCGGCGACTTATGATTTGTAAGTCGTAGGTTAGAACACAGGCAGGTACTTTACTTTGTGAAAATTATTTCATCGTGGGGAAATTGGCATGTCCAAGAACCGAAAACTCGAAGACATGTGACATCCACAACCAACACTGGGCCCGCGTGCTGGATAACGGCCTACTCCCTCTCACAGAGAGGAGGCCTGTGTCCCAGTAGTCGGAACATTATCTATAGGCTGTGTTACGGACGACGTAGCTTAAGTTTGATATTGTAAAGTAGATTCATAGATGTTAAGTTTTAAGTATGAAATAAAGACCATTTTCTAGTAGGGCTAGTAAGTAAGATATGTAGTCGATTAGGTTTAGAAAGTTAAGTATGATTTAGAAAGCTAAGATTGTAACAAAGACAATAAGTAACGGTTACATTTAGAACAATAAGCACCTAACGGTTACATTTAGAACAATAAGGTACCTAACGGTTGGTATAACCGTTAGGTACCTAACGGTTACATTTTAGAAAGTACGATTGTGAGGGAGGCGGCGCAGAGCGCGGTCCCAGACAAAGGACAAAGGAACGCTCCGGAATAACGGGTCGCGCACCCCGCCGCCTCCTGCTACCTGCGCTAGAGTATGGCTAGCGCAAATTGTATAAAAAGGGTGGTTTGCTGCACTTTTTTGGTCATTCAACGGACACTCGCCAGTCACTCAACAAGCAGCAAGCCGCCCTGGAAAATAAGTCAAGAAAATAAATCAAGAACCTATGGAAACAAGACACCCCGAAGTTTAATTCAACATCAACAAATATACAGTCCACCCCGACATTCTGGTCCTACGAGCCGGATCGAAATTAAGAAGATCACCGGTTGAAGATTTATTCAAGACATTCTGGTCCTTCGCTCCGGATCGAAATTAAGAAGATCGCCGGTTGAAGATTTGCGAAGATTGAAGATTTATTCAAGACATCAAGTATGAATAAATCAAGCATGAAGACTAGAAGCGTCAGTGCCAAGGAGAACGAGTCGGAATCGGGCTACGACAGTCGACGCCCACACACGTTCGAAGATCCACTTAGGTCGCCGTCGACCATCGCGTCCGCGCTCCAGCGCACTCCGTACAGTGCGCCCGCGGCTGGGGCCGACCCCGCCGCCCCCGCGCTCGCGACCGCACCCCCCGTCACCGCCGCGACGGGGAGAGTTTCGCCGACGACGACAGGTAGCGCGTCCGCCGCGCCGGCTCCTCCGGAAAGTAGAGCCACCGCGACCGCGTTCGACTATGGCGACACAATCGTCACGCCATCCGCGTCGTACTACCCGGCAACGTCTTCCGCACTACGAACCCAGGACTCGGCAAGAACTATGACAGCTGCACGCGACACTTCTGTGAGGAAAACAGCAAGTACGATACGTTCCAGAAGGTCGTATAGCAGTGACGTGGCACGAGTAAAAAAGGCAGAGTACGAGGCACAGAAAAGGATCGCTGCGATAAGGAACGAGCAACTAGAACTGGAAAAGGCGCTCGTCAACAAGCGATTGGAATACGAAGTGTCAGCGATTGAGGCAGAGGCCGACGCCCGCGAAGAGGGCTCGGTGCGCATGAGCGAAGATAGGGTGGACGAATGGCTTTAAAATGTTGACCGAAGTCATCCTCCAGGCGCGGACCGGCTACAGGAAGAGCAGCCACCGCATCCCGCCGCCACGCACACCGCCCCGGAAGCCGCCGCCTACGTCAAACCCACTACGTGCATTAATGCCGCCACACCTGCCAGGAATGACCACCGAAGACAACGATCGGCCTCGCGCTCACCCACCAGAGGGGAGCGACGAGGAATTGAACTATTGGCCGACACGTTGGAAAGGATGATTCAAGTACGCCCGCCGCCACGTCAAGCGACCGAGCTGCCTACGTTTACCGGAGCGGCTATTGAGTGGCTGCCATTCAAAGCAGCGTACGACGACTCATCGAAGCTATGCAAGTTTACTACGGTTGAAAACTTAGCAAGACTGCGCAACTGTATCAAAGGTGAAGCAAGGGAAGCAGTGTCAGCACTCTTATACACAGCGTCTGATCCTCAAACGATCATGAACACACTGGAGCAGTACTACGGGCGGCCGGAGATACTTATGGATCGAGCGATGGAAGACTTAAAGAAGCTACCTCGACTCACAAGTGCGGCCAGTGATTTAAATTCGTTCGCAGTAAAGTTGCAAAACATAGTGTGTGTGCTATCTAAGATGGACGTCCGCGGATACTTATGGAACCCGATGTTAGTGCGTGAAGTGGTTGAGAAGTTGAGCCCGCACGTAAAATCAAGATGGTGCGACTACGCTTCGGAAAATGTAGAACCATCACGTGAACCGGAAGTGATACTGTTATCAAAGTTCCTGATGCGGGAGGCTGACCGAGCTATGAAATACGCCTTTACGAATACGACGCTCGCGCCCGCCTCGAAGAAAGAAATGAAAAGTGCCACACCAGTGAACACAAGGAAGAAACCGGGTCGTGAAGTAGTGTACGCAACGTCTGACAAGCAGGAAGAAAGAAAACAAGAGTGTTTGTGTTGTGACGGTGACCACGAGGTACCTAAATGTGCAAAGTTCCGGAAGATGAACGTCGACGAAAGATGGGATTGGGCGCGCACTAACAAGGTATGTTTCAAGTGTGTAACTAAACGTCATCGACGTGAGCATTGCCGAGCTAAACGTTGTGGCCAAGGGACCTGTAGCCGCCCGCATCACGCGCTGCTACATAAGGAGCCGGCAAAGAGAGAGGCATCGCCGAGCGAAGATACAAACAAAGCGACCGACGCCGAGAACACAAAGCCACAGGAAGCAGTAATGACCGTCTCCGCGCCGAGCAACGTGTCACAGCGTGTATTGTTAAAAATATGTCCGGTGATATTAAAAGGGCCCGGCGGGCAGGTAGCGACGTTCGCCCTGTTAGATGAAGGCTCAACGGTATCGCTCGTCGACGAAGAAATAACACGCCGTCTACACGTAAGCGGGCCGGTCTCGACTCTCAGCATTCAAGGTGTGACCTCACAACAACGTGAAGAATACAGCCAAGCGGTCAAGCTACAGATACGCGGCCAAGACGGTGAACTCCAGGAGCTGCGCGCGCGAACTATGAAAGATCTGAAACTTCATAGTCAGGCAGTGGATAGGTCGACATTAATTAACTATCCACACCTCCGGGACATAGAAAGAGACGCGTTCTACGGAGAAGCCGTACCGAAGGTACTGATAGGTGCAGACAATTGGCACCTGATAGTTACACGTGAACTACGCATGGGCGGGAAGAATGAACCCGCGGCCTCCTACACTCAACTGGGATGGGTAATCCACGGGACCGCGCCGCGCGCCACGCTGAAGAAACAAGCAGGACAAGTTGTGCTACACTTATACGACGTGTCTGCAGCGAAGCAGACAGATGATGTACGTCGTGTGGAAGAATTAATGAAGTCGCACTTCAAGATTGATGCACTGGGAGTTTCGTTGGCGAAGAAGATTAAACCAGAAGATCAGAAGGCGATCGACGTAGTTCACAGCACCATGAAAAAAGTCTGTGATCATTTCGAAGTCGGGTTACCATGGCGTGATGAAAATGCTGCGATGCCCAACAACTACAGCTGCGCCTTAAGAAGATTAAAGACTATCGAGAGGAAGATGGATTCATCACCGAGCTTCGCGGAACAATACAGCGCAATGGTCAAGAATCTACTTGACAAAGGATACGCCCAGGAATGCGACGGGACAGAAGATACAAGTAAGAAGGCGTGGTAACTGCCGCACTTTCCCGTCGTGAACCCAAATAAGCCGGGCAAGATGCGCCTAGTATTCGACGCCGCACATCAATACAGTGGAGTGTGCCTGAACGACTGCCTACTGGAAGGACCTGACCTTCTGAACTCATTACCCGGGATCCTGTTCCGGTTCAGAGAGCGCCCGGTAGCCATCACGGCGGACATTCAAGAAATGTTTCTCCAGGTCAAGATAAGAAACCAGGACCAAGCTGCGCAGATGTTTCTCTGGCGGGGGGAGGAACGAAATAAACCCCCGAAGAAGTATAAGATGACTTCAATGATCTTCGGAGCATCGTGTTCGCCTTTCATCGCGCATTCAGTCCGAGACGCCAACGCAAGACTGTACGCAGCACAGTACCCTAACGCCGTGCGAGCTATAACGTCAAGCCACTACATGGACGACTACGTGGACAGCGTCGCGACTGAGGAGGAGGCGATCGATACGGCACGTGAAATTATGAAGATACATCAGAACGCGCACTTTAATTTGAGAGGTTGGTGCTCCAACAAGCCCAACGTGTTGAGGAACATTACACCGGAGAAGCGGGCACACAATACTGAAGTACGATTCGGACAAAAGGAACAAAACACAGACAAAATATTAGGCTTACTGTGGCAGACCGGCTCAGACGAGCTAGGCTTCAACACGGGACTAAGTCGGCTGTCACCTGAAGTAAGGACTAGGGACAGAGCGCCGACGAAACGGGAAGCCCTAGGAGCGGACGCCAAACTACGAGCGGCGTACAAAGAGTGGACAAAGGGCTTCGTTCACTTTGGGCTAGAACACCGAATGAAATGGAAATTCATCCCGCCTGGAGCGCCGCATATGGGGGGAGCGTGGGAGCGATTAGTGCGCTCTGTTAAGACGGCGTTGGGGGCGACTCTGCATCAGAAGGCGCTGAAGGAAGAAGTGCTGCTGACGCTGCTGACAGAGGCCGAGCACTCCATAAACTCTCGGCCTCTGACCCATGTCTCTGTTGATCCTAAGGATCCGGAGGCCCTCACACCTAACCACTTCCTCATTAGAGCTTCCTCAGGCCTTCCCCACACTGGGCCTTGTGAGGAGGCAAGCCGCAAGCAGTGGAGAGCCGCCCAAGCGCTCGCCGACCATTTCTGGCGGCGCTGGGTGGATGAGTACCTGCCTACGCTGGTACCCCGAGGGGCGTCAGATGACCAACGACGTCCCCTTCAAGTCGGCAGCCTGGTCGTCATCGTCGACTCATCACTTCCGAGGGGCACATGGCCTCGAGGCGTCGTGGAAGCAGTCTACAGCGGCCCAGACGGCAAGGTGCGGTCAGCCGACGTGAGAACAACAGCGGGCATCCTGCGACGTCCAGTTACGAAGCTCGCCGTCCTCTGCGTGGAAGATTAGGCTACGGTAGCCCTGCGCCGGGGGGAGGATGTTACGGACGACGTAGCTTAAGTTTGATATTGTAAAGTAGATTCATAGATGTTAAGTTTTAAGTATGAAATAAAGACCATTTTCTAGTAGGGCTAGTAAGTAAGATATGTAGTCGATTAGGTTTAGAAAGTTAAGTATGATTTAGAAAGCTAAGATTGTAACAAAGACAATAAGTAACGGTTACATTTAGAACAATAAGCACCTAACGGTTACATTTAGAACAATAAGGTACCTAACGGTTGGTATAACCGTTAGGTACCTAACGGTTACATTTTAGAAAGTACGATTGTGAGGGAGGCGGCGCAGAGCGCGGTCCCAGACAAAGGACAAAGGAACGCTCCGGAATAACGGGTCGCGCACCCCGCCGCCTCCTGCTACCTGCGCTAGAGTATGGCTAGCGCAAATTGTATAAAAAGGGTGGTTTGCTGCACTTTTTTGGTCATTCAACGGACACTCGCCAGTCACTCAACAAGCAGCAAGCCGCCCTGGAAAATAAGTCAAGAAAATAAATCAAGAACCTATGGAAACAAGACACCCCGAAGTTTAATTCAACATCAACAAATATACAGTCCACCCCGACAGGCTGATTATGCTATAACTACCTACACACATACATAATCAGCCTATAACGTTCCCACCATACCTATATATATGCTATAACTAGTAGATAAATAATAAAAATAATAATATATTTTAACTATGCAATAGTACCCAAATGCATGAATACCTTAGACGACAGTATTTCAACCACTTGTCTATCTCGCGTCATATATGGTAGTTTATACAATCTTGTACGGAACACAGATAAGTCCATCCAATGCAAAGGACATAATGCATATTCAACTAATTAATTAACTACTGACCAAACCACTCAATAAAATTATAGCAGCTAACTATGAAATAATAATACTAACTTAGATAAAAGTTTGCAAGCCAAACTTTAGTCGGACTTTTAATTAGCTGCAGTAAAATGACAGCTTATGTGTTATTTAAATGACTGAAATTGGCGTCTTTTTGTTTTTTCGCGGCCTTCAACCAAATCTTGTTTTTCTAGTACAGAATAGTGTAACAAACGAAACTTATTTGACATGCTTAACTCCTAAACTCGGTCCGAAATGAGTTATTATGAAGTATCATTTTACTGCAGCTATTTAAAAGTCAGACTGTAACAACAAACGCAGCAGAACGGAATATAATTAGTTATGTTTTTAATTATTAAAAACGTAGCTAGCTTATTTTCATATCGTTATTTTCTTTTCCCGGGGCTTGTTAATTGAACATTTTAATTTAGCTCGATCAAATTATGCTGGCACTCCGGTAAATATTAAAATAGCTGCTTAAAAGTTGTGGTTTACAAGAGAATAGCTGCATAATGTTATGCTGTTTTATATCGAGTAAGCTAATTCTGTCAGAATGAATTAAAATCTACTATGAATTAACTATCGGGGCTCGGCGTACTTTTCGCTTAAAAATCAGATTCATGAATGAAGTTTCAGAACGACTTTCAGCAATTAAAGGCGTCGATGACTAGATAAAATATGATTGTGAGGGTAGTCTGAAATCGACAAAGCGAGCAAGGAGAATGCCTGGTGTTTATTGCTTGTTTTTTTAGTAAGAGACCTTTATAAAGTAGGACTTGGTATATAGATTTTCTATATACATCAGATACCTATTAAATCATCATCATTCTCCTGCCCTAAACCCAATTTATTTGGGATCAACTCAAAATTTTTTTTCTTCCATACTTCTCTATTAGTCGCCATCGCAGTAGTCACCCCTTTTCTAACCATATCATCATTCACACAGTCCATACATCGTTTCTTTGGTCTTCCTCTACTCTTATAGCCTGATACCTATTAAATAACTAGTAATATTTTCATACACACACGACTCATATAAAACCATGTTCTAGCATATAAAATGTATAGGAATAGAAAGAGTTTCTGACCAAAATAGTCTCCTATAACTTCTGTGGTAACGGAATATTCAAGTTACCCAATAAAGGTTCCTACAAACAGGCGCGACACGCGATATAATCGCGCGCGACCCAAAGGCACCGCTCGTTGCTAGACTTGCGGTGCATTTGTGTCGCGCGCGATTTTATCGCGTGTCGCGCCTGTTTGTAGGAACCTTAACAATTAAAAAGCGTTCTCTTTAAATTACTTAAGCCACAAGAAAGGAATCATTTTACATCCAAAGGACATCATTCAAATGTTGAACATTTTATACCCAAAAATTAAGTGTCAGCTAGAAAAAAAGTACTATTTTCATATTATGGAAAATAACATTTTGAGCATTTTTTACTCTTCAGCGAAAGTCTAAAATTAACCGGCGGTTGCTATTTGAGATTGAAAATGCCGAAAATCATATTTTTATCACAAGTACTTTTAAGCTAAGCAGAACATTAAAAAAATACCAACTTTTAATTCAATTAAAAGTTAGTTTAACATCCTGAACATATTTTAACTGTATAAAACTAGTTATTAAAATACGATTTTTGGAATTTTAAATCTCAAATAGCAGCCGGAGGGTTAATGGTAGACTTTCGTTGAAATAGTAAAAAATACTCAAGAGATCAATTCCCATATACAAGACAGCAGTACTTTTTTATCTGGGTACTTTAATTTTTGGGTACGAAATGAACGATGTCCTTTCATCTTGTCAGAATCGGTATAGGGGCATTTATATAACCACCAAGCAATAAGTCTTCTGGAAGCATCTATAAATTTATTTTCAATAAAAAGCTCTTGGATAGTAGGGGTTCCGCATCCCAAGGGTGCCAACGGGACCCTGTTACTCGTACTAAGGCTCCGCTGTCCGTCCGTCTGTCACAGGGCTGTATCTTTTGAGCCGTAATAAGTAGACACTTGAAATTTCTTTTTTTAGTAGTGTGTACTATTATGACCGCTATAACAGAATAAAAAATTAAAGCATTTTTTTTTATACAAAAAAAAAGTATTGTACGGTGGTACGGAATCCTTCGTCTGCGAGTCCGACCCGCACTTGGCCGCTTTTCATATAAGATTAAAAGGAGTTTTGGCAGCAAAATCTTGGCTAAGATTTACGAGAGATTCCATCGAATTGGAAACCGTTTCGGTAAGGATCGCGGATCATTTTTCAATAATCTCCGGATTTCGGAGCGCCAGGTGCTCGGTGTTGGGTAGCTTGTAGCATTGGCGAAAATTATTTTTGGTTGTATCTAGTGTTTATTTACCTAATATTTTTTACGTCATTTTATTTGACTTATTCCGATATTCCCATGAGATCGACACTTCATACCACCACACATACACAATTCACACCATAAAATTGTATCTTTGTCATCGGAAATAAATACATTTGCAGAGTTTCTAGTTTCAAATGGATACAACCACTAGAAGAGGGCGAAATATAGATTCGTATATTATCGTACAGACACAAAGTTAGGTACAAAATTAGCTGTCAATCATTGATGCTAATAATAGATATACATACAGGCGATTAGGTTATCACATTAAACAGTACAGCGGTTATTACAAGTTGTTAAAATAATAAAATAATCAATTTTACTAAAAATAGGAAACTGATTTTTTTCAAATTAAATAAATAGCTTGAAAAATAGACACGACATAAACCACCCTTGATAATAAGGCACTAGAAACGCTTGGGGCGCGTGGGGTTACCAAATAATCATAAATTAAGTTTAATGTTGATAAATACTCAAACGAAAAAAAGGTCTCACGGCTAGAATGTTAATTGTTATTAATTATTTTTATTACAGCACTGCTTTACTGCACATAAGTCACGCTTTTCTGTGACTTAAGTAGTCCTTTTTTACACAGAAAAGCGTGACTTAAGTGCGGGTTTAGGCCACAAGAGATATAAAATAGTACTTATACGATGAGTGAAATTAAGTAGCGAGGGTGCTAAACGCCGAGCTCTAACTACATCGTAATGTATATAATAGTACATTACGATGTAGTTAGTTTACATGTATATGTATACCAAATGTATAAAATAAAGTAGAATACGTGGTTTCAATTAATGTAATAACCTAGTCACGACACTGTATACGTTTCATTTACCACAAATTTAATATTATTATTATTATCTATAATTATGATACTTGCTGGAAGTGTTCACTAAGTAATTGTTTATCAACATAAATCTTAAGGACAATAGTAGCTCACTGGAGCAAGTGTAATTCAAATAAATGCGGTTCATTGACCCCGAAGGTTTGACAAGACTATTCATTAGAGGATGAACAATATTTTGAATGTAGGTACCTTTAAGGCTCCTACAAACAGGCGCGACACGCGATATAATCGCGTGCGACACAAAGGCACCGCTCGTTGCGCGACTTGCGGTGCCTTTGCGATTTTATCGCGTGTCGCGCCTGTTTGAAAGAGCCTTTATTTATTATTATTTATTAAAACTTTATGCACAAGGAAAAGAAATACTGTACAAAGGCGGACTTAATGCCTGAGGCATTTTCTACCAGTCAACCTTAGGGTGGTGCAGAGACAAAACATGGCAGGTGCAACACACGGGATAAATAGCTAGGAAATGACTACTTATAAAATACAAGAATAAATACTAATACATAGATATATAGATACATACATACATATAAACAAAATGAACTGTGAGGAGAAAAAAAAATATCGGTAGAGGAGAAAACGAAACCAGCAAATCAGCGCTGAGATGCTACAGCCAACTTTTGACGGATATGTTCACGTGCCTATATTCATTAGTAATCTGTGCCTGCTAATGCCTATATTTTATACTTGTAATTCTTTTTGAAAGAAACAAGCTGCACCTCGCGGTTTCACCCGCATAAATCTCGATTCCGTAGGAATATCAGTTAGCCCGTTTTGTTTTACGTTCTTAGCTTCATTAGCTTTATCATCATCTACCTGGCATTTTCTCAACTACGTTGCGGTCGGCTCCCAGTCTAACCGGATGAAGTTGAATACCAGCATTTTAAATGGAGCGGCTGTGTAACTGGCTAACACGATAGGTACCTACTACTAGGTAAGATTGTATTGTATTAAGTATTCAATGTAAAACATTATTTTTAAATTCACTGTACTGTAAAAGCACCTTTAGAATATTTTAATTAATTCGGAGAACACTGCCATAGAATGTTTGTAATTATCGAAAACTTTTTTGGAATTTGTACAGAAAAATCCTTTTACAAAAAATAAATATTTAGCTAACACGGGGGGTGACAGCAAACAGAACACAGATTGTGATAAGCGATTAAAATTCTCGTATTTTCTTTGCTTACAAACGTAGGTAATTACCAGAAACAATGCTTTAAGAAAGTGAGCTTTAGTTTCTTTGTACACGGCACTGTTTGTTTACGGTACGGCGTAAAAACCGCGCCGTAAAAAAAACGTGTCCATCCACAAGCTTCCATAGTGATCCATACAACACTGTATATGGCGAATAAACAGTAGTTGTTTCACGGCAAGAAAAAAGTGTGTGTACAAAAGGGCCATATTATGCTTGTGATATTTATTCAGTAAAGTCACAGAACAGAAAAAACTGTTCTGTAACTAAAGTTCACTTAGAATCACCACTATAGTAAGTCGAGCGTCGTGAATTCACGCATCAACACTGTTCGAATTTCAATGTGACGTTGACAAAAAAGTTCTGTTTAAATAATGACCTATTTCACCTTCAATCATCTGTGAGGTTTATAATTTTTATAATAGTTTAAAATATAATAATATATCAAGACTCCTAAATCAACTAGGCTTATACCTATGTAGAGAAAAATATATTCTCTTTATGCGCCAGCACATCAAGCCACTACAATCTGTCAAATTCCAATTTAGATTTTCAACTTTATCGCTAAATCATAAGGTTTAAAGTTGATTAGGAAAATTAGACAGTTTCGGGTAGCTTGATATGCTGGCGTCTGTACAAAGACACGACTAACTTGACCTATGGCGAAAAGCCAGGCCCTTTGTACACACGTTTTTTCTTGCTGTGAAAAACTACGGTTTATTCGCCGTGTGTAGGCACGGTCAGTGTTGTATGGATCACATTGGAAGCTTGTTGACGGACATGTTTTTTCTACGGCGTGGTATATACGCCATACCGCAAATAAATCATGCCGTGTACAAACGGCTTTAATATATAAATACACACACTATTTTGGCCTTCTACGTGCATTAAAAACACAAGCTGATATCAATTCGTCTGCGAGAGCTCGTAATAGAAGAGTATTTAACTACATACTCAAATGAAACTTGAATTGATTGCAGTAAAAAGAAATGTTTTCAACACACATAGATGAACGGTTTTCATCCACAAACAAACAAACCAGAATAGCAAGTTGAAAGCGGGTGCGCTGAAAAACTACCAATTACTCAAGCCTTTAGCTTTCTACCGTGTTTGCCTACACTAGATCAGATAGGGAAGATCGAAATAAGCTATGATTTTCAGCTTTGACTAAAGCTGAAATTCATAGCTTATTTCAACCGCACTGCGTTTTCACTAATACCTACTTTCTGAAAACCTAATCAAGAGTCTGATTACTTTTTCTGATGGGTTGGTAAAAATACAGGCCAATGATTTGAGACATATGTAAGTGACTCGATGTTACTACTTACTTGCCAACATAGAAAGGTTACCTTCTACCTTTATTTTTTTTTGCGGATTCGAAATCATTAAATGACCCCTCCCGCTCTGGGTGGAGCGGAAGGGAGTTTCTCTTACTGACTAAAACCCACCCGTGTTCCTTCCTTAGTTAGGCCTTTATGTTCCGGGAAAGCGGCAACCCTTTGGGACAATCCCGCTGACCCGGCAGGCTTCGACCCTAGCTAGGGCCCCTCCTCGGCCGGGAGTCGTCACGCGGCTCCCAACGCCCGAAGCGTCTCCCGCGGCGGCTGGGACGGGAGGCTCTCTCCCTAAGCCGTCCCGCCACCTCCTTTGCTAGCATGACTGCTTCGCAGAAGGAGGTGACTGCCTCCCACTCCCTCTCGCCCCGGACCATGGCTTGCATCAGGGCCGGACGCGAGAGGTCACCTTCTACCTTCACATGTAAGTTCTTCTAACTGAACAGACAGCTGTGCTGCTAGGGAGTTTGTTGCGCCACTTCTTCTTCCCAGCTACAGCACTAGGAAGTTGGGAAGAGCTTGTCTTATGTAACTTTTACGTCCAAAATATGCTGATTCTCAGCCTAGTTTGTATAAATGAATTTAGATTTTGGGACCTAATTCAGTCTATTTCTCTATTCTTTGGTCTTCTACACCCACTTGCAAAACAATATGATTAATATTGTAACCGGATCCAAATTCATGGCTTCTAACTTTGAAACTTCTGTACCATTGATTGTTTCATTCGTTTCGGTATCAAATTCTGACGGACTTTTTAATAGAATATCTGAGAATTCAATTAAGAAAAGACATGTTGTTTATAGAGTTTTGTGGTTTCGCGAATTTAGTTCTACGAGTGTTTCGTCAATACTCGAAGTTTCTACAAATTAAAGTTTGGTTTTCATGAGTGGATTGGTTGTCACCCTTGCTACCTTAATTTGATCTTAGTGTACTAAGGCCATGTCCATTTATTTCAATAGATCCACACCCAAATTACGTACTATCAATCACAATCTGAATAATTTTGAAGGATATTGCTAATCCATAGCTTCATATGTTTGAAAAATGTGTCTGCTCAACAACGTAAATAACGCAATGAATGTTGTTGAACTGTCAAAATGAAAGCCATTGCTACTGTTAGTGTGTTACGCATTTACCCCGCCGGTTTTAGAATTTATGTGAACCGGATCCGAACCTCGTCCTTATGTCTGGGTACTTGTAATAATTTGTAGCATTATTAAAGTAAAAATGCCTAGAAGGTATCATCGTCTGCCCTTGTCCAAGTGACTTGGGGTCGGCGCAACGTTTTCTTCACCTGTCAACACAGTTTTTTTTTGTTATTTTGTCAATCAGAAATCTACTAAAAGGTGATTTTATTAACAAATATTTAGGACTATATCATAGCGTAGTTTTTCTGTAGTTTCTGCCTAACCTAATGGGAAGAAGGCATGAGTTTATGTCATCACCATTCGTCATCATTCTCCTGCTGACCTTCTTTCCCAATTTATTCTGGATTGGCGCAACATGTGCACTCATTATTAGTCGTCATCCTGGTAGTCACCCCCGTTTTTAACAACCGTCATTCACACAGTCCATCCATCGTTTAGGTCTACAGACATTAAAAAAAAAATACAAAAAAAAATACACATAATATACAACAATATAATAATAATATAATAATATACATTATATACATATAATATTTAGAACAAGTACTATAAATAGGGTAGGTCCAATGGTCATAGGTACTTTACTACCTTGCTCCCCCACATGAAACCTTCTTGAATCCACTCCCCAATATTCCGACGAATTTCCGAATAGACTATCTACTAAAGGTAGTATGTAAAGTGACAGTAAGGAAAACCATAAAGCCGATGGTACACAGAATATATTGTCGAAGCAGCAAGAAAACAATGAACGGATTGATAAAGGACCAGACGGGGTGGTGTGCGGAACGCTGGGAACCATATAGCTTGATGGACATTGATTAATACGCCTACACAGATTGACTATAGATTGAGATTCTGTAGGCAATGTGCAGATTTTCAATGTCTTGGAGTTGTTTTGGCTAAGAAATAATTAATTTGAGGGAATCTATTAAGAAAGAAATAAAGAAAAATATTTTATTTGGGACACGCATAGGAAATAACTTTCTAAGGAAGGTACTTTCTTGATTCATCCTTTTCAGTAGTCGGATTTTAGTTTTTAAACTTTTTTTTTTTATTTAATTATTTTGGAGCTTATTTCAGTAATATCAAATGCTAATTAAGCCCTTTCATTTGATACCCCCACAAGACACCATCTCAAAATATTTATTTTTAAATTCATTACTTTATGTCCTCTAGAAGGCGCCATTTGATTTAGTGTGACGTCACATAGCCTATAACTACCGGACGGTCAAAACGCTTCTAACAATACCTCATTTGTCCAATTATTATAAGTACTTTGGATGTTATGAGGGAACAGATGAACATACATACATACCGGTCAAAATTAGTACCCTCCTTTTTGCTTCGCCGTAGTCGGGTAAAAAGGAGTATTCAAAACTAACAAAATTACATTGAACACGACCAAAAAAATAAACAAGCGAAAAAAACCTATGCGAGGCCAAAAAAGGCCCTATCTCAGCATAATGCTGCGATATTTAGAACTTAAATACGTCAGGGCAAAGGTCTCCCTAGCCTCCTATTAGGTTTCTATCCAGAATAACAATATTTCAATGAAATATTGTAATGCATCACTTATAGAAATTTTTGGTATTTCACTTTATAGGTAAAAGATTTCAAGGTTTAGGAAATTCGTCTTTTGTGGAGTTTTCCTTCATTCTGTAAAATTAATTAAAAATTAATTTAAAAAAATAATTACTCAATAACGGCTTCCACGAAGTTTTGAACATTTTTACTCGTTCCAACTTTAAACATTTGAGTTTTTTCCGAGTGCCTTGTTTGCACGTAAAAAATATAACAGAAGGTTATCTTAGTATAAATTTTTCTTCGTACCAAGCAATATTTCTTAGAAAATATGTAAAAAAGAAGCGCGATTCCATCAAAGTAAAGTGACTACCCTTGTCACCGTGAGAGAAAACGACAAATACTTCCGTGGCTGATATCAGCTGAAAGATCTTTTAGTGTAACATTCAGAGTCAATTGATGGACTGACGTGTATTTAGGCACTCACTATCATGTGGGTACAGATTAGAGTTGATATTCGTTTGAAGGCACCGAGGTATTTGTAAAGACGCTTTTTCTACAACTTAATACAACAACAGCTACTGAAATATTGTCACCGCAACATTGTTGCTGCTGCGGCACGGCTCGCTTCGCCTGTTTGCGCGCGTTGGTCACAGTACTGACATAACCTAACCCATATTTTGGTAGCTTAGTTAGATACTACGACCAACTTCTTATGGTCAAGGTTGGGGTCAATCGGGGTTAAGCGGTCGGGATCGAGTTGTCCTGGGATTGAATTGTCACGGGGTCGAGTTGTCTCGGGACGAGTTGTCATGATACCGATTTGGGGATACAATCAATCAATATTTTAATTTTAATAATTTTTTTTTCTTATGTATCTACAGAAAATAAATGGATTAATTGAAAAAGGTACATTACAGAACGCAGTTTGTATTTTTGCATATCGCACCTTTAAAGTAAAACCGTTACTAAACGAAATTATAAAATTTTACCTGGAAATTTTTTCCTGTAAAATTTTATAATTTCGTTTAGTAACGGTTTTACTTTAAAGGTGCGATACATACTTAGGTCCTTTGTACACACAATTCGCACCTTTAAAGTAAAACCGTTACTAAACGAAATTATAAAATTTTACCTGTAAATTTTTTCCTGTAAAATTTTATAATTTCGTTTAGTAACGGTTTTACTTTAAAGGTGCGATATGTACTACGTATGGTACCCATATTATGTGTCGTATCTATGTAAGTACTTTACTTTTACTAATTATGTGCGTCTTTTGAAATCCATACTAATATTATAAATGCGAAAGTGTGTCTGTCTGTTACCTCTTCACGCTTAAACCGCTGAACCGATTTAGATGAAATTTGGTGTAGAGATAGTTTGAGTCCCGGGAAAGGACATAGGATACTTTTTATCCCGATATTCCCACGGGATCGATACTCGGGCGGGTGAAACTGCGGGGCGCTGCTAGTAAATACATATAATGTCATTCTTTTTCTTAAAGGAAACGGTAATAAAGCTACTACAGGTTGGAAGGAATTAGAGCTTGAACAAAGTTTTGTGGTCAACAGAATTTAGAGTTACACTATTTCTTACTTTGTTTAAGCCCCTCGTTGCGGACACAGCTGCATCTTGCAAAAAACTGTTGGCTCCGGATATCTATGGTTGGCTCCGAGCATAGATATCCGGCTCCGAGCTTAAACTGCAAAAGATTGTACAAAAAGTCTGTGACGGTAAATTGTGGTGCACCGCATACCGCAGGAGTGTCCAGCGACGGGGAGGAATGGTCTTTAGATTGTTAACTTACCTTCTAGGGTTCTATAATAGGACATTATTTTTTGTAGGATTGATTATTATAAGTAATCTAGTGTCTGAAGGTCAAAGCTGTCGAGTCTCGTTACAACTTCTAAAACGGGCCACGGTAATTTTAAAGTAATTAGGAGAGATACCTTCAACATAATGAAGTTTAAATCTAATTTCTCTTTGATGGGTTTATGTATAAGTGAACTACGGAAAAGTTCGTATTAACAACCACTATGTAACTTAATCATTTGACAGAAATTCCATATTTAATCCTGTTAGTCCTAATATGTCGTTCTCACAACGGCCCATTTTTTTATATTTTTTTTGCAAAATTATCAAATAACTTCTCCCACTCTGGGCGAGGGCGAGGGCGTGTCAGATTTTTACTGACTAAAACCCACCCGTGTGCCTTCAGTTGCCTGTGCCAGGGCCCACGGTATCTCTTTCGACCAACCAGCAACCCTGGCAGGCATCGGCCCTAGCTGACCCCGTCAGTTAGTGCTGACATCTATCTAAGGCGCGCGTGGAACACAACGCGTCGTCGACCCGGGCCTGATCCTTACCGAACGGTGAGCTGCCCATTGCTTGCCGTCCGCAAGCCCGCGCCTACGGTGGCCGGGAATCGACTGTCGGTTCCCGACGCCGAGGGCGTCTTCTGCAGCGACTAGGGGCGTGAGGACGCAAAGATTACCTCTCCCTCACGCGTTCCAACTTCTCCTTTGCGAGCATTACTGCTTCTGTCCTCCGGGCGATCCACACAATGGTGACACCCGGGCGTTTCCTCCCGCCTTATACGGAACAGGAACCTCCTGAAGCAGCCATGTCCGGTGAGGACCTGCGATAGGCGGAAGGTGAGTACGCCATGGCGCCTCTCCCGCCACTCCTCAGAGAGGAGACTTATCGCCGCAATTAGCGTGCCCCCACAATGATCCCTTAGGTAGGTACTCGGTTTGCTCGGTGGGCCTACATTTCACGAACGGGCGGAGTACACGTAACGTAAATTTGAACGATTTTAAAATTGAAAATACTCCTTTACCAAAATACTAAAGGATAGTAGTATTTTCCATTCAATAATCATTCGAATCAACCTCGTGGCTAAGTAACAACTGCCGCACGGGTCGATCGATCAGGTCAACCTACGCTTGCCGCGGTCGGTCCGTGGATGGGTGACCATCTTTACAAACAAAGACCTCTCCGTGTCTCGGAAAACACGTTAAGCTGTTGCTGCCCTGTCCGTCGTGGATCTTTGACAGTCGTTACGGGTCGTCAGAAGCCTGAAAGTCGGACAACCAGTTTTATCAAGAGGTATCATGTAACCCAGCAACTGGGTTGTGGAGGTCAGATAGGCAGTCGCTACACGTGAAATACTGGTATCTAGTTAGACTGGAAGCCGACCCCAAAAATATTTGGAAAAGGCGAATGGCGAATTTACGTTACGTTTACGTCTCGTATTCGTGTTAGAGCGTCGGATTGAACTGGTCACCCTTTGTTAACCCTCACTGTTCAGGGTCGCAGGGTCGCAGTAAAGAGTTCAGTCCAACAAGCTACTCTCTCTGTACACGTGATTATTTCAACTTGACCATCAAGGGTCACGAGCATAAATAACTTACAGTTACGCAAGATTCAAAAGGGATTTTCTCCTAAAGTATTGATACATAGTTTATGGTAGTAACATCATATACCATAAACTAAGTATTTTCGAAACCATACTATTATGGAAAAAGTATTTTCTCAAAGTTACAATTTTTATTTCACGAGAAAAACACCTTTCATTTTTGCGTACTCTCAGGTGTATGCTCAGTAATGTACAGTCAACAAAAGAGATAAGTATGCGGGATCGTCGGATATAGTTGAAGTTTAGTAAGAAACCGATGGATGTTTTCCAATAAAATTTTATTTTATTAACCCCCCGTCTGTCTGAAAACGTCTGAAAACAAACAGCTCGTTTATCAAATTAAATTTCTGTCGACAACATCCATCAGTTTCTTACTAAACTTGAACTATATCCGACGATCCTGTATCTCTTTTGTTGACTGTACATACCAAATGTTGTACGCTATTTAAAGCCCATTCGGGCAGAGCATGCGGTGCCCCACTGAGTGGCTCTAAAGCTTGACTGCGTACTGTACGTACGAGTACCTACATATTAAACCACAAGACTGTATGTACCTTGGGTCAGTTTGCCTACAACCTCGGAAGACGTAGGCTTCGGGTATTTTAGGATAAGATAATGAATCTTTTGGATAAACTTAAGTTAATGATACTAATATAAATGTTGCATGCCGAATGGTGAAATATGGCTCAGCTTTAATGTATTTTAACACCTATTATGTACTACCCATATTTGCAAAATAAATGTCTATTCTATTCTTTTATAGATAAAGACATTAATTTATTCGTCGGATATGGTAGGTACAAAGTTGGTATATATGAATAAGTTCAGGACATCCGCCGCTTTTAAGAATATTTACAATGTGAACCTAATGTAGGTACACGTGGTCGTGGGTATAAAACCTAACTTATATACTACATAAACTCTAATAAACAATACAAAACACTTATACTATGGACATTTATAAGTACTCTAATACACAATATATAATAATAACACAACAATAAGAACTATTCCATTATACAACTAAATAAATCTACCTTATTATTAAAAAAATATTATTTAACCATAAAATCAAAAAAAATATTTTAATGTGTAAAAAATATTTTGTAAAAACATTTTTTTTTCAATCAACTTTTGGAATATGGTTATATATTTTACTGTACAGTCAACAAAAGAGATAAGTATGCAAGATCGTCGGATATAGTTGAAGTTTAGTAAGAAACCGATGGATGTTGTCGACTGAAATATAATTTGATAAATGCGCTGTTTGTTTCCTATTAATAAAAAATAAAAATAAAGTTATTAGTCAAAATATCGATTTTGACTACTTCAATGCAATCCTTGGCGTAAGATTATGTTCAGCGGTGGACATCTGACGTCTATTCTCGTTTCGTGTCGTTGTCGTCTGGCTGGGTTGGACGTCGACCGAAATTATCATGATTAATTTATGATTTTGCTGAACTTTCTCCTCTGTTTTATGTCTTTTTTGTCTTTAACTTTTTAATGCAGAGCTTGTCTCATTCTTGCTATAACTGTTCAACGTCACTTTGTATAAACTCCGACAAGCTTCATTGTGTAGTGAAACACAAGTCCTCCTCTGTCTTACTTAATTTGCGTCTCTCACGTTAGTAAGAAACCTGATATTTTGAGTAGGTTTCATTATAATGTGGTAATTACTACCATAACTCACGACAACATTTACATTAAACCTTTATTTTAATCATTTTTATACCCAAAAGTGGCTAAACAAAGCCACATAATTCTTACATAGAGCGAGTACATGCCTTAATAATTATGATCCTAATCTTTTTATGAGGCTATATTAGGCCGGGTACAGACTGGTGGTCTTCCCACACCTTCTTTAAACATTCTCTGTGTGACCTCGGTATAATTTTGCGTATACTTCTAAGACAAAAGTCGAGTTCAGGAATGCCGTGAGCAAATTATTTACGACCGTCCTTGTGTTTAATAATTTTTTGGCAACATTTTTGGTATACGTGACCCCAAAGTTTGCTATCTGTCTCGACTAACAATGACATGATTCTAGTTATAAAAGCGTTTTATAAGTATTTTTATTAAAATTTAAGTTATTCATCGAACACTTTTAATCTTATTTATTTATTTAACGTTTTATGCACACACACATAGACAGTCCAGAAGAAAGGAACAGACAAATACACACAAAGGCTTACCTATTTCTAAAGAAATTCTTCTACTTACTGCTTACTGCTGCTGCTTACTTGGTGTCGAGGTAGGTATTGATATAACTTAAGACAGAAAGTGTCTCCATTATCATAAGTCTCATTTTCTAGTAAAATCATAAGCACTATTATTTCCCCACATAAAACTTAGTAACGTGTGCCCGAACCAGAATAACGCACGTTTTATTATTCTTTCATCACAAAAATGAATGTGAAACCAACAAATAAATAAAATGGAACGTGTACACACTGTTTGTATTTTCATTATGAAAGAAAAGCATTCAACGAAATGAATAATTCATCGACTGGGGAACGAGATTGTTTCATCATTTTCGATAACATGCATCCATGAAAAACAAAAGAACTACTAGGTACTGACCTTCACATTCTAAACCGAACCTCGGGGTACCCTTTGCTCGCTCTTGCCTCCTATGTCGACTTAGCCCCGCTTCGCGGGGCTCCTATTTCTGTGTAAAGGGTTTAAAGTTAATGTGATGAAAGAAATACTGAGTTACAGTGTCACGTGTATGAATGAACATTTAATTTATTTTATTTATAAGTAGTAAAAATCTGTTGAGTTTACCTTGGACATAACTGTCATCGGTGAATGAAAACATCGTGAGGAAAGGTAGACATATAAATCTTTATTAAATAGATACTCGTACCTACTAATAATAAAACTGAAGAGTTTGTTTGTTTCTTTGATCGCACTAATCTCTGGAGCTAGCAGTCGGATTTGAAAAAAAATTGATAAAACATATTTCCCAATTATTGAGAAAGGTTATAGGTTATTTAACATCACGCTACGACCTTTAAGAGTCGAGCAAAATGAAAAAAAGACAGAAAGAACGCAAGGCGAAAACGAAGTAAGTAATAGCACGTGCGAGCGATGAGATGCAACGCGATGGCTCGTGTGGAGAGTTGCTCGTGTGCAAAGTTGCGGGTAGAAGTAATTTCATATGAGACTGAAATCGTCAACCCCTCTTTAGCAACGCTTGCACAATGCTCAATCAATGCTCGTGCCGTATAAGAAGCGGCTTTGCCCTGAGCTGAGTATGGTATTAGGTATATTTATTTAAATCAGTTGTTTTGGTGACTTACAGCCTCAATGAAAGAAAAAAAACAGGAAAACACTATTCCAAAAAAAAATATATAAAATAAGTTGACAATACAATAACTATGTTACCGGCCAAACCTGATTTTAGGATGAACTAGTTTCGCCTAGGCCAAACCAGTTCTCCCTCGCTCTTGCATCTTATGTCGACGGAGCCCCGCTTCGCAGGGCTCCTATTTCTGTGTAAAGGGTTTAGAGTAACCACCAAACCTAACCTCGGGCTGCCCTTTGCTCGCTCTTGCATCCTACGTCGCTTGTCGAACTGGTTTGGCTTAGGCGAAACCAGTTCATCCTAAAATCGGGTTTGGCCGGTAACATATACAATGGCCCGACAAAAATCGTCGGGCCCGCCAGGCACAAAACCCGTCTGGTCGGAGGATCCTCCCTTTTCTATGGAGGATGAGTGAACTTCACAACCTGTTCCTCATACCTCTATAACATTATGACCACCAATATTTTCATGAAATGGATTACAGCTACAGGGTTTTACTCACGTGCATATTATGGCTTCAGCAGTGGTGGCCCAGAGGTAACGGTCCCGACTTACGAGATGTACCTAGGTCGTGGGTTAAAATCCAAGCAGGCACTTTACTTTGAGTAAATAATTTCATCACCGCTGCTCTCAAAACGGCGATGGAAAATATCGTGAGGAAACCGGCATGTCCTAGAACCAAAAATTCGAAGACATATGACATCTACCAACCCGCACTGGGCACGCGTGGTAGGTTACAGCCCACTCCCTCTCGATGAGAGGAAGCCTGTGTCCCAGCAGTGGGAAGATTATAGGCTAATTATACTATATTTTGGCTTTCTCTAATTAGTTCATAATAAGTGCCCCGATCGATTCCGAGAATTTATACCCAAAATATGATCGTGAAAGGAACCGTATAAATGTATAATCTATATAATATGTGTATGGAACTTACAAAAGTTAAATTAAACCTGCTTTTCTCCTACCAGTTTTATCAAAATTAACGTCCATATCTATAAAATGATATTCCTGTCCCTGAAAAACACACAATGTGACACAGATCGTATTCCCGTGCAATTTCCGAATGTGATTTCGGAATATCCGATTTGATTTTATTTCCACGAGCATCTTTTCGAACGCTGAAAATTTGATGTATCCTGAAGGCACACTTAGGTCGAAGCCACACAGCTAGGAGCTTCGCTTGATGGGATCAGCATATTGGATTTAGCAGTCGTTTTTGAGCAACAAAGCCGAGTAGTAAAACCATGGTAAATTATATTTTATACCTACCTGAAAATTAAATATCGAATAAAAATATTGGGAATATCGAAGTACTCGTAAAAGAAATAATAATATTTTTAAACTATATGAGGTCGGTGTTTCCTATCTTGATCTGTTCGTGTGAGGACTATCCAGATGCATGCGTTGGTTCGCGAGAGCATGTCACGTAGCACGCAGTCTAGCTCTAAAGACCTAACGAAGCTAAAGGATATTATTTGATTATAAAATTAACACACTTCGTTAATTTTGCGTATTATAGCCATTTCATACAATTGTCAAGGAATAATGGTTGTGATTTGAATGTGCGGACAATATAGGTTGGTAGTCAATTTCATAAGCAATTACCCTGAATTAACCAAAGATGAATTTTCTCAATTTTATTGTTATCAATCTACATACTTAAATATTACACAAAACATAACATCACGCTTGAATTCCCCGAAAGGTTAGGCAGATGTGTACCTATAGTGCACCCACATTTAGCCAGAAATGTTAAAGTCCCATGTAATAGGGGGAGAGCCTATTGCCAACTGGGCACAAATCCAGACTCCGGGCTGCTAATACGAAATTTCAGATGGAAAACACCTATAACACATTGCCCGACTCGGGAATTGAACCAACCCATACCAGATCAACGAGGCAGTCCAATTACTACTGCCTGCTTAACACACATTCATTATCACAACCATGCCCTAGCTCTCGTTTAAAATGCCTACAAGCGAGAGCGCCAGAGTAGCCCGCGAAATTCAATTTTTTTTTACGTTTTTTGCAATTTGCTGGAAAAAAACTTAATACTGACCAGCAAATTGCAAAAAACGTAAGAAAATATGAATTTCGCGGGCTACCTTAGCGCTTCCCCCTTAAGGAATTTGATGGAACAGCAAAAAACAAATGATTTATTTGTGGGATAGTAATAAATGACGCAGAAATAATTAAGCAAAAGTTTGAGTAATTAAGCAAAAGTTTGTCAATCATAATAATAATTTGGGAGGAACTAAGGTTTTTAACAATGTTTAAAATAAATAGTTATACTTAGTTCGCCCCCCGAAAGTCCAGACCAGTCTTGCCAAGGGGTACCGTATTACCTAGTAACTGGGTTCTGGATGTCAGATAGGCAATAGGTCCATGTAAAATAGTGGTATTCAGCTGCATCCGGTTAGACTGGAAGCCGACCCCAACATAGTTGGGAAAAGGCTAGCAGATGGTGACTTAGTTCGCCCCCTATTACAATTAACATACCGAAATGTTGGTATAGTTACACCTCTTCCTGACCCTTCTGGTGATACAGGCGTGATGTTATGTTTGGTTTGTGTTTCAAATTAATAAAGTCAAAATTAAATCATGTTTTTTTTTCAAAAAGGCCACAAACTGCAGATACTTTTGTAAGTAAAAAATCGAGTGGTTTCACCATTTTAACAACTTTATCCATTTCCATTTTTACACAATTTACTCGAATCGCCACCTTCTTTATGATAAAAATGTTAACGAGTATCTGATTGTCTTCTGATTTAATTATGTAAATAGCCTCTTCTTCTGAAACCTTTATTTTCGTGGTGATTGCTTTTTCAGTATAAAATATCCGTTCAACCGTAATTTGATAGCTGCGGGCTGTAGTCGACTTAATGCCGGATGTAAAGCTGTGGTGGATAATCGATAAAGTGAAGACAATGAATTTGTACTCATTATTTTTATTTTTCTGTAATTTTACCTGACTTTAGAACTGAAGAAAATTGGATAGTATATCATCATCATCATCATATTTTTTCCTAAATACGTCCACTGCTGGACATAGGCCTCCCCCAAACATTGCTACTTCGGCTGGTACTGTGCCTCTCGTATCTAGCGGATTCCTGCAGCTTTCACAATGTCATCGGTCCCCCTTATGGGAGGCGTTCCAACGCTACGTCTTCTGGTACGCGGTCGCCACACCAGAATCTTTCGGACCCATCGGCCATCTGTTCTGTTATATGCATAACTATATAGGTAGTACTAAAAGCGAAATAACTAATGGAAGGTAAATCCAAAGTGCCAGATGCTCTGCGTATCACCACAGGAATGGTCCAATTCACTGAATAACAATTTCACATACAGAACACTCTGAAACATCGTCCTACACTTCACTTTATTGAAAAAAAAACAAAAACAATATTTTCGTATACTGTTTGTAAAGTGTATGAAGCAATCTTTTTAATAAAATCATAATATTATATTAATGCTAGTAAAAAGGTCGAAGAACAAAATGATACTTTAAAAATATACACATAAGATCACGTCCGTATTCCACGAAAGGTTAGGCAAATGTGCACCTTTTTTTTTTGTTTTCAGGGTGAGTTGATACCTCACTAAAACCACCCCCGTGATCACCATCAGCACATAGGGTTGGTCCCGGTTCCTCTTAAAATACCAATTCCGGAACACCCCCGTGCAACGCCTGTAAGGCACATCCCTGTGGAGACTGTAAAGGGGGCTCCCCTGAGCCTCGCTATGCACGGCAGCACTTGACCACTGTGCCACCGTCTTCCCTGGAGTCACTTGGTGGGCGGACAGAGTCCCCACTCTGTTCGCCGCCGACCCCAAAGGTCCACCTACGTTGATTGGTAAGCGGGTTTCGGCGTATTAGGGTAATTGTGTACCTTTAGTACACCCACATTTGTAACAGACGGCGAGCCTATTGCCATCAACCGGGCACAAATCCGGACTCCGGGCTGCTACTGAGAAATACTAGATGGAAAACCCAATAACACTATGGCGCACCTTATGCTCAACAGGTAGCGCTTGCGACCACAAGACCTACATACATACAACATACTCAGCCTATAATGTTCCCCCTGCAAGGAAAACAGGCCTCCTCTCTGTGAGAGGGAGTGGGCCGTAATCCACCACGCGGGCCCAGAGCGGGTTGGTAGATGTCACATGCCTTCGAATTTGTGGTTCTAGGACATGCTGGTTTTCTCACGATGTTTTCCTTCACCTGAGAGCAGTGGTGATGATATAATTTACACAAAGTAAAGCGCCTGACTGGGTTCGAACCTACGAACTACAACTCGTAGGTCGAAGTCGTGACCACTGGGCCACTACTGCTCTGCCACAAGACCAATCAAAGAGACAAAATACAAAGTCTGGTTTTGTGCCCAGCTGGATCGGATTGCTAAGTGCTTGCCATCTATTGCATGGATGAAATGTAGATGTACCTATTAACACCTTTCCCCAATGCTGCGGGGTAAATAGGTGTGATGAAACATGTTTATAATAAAATACGTCAAAAAGTTATATGTGTAAATCATTTAGACACACTTTTAATATCACTTGAAAATATTGTCACTACGCCACAACGCAATTTGATGACCGTGGGACCGTGAACAAAATTCACGACCAACAATCCATCAAAATAAAATAAGGCAGGTGTCAAAAAAGCGATTTAATATTAATTAGAACATGGTCCTGTGAGCAGTCGCGCCTCACTTAACGATGGTTTGTTTTTCCGTTAAAATCTTAATAAAAAGTAAAACATTTTTATTTTATTTTTGAGACTTTATTAAGAATTTCGTTATGACGAATTTACTAAGCTATCACGTAGCAAGTTCAAAACCTATTAACCTAGAATGAAATAATGTGACTTTCATAATGTCAAGTACTTCTACTTTCTAAATACATAAGTAAACGCTGACATGCCTACGAACGGCGAAAAAAACCTATGGCGTAATTTCGTGACACGCTTCAAATGACAATGCCATTCATAACTCATTTTGGCCGTTTTTTTTTTCATTCCCACAGTATTCATTGCGTAATTAACGTTGTTGAGCCGACGAATTTTTCAAACGTGAAGCAATGGATTAGGAATTTTCTTCAAATTATTGGGGTTGTGATGAAAAGTGTATTAGGCAATTGGGGTGTCGAATTTAATTAAAAACAAATCGTTTCATAGTTTCTCTTTTTATAGCTGAGACCATCTGTACTTGCTTGAACCATGTTCCGTGTATATTTTTATCTTCATTTTAAATTAAATTAAGTAAATAATTCAACTAAAGAGAAACAAACTAACAACAAAACAATAGAAAAAGCCAAGTTAGACGGGCTAGAAAGTGAGATTGTAAAGGTTCCGATTTTCATTTGTTCGGAACCTTAAAAAACAATTGAATAACAGTAGAATAGCAATAAAAAGGTAGCATGATACACAACCATCAAATTCGGGCGTCGGGCACGCAATAGTAACGTGTCAAGATATGTTAATGAAATCGCTGCCTCGTGAGGGACGGCTGTTGAAAGCCCAAAAGCCGGATGAAGTGCTATGTTAAGAGCCTTAACACGCTCGTTAACTGCGGAAACTGATTTTTATTACTTTCGCACTGTTGCTATAGATACTACGTTGGTAGGTCGTATCAGGAATTAACATACAAATTAGAGCGTTACACGTTTGTTTCGGTCTTTCTTCTTCGGGAAGTCGGATAGGAAACGCCGAACTTATCTTGTTTTAAAACATAATCTATTGTTGGTGTGTGCATGTGGTGTTGGCGCAATATATCTTTTTATTCAATACTTCTATAATAGACAAGTATTGAATAAAAATATATGTTTTTCTCGGTTCATCTCGAGTTTCATCTCGGTCATCACCCCTTTTCTAACCATATCATCATTCACATAGTACATCGTTTCTTTGGTCTTACGAACTTACAGAAATAAAATAATTTATATACACGCACGTTGCGAGTACTCCGCACCTGACTTTTCAAAATTCATAATGGTTGCTTAATAGTGTTCGTAGCTATCACGCTCAGAATTTAATATCAAAATCTGTCACAATTGTACACATATTATTATCAATCCCCCTTACTAATAAATGTTGAATAGCGTCTGTATAGTTACACAACGCTTTGTCTTCTTCTTTCGAAAGTAAAATTACTGACAAATGAAAGAGAGAAATCGGTGTGTAACTATTCATCTGATTTCCACAAAACTGACGCAAACTAAGGACCGCTCTTTGTTCTAAAAGTGCACTAAAATGAATGGACGACGGCTAAAAATATAGCGTTAATTTAAAACGACATATGTCACTGTCAACTACAGCATATGCATTGTAGTTCTATGCTCTATTACCAGCTTTATTGAACTTTTCGTCATCGTGTTGTTGCGTCGAAACTGGAGTTATTTGGTGGCACACAATTCAATCAATCAATCATGTCAGCCTATCGCAGTCCACTACTGGACATAGGCCTCTCCCAGGCTGCACCACAACACCCTGTCCTCCGCTTTCCCAGTTACTTTTTTATGGTCGTCGGTCCGTTTATCCGGGACCCACATTTATTTAAAGGTTACCGCATTCTACATGATTACATAGATGAAATGATACTGTTGCTAAAGAATTTTTACAAGCTTTTATTTTTTGATAAAAAAAAAAATGTTTATTTGCTTATTAAGTTATACATTATAAGTTAGTTTCAATTTAAATAGGTAATCATTAGACTTCGTTAAAAAAACCTTTATAACAGTCATAATGTTTAAATTGCTACAAGCTATATTTCTGTAATTTTTAGACGACCTTGCTATTATAATAAATGTTTTTGAAATACTTTCAGCAACACCTATTTGACTATTTGACTTGTCACGCTAAGGTTTCCAATTTCATTTTACGTACACGTAAAACACAAAAGTAAACAATAAAACATGCGAAAATTAATTGAGAACTAGGTAAGTCACCATAAAAACTTCGAATTTTTTTTTTTTTATTTATCATAACATTGTATGCCTATTTAATGAATAAAATATTGTCATCTCAGGCAAAATGGTTAAGAACACAGAACAAGGCAACTTCAATAAAATGTTCAAGGTTGACATTTCGAAATGTCACGTGATCCGTTTGTAAATGTCAGTTCCATATTGAATCGACATTTTTATTCCTCCGCTTTCGGAGATTGTCATCTTGCCAAGACGCTTTCACAGATGCTACGACGTAGCGACGTAGCATCCGTGCGCGTAGCGATTACGCGGTGTTGTAACCGCTACGAGAGATTTGTCGTAGCCATAAACGATGTTCAGTTAAAGTTTCGCTATGTTATAGAAAGACTTAATCAAATATGCGCAGTTTATTTTTCGAGTTTAACTTTAAGTAAGGAGTAATCTATAGGCAAGTATTTTATAAGGCTATACATCAAATTCGATTGTGTTCGAACATAATTCGACGAACAAAGCACCCGTAACTTTATCCTCATCCATAAAACCCAAGGTCTACGATCCCAGTTCATAACACTCCACTGCAATGGGCTGTATAAATAACTCTGCGATATCAACAAGTAAGACTGAGCGCTCCGGGATCGAATCAGTAGCAACAAGTCGGGCTGATGTTTGCTCTCAATATTGGAAGTAGCAATACTGGTTGTTGCGGTCTAATGTTTGAACTTCGAAGTTGTTTCGTGGGTAATTATAGAGCCTTTGTGGATGTTCTTTTTACCCGAATACGGCGAAGCAAAAAGGAGGGTTTTGATTTTGACTGGTATGTGTATGTATATCTGTTCCCTCTTAACTTCAAAAGTACTTATAATAATTTGACACATGAGGTATCGTAGAAGCGTCTTCTCGGCTATGTGACGTCACACTAAATTCAATATGGCGCCCTCTAGAGGACACAAAGTAATAAATTTAAAAATAAATATTTTGGGATGGTGCTTTGTTGGGTATCAAATGAAAGGGCTTAATTGGCACATTTCAAAAGTATAAATATTACTGAAATAAGCCCCAAAATAATTAAATAAAAAAGAAGTTTAAAAACTAACACCCGACTGCTGAAAAGGATGAAACAAGGAAGTACCTGCACGTGGTCGCATGCTTTCATGGCTTATAAGTATGTTAGTACAGCGGCATGCGACCACTCAAAGGTACCTTGTTTCATCCTTTTCAGTAGTCAGGTTTTGGTTTTTAAAATTATTTTTGTATTTATGAAAGTAAGTAGAAACGTCTCGGTTTGATAGAGCTTTTACTTCACATAACATTACGCCTGTATTCCTCGAAGGGTGAGGCAGAGGTGTACCTACAGTACAGCCACATGTTGCCAGTTATGTTTAGGTCCCATGTAATAGGGGGCCAGCTTACCATTTAGCATAAACAACTTGTTTAATACTTCCACTGCTGGATCCTCTCTGTGCGAGGGAGTGGGCCGTAATCCGCCACACGGGTCCAGTGTGGGTGTAACATGTGTACGATTTTTTTATTGTAGGACATGTCATTCCACGATGTTCTCCTACACCAGGGATGGCGAACCAATGGCACGCGTGCCATTGGTGGCACGTATCAAAATAATTTGGGCACGGCATCATTTCAGGAATTTGTCATCTAGTTTGCAACAGGAGAAGTCGTACTAAATTGTGTTTTTAATTTAAATCTTATGTAAGTATAAAAATCAATTGCCGCTCGTTAGACCCGCAAAAATTCGAGAATGTCTCGACCGATTGTGATGAAACTTTGGTAACTTGTTGTGTGCGCGCCGGAGAAGGTTCCTAACAAAAAAGGCATTGCAACACATCCGGCATGCGTTGCTAGTAAATATATAAAACTGCTTATTATGTTAACATTACTGTATGATAATAAAGAGTATTATTGTGAACCTATATAGTTTTTTTCCAGTAGACAAGAGTTGGCACGGCATGGCCACAGTTAATTTATTTGGAAAAAATGGCACGAAGGTGGATAGAGGTTCGCCATCCCTGTCCTACACACTTCATGTGGTGGTACAGTTTTATCATGGATGAACGTTTGGTTTCCGTCGAGGTCGTATTGAAATTCGATACCAACACAGAAACGAAACATTTTGATTGCATGTCGAGTTATTTGTTTCGAATCTGCGGTGTGTGAGGTTTGTAATTACTATCCGTTATACAAATATTCGCAGCACGTTTTCGTTTCTATTTTTATTTCCTCTTTGTTGCTGTTTTGATGTCTGTAGCAGTTACAGGGTTATCAGAATTCAGCTAGAGGGTTTTTTATTTTCATTTTGCTGTTTTGAAAGTTGCAACAGTTATATATAAGTATAAAGACGCAGGCCTATATACCAAGAGTGGTCATCGTATTAGCGGTTCAGTACCTTCAATATCATTAGAATTGTGCCGGAATATAGCACTTCGTCATGGACGTGGTCCGGCAGCGGTTCCTCTGACATCCTCTTCTGTCATCAGAAGACAGCCTCCACGCAACCATCGATGCGACGCTCTGCTAGAGTGACAGTCACCAGCCAGTGTCACTCTTATCCGATCCGTCGGTGATTCCAGTAACTTCGTAACAAAATGAGACGTCCCTTCAACTGTGCCTTCAGGTATATCAGAATTCAGTACAAACTATCCTACAATCCAACTTCCTACTAATATTATAAACGTAAAAGTTTGTAAGGATGGATAGATGGATGGATGGATGTGTGTTACTCTTTCACGTAAAAACTCCTGAACGGATTTAGATGAAGTTTGGCACACAGATAGTTAATAACCAGGATTAACACATAGGATACTTTTTATTCCGATATCCCCACGAAATCGAAACTTATGCGGGTGAAACCGCGGGGCACTGCAAGTAACTTCATAAATCCCAAAATGTTCTCTCGTATACATCGTAATGACAGCATACGACATAGTGACGTAATATACTTTTTTTCTTTTGACTACCTGTTATTCACTTTGCGTCTATTTAGATCAAGAAAATAGTCACGTGACGACGAATGGCCCGAACTGTCACCCTCAGGAGTTTCACCAGTGCTTAATTGATTTCTTGTTTCGCAGAAATTATGTGGAATTTAGCTTTGCTTCGCAAATACCACTTACATAAATAGCTAACTGTCAGTTAACACTGTAGTTTATTTACGTTCTGTAACACAAAATCCTTTTTAATTTATTTAATTCTATTCGGGAAACTTACACCTAATTTATACAGTGTTCTTAAACAATAAGTACTAAACCACAGAACGGATTTCGATAAAATTTGGCGGAGAGATAGGTTGCATCCCGGGGAAGGACAAAGGATAGTTTTTATCCCGATATTCCCACGGGATCGACACTTAAGCGGGTGAAACCGCGAGGCGCCGCTAGTATAACATAAATTAGGAAATAAATAGTACATAATCGACTAAAACTAAAAAGCATTTCGACGCAAACAATACTATCAACAATTTTTAATAATTTTTTCCTGAGCAACGAGTACTGAAACATTCAATGAACATAATAGTGCCTTTGTGCTCAAATTATAATTATGTCATATCCCTATGTATTTTACTGTGTGTACATAAATTATAAAATAAATAAATAATCATCAGTTTATATGATTAAAAATCATTCAGATTATGGTTTATTTGATTGAATCAACGCTTGAAATATTATAATTCTCTGTACATAAAACACTGCAAATGAAATTTACGCTCAGTTTACTTTTCCATTACGGTGAAGCTAAAAGGATTACTGCCTGAAGTTACTATATTATGAACTACTAACTGTTACCCGCGGTTGCACTGGCATGCTAGGGAAAATATTACTTTTACCTGGATAAATGTAACTAGTACCTACCATGTATTGGTACATGGTATGTACTAGTTAGTAGTGTGGTTGTGTTAGTTATTTATTTTTTATTTTTTTAGACCGTATATCTAAAAACTTTTTAACAAAAAAAAACCGACTTCCAAAAAAAACACTTCGACTTCCGAAATTAAAGTTATTTTTCAGTTTGTAGTGTTTTTTTTGGAAGTCGGTTTTTTTTTTGTTAAAAAGTTTTTATTTCTCGCTTTTTACTGGGTCTATTTATAATGTATCTAAGTTACAATAGCCTAATGTCAACTTGCCTATCGCCTTTTTATAAAATATTCCTTTTCTCGATGCAGGGACGTTAATTGTTGAGGAGTTCTCCTTTTATTAGTTTTTAGATTAGATGCTGATAATCCTGGCTGCAGCATCAGGCCAGACTTATGTCAACATTGCATTGAACTTAAAATTAGTCCTGTTTAAAATGAGCCCAAATACGACTACGGTGCTGTAATTTCAAGGTTTGTACTTTTTCTGATGCTCCTGGCTTCAGCATCAGGTCTTCGGTGTTCCTCAGTAATAGTACGTTTATCCACACATCGAGCCCTTTTCAATGAGCCTAAACACGATATATCTGCTGTTAGTTGTCGAGGAGTTAGGTACTCTGCAGACTATCCTGACTGCAGCATCAGGTCATGACTTGATGATCATGAGACCAAATGTGGCAAATGCCCTATCAAACATCAAAACAATTTACTAAAACAGTCCTTGCCTGTTCGAGTAACTTCTTACTGTTAAGGAGTTGTACCTTCCATCATCAGCCCAGCTACCTGAGATGGTGACAACCATACACAAATACACAAGATACTTCATAAAATATGCGAAAAACAATAAGTGAGCCTATAAAATTTAAGGGTTGCCCTCGATTTCTCTAAGATCCCATCATCAGATCCTAACTTGATGACAATGGGACCACCTCAGAACTATCTACTTTCGAACAAAAAAAGAATTTTGAAAATCCGTCGACAATTGGCGGAGTATTCGATGATCAAACAAAGAAAAAAAAAAAAAAAAAAACATACAAACATCCGAACATAGTACCTCCTCCTTTTTGTGAAGTCGGTAAAAAGTTACTTAAGAACATTTTCGAAAAATAGTGTTCTCTTTATCAGCCAAATTCTCTTTATCTTTTTCTAATTATCCTGCTTATGCGTATGAAGTTTCATTAAAATCGGTTCATTCATTTCGAAAAACAAGGGCTTGAGAGTTTGTATGAAAGTCATTTCATACAAACTCTCAAGCAACGTAAACGCTCTTAAGGTTGTCTGGTCAATATCACCATCAATCATAAGACCGCCATTGTACCTACCCTCAAAGCTAGAAATATTGCAAAAGAGCTTTGTTACAGTTTTGGTGTACAATAAAGAAGGTATATTCTATCTTATAAGTACTCTCAGAACACGGAAGAAAAGAGTTTGTTTACCAGTCATATCAACGGGCTATGAGAGTTTGTCCTGCACGCGCGGGTAAAGCCAGTTTGAACAAGATTAGGCCAATAGGATTGTAGCGCGGCTTGGTGACGTATCCCCATCTTATAACTTTCAGCTCCCAGTTGCATGTAAGATGAAAAGCCTTGAGAGACAAACTCACAATTCGAGATGAATCTTGATTCAAAGACTGTTAGCTAAGACACGCTTTGAGAGATATCTATACATCTATACAAATAAATAAAATTGAAGTGGATTTTCGTAATGTCGAAATAACAGCATTTTTACTAAATGCACATGAAAGTATATACGCTAGTTATAATAAAAAAAACTATTTTTATAATTTTTGTATGTCTGTCTGTCTGCTTGTTCCGGCTAATCTCCGAAACGGCTGGACAAGAATTTCACTGGCAGATAGCTAATATTATAAGGAGTAACTAAGGCTAGAAAGATAAATAAATCAAAAGGTGTTAATGTCACAAGAACGAAGTCGCGGACAGCAGCTGGTTTCAACAATAAAATCATGAACAAAAAATATCATGGAATCAGTAATTAAAACCAAAGTAAATAATGTAATAAATATGAAAACCATTTGCACTGTAGCTTTACGGATTTCAGTGTATACTCGTTAATTCATTGCATAACTCATTGGAATGTTAAATAATTAAGTACCTAGTTACAAAGTCTTTGTTTGCAAACTAAAGACGGGGTCATACCACAGAAAACGAGTATTTGGCGGAACGTTGTGTTACAATGTAATGTTTATAGAGGTTACGCGTTGAACGAAACTTGTGTGCTGTAAATGGTGTGTGATTTAGCCCCATTTACACGTTGCAAGTTTCTAGAACGTTCCAGAGCAATCACATAAGTTTTGAGTTGAGCTGCATGATTACTGACAAATGCATTCACTGACTGGACAGGTCCACTTAATCTGTGTGGTTCTTTCCTCAAAAGATATAAATCACTCATATTATCAGACACCAATCTACATAGTCTTCACATGTAGTAGTCAAATAGGAAACGCCGACCTCATCTCCTTTTTAATTAAAACATGATTGACGTGTAAAAGTGTTTGTACAAACCTACTTATAGAAATAAAATAATTTATCGCATGCCATAAAGCACGTTCATTTATGGCCATTCAAGAATTGCAAAAAACTAGTTTTTACACGCGTGCATAAGCAGTCTCTTAGATTCCCACTGCTAAGACACAGGCCTCCTCTCTGTATCGAAGGGGTCGGCTGCACCACGCGGGCCCAGTGCAGATTTGTAGTTGTCACATTTAATTTTCTTCGAATATTTGGTTATAAGACATTCTTTCTCACAATGTTTTCCTTTACCCTTTTTAGAGCAGTGATGACGGAATTATTTACACAAAGTAAAGCGCCTGTCTGGGTTGTAACCCACTACCGAACGAGGAAGTCGGGGCAGATACCACACTGCTTTCACGCGCTCTTAGAAGCGAGCGATTTCCATAAAATGGCATACAATAACTGAATGCAAGTTTTGCCGTTCAATAAAATTGCATACGACTTACATCAAGGCAATTTAATTGCAATTATTACATACAAGTTTTGCCTCGTCTAGACACAGAGTTGCACGTCCTTGATTGATTCAAATATTGCCCATAATTTGCTCTGTCAAATATTACATTAAAAGATTATTTTTGTTTGAATGATATAACATTTTCATGGCGGAATTGAATGCGTTTTTTTATTTTATTGTATATACGATTGTATTGTACACCTATGTCAGTTTTGAACGGCAACTAACTTCCTGTGTCGTGTAACAATTGTACGAGTTGTTAATATGGCGGCGGCGCCAGCTAAGAGGAGTATTACAAAAATATATATGTTGGATTGGCCCAGACATCAGAAGTAAAACACAAGTTTATTCAATTGAACAATCAGTTATCTCTAATCTCTAGAAAATACAGAAATGAAATACTAAAACTAATAACAGCAAAAGGCGGTCACAAAGGGCAGTACTGACTGTCAGGGACAGTGGTCCATGCACCCACCGCAATAAGGATAGTACTAATTGTCAGAGACAGCGTTCCACATCCAATAATCGGGCAGTACTGACTGTCGAGAGACAGTGGTCCGTGCACCACGACGCAACCGTTGGAAATGCGTACCGATCAAACAGCGCAGCTCCTTATAAAGGCGATCGCTAGTGGGGGGGAAACCGTTACAATATTTTACTGGATTGGATACCAAGTCCTTTAGGCCAAATGATCGATAGAGTGAATGATTTGCGTCTGGTGCACGTTCCACTAGCGCCATCTAGTCGCCGTCTCTCACAGCTGCTAATCAATGAGTGTGCCGACACGGCCATCCTGATAAATCACTCGTTCTCGAGTGCATTCATTCGTCATCAATTCACATCGTCATCATCGTTACATATCAAATTAGCAAATATCACTGGTCTAGGTATTTCTTTACAATAGAAAACCCCTTCAGTTCAAACATGCTGGTCTAAATCGTCACCCACTAAAGCAGGTGAGATTCCTGCAGCTACAACTGGACTAGGTCACAACTCTTGTAACCCCTACAGTACATATTTGCTGGTCTAGATAATCATCCCATGGATGAAATCCCTGCAGCTCACTGGACTAGGTCACAATACTCTTGCAACCCCTACAGTACATATTTGCTGGTCTAGATAATCATCCCATGGATGATATCCCTTCAGCTCACAAAGCGCTGGACTAGGTTATCAACCCACAAAAGCAGGTGAAACCCCTTCAGCTACAACTGGGCTAGGTTACAATTCTTGCAACCCCTACAGTGTAAACTAATTTAGTCATCCAGCAAGGAACCTTGTTCCGGTACTGGGCTATACAGAACTGAATCACAGGATACAGTCGCCTCAGAATCGATAGATAAAGTATCTTCAGAATTAATAGTTGCTGTTTGTGAACCAATAGATAATGTTTATTCGGATTCTGAGACTCGACTGACATTTAAGTTTTGAGAACTATGATCTCCTAAATATGGCAAAGAGTTTTCCACTAATTCGCCTGAAACAGCATTATGTAAATCATCATTTATATTACTAGATACATTATCCATTATCACCGTTCATTGTCATCAGACTCATAATTTTTCAGAAATTTCAAGAAAACTTTGTTGACCTCTAGGTACTTCTCTCAAATTTACATGTGCGTACTTGTAAACCTATAGAGCCATTAATAACGATCGTTATCTAAAACTAGTCATTTTGAAAGGTCCCTTATTATTTTTTTTCATCTAATTTTCTTTGGTGTCGTTCCTCGCATTTTACAAAAACTAATTAACCAACTGCAAAAGGTTTAATCCGGGCTTTTCCCTTATTAAACCGTACAGTGTCAGCGTTTACTAGAATGTCACAATGTGCTGGAACGGGTAACTGTATCAAACCGCAATACAGTGACACTACAATGAATAAAAGGACACAGTGGATCACTAGGCAACGACTCAGCTGACGAGCTGCCCAGAAGGGCATCCAGTATATCAGTTTGTGGTCCGGCACCTATCGTGCCCATCCCCTTCAACCAACTACGCAGGTGGCTACAGAAGCACACCCACATACAAGCAGAAAGCTCGTAGATATCGTCACCAGGCTGCAGGCAGTCCAAAGAAGCTACGCCGTCATTGGATGGCAGGCTAACCAGGCGCTCACCACGACTGGACAGGAAAGGCCCGCGCCCGGTGACGGGGACCACCACGAGACACCGCTCGCCAATAAAACACTTTAACAAAACAGGCACAACGGACAGTCCCCTGTGCAGGGCTCGCATGGAGGCCGATGAAACCACCGCACATGTGCTCCTTGAGAGCAGAGGTCTCACCCAGGCAAGGTCAGAAACCCTCGGGACACCCAGACCGCACACAGAAGCTCTCAACAGACCAGGAGAGCCAATCAGCCTCCGGAGGGAGGTGGGCTGGCTGGAACAACCACCGACGACCACCACGGCCCAGGCACAATGGTCCATTTGAAGGACTAAGTGCGGAAGCCAAACCCATAGAACATAGTGTCAGCGTTAGAGGGGCCCGTGGTCAAGGAAACAACAGCCGCACCGGCCAACCGACCAGGCCAAGCCACGCCCGCCGCGGCCGGCCCCAGCCGCCACCCGCGGATCCCCGACAGCCGCCACGGGGCGCCCGAAGCCCGAAAATCCGACAACCAGTCCCACCAAGGGGCACCGCACCACCCAGCAACCGGGGCGCGGGGGCCAGACAGGCCGCCGCCCCACGCAAAACACCGGCACCCAGCCGCACCCGACCAGACCGGAAGCCAACCCCAACACAGTCGGGAAAAGGCCAGGCAGATGATAGTGTCAGCGTTAGCCACTCTTTGAATTATTTTTTTTTTTTTTTTTTTAATGCAGATGAACGAGCCGTTTCAACATTAATTACAGTTGGTTGAAAAGAACTAGGAGTTATTTTAGCTAGATTAACTGAGGAACCTTTGATGCCAAACATCAGTTCCATAGGCGTAAAACCTGTGATCCTGGAACGTGTATTATTAAGAGCAAGTTGAATCTCTCCTAGTTCATCCTTCCAGGCAATATTGGAACAATATTCTTTACATGACTTTCTCAACCTGTCTGTTAGCTCTACTAGAAGCAGTTGCTATTAAATGGAGCTCTATTCTATTATCATTACAAAATTGTTCAACTCACTGCAGTCTTAACCACGTCCTTTACCTGCGATAATGCGCAGTTATAACAACGTCCTTTACCTGCGATAATCAAATGTGCTTCAGAGCACCAAATAAGTTTACAGGATTTTTAATTGCTCTTACAGCGTGTGAAGAACTTAAGGCCGGAGTATTTTCAAGCAGTACAAACTTTGTAAAGGCGTCTATTAAAACTAAGCAATATTCTTTTCTATCATTTTTCCCGAAAGTTTGATCTAAATGAATTGTGTGCCAAACAAATTGAATGCATTGCATTTGCTATGCACCTGAAGGGCCTTTAAATGTATTACATACCTCACAACAATTAATCTTCCTCTAAAATATTCCTTGTCTTAAATCATATCTACATACGTACGCAATATGTCTTCAGGTAAATGATTATTACGGAATTTTGATATTATTTCAGAAAGTTACGAATTGCGTTCTTGTTCTATAATTAACCAACCTTTATCTAATTCAAGATAATTTATTTTACGGGGTTCAGAATAATTTGTGTTTGACAAATCGCGAGACAAGAAATCTGCATGAGCCATCCATCTCCAGTTCCTAAGAGTGATATCGTGTCTCTGCATCTATGGTCTTCCTACTATAATACGCTACTACATGAAGGGTATCATTATGTTTTTTTGGATAAGAATTGCACTATATCCCTCACTACGAGTACTTGCATCGGTATGGAGTTCAATGGGCAAGGAAGGGTCAATCACATTTTTTTTTTTTTTAATTTGCATTAATCTCCCCAGCTGGAACTAGGTTTGGACATTCAGAAACTGAACACTTATTAAATTAAACGAGAATCCTGCATTGGGCAGAGTTTTAAGTAATTTGTCTAAACGGTTAAGCCCTTCATGAATATCTTTTGAAATTGAAAGTACATGTACAGTACATCCATGAAAACTAAAAATCTTTTCATCATTCATCGGCTTTAAAGCAATATTAATAGAAAAATGGAAGAGGCATTGCGTAAGCCAAAGGGCGAGAGAACTGAGCTTTCAAAGTCTCCCGTATATCTTCCCATTGATAATGACTGAGAGGCATCTTGATCAGTAATGTGGCTGCGCCGCCTCGAAGGCAAGGTCAGCGTCATGATTAAATTGACACCTTTCAAATTTTTGCTTTTAATTATGGTGTCTGACAGCCCTCTACGTATGAATTGGGGTAATCAGGATCAAATGGTACCAACACTGTGAATGGTTGTGGTGGCGCATTGGACCGGGTAGTAGAGCATCAGTTAATTATGAAAGAAATGCTTCTAAATTATTTGAGGGTAGCGGAATATTTTTCTGGCCATTTTGTGATAATGAAGTGCCAGAGGTGGGCGGACAATCCGATCCCACTTCTGATGTCGGATTGGCCCAGACATCAGAAGTAAAACACAAGTTTATTCAATTGAACAATCAGTTATCTCTAATCTCTAGAAAATACAGAAATGAAATACTAAAACTAATAACAGCAAAAGGCGGTCACAAAGGGCAGTACTGTACAGTACTTTTTTTTTTCGTGGGTAGTTGTTAGGAAAGGTGAAAAAACTTAAGCTCTGATTTTAAAATTTAATATAAAATACAAATACATACAATTTGACTATTTAAATGTATACATATACATGCTAACATAAAGTACCCACCAGTATAGTGTTATCTCCATAAACGGATCACACAACAATACAACAACGCACATTTTACAACTGAAACGATGGAAGCACTGAAGGTCTCATTGTCAGACATGATGTCACTGTTCCAAACTAGGATGTCATCATTTGAGGCAGAACTTCAGAAGAATGCTACAGGAACAGCAAGCAGCACGACTGACAGTTTAGTGTCGGACTTCACCGCATTCAAGAAGTTTATACTTGAGGCGTTGGGCTGTCTTCAGCAGCAGTTGGAGGTGTTGGCTCAGGGGCTCGACAACCTGGAGATGCGTGGGCGCCGGAAGATGGTGTTGTTGCATGGTGTCACCGAGCAGGCCAAGGAAGAAACAGCACAGGTTGTCGCTGAGGTTGTGCAATGTCACCTGAAGCTGCCCGATTTTACAGTTGCTGACATTAGGCGGTGCCACCGGTTGGGCAGACAAACAGGTGCTAGCAAGCCCAGGCCCATTCTTTGCAAGCTACGGGATGTCGGTGTCAGGAACAGTATCTGGTTTGCTAAGACCAAGTTGAAGGGCACTGGTATGACAGTATCAGAGTTTTTGACGAGATCGCGGCATCAGCTCTTCATGTCTGCGCGTGAGAGACTTGGCGAAACAAATTGCTGGACTAAGCAGGGCCTGATATATGTTCTTCGCACTGACGGCTCCCGACATCGAGTAAATTCACTGGCTGATCTCAACAACATCGAGCATGTCAGTGAAAAGGCCATGTCTCCCATCGTATCAGCATTGTCCTCGTTGCCGTCTCCATCACCGGCACCGAAGAAGGCCCGGCGTGCTGCCGCGAATAAGAAGTAATTTGGTGCATTCTTTTGGTTAGTATCAGCGTCCGGGTAGTTTCTGTTTATAACTCGTACCCTGTCAATTCTCTCTTTTTACTAATAATTTCTATACCCTCTAAGCCACTTTAATGTTTATCGTCTAATCGTCTATTTATTTTACACTATTTCTTTCTGTCTGTCAGCTGTCAACACTATGTCACGTCATGCATGTGTCATTTTGTTCGTAGGGTTGTCGTTCAGAAACCAATTGACAGTGTGCCGAGTATATTTATGTTATTATATTTTTTGGTTTAACTTGATCATTTTTGCTTGTTATTTTTACGTGTATTTTCTTCTTCATTTCCTATGTCATGAACTTATGTAATAACTTTCTGTTACCCGGACGATGAAATTTTTTTAAAAGTTTTGTTCTGTTTTTATAACTTTAAATTGTAACACTCAACTGGCGGGATGGATTTAATTAATTGCCCTTTTTATATTAACATTTATAATTATTATTTAGTTTATTTACGTTTATTGTTATTTTTCATATATCTATATAGTGTCGATGTCAGATAGCAATGACGACAGCGACACCGAAAGCTTTTTGTCGGCCTGTAGCAATGACAGCTTTGTTAGCTGTCCGTCCCTTGCTGACACGCTTGAATCTCAGTTTTCCGATGTACCTAAGAATTTCAATGTAGTCCATATAAATGCCCAGAGTATTCCGGCACATTATTCTGACATGCTAGTGAACCTAGACTGTAAGAACATCCATGCTATCCTTGTTTCAGAGTCTTGGCTAAAGCCATGTCTCCCTTCTACTTCCTATTCCTTGCCGGGTTTTCAACTAATAAGAAATGATCGTACGAGTGGCGTTGGCGGCGGTGTTGCCATATACCTTCGTCCACATATTCCTTTTTCAATTGTCGATATGTCTGCACAACCGCCACCGCAAAACGCGGGTGAGCATCTCTTTTTGGAAGTAAACCTGAACCACGTGAAAGTTCTTCTGGGTGTTTATTATTGCCCTTCGTCACGTATAAATTTCTTGTCTTCCTTTGAAAAGATCCTAGAAAACTTATCACCCTCTTACAGTCACACAATCATTATGGGGGATTTCAATACTTGCTTATTGAAAAACGATTCCCGCTCTTCTTCATTCCAATCAATAGTCCAGTCGTCGAATTTATCAATTCTCCCCTTAAGTGCCACACACCATTTTCCAAACTGTAATCCTTCGCTTTTGGATCTTCTCATTGTTTCCTCTCCTCAACATGCCAGCAAGCATGGTCAATGCCCAGCTGACATGTTTTCTTACCATGACCTATTATTCCTATCCTATAAAATTCGCCCACCTAAGGCAAAAGCTAAAATTCTCCTGCAGCGCAATTTTGGTGGTATGAATACAGATGATCTCCGAAGAGATGCTAACAGCATTGACTGGGCACCTTTAGTAAATGTTGAGTCGATAGATGATAAAGTCAATCTGCTGACAGATAACCTTGTGCAGCTGTACGATATTCACGCTCCCATTCGTTCAGTGAAAATTAAACATCTTCCGGCACCATGGCTTACAGACGATATTAGGGCGATCATGCACAGAAAAGCTGTAACCAAAACTAATTAAAAGTGTCGGCCCTCGCCGTTGAACCGGGAGATCCTTGTTGATGCGCGCAATCGCTGCAATAAGGTGTGTAGAGATGCCCAACGCCGCCATATCCACACCTCTGTTGAAAACGGAGATCCAGCTAAAGTCTGGAAATTTCTTAAGTCCATGGGAGTTGGAAAATCACGCCAAGAATCGATTCCTAAAGACTTAGATATTGATCTACTGAATCAACATTTCTCATCTTCGTCCCACTGTAATGGGACCATGAAGGCAGCTACTGTTAACTATCTTTCAAACCTTCCAACTCCGGACCATCCCCCATTTATTTTTAGTCAATTCTCTGATTGTGATGTTAAGAAGAGCATAGTTTCAATCACGTCTAACGCAGTTGGTAGTGATTGTGTAAGTCGAAAAATGATACTCCCTGTCCTCGATGAAATCCTTCCTATCTTATGCTATATCCTTAACTACTCTATATCCTATGGTGCCTTTCCATCGACGTGGAAAGAGGCCAAAGTCATTCCTTTACCCAAAAAATCCAATCCTACTTCCTTTTCAGAATACCGTCCTATCTCCATCTTGCCTTTCCTCTCCAAAGTCCTAGAACGCCTTGTCCACAATCAGCTTAGTACTTTTCTTTGTAAGAATAGTCTGCTGAATCCTTTCCAATCCGGGTTTCGTCCTGGTCACAGCACCACTACATCCTTAGTTAACGTCACTGATGACATACGGTTAGGCATGGAGGGAGGAAATCTGACAGTTCTTTGCTTACTAGATTTTAGTAATGCATTCAATACTGTCGATTTCGATATCCTGCTTGGCATGCTTCGCTCGCTTAACATATCTCCAACGGCGATTGACTGGTTTCGTAGTTACCTGTATGGCCGCCGGCAACGTATATGCATAGAGGAGTCTTGCTCTTCATTATGCTATACTTCTGCCGGTGTACCTCAGGGTGGCGTTTTATCTCCTTTACTTTTCACAATTTTTATAAACTCCATTACCAAAAAACTTCTTTCTTCCTACCACCTTTATGCAGACGATTTGCAAATTTATAAGCAAGCTGACTACTCCAATTTGGCTGATGCCGTTCATATCATTAACAAGGATTTGGTTTCAATCTGTGAGTGGAGTGAGGCGCATGGGTTGGAGGTTAACCCATCGAAGACTCAAGTCATTGTTGTTGGCAGCTCAAGGATGTTCCCCAAGATAAACTGGTCGCAACTTCCCCAGGTTCAATTTAACGGAACTGCTATTCCTTTCAGCGAAAAGGTTAAGAACCTTGGGGTTTGGATCGACAAACATCTTTCTTGGGGTCCTCAGCTACAGGAGGTAAGTCGCAAAATTTTTGCATCTGGCAAGTCACTAAGACGATTGCGGAATTTTCTTCCAACTGCCACTAAAACTGCGCTTGCACAATCCCTTTTACTTCCCATCCTTGACTACGCTGATGTCAGTTATCCAGACCTTACTGAGGCACAACTAGATAAACTTGAGCGACTTCAAAACTTTTGCATAAGATTTATATTTGGCCTGCGCAAATATGATCACATTTCAGAATTTCGTACAAAGCTCAAGTGGCTTCCCATACGTCTTCGCCGGAATTCTCATATCTTGTTTCAGCTCTACAGTATTTTGTTTAATCCTAAAACCCCCACTTATCTTAAAGAACGTTTCAAGTTCCTTCATGACACACATAATAGATATCTGAGGTCATCGGAAAACCTGAGACTAGAGATGCCGATGCATTCCACCAGTTTCTAAGACAAATCTTTTACTGTTCAAGCAGTACGGTTATGGAATGACTTGCCCGTGTCCGTAAGGCGTGCTCAATCTTTGTCCACTTTTAAAATTATGGTTAAAAAGCACTTCCTCTCTCCTTAAACATCATCAGTACTTATATTTTCTTTGCTCCTGTTTCATGTTTATTATTGTATGTATATATTTATTTAGATTAGTATAATATACTTTATGTATGTATTTATTGTATTATATAAATGGTACACCACAGACTACCTACAGTATTTGTCTGTCCTTCCCCTTTTTAATCCATCCAAAGGTTGTCTTTAAAAGATCGCTTTTAGCGATAAGACCGCCCATTGTGTCACCCTTTGTACAGTTTCTATAATTATGTCTGTAATTTATATGGTGTACATAATAAAGAGTATTCTATTCTATTCTATTCTATTCTACTGACTGTCAGGGACAGTGGTCCATGCACCCACCGCAATAAGGATAGTACTAATTGTCAGAGACAGCGTTCCACATCCAATAATCGGGCAGTACTGACTGTCGAGAGACAGTGGTCCGTGCACCACGACGCAACCGTTGGAAATGCGTACCGATCAAACAGCGCAGCTCCTTATAAAGGCGATCGCTAGTGGGGGGGAAACCGTTACAATATTTTACTGGATTGGATACCAAGTCCTTTAGGCCAAATGATCGATAGAGTGAATGATTTGCGTCTGGTGCACGTTCCACTAGCGCCATCTAGTCGCCGTCTCTCACAGCTGCTAATCAATGAGTGTGCCGACATATATATATACGCGTCGACTTGAGAACCTCCTCTGTTTTTTCATCGGTAAAAAATGCGGCCTGTTGGTATAAATAACAATTAATTGGTAAAGATAGTTTGTTTTCTCTTCTACAATAATAATAAAGCGACGGCACGGTTGGCGCAGTGGTTAAGCGATTGACTGCTGCGCTGCGTGTCGCGGGTTCGATTCCCGCACGGAACAAATATTTGTATGACCTACAAGTAGTTGTTCCCGGTCTGGCTGTTTGTGTATGTGAGTTTAAATGTTTGTAAACGCACCCACAATACAGGAGAAATTCTTAGTGTGGGGCAACGTTTTTTATAAAATAGGCAAAAACTCATGGAGATCTGATTTGAGAGCTCCAATTTGCAGATTCTGTTGAATATAATACATCAAAACAATTTTTCTACTATCATATTAATAGAATTTACTTTTGTTATACATATAAAAACGACTGCACCTAATTCAATTTTCTACTAGAAACTAATCTAAATATCTCCGAACTTCTTCATAATTTTCACGAAGTAGATATTTATACCAAAATAGTCTCCAATTATTGCATAAACAATATCAATTTAAAAAAATATTTATACTTGTTAAGGATGTGGTCACCGGCACAAAGAAGTCCAGTTGTTGTGACGAAGGATTTATTACACAAACGTACAATAGTTAATATAGGACGAATCGACACAGCCTTTTCCCAGAAGGGACGAAGGAGGGGATAAGATGTCCTCTAAACCAAAAAATGACAATGAGTCTAGGTTTAGGCTAACTGAGTAGCAGAAAGTACTTAAAAGATACTTAGTAGAGTAGAGACTTAAAAGGTAAGGTTTGCTACATACTTTGATTTTTTTATAAATAAAATAAAAGTAGGTAGGTACTATATATTTCACTTCGCCGGCGATGCGCGCTCGCCCTGGCTGGAGGCCTTAATTTATTGAGGCATCCACATGCAAGCCCGGTTAAGCAAACACTCATAGGGTGATCTGCGAGATGCCATTTATAAAAAAAAAATGCGCGCTCACTACCGAAATGTCTTCAATTTTATGATATGCCAGAGGCAATAAACTTGCGCCGTGTAAATGGGGTTTACGCCTTTAAACATAAGTAGCAAAATAGTAAAACATAGCATCACGCCTGTATTCCCCCAAGGGTTACGCAGAGGTGTACTTAATACTATATTATTATGTATACTTAGGTTAAGGTGTATCTATGGGTCTGTGTTACCTGAAAATAAATGGATTATATATATTTTTTTTTTTGTTATCATTTTCATCCACATTTCGTTAGTTATTTATTTAGTTATAGTTAACTAGCTGTTGGCCCGCAACTTCTTCTGCGATCCAAGACGAAAATTGCCTATGTCCTCCAGATCATGGTCTACATATGTGCCAAATTTCGTCTAAATCCGTTCAGCCGTTTTGACGTGAAAGCGTAACAAACAAACCTACTTTCGCATTTATAATATTAGTTGGGATTAAAACGGTACGACACCAATTACATTAATTAACATATACACCATTATTACGTTGACAGTAATTATGACGTATATAATTTTATTTAAAAAACTAACACGGAACAGTGGACATACATACTTTCTCTCACAGAACACCAGATACATATTCATAATTTTTCTCCATTCAATCGCAAACACATCACATTCAGGGTTGGCAATCAGAAGGGCATTTAACTAGTATTTTTAAACTACAACAGACGGGATATGGCTACAGTTTTCGATGACAGTTGCGCAAACAGATTGTTCTTGATGGCTCTGACGGTGTCCGACGTATTTATCATGTACCATGTAATAGCGGCAAGCCTATTGCCAACCGGGCTGCTACTGGGAAATTCCAGATGGAAAAACCCAATAACACTGCCCGATACGGGAATAGTGTAAAAGTAATTTTTCCAGAAACTCATATTGTTTACATTTTGGGAAACAAATCGCAAATGCAGATAATAAAATACCTGCTGGTTATAGGGAATTTTGTAATTTCGGAATTCACAGTAGTAAATACAACTCGTAATGATTCGCAACAGATTTTCGTGGGAATCCGATTCAGGAGCATTTCGTTAGGAATGGAATTTTTTGAATGCTTTTCAGCTTTGAAAGGCTTTGAGAAATATGTTTGGACTTTTTGCAATGTTTTAGTTTTGAAGCGAGAATCTTTGTGAATAAAACGTACAGACGCCAGCACATCAAGCTACCAAAAACTGACAAATTATTCCAATCCACTTTGAACCTTATACTTTAGCGATCAAGTTGAAAACCTATTGAAGAAATTTGACAGATTGTTTTAGCTTGATGTGCTGGCGTCTGTACTGTACCTTGTCGTTTCGAGAGTATATTTTTGACGTAATTATTTTGTGAAAATGAAACAATGTTGGCTGTTTGTGGAACACCTCAAGGTTTAATGATGTTCGTTCGTATTGTGGTCACATCATTGGTGGAGGCTCCTAATTGGTTCAGTGAACATATAAACCTGGCTACTGAAAGTGAGGTCTACGATACTTCAATTTAACGCGTGGTTAGGTTTTCTGCTAACATTTTTTCCCAGTATGAAGCATTTTCGACGGTTGTTTAGTATTTACCATACAGATAAATACCGTCATATAAGTTCACTGCTTTTGCATTTTTTTTTTCAAGAATATAGGAGAGATTTATTTAAGTCTCAAGAGTAGAGGAAACAGTTTTAACTGAATAATAAAAATAACTTCTTTAATTTCAGCAGAGTTACATTCCAATAACAATACCAAGTTTAAGTACCTAATACCAATAATGAAGAACACGGATATCGAATGACGATCACAAAAAAAAAAACAATTTTCTTTTTAGTACCACGGTCCACGAGTATCACGACTATACTTTTAAAAAGGAACTCATTTTTAGTTTACGCCCCAAAGCAAACAAAAACATTTTTATATCTTAAAAAAAAATATTTAGGACCAAAGCAAGATTGTTTGCACAATGTAAACTGGGTCAGTTTCACTATGGGCCCATACAAACGTAGCTCGGCAGTAATCAACGGTTGCTTTGAAAATTATAGGCACAGGCCACAGGGTAGGCTGGCTGTGTAGCCGGAGAGTAACTACAAGCGTTCAGCGCAAAATGGACCCGCTGAATTGATTACGCTGTGTTGAAAGTTGAAGGTCGATTGAAGTTTCTAGATTTCTTCTATGTAATTGTTGGAACAAAGTTGCTTAACGCGGCCTCCGGTAGGAGTCATCACGTAAGGAAAAAGTGTTGTTCCATGCAACTTTCTCTCTCGTCTCTTTCTATTATACAACGTGTTTTTAGGGTTCCTTACCACAAAAGGAAAAACGGAACCCTATCACTTTGTTGTCCGTCCGTCCGTCTGTTTGTCAAGACCCTTTACCTCGGGAACGCGTGGAGGTATCGAGTTGAAATTAAAACCATATACTCAGGTCTGCGGTCCCTTGAAGCTGTAAAAAATCAAACTTCTAAGTTAACGTAAAAAAAAGTTACGGCCGTTTATGCCGCAAAAAAAAATATATTTCGTCACTCTCAAGGGAATCAAAGTGGCTTCCCATTGACCTAGAATCATGAAATTTGACAAGAAGCAAGATCATGTAAGTACCTAGCACAAGTAAAGGAAAAAATCCCAAAACCGTAAATTTGTGGTTCCATAAAAATAATTTAAAAAAACCGAGTGAACGAAAAGATCGTTAATGTAGACAATGTAGATAATTTTTTTGATTTTTGTTGATTTTTCAATAACCGCTGGTCCGATTTCGATAAAATTTTCATGGGACCATTTGGAAAATATACCCTTTCCAACAAAAAAAGAATATTTCAAATCGGTTGGCAAGCGACGGGGTTATGCGCGAACAAACATTAAAAAAAAAATACAAACATCCGAATTGAGAACCTCCTCCTTTTTTTAGAAGTCGGTTAAAAAGTGTATTGTGGATGTTTGACCAAAATAGTCGAAATGTCACCAAATGTAACGCAGATAAATGGCAAGCTAAAATATCTAGTCTAGTACCTAACTATGCTGTAGTAGTATCCTATCCTACAGCTCCTAGTTTCATGCAAATTAAATGATCACATGAAAGGGCGTCACTTAGTCAATGATTGAACTTGATCGAAGCAATTTACAAGTTGTGTTAGATACTAAGTTACCTGCAAATTAATAGTAAGCAAACAAAATACGGCGCAGTAGTAACAATTCTAATAATAAGTAGGTATTCAATTAAAACTGCTTTCACAGATGAAGGGGTATTAAAATTAATTAAAAAAACCTCATCATCATCATCATTTCAGCCGAAAGACGTCCGCTGCTGGACATAGGCCTCCCCCAAGGACTTCCACTTCGACCGGTTCTGTGCTTCTCGCATCCAACGGGTTCCTGCGGCCTTCACAAGGTGATCCACCTTGTGAGAAGCCTTCCAACGTTACGTCTTCCGATAACGCGGTTGCCACTCCAGAACCTTTCGGCCCCATCGGCCATCTGTATTGCGAGCAATGTGCCCTGCCCGTTGGCAATTCTTCGGGCTATGTCGGTTACCTTGGTTCTTCCTTGGGTGACTTTTAGCCTTCTAATAAGGCCCATTGTGAGCGACCACGTTTCAGTGCCATATGTCATCACTGGTAACACGGACTGGTCAAAGAAAAAAATATCTACCTGAATGAAATAAATTCCAGTGTAGGTAACTAAATTCTGTGTAATAAAATACTACATTCGCTCATTTCAATTAACTTTAATTACAAAGGCTTCAATTAAATTTCACTCTGTACAGGTTGAAATTTACGTTATTTTAAAATCAAACTTTAATTACAATGAAAGGGATAATTATGAAGCGTGGGTAGTTTTAAAATGTATTTTTTAAATTCATCGGCGATGAATATGCAATTTTCTTAAATACTTTAATTTATTAAATGCATGCTAGGTGGAGTATTAATTTGCCGGCTCAAATGTTTGGCGAATCAACATCCATCAGCTTACTTTATAATTACATTGAAACTTATTTACGAGCTGTAATTAGTTTCAATTTGGATGAAATTGTTTACAGTATGATCATTAGAGCAGAGCAGTGGTGAGCCAGTGGTAACCGCCGCGATTTACCAGTTGTAGGTCGTAGGTTCAAACACAGACAGGCGCTTTACTTTGTTTAAATTATTTCATTACCACAGCTCTCAAAACGGTGAAGGAAACCAGCGTGAGGAAACCGGCATATCCTACAACTGAAAATTCGAAGACATGTGACACAACCCACACTGATTTTTTTATACCCCTAGGTAAGGGTGGACCTCTCCAGATTTTTTTTGGAATCGAAACTTATGCATGTGAACCGCGGGGCGCAACTAGTTACCTACAATAATACCAACTTATAACTGTCCCACTGCATAAGAAGGCAAAAGCTTCTTCTCATACAGAAAAGACACGAGCATTGACCATGCTTGCTCAAGACGGGTTGGCGGTTTCAGGATTAAATCAACTATAAGTCCATGGGGGTCTACTCCGAAGCGGTTAACCACTGTATCGGCCGAATGTTCGTTCATTTTCTGATTCGAATATTGCTGTCCTACTACGAATTTAAAAAAAAAGGTAAAAATAGGGTAAGGGTTCTAAAAAGGTTCGGATTGGCACAGTTTGGTCGGAACCAAAAGTCAATATAGGAAATGAATGGTAGTAGAAAATGACCGAATATTCGGCCGATACAGTGGTTAACCACTTCGGAGTAGGCCCCAGGTTTCTTCACGACGTTTTCCCTTTACCGATATCAGTAATTTTCAAAATAAAGTCAGACCGTACATTTGAATTGAAAAAGTTGAAAAAGAAACATTGGTACTTACTTGCCCGGATTTGAACCCACAGCGTCGTGCATGAGAGGCGAGGATTTAACAACTGGGTTACCACGCTGGCTCATAATGTGCTTACACAATATTACCTACATCAAACCTCGCCTTTTATCACAAAACGCACCAACCCGTCACCAACCTTATTCAGCGAAAATCAAACGCCCATTTTGACAATCTAAACACAATCAACCCTCAATAACGCCTGTGCAATGTTATAACGTATATAATTATCATTTTGAGTGGATACGTCCAGTATGGCCATGTAGGCTAAGTATAATAACGGGGGATGGCAAATGTCCACAGACGAGAGTGTACTTAGGACCGATGCGGACGTCATATTGTCCCCGCTATATTCTCGGACAACAGCTGATGTAGATTGAAACGGGTGACATACTGACGGGTAGGAGAAAAATTTTTTTTTTCTGTTTTTAGCTGTTCGGTTTTGAAGCTTTCTGCAGTGTTTGGAAGAGGAGAAAAACTGAACTGAAATAGATTTTTTTTTTGTTTATATCAAATTTAAGAAATAATAAAAACTTTTTTACAAAAAAAAAACAACCGACTTCCAAAAAACACTATAAAGTGAAAAATAACTTTAATTTCGGAAGTCGGTGTCTTTGGTTTAGTATTTTAGTTTTTTGCCACCGACTTCCGAAATTAAATTTATTTTTCACTTTATAGTGTTTTTTGGAAGTCGGTTGTTTATTTTTGTAAAAAAGTTTTTATTTTTCACTGTTTAGTGGGTCAGTTTGTAATTTATCTAAGTTACAATAGCCTAATGTCAACTGCTCATCACCTTTTAGAAAATATTGCTTTTCCCGATGCAGGGATGTTAATTGTTGAGGAGTTCTCCTGGTAAGAACCAGGAGAACTTCTCAACAACCACTTACCATACGCATTGTGACGAGGATAAATCGTTTAGCAACCATAGTAAAGTAATCGAATCGCAACCCGTGAAATATTTGTCATTGAGTAGTTCCGATGGCCATCTGTGGTCTTCATCATCAGCTCCACTTATTTTGAAAATCGGTCCACAATTGGCGGAGTAATCGCGTAACAAACACACAAAAAAAAAAAAAAAAAACATACCGTCGAATAGAACCTCCTCCTTTGAAGTCGGTAAAAACGAAATGCTCTTCGTTGGTAAGCGCATCGCTTGAGAACGGCTGAACCGATCTAGCTATTTTTTGTTTAAAAATATTCATCATAGTCCGAATTAGGTTTTTAGGAAAAAAAAAATGGATAAGGTGCCCGAAAATTTTCAAAATTCGGTAATAACTGAACTGAAAACCATATTGCTTTTTTTACAGGACAACATCTGTCGGGTCAGCTAGTATAACATAATAATAAATATTTTTTTCATGCCATCAATATTAATCCAACACAACTAGGTATGTTATAGCAAGTAAAAACCCAGAGATCGTTGCTCACAGACCTATAGGACCAACGTCATATCTGGTGAACGGTTCAGTCTAAACTGAATTCACATCAAAACCTATAGGTCTAAGCCCAAAGGCTGGCTATCTATTCTATAGGACCAATAACGTATAATTCAGTATATGTCAATAAAATGGTCCTACGACTCAATACACAACAAACACGTCAAAACGTATTGAGGTGTCTTTGCTACGCCGGAAACCAAAGGTAGCCGGGTACATAAAGGACCGTCTAACTCTACTGTCTGTAGAATGTATCCAAAGACACACAAAGCCGTCAAAAACCAGAGTCCAAACCAAAACCTACAGGACTATCTAATACACTATCTATTGAATGGATCTCAAACTCAACTACAACGACATCAAAACCCATTGGTCCAATCCCAAAGGCCGAAATTCAAATTCAAAGTCCATTCAGAATCGAAGGCTCGTCCATTCACCGTTCTCTGTGTCACGCCGCTTCCCTTTGATGTGTCGTGCATGTACTTGTAGGCTGCGTACAACTCCGACCAGTGTTGTTTTAAACTTGTAACAGCGTGAAATCGTGCGACAGGTCAGTGCGCATCGTGCACACGTTATATGTATAGGTAAGTCGTGCGTGCATGCTCTAGATATTTTGTGACTTTTATTTTGAAAAATATTGTGATTTCAAGCTTGTCTTATTGATCGGGTATTCTTCGGAATAGGTAGGAGAAGAAGAGACTCCAAATTCACAGTCAGTTTTCAATCTATGCCCATACATGTTGGCATGATCGTCATGATCATGGGTTAAATTTTCGTAACAACAAGTTAGTAAGAGCGTTCTGGTCTGCATCCGATCCGAATCTAAATTTAAGATCCGAAAATCCGAATTCGGAAGTTCAGATCTTTTGCGCAACCCCTCATACAAAGAGTAGATGTGGCTACTTCGGACCGACATTTTTCGAATTCCAATCGAATGCAGTGCAGAACCGCTCTAAGGATGGGAGTGGAGGTAACTGCCAGCACAAGTCATATTTAAGTAATTATAGCCTTTCGTGAAAAAGGTTATTGTAAGGATTATGTCGAACTTTTATCGAGTAAAACCTCACGACAAAAAACCTCACGGAAGTAAGGATGAGGTATACTTGGTATTAAAGTCTAGAGGTCAGGGCAAAAACTCATCAAAAGTTGCAAATAAAAAAAAACTAGATTAAGGTCAAATCAGTTACGAATAAATCATAACTTCAAAACCAATGTATAGTATGAGAGTATTTTGTTCGTAACACACATAACCAACATTATTTTAATATAATAACAAAATATACATCTAGGAGAGTAACCACAAAGCGAGTTTGAGTTTAATGCGTAGACAAAGGCCTGTCTCTACGTAAGCAGAATTGCAATATCTGAACTTAATATTGTAAATGCAATACGCTATTGTACTCGTACAAGGATTTTACTAGTATCGAGGGAAGCAACTGTGCTTGACTATAAGTCGGCTGTTAGTTAGGTATAGTTTGAACGGTAACTGAAGCTTTGTATTATGCTCTGTATATTGAATAATTATTATTGTTCTGTAGAATACAGAAAACCACGAGTCTTGGAAAGTACATTAAACGCTTCCCCGCTAATCCCCGCTAATGAGACACAATTGATTTTCTATTGTAATGGGCCGCTAGAGGCCCGCGCCGGGACGGAGCGATTAAGCCGTTGGTCTCGGCTGTCATTCGTATGATAGTCGTTACGGGTAGGCAGGAGCCCAAAAGTCTGACAACCAGTCTTACCAAGAGGTATCGTGTTACCAAGTAACTGGGTTGTGGAGGTCAGATAGGCAGTCGCTCCACGTAAAATATTGGTATTCAGCTGCATCCCGTTAACCTGGAAGCTGAACCCAAGATGAAGAACATTCATTCATCAAACACCTTCCTTCATCCTTCTCTTGACCTTATCCCAATTTATTTAGGGTCGACGCAGCATGTCATCTTCTTCCTTATTTTTCTAAATCGTATTAATTAACTTCACTATTTATTGTACCTATGTTAACAAATGATTAAATGACTTTATGACTTCATCAAACTTATTTCCACTATCTTGTTATATTGGTTTTAAAAAGCATTTAAGATTTGCCTAGGCATATACATATATGTATGCCATTTTGAGCTACCAAATAAAGCTACTAAACAAGGCCCTTTTTTCAGGTTTGAGGTATTTCTCCAATCACAGTTAATTCTTTTCATTTTCATTTTCTCTGTGATCATTCTCTCATTATCTAACTTTGCACAAACAAAAGTTTTAATAGGCTGGTGTTGTATACAACTTGTAGGTACATGCACCTAGTTACCTACCCTACTCAACAGGTAAGCTTCGTCAGTAAGAAACTTCCTATTTCGATCAATTATTTGGGAAACAACTTTTAGGTACAGATACAATTTCCTTGTAAGAGTATCTATGTTAAAAAAATATATATCCGCGTCGACTTGAGAACCTCCTTCGTTTTTTCTTCGGTTCGCTTTTCTAATTAAAAATACAACGGTTATTTTTTTTCTTATTCATGATATATAACTTCATTATTACATACTCTTTGGTAACAACTGTCAATATATTACTAGACATGAGATTTAATAACTGATTATAATAAAAAGCTAAGCTAACAGAATACGTGGGATAACTTACCTCGCGCTCTGTAAGCACGATGTGAACCTACTCCTCTCAGGTGAGTGATGTCCCGCTGTCCCGCGCTCTTCGTGCGGAAACCCGCGGTGACACACTCTATTTCTCTTTCATGCTTATATCGGACAGCGTTCAATTATAAAAGCTTTGCGGACACGAGAATTTTGATGAAAATTTACTGTTTGGGGACATAGGTGTAACAATGTCTTAGTATTAATTAGTGATCATATTTGCTTAGTATTTGCTTGGAATTAAATCGGTGTGCCTCGTAGCTAAATGATAACAGCCGCACGGGTCGATCAAAGGTTGATCAATGATTGCCGCGACAGACGTTCGTGGATGGGTGACCATCCATTACATATCGAGACCCTTCGTGTCTCGGAAATCATGTTAAGCCGTTGGTCCCGGCTGTCAGTCGTATTTCTTTGACAATCGTTACTCGTTACAGGTACTCAAAAACCCTAAAACGCGCTAATCTCTGGAACTACCATCTATCATGGTTTTGAAAAATTATTTTTGTATTTGATAGCCCAATTTTTGAGTAAGGCTATAGGCTACTTCACATCACGCTAGGAACATTAGGAGCCGAGCAAAAAGAAAAAAGTCAGAAAGAACGCTAAACAAAAATGAAATAATAGAGCGGGCAGGCGATGCGATGCGACGGCGGATCAAGAAATTTCACATAAAGAAATAAAGTCGACTTCATTCCGAATGAAGATGTTTACGATAGGAAAGTTGAATCTTTTAGTTACAGGTCCAGATGGAAGATACTTACAAATATAATGCTTCGAAACATTTAATCAAAGTTAAACGGCTATTAGACCAGAGGAGTTGGGCAGAGGTGTACAGTCACGAGCAAAAGTATGTATACACTTGGCTTTATTCAAAGGCGATTTTCTTCTTTATTTTTGAATAAAATTTTATATTAGTAGGAACATTAGTATTTTGGAACCCATAGGTATATGTAAAGTGTCATATTTCAACGTTGCATTTATTATTTCGTGAAAAAATAGCAATTTAAAGTTGCCAAGTGTTGACATATTGGTGGTCCTGACTGTACCACCTCTCATTTCACCAGTTATGTTGGCCTCACGCTTCGGGGGTTACATGCGTGATATTATGTCGTGTTAGGCCAAAGTTGCCGAGAAACATGTGTCATAGCACACCTCAACATGAGTGGTAACAAGTTTCTTAAGTTGATTACGTGTTACTCACGTTTCCTTCATGAACGTTGAAACCGACAACCTCAGCAGTAGAGTTATTCTCTAAACTAAAGGCAAGTGCCCGCACTAATTGGAAAGGAAACTCTTTTTCCTTTCCAATTAGTTTGGCGGCCATTCGATAATTTTACGAGTATTGAGAGTGACATTACAAGGACGTGTCACGTTTAGGCACACGACATTACTTCAGAGCAAAGAAAGATATAACTCTCTCTATCTCTCATACTAAATTTCTCTTATTCTGTATTAGGGTTCCGTACCTCAAAACTGTCAAAATGAACATTAACATCATTATTTGTCTCAGTCAACTCAGCCTATCGCAGTCCACAGCTGGGCATACGCCTCTCCCAGACTGCGCCATAGCACCCTGACATTATTTGTCTGTTTTGAACAATATTTTTTTAATATTCAAAAACCTTGATAATTAAGACTACCGAATATTATAGCATTCCGACAGAAGTATTAAATGAAGTTTTTGTGCACACAACACTGAAAAAATGCTGATATGAAAGCGGAAAACAACTACGACGACAAGCGAGCCGTCATGACAGTACGAGTAGGTATGTTTCGTTTTGACAATCTAAATTAAATTTTCGAGGAAAATAAACCACAAGAAATATTGCTAATTGGTTTTCAAAAACTGTCAACTAGCCTGTTGGTGCGTCAACTTGAGTGAGGTTCGAAGTGAACTTAACAGAGTAGGTAGGTACTACATGAAGGTTGAATTCAATTCCCTCCACAAAATGCTCGATTATGCGCAGATATTTGTATCCCCAAACCTTGGGTAAAACCATTTTTTATTATTATGTAAATTCATCTCTAGGGATTGCCTTTACTTTTCCGAAAGATTTTTTATTGTTTGTCGTTCCTGGTATTGAATAAAATCAGCCTGTTTGACGGTGATGTATTGCTGATTTTTATATTATACCGAGAAAAATCGTATATTTATATATGAATATTTTGTGTCTAATTTCCTTTATATGTATAATTAAATCGTATTGACAGTCGCTTAGGGTATTTATAGGAACATAATATACCCAAACGACATAAGGAAGCTTCATTATAAACAGCCTATGACGTTCTCAAATCTGAGTTAGAGTCATACTCTCTGTGAGACGAAGTAGGTATCCACCACGCGGGCCCAGTGCGGGTTGGTGGATGTCACATATCTTCGAAATTTTGGTTGTCCAAACACCACCCTAACATCTTTATAAATAAAACAAAGTCGGGTTAGTTACACCATTATATAACTCAAGAACGGCTGGACCGAAGTATGATCTTTGATTCGTTTGATTTGTTTCCGTCCCGAATAGCAAAATAGCTATTAAAACCTTGGAAAAATTCACGATATAAAAAATAATGAATATTATTAATTTTCTGATACATTTTGTATGGAAAGGCTTACTGATTCCGAAGCGGTATGAAGTTCGCCGGGAAAGCTAGTTTTAAAATAAAGCAAAGTTAGAACCAATAAAAACAATTTGACATAAAAAGAACCGTTTTCAATGACTAAACATAACTTACAAAAAGACAAAAACAAACTCGACCAATTCGTGGTCACGTAAACCAGTAAACCGAATAATGCCACTTAATCGGCCATTTTTCACATAAAAAACAATGTAAATTCGGAACGTGAACCATCAGTTTCCCTTTCTATTTCAAACAGGGTATATTTGTTTCCACTGTGCTATCTCCAAAGAGAGGATGAGATAAAAACTTTTTTGTTTTCCCTCAGTCGTAACCCGGCGCACAAAAATGGAAGACGTTATCATTCTTTATCTGTACCACCCACATAACAGGCTTTTGGGAAGTACATTCTGTAAATACGGAGAACATTTATTTTTATTTAATCTTTGTTCGTCCGTATTTGACAATGTCTGACTTACAGACGTTCTTTTCGACATTACAAAAGTGAATGCAGATGGTCTACTTGATTTATAAAAGCCTCGACTACTGCCCTTGCGTATTTTCATTCTTCTTGTTTTTAGCGTATCATCTCATCTTTCGACACGAACTATAAGGAAATTGCTAATGTTATAGTGAATGGATTAGCCAGTTAGCAAAGATAGCGAGGCTGACTGGTTGCGGGATAGTTACTTATGTAGCTCGTGGAAGCCTCCACTATCATAATCATGCTCCATACAGAAAGGTAGGTAAGGAAACATTTTTTCAGTAGAATATCTCGGTAACATCCCGGAGTTTGGAAGTTGGCGGTGTGATACCTCCGTGTCTCGGAAAGCACGTGAAGCTGTTGGTCCTGCTCCTGGTCTGTATCCTGTTGTGTCGGATAGCCATCCCATTGGACTATGAGTTTGAGTGCGCCTGTATCTGCGCACACACTTATGTACTATGATATCTCCCTTGGGGATGGCTAGTCTCCGCTGTGATTGGCTGTCATGGCTACTAACACTAATATATACATTACTAGCAGCGCCCCGCGGTTTCACCCGCATTAGTGTCGATCCCGTGGGAATATCGAGATAAAAACTATCCTATGTCCTTCCCTAGGATGCAATCTATCTCTCTAGCATTTTATTGAAATCCGTTCAGTGATTAAGGCGTGAAAAGGTAACAGACAGACTGAGTTACTTTAGAATTTATAATATTAGTATGGACTAGCCAAACAAATGAAAACAAAAGCCTACGTCAGCGTCACGTCTAACAACGTTCATTGATGAATCTTCAAAGTAGATAACTACTTTTTAGGCCTTCTGGACTACATATTAATCAGTGTATAATTTAAACTATAAGGTTGCCAATTAGTATTCATGCAGATGTATTTTCTAAATCTATTTCTTCTATAACTATTAACTATACATATTACACTTTTCGTGTCTGTCTGTGTGACCGCGCTGTTCTTCTAAACTACGCAACGGATTTTGAAGTGGTTTTCACCATAATTTAGAGGATTTATTCCAAAGGGTTTTGGTGAAGTTGCATATAATATCGAAAGCTCAATGTTTTGTCAAGTCGAAAAACCTGTGCGAAGCAGGGGCGGATCGCTAGTTCCAATTATTTTTTTTTTACTAGCCTGCGCTGCCCACTCCTGGGCTAAGGCCTCCTTCCACTCCTTCCATCTTTCGCGAGCCCGCATGTCCTCCTTCCAGTATGAACCTATCCAGCTCGTCCCGCCATCTCCTACGTGGTCTACCGCGACCCCGTCTCACTGTCTCAGGGCAACAATTATGCGCTATTTGGGCCCACAGTTTGTCCATATGGCATCGGCATGCGGCAGACATGTCCTGCCCAGTCCCGTTTAAGTTGAACAGCCTTTTGAGCCAGTTTCTAATAAAACCTTTATAAATATTCAACAATTTTCATAATAATTGTCTAGTTCCCTAATTAACTTCTTGTTTATTTTCAAGAAGTCTAGTAATTGCCTAATTTTGTTAATTAATACATTTTCTTTTTTGTCTTTAGGTATATTAGTTGCTTTCATGACGCTAAGAATTTGTTGGACCCTACATAATTATACTTACGTATAAACTCTGGGGAGGTAATACTCAGGTACCTGAGTCTGGGTAATTCTTTTAATCTTACGTTACTCTAAGGATAAATGAACCTTTTACAGCGTACGAACTGATTAACTGTTTAATTTTTCTCAGAAACAGAACTCATTACTTTACGTTTTCACTAGAGAAAATATAATATTTTATTTTGTGAATTGATGTTGTAACGAACTAGCGAAGTACTAGATTTTATCTCACTTTTGCTTTCACTAAATTGATTGTAGTTTGGTTTTAGAGAAGTGATGTTAGAGCTCTAATATCCGTTTTCACTATCGACGTCGACAGATGCAGCTGAATACCAGTATTTTACCAGTTACTGGGTAATACGATACCCCTTGGTAAGACTGGTTGTCAGACTTTCGGGCTTCTGACTACCCGTAACGAGTGTCAAATAAAAACCGGGACCAACGGCTTAACGTGCTTTCCGAGGCACGGAGGGGTCTCGGTATGTAAAGTTGGTCACCCATCCACAGATCAACCACGGCAAGCGTAGCTTAACCTGATCGATCGACCTATGCGGTTGTTATTATTTAGCCATGGGCCCCTCCCTTACTACTAGCTACCTAAATAACTACCTAGCTACTTAAATGAATGCCTAAATAAAAGCGCACTGTTTGATTTTTATCGCTCGACTCAGCGCCGAGAGTTTTGAAAATGTCACCGTGTAATAATATTTAAGCGTTCATTTACTGTTTCCTGGTGTTAGTGAAAACGGGCATAATACTCTCGCTAAGCTACCGACATGCTTTTACTATTTAACTACGGAACCCCTAAAAGCCAACCACCAAATAAGTCAGCCAACAACGCATAAAATAACGATACATCGCACCCACCGGTTCCAAATGACTTAAATTCCGACGTTCATATCCCAGGCCCCTACCTACCTATATTATGAACGTAGCTCCATGTAATCCCAGATTGGAGGGTGCATTCAGTCGAACTGGCAACTAATTAGCCGGAGTGAAACACCACAGAAGTGGTTGAAAGCCGCATCACAAAGGTAATGGTCATCCATTTGATAGGCCTATTGAATGCTTTGCAACGGTATCGCCTATCGCCATATTGATTTGTGTAACGCTATTGATGTGATGACGGAATTAGGTGCCTTGTTGCCGGGGATGGCAGACTTGTATGGTCAAAGTATGATTTTCGGTTTTTGAACCTGTTAATGGCTCGATGGTTGCTTTTTTTATGTCAGTAGGTTTATAATAAACAGGGCCGTGTTTATTGCTCTATATTTATATTCGAAAACATTTGACATCTACCATCCCGCACTGGGCCCGCGTGGTGGATTACGGCCCATTCCCTCTCACAGAGAGGAGGCCTGTGTCCCAGCAGTGGGAAGGTTATAGGCTGATTATGCTATGTATTTATCAGAAGAAAAATAAATAAAGTATCAAGCTTTATGCAAAGCATAACGTTACAACAATTTCATCAAATTCTGACCGAAAGCAAATCCGTTACAAAACCGAACTTAAACAAATATTAACAAGAGGAGAAAAAACGATATTTTAATGCCGATATTAGCATTGGCAAAGAGTAGGTATGTATAGTGTTCCTTATCTTTTTGACTCTGGTTTTAATCTAAAATCTACAGTTTCTTAATCGAATCCCGAGATTAGAAAATTAATGGCGGTATTACCTTACATCCCTTAGAGGATTTAAAGCTACAACTGCGTTTCCAGCTGAAGTGTCTCTTCGCTTGAAGCGATGAAGTCAGACTTTCTGCAAATGGATGTGATTTCGCTTCACTCACGTTGACATAGTTTTTAAGTCTTGTAATAGGAGATAGTCGAGCTTCTCTCTGTCTAATAGGTACGACTACAGTGAGGTAATGTTTTATAGTTACATGACCCCTTAACTTGATACTAATGGCTAGTTTTACCACCCCGAGAATGTTGAATTTTTTACGTAGTAAAGAACATCAACAGCATTTTTGTGTATTATCCAACATTGGTTTAAAAAAGTATTTAGGAAAGGTATTAGTGCTAATGTATACAGCAAATTATAGGTGTACATAACATTTAAAGAAAAAAGACCTTGTACTGAAGCTGCTTATAAACTAATAGTAAACTTTAAACTTAAATGTTCCTGTCAACTTAAAACTTGTTGGTTTTTTTTGTAGTTACCAGATTGTTGAAGCCTTTTCTTACCCCGCGAAACAGGTTTTTATGGTTTCGGTAGGTCAAACTATCTATTTTTTTCATGAGCAAATTCCAAAACAGGTAACATTTTTTTTATACGACAATTGTCACCAAACCTTTCAACATTTCAAGGTCATTTATACCGAAAAATGTTCTAACGACGAATACCGCCAAAATATACCTCATAATTACTTCAAAGGTAATAATTAACGAGCAAACAAGAGACAGCCAATAAAAAGAGAACACAGTGAAGGTCATTATAAGAGCAATGAATGCTGGCAATGGAATGTTAACAGGTTTATGTAAAATGTACACTTGAAATGCTCAAAGGGAGTTCGTGAACCGAGTCCAAGTTGAAAGAACTGAAGGTTCTTGACCGACGTGCATCTCGTTGAAGAGGTTACATTATTTGACTACAAAGTTTTTAAAATATTTAGAAGATGCTCGTTCAAAAGTAACAGTAATTCTTTTATTATTTAACTAAAGTTAGGGCGGTTGCCGAGAATAAGATAAAGAGGTATATACCGGATGGTCAGGGACATCGACGCGGAAACTGTAATCATGAATTCAGCACATGATTCTGGCCAACGCAGGCGGGTTCAGAATAATTATGTACTGGATCATTTTTAAGGCCAGACTAAGTGGGACTTGGAATAGTGTCCTGTAAAAGATAATTCGGTTTAGGTAAGGTAATATTTTAAGGGCCCTTTACAATAACGTACACAACACTTTTTTCCACAAAAATAATATAATATGCAAGAACTACTGAGTGGTGGACTACTGAATGGCCACTCAGTAGTCCACAGCTCTCGTACTTATATTCTCATAATTTGTTGACTTCTGCAAATGCATATATGTGTTACCGCAGTAGATGTAAAAAGTATGGGTAGGTACTTACTATTCTTTTGTTTAAAATAAAATAGGGCGCAACGAGCTGAACGGGCCATCTTTATTATTTCAACTCAGTTTTACTTGGTGTGTGACTTTTATGTTTGCAGTTTACATAAGTGGGTAGGTACGTAAAGTAATATACCAAGCGTAAAAAGGGTGTAAACACTCGTCGACATCATATTTGGGGGAACATAATCATAAGCACGTTTTTCTTCTGAGTTCTTTGGAAGTTGTGTATTTTTTATTATGTTGTGTGTATTTTATGACTCTACAGTAGGGATGAAACGATACGAGTAAATACAAGTAGGTACTTACTCGATACTATTCTTTCGATAAGAAAGAAAAGTATAGTATATTAGTATATATTTAGTATGCCAAAATACTTTTGGCATCGATACTTTAGAACTGAGTAACAAGTAGTATCGTGAAATAAGTACTTGAATCGATACTCGGTCGGTCACCCACCAGTGATTACTTGTCAAAAACGAGTGTGCACAACAGATTATTTGCACTATGGTAGGGTGTCCAATTTGAATTTTTGTTTAGAACGCATCTTTTCTACTGCTCAATTGGCAACCTTCCACATAGATAGAATAGACGCAGACGCCATTATGACGATTTGTTTTGTTTGCGATATCTGTAAATTACTCATCGCGTGCGGCTTGCGTTTTATTTGTTTGTTATCTGTGACTGAATTTGAAATAAGGTAATCAAATCGGTGAAAGTGGGACCCAAAAGTCTGAGCTGTGTATATTTTGCAAAAAAAAAAGAAAACAGCTACGTGCAATAAATGCTTTAATACATTTTATAAAAACTTAGACCGTGTACTACTTACTGTTCGTATTTGCCTCTAATACTTCCTACGAAAAAATTGTCCGATACAAGTAAGCATCAATACGTTTCATTCTAACCGAGTAGGTATCGAGCGATACCTTAAGACCGATACGGTATCGAATAAATATATCGTTAGGTATCGATATATTTATTCGATACCGTATCGGTCTGGTATGGTATCGTTTCATCCCGATCCGTACGCGGCATCAAAGATTGTTTTCCCCGTGGGTGCCATAAAAGACGAATGATGGTTATTGTCAATAGAAATTTCATAATTAGGTATTTATGAAGCATTTCGATAAATAGTCTAATGATGTTTTTTTTTACGTTTCAGATAAACATTAACATTCGAAGCAACTATTGGTACGTATTTTCATTCATCATAATATTGTTGTTTTTGACTTGCTAGAGTATAACCGCTACGAAAGATAGTCTAGGTTTTACGTTACAAAATCTTACTTAATTGAAAAGACCTTCATAGAAAAAAGGGTCACCCCTTTCATACATTTGACATTGTCGTCAAGCTAGGGATGACAAGCATATACCTTTATGCCGAGGTAAGTAGACACGTAACTCAAGACGACGCGATGTGTTCAGTGCCTACAGAAGCTTGTTTGATCTCAATCGAGGAACAGGTGCGTCGTTACAAATTGGTCCCGCGATGATTTCAACGAGATATTGCTAACGGTACATCAAAATTATTGTCAACTTCTGCAAGATTTATGATGGTACAGTTTATCACCGATGAAAAAAGTTATTGTTTTGTTTGCCAGAGACTATTATAATAATAATAAAAAAAAGCATTATCTTCTGACTGCTGGTCTAGAGATCGTTAACGCGAGTACTGGGTATGAAGTTATAGGTTGGATCCCCAGGTAGTGTATTGCGTTTTTCCATTAACCTCTTACACGTTTCCCCGCCTACCTGTCGAAACATCCCACGCGTCGGAGTAGTTGAATGGGCGCAGTAAAGTCATTGTTTTAACAATGACATTGACAATAGAACCATGTCACTTTTATGTACACTTGGTGTACACTTGACGCTTGAGGGGATTTTCTCAGTAGCGCCTGGTGTTTGGATTAGTACTCGATTCAGAGCAATAAGTTCGCCCCTTTTTACATGAGAACTAAGCATATATTATATTTATATCTGATAGACATGTTTATATATTCCCCGGAGTGTTGGCATCTCCGACAAATACAGGCGTTTTTTTTTTCTTGCCTTTTCTTTCCCCCTGCTGGGCAAAGGCCTCCGCAAGTCGTTCCAGGAGCTGTTTTCCGGCGCCCGCCGCCTCGAAGTAGCCCACGAAAAAAAAAAAGAATTGTTTCCAGCAGACGCTTAAAATCCACTTTATATTAAATTAAGTTCAGCCATGTTTCAGACTAAATCATCCATTCAGTTGCGTCGTGCTCGTAAGTATCTGTTCCAGAAATAATGAGATCTTATATCATTGCAAAGAAAGGTACGGTGGGCTATTGTTAACGCAATTTTGCGTTTTCTTTTTTTTCTGAATAATAATACGTAGAGGTACGCTGTGATTCGTCTGACTTCGACAATATTTTGCTAAGTGCCTCCGTTCGACAAAAGGCTGCATCTATAAAAACATATTGAGCGTCACTTAAATATAAATACGATAAAAGCATCTACGTAGGTACTTTTATTCCAATAATCTAAAACCCATGTAGGTAAGAGAAGGCATAAGCCTTATTTAGGTTTTCATACAACTTTTATCTTTTGTTGTACTTTCAGAGACCTAAGTTTTAGAACAAAGTAGCTATTTAAATATTATGCTATGTATACTTATGTGCATCTGCAGAAAGGTCGAGTAAGGATTAATGTATATTACGAAAACTTGTATCAGAAAATATTGCGGGCGCTGTATTAGCTTTATTTAATCTTGTAATCCATTTATTACTCCTACACAAAAAGAGAGCGGAACGTTCCGCAAACACTCATGTCTTTGAGACAGTGGTTTATTGACGTAAGTAAAGAAATAACATAATTCCAACTGTGTGAGTTTTTTTTTTCTTTTTCTGTAAGTAGGTTTGTTCAAACACTTTAACACGTCAATCATATTTTTAATAAATATATGAGCTCGGCGTTTCCTATCTGACTGCTCTGAGAAGAAAGGCCGAAAAAAACTCAGAGGTCTCTTTTAAAGTCCAGACATAATCTTGGTCAGATCATGTGAAGACCATGTAGATTGGTGTCTGAAATGTCTGAAATAATATTTATTCTTTACAAAGTAAATATACATGTCTCTGTATATGTAGAATTTATCAATGACAATGTGTGTATAAAAATCCGGAAATAGTCTTGGTCAGATCATTTTGAGGAGCATGTAGATTGGTGTCTGAGATGGTCTTTTGAGGAAAGAACCACACAGATTTGAGTGGAGCTGTCCACTCAGTGCACGCATTTGTCAATTATCGTGCAGCTCAACTCAGAACTTAAGGAGCTAAACGATTAGACGAATAATACCAAAGAAAGGACATTTGGGTAGGTTTCCGCTTTATAAAACATTTGAATTTATTAAGGCATTTTTTTAAGGCAATTCTTGAATGTGGCTGGGAAGTTTATTATAAAAACGCATACATTGGCATCTAAACGAGCCACTTATTTTCATAAGCCTGGTTGTAGGAACAATAGATATGTAAGTATATATATTTTTTTTATATTGACATTTATAATTTATTATTATGTACACATAACATTAATGAATTTGAATTTAAATACTACTTTATATTTACATAAACACACTAAAACATTAGGGCTATGGGTCCGAGTGCCCACTTAGTATTTCGAGACATCGCCAAGCGGTTGGTCGACTCTTTACGTGACCAGAGAGCTGGACGGTTTTTTGGCCAAACAATCAGTATCGCCATGCAACGTGGCAATGCTGCCAGCCTTTTGGGCACGTTAACTATTGACAGCGATGTGGACGAATTGTTTGATGCCCTTTGATTATTCCCCTCTTTTTTATATACTTGTACATGTGCATATTATTATTATTGTATTAAGATTGTTAACTGTTTACTTGAAATTAATCGTTATTATTCATAATACTTGCACGCCATACTAGGTGGCAAACATGCCTGATCATTTTGGTTAATATAATTCTGCATGCATTTTTATTCTAGTACCTGTATAAATGTATCATATCTTGTGTAACTTAGGTTCTTAGAAAAGTACCGTTATTTTTGTTTAAGATATTTTTGAAGTATGATCAATCATTTTTATCCTAAAACCTACCCACGCCATCAAAGATTAGTTTATAGTAAAATAAACACTTGCTGCGTGCTGTCAGCTAGAATTGAAATATTTCGGTTACGTATCATTTTTATTCGTGGAATAAAATTGACGTCTGACAGTTTTGTATGGAAGACCTGTCAAAAAATCAAAATTATTAATCCTATAAAATTAACTGGCGATGGAAAAATTAGCGCTTAAATAGATTTTTTGGTAGGATGTGTAAATGCAATTAAAAATGGAGTAACCAAGCAGTTATGTAGGATCTATGAATGTCATTAAACATTTACTATAATTTCCTATACTACCGATATAATCATAACAAAGATAAGAAATTAAACAATTAAAATACTAGTATTTTGGCCTCAACAGAACAGCACCCATTTCAACAAAATGAAAATGAAATTAATGTCAAACGTTTCCGCTGAGTGACTTTAATTTATTAGAAGCAATTATTACCGTTCTTTATTTGGGAACAACTTGAACCGTGCTGATTACAAATGTTCCCAAAGAACTCCTTTAAACTTAATGGGGCAATATTTTTCCCCATTTGCACCGTCAGCTATGATTTACTGCTACGGCGTAGGCCTCTACGGCGTAGATGGTGCTACGTCAATATGCTACAGTCGTAGGCAGTCTACGAATATTTTATGGCCGAGGCCAGAAACGGAGGTGGGAACTTAAAATCTATGAAAGTACTTCAGTCAACATTTATGTATGCTCTTAATGGTTGCAGCGGTACATTTTGCATTAATAAATTATTCTCTTTTATGGCAGGAGAGTTACAAAAAGCTTCCGTATTTTAAATGTTCCTGTAATGGTTGAACAGTTGACCAAATAAGTAATCCTCTTTGAAAGCTTTATTTTCGAGTTACTTTACGTGTTTGGACCAAACGAATAGGTAAATAAACATTTTTTTTTTATTTATAGAATTTTCGTGCTTTAACCAGGTGAAAAAAAACAGGGGCTTGTGCTTCGATCATATTGATCGAAGGGCTTGTGGATAAATAAAATACTGGTATTCAGCTGCATACGGTTAGACTGGAAGCCGACCCCAACATAGTTGGAACAAGGCTAGGCAGATAAACTTGGTGAAAAACAAAGGAGTTTGAAACAATCATGTTATTGGACCAAACAAAACTACTTTTTCCCTACTTTGGCAAAGCCTGTTAAAATCATAATCCTCCTTTAGGTAATGATTTTAACAGGCTACGTATGTATGTAAGTTCATCTGTTGCCCCATAACTCCTAAACTTCTCGTTGTATTTTGACAAACAAGCGCCATTTCTGAGTCACGTAATTAAGGCATAAATCGTATAGATAACGTGTGAGTCTGGCAATACGAAAACCGAAAAAAAAAACAAATTCGACATCGATGTGTTGTTTATACTTTTTAGGTGGCGTTTTTGTCGCAGTTGGGTTAGTTTTAAACTTTTTTTTTCAGCCATTATCAATGTAGGTAATGTAATGGTTCTGGTTCTCATTATTTTTTAATGAACGAAATGAAATGTTTATTTTTTTTAATAATAAGTATGACAACTTTTAATATTTTGTTTATTTTTTTATTTTATAAATCTGTCGGCAGACACATTGATTAGCAGCTGTGAGAGACGGCGACTAGATGGCGCTAGTGGAACGTGCACCAGACGCAAATCATTCACTCTATCGATCATTTGGCCTAAAGGACTTGGTATCCAATCCAGTAAAATATTGTAACGGTTTCCCCCCCACTAGCGATCGCCTTTATAAGGAGCTGCGCTGTTTGATCGGTACGCATTTCCAACGGATGCGTCGTGGTGCACGGACCACTGTCTCTCGACAGTCAGTACTGCCCGATTATTGGATGTGGAACGCTGTCTCTGACAATTAGTACTATCCTTATTGCGGTGGGTGCATGGACCACTGTCCCTGACAGTCAGTACTGCCCTATGTGACCGCCTTTTGCCGTTATTAGTTTTAGTATTTCATTTCTGTATTTTCTAGATTTAAGATAACTGATTGTTCAATTGAATAAACTTGTGTTTTACTTCTGATGTCTGGGCCAATCCGACATCAGAAGTGGGATCGGATTGTCCGCCCACCTCTGGCACTTCATTATCACAAAATGGCCAGAAAAATATTCCGCTACCCTCAAATAATTTAGAAGCATTTCTTTCATAATTAACTGATGCTCTACTACCCGGTCCAATGCGCCACCACAACCATTCAGTGTTGGTACCATTTGATCCTGATTACCCCAATTCATACGTAGAGGGCTGTCAGACACCATAATTAAAAGCAAAAATTTGAAAGGTGTCAATTTAATCATGACGCTGACCTTGCCTTCGAGGCGGCGCAGCCACATTACTGGTCAAGATGCCTCTCAGTCATTATCAATGGGATGATATCTAGACCAGCAAATATGTACTGTAGGGGTTGCAAGAGTATTGTGACCTAGTCCAGTGAGCTGCAGGGATCTCATCCATGGGATGGTTATCTTGACCAGCTAATGTGTACTGTAGGGGTTACAAGAGTATTGTGACCTAGTCCAGTGAGCTGCAGGGATCTCATCCATGGGATGATTATCTAGACCAGCAAATATGCACTGTAGGGGTTACAAGAGTTGTGACCTAGTCCAGTTGTAGCTGCAGGAATCTCACCTGCTTTAGTGGGTGACGATTTAGACCAGCATGTTTGAACTGTAGGGGTTTTCTATTGTAAAGAAATACCTAGACCAGTGATATTTGCTAATTTGATATGTAACGATGATGACGATGTGAATTGATGACGAATGAATGCACTCGAGAACGAGTGATTTATCAGGATGGCCGTGTCGGCAGACACATTGATTAGCAGCTGTGAGAGACGGCGACTAGATGGCGCTAGTGGAACGTGCACCAGACGCAAATCATTCACTCTATCGATCATTTGGCCTAAAGGACTTGGTATCCAATCCAGTAAAATATTGTAACGGTTTCCCCCCCACTAGCGATCGCCTTTATAAGGAGCTGCGCTGTTTGATCGGTACGCATTTCCAACGGATGCGTCGTGGTGCACGGACCACTGTCTCTCGACAGTCAGTACTGCCCGATTATTGGATGTGGAACGCTGTCTCTGACAATTAGTACTATCCTTATTGCGGTGGGTGCATGGACCACTGTCCCTGACAGTCAGTACTGCCCTATGTGACCGCCTTTTGCCGTTATTAGTTTTAGTATTTCATTTCTGTATTTTCTAGATTTAAGATAACTGATTGTTCAATTGAATAAACTTGTGTTTTACTTCTGATGTCTGGGCCAATCCGACAAATCTATTGAACGAGTGGGAAATAAAAAGTTTCAATCGTCACCGCTGGGGAGGAACGAAACTTTTTTTTCCCACTCGTGTTCAGTGGGAACGACGGGGCGGGAACGACCGGGAATAAACGTTATTTTGCACGTCACGTAGTGACAAACATGTTTGCACTTAATTTACTGTATCATCTTGTATGCACTTTCTATGTATGTACACACACATGTTTAATCATAATGATCTTTTAAGACACTTTTACAAGTCAATATGACAAGCAACCAATACCTTACTCACTGTGTTATCAAGCAAATCGTCTTACCTGGCGTCGCGCCGTGCCGATACGAAATAACTGTGTTAACGCCTCGAATTTTCCAGTATCTCGTTCAACATAATTTAACTTTGTCAAAACCCGCTTTTACTTCTAACAAATTAACTTGGTGCTGACGCATAGCGTAAGCTCGTCAATATAACTTTTTATTGGTTTAATTTGAAATCATTTACAGATTTCAAAGGGAAAGGAGATCAGCCATTTTGTTCGGCGACTTGGGATAAAATATAAAATTACATTTGTTTGAATTGTCGCAGTACTAGAAACATTTATTTGTGTGGCGACAACGGTGTAATGTATTTGAGAACAAAGATCTCCGAATCCAACTTGTTCTCGACTTTGACGCCTTATTAAAAAATAATGAGTTATATGTGTAGGTACTTTAAAAATATGTAATTAATATTGACGGCCGCCTAAAAAATAATATCCCAGAATGGGAGATGTCCTTTATTGCTTGACGAGACAAGTGTTTGATATTTTTATTTATGTAACTTACATTGGCACAACAAAGTTAAAAAACTGGCTAAGTGCGAGTCGGATTCGCACACGAAGGGTTCTGTACCGCGACCGTTCCGCGAGAGGGAGTGGGAGGCAGTCGCCTCCTTCTGGGAAGCAGTCATGCTAGCGAAGGAGGTGGCGGGATGGATGAGGGAGAGCCTCCCTTGCCAGCCGCCGCGGGAGACGCTCCGGGCGTCAGGAGCCGCGAGACGACTCGCGGCCACCGTAGGCGCAGGCCTGCGAACGGAGAGTAATGGGTAGCTCACCGTCTGATCAGGACCAGGCCCGCCGGACGGCGCGTACGTGTCCCACGCGCGCCTCAAAGAGATGTCAGCATCATTTGAAGGGGCCCGTTAGGGCCGAAGCCTGCCGGGTCAACGGGATTGTCCGAAAAGGTTACCGCTGGCCCGGAGCATAAAGGGCTAAGGAAGGAACACAGGTTGGTTTTAATCAGTAAGAGTCTGACACTCCCTTTGACTCCGCCCAGAGCGGGAGGGGGTCATTTAATGATTTCCCACCCAAAAAAAAAAAGAGTTCCGTGCCACAAGGCAAAAACGCCGAAAAAAACACGTTTGTTATATGGGAGCCCTAAAATATTGATTTTATTCTGTTTTTAGTATTTGTTGTTGTAGCGGAAAACAACAACAACAGAAATACATCATGTGTGAAATTTTCAACTGTCTAGCTATCACGGTTCATACAGATACAGCCTGGTGACAGACAGACGGACAGTGGAGTCTTAGTAATAGGGTCCCGTTTTTACCCTTTGGGTACGGAACTAATTGCTGCGGTATTTTCGACATAACGGAGGATCATGCTAAGCCATTTGAGAAGCGAATAACAGCATAAAAGTTTCAGTCATTTGCTAAAAAAAACATAAAAACGACACCTACGCCGAATTTTTTTTTAATTTTCCTCTTGTATTTTCATTTTGACCTCACTTAAGCGCCGTGGGCTTAAGCGCCCTCGAAAACCATGCCGAAGTCGCATGGAGGGGCATAACGCTTTTCGTTACATGGCGATTTCTACCAGTTTACTCCTATCGTAAGTCCTTCGTTCAAAAAAACACCCCATTCATCGGTTAATACCATTGTTGTTAACTTCTTTGTTTCGAACAAAGGCAGCTACACAAAGAGTAATCAAAAATGTGCCTTATTTACATACAAGATACGACAGACATAAACATGCATTATTCTATATTAATTTGCTAAAAGAAACATGAATGCTTTATGAGCATATCGCGGGCATGTGTGCTTTATTATTGTTTTACCAAAGTGCCTTTTATCTCTTCGTGATTTTCCTCCTTTTGTGTTTGAGAGGTAGAAAGATATTTAATCTTATTACTGCGCTTTGAGCCGCAAAAAAGTGGACACATAGTCTTTATGAAGTTAATAAAGACTCACGGATTAATAGAGACTTCAAAGATACAAAGAGTATTAAAGTTAATACGTAGGTTACTTGGAAAATGTACGATTTTCCACCTATTTGTTTTATCTCCACAACTTTTAAAGAGCGACGTATTTTAGCAGAAAATTGGCCGACAAAATACACACTCCGTTGACTTTGCAAGGAAAATAGGTATATAAAACACACATGGTTGGGACGGCACGGTTCCAAGCGGCGGCGGCAAACCACAGATAAATGAGTTTGCTCAACTTCGGGAGGCTGTCACCCTACACAAATATCATAAAGAGTCGTGTTTGAACGTGATACTCGTATCAATAATCATTAGTTTGTTCGTTTATGTTAGAGATTATTAGGTGGATCATATGGTTAATGTAAAGTGAGCCAATATAATTATTAAAAAATATTATATGAGTATGTATCTATTGCCGTGATGATCAATTAAACCGATCTTAACTCACTTTTAAAGGAGCACTAAAGATATATTTTGAAGGGAACACGTGTAAAGTTTGTTATTAGGACAAATCATTTTTTTTTTATACTCTACCGGCGGCGTTCGTTTTCATAATAATTCAATCAGTCTGAAAGTCTAACTATATTCGGGTCGGCTGCCAATCTAAGTGGATGCAGCTGAATACTATTATTTTAGATGGAGTGACTGCCACAACCCAGTGGCTGGGTAACACGATACCCCTTGGTAAGACTGGTTGTCAAACATTTTAGGCTTCTGACTATGTAACGATTGTCAAAGATCTACGAATGACAGCCGGGACCCTCAGCTTAACTTGCTTTCCAAGGCGCTAAGGGTGTCGATATGTAATGGTTGGTTTTCTAAATAATTGTTCAATACTAAAACAGACATAGGCCGAAGAATTGCCAAACTTAAGTGGCAATGGGCAGGGCACATTGATCGCAGAATAGATTGCTGTTGGGGCCAAAGATTCTGGAGTGGCAGCCGAGTACCGGAAGACGTAGTGTTGGAAGGCCTCCCATACAAGGTGGACCGATGACCTTGTGAAGGCCGCTAGAATCCGCTGGATGTGGGAAGCACAGAAACGGTGGAAGTGGCGGTGCATAAGGGAGGCCTATGTCCAGCAGTGGATGTCTTTCGGCTGAATAAATTAATGAATGATTCACTAAAACATACCACTGACATACGACAGCCTATGTATCTGACACAAAATTACACTAACACCTAAACTCTATTTTAACAATGACAACACAACAACAATGAAGGATTACACACGAACTATCTCCCTTCATACCTGGACGCCATCTCGTTCAATTACTTCGTTTAAATACAAACAGTATGAGAACTACTTTGTAGCACGCGTTAGCATAAATGTTTCAAGTACTCACTTAACTCACAAGTAGTACTTATCTCTCTGAAGTTGGGGCTCGTGTTACTTAGAATTGCTTATGTGATAAAAGTAATTGCTGTTAGTAAGATATCTGTGATACGGGTAATACATTAGTGTATCTAAGTCTGAGTTTAACTGATGACGTAGTTTGTCCTAATTGCTTATTCACGAGTTATTGTAACCCTTCAATCTCTGGCCAAACGGAGGCGTATTCCGGTTGGGATTCGGGACATGCTCGCACCGATTGTCTCAACTAAATGTGCACACGACCGACACCGCGAGCATGGTGCTCAAATACACGAGCGGCATGTTGTCGCGTGTCGCTCGTGTGTATGAGCACTAACTTGTATAGAAGTTTTGACACTGGTGCGATTAGTCGTGTGACTTCTTAATTATTAAAACAATCGACGTGCGTGTCCCGCATCCCACGTCATGTGGCCAGAGCTTTAGAACATCATTCGTATAATCTTAGCATAGCACAATTTTAGTCTATAAAGTGCTACTTGCTAACAACAAGACATGATATGTGTCAAACTCAGTAGATGTACTGCTTGTAGTTCGTTACTTGTTCGCCTTAGTGAATAGGGGCGCTGATATTTTGCTTACGTTTTCTTTGAGAACGCACGTTAGTAAACAAACGCACACCCTTTGCACACATCAAATGCATCGCACACGGATAAAAGGGGAAAGTGTTTTTCACCCTGCTTCCTATAAAGTTTCACTTCACCTATACGTGGTGTGTCCTACTGCAGGTCAACAAGACTCACGAGTACGATAAACACAACAAGCAAAGTGTGACAATGTTGGAAAACAGCAGTGTTAGATACTGGTGTGACAGATTTGTATCATTTGCTACCGCTAGACTAGACTCGATATTCTTGTAGAATAACATAATTATACGATGTTGAAACAAATGAAAACTATATCTAAAGCCTGACAACAAAATTGTAATCATAAATCTTTATTTATCTCATATTACAGGCACTTATATTAATATAATGCACAATTGAATAGAGAAAGGTATTTGATATAGGAGGGTCCTGAGTTACAGATCACCAGAATTTCTTAGATAGGACATGTTACTTTACACAATGGTTAGAGTCAAGATATTATATACTAATCACCTTACTAATGAACGTATTATATCAGATGAATATATTTACACACCGATTTCTCTCTTTCAGTCGTCAGGACTTTCGAAAGAAGAAGACAAAGCGTTGTGTAACTATACAATTACAGACGCTATACAACGTTTGTTAGTAAGGGGTTGAAGGTTAAAATCGCAATTAAGTATAAGCTAGTACAAAATTACAAACCCGCCAAAAACATTTTCATGCAAAATGTTGCCAAGACGAGACCACATATGGCTCGCACTGCCAAAAGTTATCAGATCTCATGTAGAGCCAAGCTTCTAACTCTACACGCCCTAACTTCACAAACTCTACAGCTTAGTCAAAATATGAGGCTTGGCCGTTTCGTTACTACAAGAACTATTGTATAACAGAAAAGTAATGAACAGTGAATAAATTTTTCACCTTACGCCATGTGATGGTAGCGAAATGGCCAAGACACATATTTTGACTAAGGTGTAGAGTTTGTGAAGTTAGGGCGTGTAGAGTTAGAAGCAGAAGAGAAGAAGAAATCTAAAGTATAAGAGCTATGCAATTGAAACTTTATAGGTTTAATAAGTCAACCACTGACATCATATCCCGAAAATTTTGTTTATCTGGTATAATCCAAACCCAAGTTAAGAAGGTTCAAAAATACGACGAAGTGCTTCGAGAAAAGGTAGGTAGTGCCCTTGCGCTTCGCTTGGCTCGTCTTGGCGGGGGCACTCCCGTACCCCCAGATTATGTAGGTACCTATATTAATCACTGATACGTCCTTAGATACTTATCTATATAACAGAATAGCAAGATTAATTTATCAATATCATCGTTTCGTCGGTTCGTCCTAATAAAGGAAACGCTGATTAACTAAAATCAGAAGTAAAACAAGTAGATCAAATTACATTTTAAATAGAATTCTTCGGGAACGTGAAACTCTTCAGTTTTCTTGTTAATTTCAACTTTAACGAGTAATTAATTTCAATAAGACCGTGAAATTAAACTTGGTTTGGAATCTAAATGAGCGACAAATATCTTCTAGTAATGAGATAATAGAGCATTATTTATTATTAAGCCAATTGATTGATTGAAACTAGTTTTAAGTCTTAAATGAGCTTCTGCAACCATAACCACCATAATCAGCCTATAACGTTCCCACTGCTGGGACACAGGCCTCCTCTCGGTGAGAGGGAGTGGGCCGTAATCCACCACGCGGGCCCAGTGCGGATTGGCCGATGTCACATGTCTTCGATTTTTTGGTTCTAGGACATGCCGGTTTCCTCACGATGTTTTCCTTCACCGTTTTGAGAGCAGTGGTGATGAAATAATTTACACAAAGTAAAGCGCCTGTCTGGGTTCGAACCTACGACAACTCGTACGCGTACTCGTAAGTCGCGGCCGTTACCACTTGGCCACCACTGCTTCTGCAATATGGGCCTTATTCTAGGTACTATCTATAAAAGGATGTCTATAAACGCACACAGATTGATCTTACTGAGATTTTAAAGAAAGAAAGAATGAAAATCAATTTACACAGTATAATATAGGTAGGATCAGTAAAGAATAAATGAAATTAGGGAAAGTTCGATGTTAAAAAATGTTAAAACCCATAATCACATACAATACACATCACATAGACACACAGTCTTCCAAAAAGAAGGTTGTGACAATATTTCAAGACGTTATGTAAATATGGACCCTATTGCAATTGGCACTTTAAATTAAGCCCAACAAAAAACCATTGAATAACAATAAACAATTACGTTACGACCACGTAGGAGATGGCGGGACGAGCTGGATAGGTTCCACAAAGACTGGAAGGAGGACGCGCGGGCTCGCGAGAGATGGAAGGAGTGGAGGGAGGCCTTTGCCCAGGAGTGGGACAGATTAAATAAATAAATAAAAAAACAATAAACAAAGCTCATTTCCACTATTGTTCACTCAACATAAATGTACCTCTAATTGCCTTCAGGCATATTTCTTCGCTATATATCAGAAATCACAATTCCATTTTATTAGCAGACATGGGAATCGCATTAGTAACAGCTATTGCATTGTACTTTGCTTGTTATTTTTGCAGCCAGCCAGAGCTTAAAGCATCGACGTATTTCCGATATAAGGAAACATTTTCACTCAGTGGTGCGGTACTAATACCTAGTCACACTTGATGGGGTACAGTAGCTAATATATCAACGGTCTTGATTTCTTTATACGAGGTGGGGCAAAAGTAATGTTTTATTGTGAATTTGCCATCATTTTTGCTGATGGTGTTACAATATTGTCGTTGTGATTTGGCACATATGTTGTAAACAGATAGAGAATTATTTGACAATGCAATGGAGCGATACACAGCTTATGCAACGATGGAGATTTTGAAACACCAATTTCGGGGCCGTGTTATCTCCTGTTTTGGCGATTTGAAATGGAAAGGAGATGTCAGCACTAACTGACGGGGTCCACTAGGGCCGATGCCCGCCAGGGTCGCGGGTTGTTCGAAAGAGATACCGTGGCCCCTGAAGGACCGACAGGCAACTGAAGGAACATGAGTGGGTTTTAGTCAGAGTCTGACACTCCCTTCCGCTCCGCCCAGAGCGGTAGGGGTCATTTGATGATTTCCCACCAAAAAAAAAGGGGTATAATAGGGTATTCAACTAGTGACCCGCCACTGCTTTACACAGTTGGAGTCTACTGATGTGGCGACATCGAAATTTCAGGTCTTTCTCCATTATTCAAAATTATGTTGTATTATGACCAAAAACTTCTGGAAAAAATGCTCTCTAAATTATGGTGAAAAACAGCATCCAATCCATTATGTAGTTTAGGTGATAAAAGCGGTCACATAGACAGACACGAAAAGCGATTTTGTTCTATACGATGTCTTTAAAGATAGATCTAGATATAACAAAATGTGTTAGCGGCTATGCTGATAACATGAACACGTATAAAATGGTTTACATCACACGCATCACGCCCACAACAAGTTTACCAAAACCGGTTCACCAAATATCACGAAATATCCGTCGTGGTTTCACCGGTGTATTTAACAAGATTTTCTCGATAAATCAGCGGACCAACCACGGCACTCCTCGCAGGCGTAGTGCCAACGTATGCAGAAAATCCAATCATGATTCGGACCCACCAATAATCTGTTTAAAACGCACCATTCCGCACCGAAATTTTCATCGCTGGGTCTAGTTGCGGGAATGTCATTGGGAAATTCAATTCCTGCAATTTAAACACTTGTGCTGAATGTTCGGGTTGAACTTAGACACATTTACACGTGTGTAAAGCGTGATTCGCTGTGTCTGTATTATTTCATAACTTGTGCCAAACAATACCGTTCTTCTCGTAAGACTTGGAATCCATACTAATATTATAAATTCGAAAGTAACTCTGTCTGTCTGTCTGTCTGTATGTTACCTTTTCACGCCTAAACCACTGAACGGATTTCGATAAAATTTGGCAGAGAGATAAATTGCATCCCGGGGAAGGACATAAGATTTTTATCGACATACCTTGTGGGCGAAGCCGCGGGTGGAAGCTAGTACTATATAAAAATTCGCTTGCCAAAGGTCTTTGTGATATGTTTCCTGGTTTTTATCAACGACTAGCTCTTACGCCGCGTCTTTTTCGCGTGACTTTCGTTTTTTTCTCCTACGAATTCCAACAACCCACCCCTATAAAATGAAAATTTATGATCATAATCTTAATTATATAATTTCGTTTCCTCTTAGCGTTCTTTCTAACTTTTTTTCTTTTTGTTCGGCTTCTAATGGTATGTATGTATGTAGCGTGATGTTAGCCTATAACCTTCCTCAAGAATTGAAATATCAAATGCAAAAAGAATTTTTCAAATCCTACAGGTAGTGCCAGAGATTAGCGCGTTCAAACAAAAAATAAACTCTTCAGCTTTATTATTAGTATAGGTGTAGTAAACAGATTTTTTAGAAGTTGATATATCGTGGGAATATCGGGATAAAAACTATCCTATGTCCTTCCCTGGTATGCAATCTATCTTTCTGCCAAATTTGAAAAGGTAACATACAGACAGACAGAGTTACTTTCGAATTTATAATATTAGTAAGTATGGATGACCAAATGCTAACATTTTAAAATCATAAAACTACAGTCGCAAATAAAGCGCTCATTGTGAACGACTGTTCTCACTTCCTGTCATGTTTTTTCAAAAATAAAATCATGAATACCTATTTTCAATCACCAACAATACTGGTTAATCTAATACTAATTTGTAGGTTTACGTTCGCAAAGCATTGGGTCTATTGTTAATCTACGATAAGCTTAACACAACATAAATTCAGTAATTGACCAAGTTTATTCTGGACTTTAAAAGAGACAGTGACTTCTGAGTTTGTTTCGGCCTTTCTTCTCAGAATAGTCAGATAGGAAACGCCGATCTCATCTAGTTTAAAAAAATATGATTGACGTGTAAAAGTATTTGTACAAACCTACTTATAGAAAATAAATCATTTATCGCTTATCAATAGGGGGCGAGCCTATTACCTTCAACCGGGTACAAATCCAGACTCCGAGCTGCTACTGAGAAATTCCTGATGGAAAAACCCAGTAACACTTTGCCCGACCCAGCAATCTTTACCCTATAACTTTAAAAGATAAAATAATTGTTCAAACGGTTCAAAGAATATAATGTAATCAACTGAATTGAGTGAACAGAACCAAACCTACTTTAAAAAATAATTATCGTTTTCGTCTTCAATATAAATTGAAATTAATATACCTATACTACTTAGGTAAGTAGGTATATTATTTTCAATTTATATTGAAGACCCCTAAAATAGATGAAGGGATTCCTTCATCTGTTTTAGGGATGAGTAATGATAATCATTAATTATACGGAACCCAAGTGCTATCAATCAACGACAGTTTCTTTTGTATCGTTTATTTCATATTTATCAATTATGTTTGAAGAAATCGTTTTAGATAGATAGGTAGGTACTTCTCAATCGACTTAAGTGCTGTGATCAGGTGAAACCAAAAACAATAACCAGGTAGCACGATATTTTATTGTAATTTGTAGCGAAAATTCGTTTATTCGGAGTTTCAAATTGGTTAACAATCTTTGAAGCGAAACCGTTTTACTAAACTGTCGTAATATTTGACAAGTCCCTTGGGAAAAATGATTTTTTTTTCCTTTAAAAGATTTTAAAGCTTTTAGCAATATGCTGAGCTATTCTGTCATTTATTTACTTTTCAGATCATAAAATCCAATTTGTTATAGGCCGACCGCTCAACTGAGACGTTGCCTGAGGTAGCAGCGTGGTGCGGGAGTGGTGTGGTGACGTGATGCGAGAGCTCAGTGATTCGTCAACTTGTGACAACTATCACCCCTCCCGCACCGCGCAGCAGCTACCTCGGACTATAGTACTTACATATATAACTAGTGTTAGTACATCCAAAATACTTGTTAGTTACAAAGATCTTAAAACTGTGACTGTAGTCTATGTTGCTATACAGGCTACTATAATAGTGGAAATAAAAAAAAATAAAAAAAATAGTGTTTTAACCAGTAACGGTCGGTAGATCAAAAGTCATATTATGAATAAGCACCTTATGCATCTACTATGCGATTAATCAGACAAAAAATAATCAAAAGAATTGCCTTTACTTTTTGCTTCACCAATTTAGACTAAAAATCAAAACCTCTGCAACTAAAATCAAGTTATGTTTGTAACAGGACCAAATCAAAGCCACATTCAATCATCTGCCAGCTACATAACAACATAATAAATGAAAGAACCGCGATTTCCCCCAACTGGTAACTATACTAATTGTGTTATTATTGTATTTTCCTCCCCTCTTCACTCTTTCGTGACAGCGGGAAAAGTTTTTCCTGTAAATGTTAGCTATCCAAGGTTAATTTAGTTGTTAATCGTGTTTCTCTAACAATGCCACTGTTAGATGAAAAAACAAACATTAATTACTGGATTGTATCTATAGATCTTTCCTTCCTTTTCTTTGGTCTATTCTTTATGTCTTCGTTTGATATTTTTCCGGATATAGAAGAAGAGATGTATTAGAAAACCCAGTATTAAATTCCGAAAAACATTATAAAATTGTAGTAATATCATTGTTTCAGGCAGTTACATTTGAAATACATACAAGCTTACCTACTACATTTTATGTTGAAAATCATGCGGTGCCTGCAAAGAATTCACTAATAGGAGTCAACATTTTCCTAACAATATATTACCACAAAGTAATTTAGGTGCTTTAATGTGAATGTCGCATGCTCAGTTTTTCCAAATTAGCCACTTCATTTAGTAGAATAATCCGAAACCCGAACGTTCAAACCACTTCTTACATCATACTTATATCCTACCTAAGTCATGAACGTGCAGATCTATTATTTCCAAGACCTGATCAATACTTTTAAGGGGCAACGCTTGCATATTTGCATCCGAAAGCCGTCAATATATCACAGACGCTCCATTGAATATTCCAGAAATTTCCAAAGGACTTGTCAACTATGCCTACAATGAAACGTAGCTTTAATAAACCTTTATGGTGCGAAATGATATCAAAAGTGTTTGTATATTTTTCACTTGATTAAAATGCACTTTATTTATGGAAGTTAGACTACTGGGAAACCCGACCAAGTTTTTAACGTTGTTTTTATTTACTTCATGGTTTTGTGCGGCTATTTTTTATAAGTGTTGATTTTCGGTTGGGTTTGCAGCTTAATTTGTTTACTTTTGTTTAACTACGAATCTGTTTTATAAACATTAGAAAGCAAATGTGTTTATTAATAAAACAGATTGAAATACGAGTACTTTAACAATCCATACTTCGATAATAATGTTATAATTGCCAAAGTAAAGGCACCGCACCGCAAGTCGCGCAACGAGCGGTGCCTTTGTGTCGCGCGCGTTTCGCGTCGCGTGTCGCGCCTGTTTGTAGGAGCCTTTACTCGGCGTATCTGTTACCTCTTCGCGACTTATCCACTGAACGGATTTCGATGAAATTTAGTATTCAAGTAGACCATGACCTTGAGTTTTTGGTTTCGGACATAGGATACTGCTTATCCCGGTAGTACGTTTCCGTGGTATAATTTCCGACAACCACTCAGGCGAAGCCGCGATCAAAAGCTAGTAGGTATGCTATAAATTAAACCTATATTCCGAGTAGGTACCGACAATGCTAACAGAGCGTTTCCGAGCACACACAGACACAAAATGAATGCATTTCAAAATATTGGAAACCTGTCATTCCTGTCTTTTATATCCTCGTTTGTGCGCAAGTTTAAATTAAATACTAGCTACCACCTAAATAGATAGATACCTACTTTGTTACACAAATTATTACTATGTTCTCCCCATAACCGAGGAACATATTGTAACAGCATACAAAAGACCCAAGATTGTCGGAAAACAGAAAAACTCACGAGGTTTCCTCGTATGACGCAAGTTGGGACGTAATTAATTTCGGTGGACAAACTGTTGCGGTGTAATCGCCCACATTACACGACGAACAGTTAATAAGGATTTCACTTACCCTCGCCAAGTTTTAGGGCTACTAAGTTTTATGCTTGGGAAAATACAACTTATTGGAGTGAATAATACTTGTAATTTTTTACTGAGGAATTAGGGAAAGGTCCTAAAAAGAGTCTAGCCATATTAGTACTACAATACAATGATAATAAAAAATATGCCAATATTACAAAACTATATGAATAAAAAACACGTACCTACGTAAAATGTTATAGGCACAATGTGCAGTCAAAAGAGTTGGTATTTTGATTTGTTGTCTAACGCTCGAAAAATTGCAAACAAACTGTGCAGATAAAACCTAAACAAACCGAATATTTCACACAACATCAAAACCCAGGCGAACAGAACACCACTCACTCAACAATCGAAGTATGAAAAGCGCACGCAACTAAAAATAACGTTTAAATATGTTTCTATTTCCGGGAACAGCCTCCAGGCGGAGGAAATTGGAATGCCTATTTCAATTGTTCCGGTGATGAGCAGTGACACAAGACTCGCTCCTACGTTGTGCTAATTCCCACGCTGACTCACTGATTTTACCACGTTTAAATTGTTCAATAGAGCCGCTTTTGAACCAACTTTAGGGAGAATTTTGAATAGACCCGGGTATGTATCCTGTTTTGTAACTTTATGAGCAATTTTGAATGGACCTACGGGGTAGTTGCGTAACACACTAAGGTCCACTTTCATGTTTAGTCGGGTTAAATGAATAAATGTAAAGTTTGTAAACCCGGTGTTAAGTAATTAACATTTTAACTCTTACGACTCGTTGCGCCACTAAACAGTAACACGGTTAGTATCAGCATTAGCAACATTAGTTGGGAACATTGGAGTTCAATCGTCGAAACATAGAATATCATTGATTGTGCCCTGATAGTATACGACCAAAAATGAATGAACGGAAATTGTATACCATATCTCTTTTACACTACATTATAATAAGTAATACTTTCTTGTCTTTGAATTTTAACATTTCATGTTATTTTTTTTCATCACATTCAAGTTTTCTTATGTTTTTTGCAAATAGAAGCTGTGTTCACATCGTATATTGATCAAATAGCGATTCGCTAATATAATATGATTAATTTAATGATTGTAATTTAGTAAATGTATCATCAATAAATTCGCAATTATCGCATTTACACAGCTGTTATTTGCAAAAAAACAAGAAATTAGAATGATCACATTTAATAAATAAGCAAAGAGTATAGTAAACCTATACGTAAGTAGGTATATATACATTCTGTCATAGAGCCTTAGTTCCCGTTAAGATATGTAGATGGCGTTTCGAATCTGTATGCTTCGAAATGGCACAAGAGGGCTCTCTTCTCCCGTATTATTATTATACTCTTTGGTAGCATGAACACTTCTATCTCTACGAAGAGTAGACACATTGCTTTCTATACAAAGTGACATTTCTTTTCTTCATTTTTGACATACCGCCTTAGAAATCCTTCTACAATCTTTCATTTTGTCTTTCGCTTCTAACGATCTTAATCTAGGTCCTTTTTTATGTAGACTATTTCAGAAGGTTTTCTATCCCAAACTGTCAAAAACTGACAACTGACAGTTGTCTAAAGTAGTGAAGCGATTTTGTAATTGCTAAAGACAGTAGAAAACTTTCTACTCGACGGCCACAAAGTATATAGGTACGGTTATCTACATACAAAATCCCGTAACGACTGTCAAAGATCCACGAATGACAGCCGGGACTTAACGTGGCTTAACGTGCTTTCCGAGGCACGGAGGGGTCTCGGTATGTAAAGACGGTCACCCATCCACGGACCAACCGCGGCAAGCGTAGCTTAACCTGATCGATCAACCAGCACGGCTGTTATTATTTAGCCACGGACCCCTCCTGATAATGTGACTTAATATCAGTAAAAATTAAGAATCAAAAAGAAAAAAAATCCTATGACAAAACAAAGAATTCCGAGTCGAATTAAGTAAAAGAGTAAATTTCGTAAAAAGTGCAGTTGACTCTTTCTACTTTGCTGCCGTCGTACTGTCTACACGGAACGTCATCTTTATCTACTCTTCCGTCGACAAACCGGTGCTCATGCTACGCGTGCAGGTCGAACTTCGTGTATGTGTTCATGAAAATCCGTTCAGTTGTTTCGGCATGATTGAGTTGCAAAATATCCAAACTTCCGCATCTAAAATGTTAGTTTGAATTCCATGGAGCAAGCTGTTAGAGTTTGTTAGGTTAACGATAAGTTAAAAGCAAAATATTTTGAGGGTTCCGTACACAAAGGGTGTCAACGCAACCCTATTACTAAGGCTCCGCTGTTCGTCCATCCGTCTGTCGGTCTGTCACAGGGCTGTATCTTTTGAACCGTAATAAGTAGACACTTGAAATTTTAACAAAATGTGTATACTGTGGCATTTATATCAACAAACCATAAAAATAAAATGAAGTTAACAATTACAGGCGGTCCCCATAGGTACAAGAAACGAGTTTTTTCGGGTACGAATCGCACATGGCTGCTTTTTTTTTTTGTTAAAAGCTTATATAATTTTAACATACCTGTTGATTACTTTCTCAGAGAAATCATCAAAGATCACCATACCTACCTCTATATCTCTAAATCCGAGTCCGCATTCTCGTAATTGGACTGATATCCAATTTTCCACGAAACCGTCGACTTTATTCCGTGCCATTGAAAAAAGGCAATGGAATTGGAACCCCCTTTGTTCTTTGTACTCTTTCATACAGAAAGCTCTGAGGGACATAGTTACTCCAAATGTTCAGAGCGAAAAAACTAAATATCGATATTGCTTGTTTTACAGTGCTGTGCATCTAGGTTTTTTTTTAGAAGTGTTGTAAAGCGTTTGACTGCTTCATGTTAAGCTGCTCTTGCGAAGGTCAGTGCTATGATGGTTAACCATTTTTTACCCATTAACTTTGACACCACCTCCGTATTTTTTTGTCTTTTTAATGTATTTGTAGCGAAATCAAAGAAAAACCAACTCTCCGCCACAGAAATACGTATAATTTTGTTATTCATTCAGAATATAAAAAGTATAAGAGTATATAAAAAAGTAGAAAATACATCACACTCAGAATGAAAACTGATACACAAGCACAACGGGTAATTATAAATTAGAAAGAATACTTATGCGAGTGTACCTTATATTATAAATTTTATTAAGCGTGATTGTTTTACTCGTCGAAATATGATAGGGTTGCAACCGGACCCCAGAACGAACACGAAACTTAAATAAGGCCGCGTTTAATAGGCATCCACTCTAAGTATATTCGTAGTATTAAACAACGTATATTTTAAGAAATTAACATATTTTGATGCAACAATAGGAATGTTATCACACCAATATTATAAAGGCGAAAGTTTGTGAGTGTGTGTGTGTAGGGGGGGTGTGTGTGTTTATATGTTTGTTACTTCTTCACGCTCAAACGGCTAACCCAATTTTGATAAAATTTTGTGTGGAGGTAGCTGACACCCTGGATAACATATAGGCTACTTTTTTCACGATATTCCCACGGGATCGAAATTTACGCGGGTGAAACCGCGTGGCGCAGCTAGTTTCAAATAAAAGGAATAACTATGACTTCATTGACTACTAATTAAAAAAACTAATAAATATCTGCAATTTCCAGCCCAAGGCCTTCGAAGAGACGATGTGACTCTGTCTTAGTCAGGAACTTCCAAGAAATTAGGTGATAAAATGGCAGATCAAATTGGCTCGCTGTCTACGGCAGCCCAGCTAGAAGCTAGTACCTAGGTAGGTGGGTGGACCGAACTTCGGCTTAACAAGTTCTCAGACGTAACCAGATAGTAATAAAAAAATCACGGTTTGGTGTATCACGGGAAATAACTGACTCGCCGATTCTGTTGAGCGCCTGATCCTGAAGCAGTCTACACACCAAAACCGGACCTGCCGACACGGCTTGATGTCGGCGGCTTTATTTCAAAAGAATCATGTGGCGACTTGTACCAACCCGCGGCGCGTGCGGGTCGGCGGGTTTGGTGTGTAGACTGGATTCACAAAAAACTTCACGTACATAATGGAAATAGGACACATATTCAAAAGTAATTTCACTATTTAATTTTATTGTATAATTTCAAAAAAAATAACGTGACAGGTTGTCTGTGATTAATAAATTTCTTCAAGTGCCACTCACAGAGTACTTTTTGATAGTGCCACTAGCTTCATAGAAAATCACTGACACGAGAAAATTCCTTATTTAAAAAAATCCAAAATAACATTTCTGATCAAGCAAGGTACCTATCAAAAATGAGGTTGAATATATTATTCTTAAAGAAGGATGAATGTCAAAAAAAATAACGCAGTATTTACATAGCATTTTTATTAGCTGCAGGATGTACAGAAACACAGTTTTAGAATAGAATAGTATGTTTTTATTTGCATTAAGACATCGTAGATTAAGGTGAGTGTCCTAAGTGTCCGTTCACTTGCATCTTTTATGACCTAATGAATGCCACGATGCTGCAATCAACGTGGCCGCCTTCTGGGCTCGAACGATATGTTAATATACATGTTATGGGTCCATATGTTATGGGTTATTGGTAAAACTTTAACACCTCTTAAGAGGTCATTGTACTCATCATTATGAACAACTTTTACTATGGAACCAAACCTGAAATTGCGAAAACAAAATCAGCTGTTCCCTACATTTTGACGAGTTATACTTACGAACATAAATGAAGCTATGACGTCTGGGTCCTAACCTACAAATATTCTAATGGCAATATTGTTACTGCCGAGAAACAACGTTCACCCATCATCTTGCCGCGGTCACACCGTCTGAGTACATTCGCCACAATTCGCTTTGTGTAATAGCCTCGACGCCTACATACGCGCACTAGCCTGAATATTTCTGCCAATACCGTTGAAAGGAGTCTTTGCTTTATTTCGCTTTCACGTATCCTTTGTTTAAAAATCCAATTTCGACTGTATTGAGAGTTCGGGTGCAATTGATATGTTCGTACGGTCAGCTACAAAAACTTTTCGGTTTTACATTTATGATTAAAATTGGCACAAAATGATTCGATAAACTGCTTTTTAAGTTTTCATGTAATAGCTTATAGTAAATATTTTTCAAATAATACATGTTTCGATTTTTATAATGTTTCACTCAATAATAATTAACAATAAAGACGACACGTACTTGGCAGGTTTTTTCCTCGCACAGTGAAGAGTTCCGTAGTCGGGATGAATGATTGGAATATTTGGCTGAATGACGCATGCACAGAACCAGTTTTACCGGCCGTAAGTATAAGTTAGTACATAGTGTTTCTAGGTTAAGGGGATTTCTGCGGTTGTAACGGAAAATATCTGAAAAACTCATCATCTGCCTAAATGCAAAATAATTATTTTAAAAAATAATAACCATCAATCCATCATTCATGTATTCATGTTCTTTAATTATTTATTTCATTGTTTCTCACACCATTGATTAGCGGTGCGCAGAATACACTTTCTTTCCAATTTTCATCGATAAAGTGGTAATAATCTCCCAAGTAAATTGGCTGTGGTCTGACAGACGGACAGACTGACAGATGGACATGACAAAATTATGACGTTTTTTGCCATATGGAACCCGAAAACCCTGATATGTGAAAGAACTTGCATTGCTGACCGTACGAGTATTGTACATTCTGGCTTTGTGTAAAACTAGCCTTTGAAAGCGTCTTTGAAAATACGTCGTATTAATCAACCAAAAAATATGAACTTTAAAGCCACATACGGTGGTCTTTTACAGGCACAAATATAGACCTTAATCTCTTACAGAGCAAGGAGACGCCTCGACGGTCACTATGCATATAATTACTAAGTACAATTTATTAGACATTCTGTAATCTATGTACTGAACTGAAATTTCTGAACACTGCTGCTCGATCCTGGATGCTGGATCCTGTCCATTGCCAACCCCATTACACTCCTTGGAGTAAATAAATTGTTTTTTGTTATTAATAATTTTTTTTCAATTTAAACGAATTTTATGATTGTACTAACAGCGCCCCACGATTTCGCCCACATAAGTCTCTATTCCATGGGAATATCGGGATAAAAATTATCCTATGTGTTATTCTGATGTTTAAGGTGTATGTATGTTGCTTTAAGGTTTCATCAAAATCCGTTTAGTCGTTTTTGCGTGAAAGAATGACAAACTTCCATCCATCCATCCATCCTCACAAACATTTGCGTTTATAATATTAGTAGGATAGGATGAGTAGGATGTGTAATTATTAATAGTATTGCCCGATAACTTATATATGTGGTGCAAACTGTAAATATAAGTTGGTTATTAATCCATACTAATATCCATACTTCCATACTAATAATATTATAAATGCGAGGTGTGTCTGTCTGTCTGTCTGCTACCTCTTCACGCTTAAACCGCTGAACCGATTTAGATGAAATTTGGTATAGAGCTAGTTTGAGTCCCAGGAAAGTACATAGGATAGTTTTTATCCCGATATTCCCACGGGATCGACACTTATGCGGGTAAAACTGTGGGGTGCTGCTAGTAATAAATCAAACCAAGCGTGTCACCATTAACTTGAACGGTTTTAAAGACGGTCCGTGACAGAAGTGCTAACAACACACTTTCAGCGCTAAATTTATTAAGACTGCCGTCTCTCGACGCGGAGAGTCGTGCTCTGTGGTCGTAAGTAAACTATAGTAAAACCTTCGTAAGTTTTAGACGGTTGATATCACATTTTAAAATTCTAAGCTAAGCTATGCATATGACACAAAATTGTCCGAATCGCTGTCAATGGGAAAAGTGTTTTTATGTAACTGTAAATAAGTCATATTATAAACGCAAAAGTAATTCTTTTTGTTTGTCTGTCTGTTACCTTTTCACACCTAAACCGATCGTTATGAACAGATAGGTAGCCTGGGACCTGAAGGAGGGACAAGCTACTAAAAATGATAAAACACACGCAGACGAAGTCACTCACGGGCAACAGACAGTTTTATTACAAGAATATAATATGTAGATACAAGATGGATATGGCTGGATATCAATATCAGTTCCTCAAACTTTAAACTAACGAACGTGTATGCAAATTGTGTATCACATTCTCGTTACTTCAGCCAACCGTACCGTTCTATCAAGCTGATGTCCCGAGTTTTAAGCTACACATACCCACATATAAACTGTGGTAGCGCAGTGGTAACAGCCGTGACTTACGAGTTGTAGGTAGTAGGTTCAAACCCAGACATGCGCTTTACTTTGTGTAAATTATTTTCATCACCACTGCTCTGAAAACGGTGAAGGACAACATCGTGAGGAAACCGGCATGTCATGTCATGTCATATGTGACATCTACCAGCCCGCACTGCATCCGCATGGTGGATTACGGCCCACTCCCTCTCAGAGAAGAGGCCTGTGTCCCAGCGTTAGCAACATTCATAATTAGCCTAAACTCATCATCATCATCTGCCTAGCCTTTTTCCAACTATGTTGTTGGCTTCCAGTCTAACCGGATGCAGCTGAATACCAAAATGTTACATGGAGCGACTATTTCTATTTGACCTCCACAACCTTGTAACTGGATAATACGGTACCCCTTGGTAAGACTGGTGGTCAGACTTTCGGGCTGCTGCTGCCAAAAATCCATGAATGCCAGCCGTGCTTTCCGGGGCACGGAGAGGTCTGGGTATGTAAAGATGGTCACCCATCCTTGGACCGAACACGGAAAGGCCTGATCGATCGAATCGTGCAGCTGTTATTATTTAGCCACGAACGAAGAAACCAAAACCTGAAACAGAAATATTTATCGCATTTTGACCTTCTCTCAGACATAAATGTCCCTAGATGACATGTTACAAATTAACTATTTATTCAATACGAAAATGTCGCTCGTCTTGTGGTGGTCTTGCCACAAAACTTGCGGAATGTAATTATAAATTTATCTCCGTCAGCAAAAAAACTTGACACAAAGTTTACGCGAGCCGGGGATTCGTTCAGAAACTCGACAGTAACAAACCAATTAACGAAAAAAACATGTATACCTACAAATAAAATATTTATCCTCGTGTATTTCTGTATGGACTACAAAGACGAAGGGCGTAATCTTGAGGACTTGTAATTTGGCCTCAGGCCTCGGGCTTATAATTAAAAGGGCCTTGGATTTTACTTTGATAGACAACACCTACTGGGGATACTAATGGATTGATCTACAGCGTCTCGAAAACGTTACGTCAAAACCACGTAATCTTTTGAACTTCTTCTGAACAATTATTATCTTTGAATGTATCAGAAAATAATTGATCTTCGGGGATCTTTTCGGCATGCCTATCAAAGAATAGTTCTAACTAAAAAAAACTTCTCTGGTCTTGAAACTTACCTGATTGGTAATTACTTCTCTTCCAAGCAAGGTGAGCTGTGCTGGGGTGGCTGCTGCAGGTGCGGAAAACTTCAAACGGCGCAAATACTCCATTCTCTTTGGAACTTATATGTTTGAGCCGTTTGGGGTTGAAACACTAGCTAACCTTGGGGTCCGAGTGCCCACTTAGTATTTCGAGACATCGCCAAGCGGTTGGTTCACGGTTCATGAGATACAGCCTGGTGACAGACAGACGGACGGACAGACAGCGAAGTCTTAGTAATAAGGTGCCCTTTTTTGCTCGATATCAATAATGGCAACAGGTAGGCACTTGAAATATTCACAAAATACTCAGTTGTATTTTTACTTTAATAATAAATAATAAAATTAAAATAAAATAAATATTTAAGAGGGGCTCCCATACAATAAACGTGTTTTTTTCGGCGTTTTTGCCTTCTGGTACGGAACCCTTCGTGTGCGAGTCCGACTCGCACTTGGTCAGTTTTTTAATCCCAGAGACTAATCTGACAAGTGTAATGTCTAACTTCTATACTAAAAAAACGCAAACACAAAAGAATGACATGAATGCCAGATTAGTCTCTGGGATAAAAAACGAACTTTAGTTGTACTCTGACCTAAGTTTCCACTAAGTAGCAACAACTTTGTAGGGTTTTAACTCTGAACTTTTGTTACAAAATATAGTAGGTAATACTTTGCTAGTTTGTTATTAGGTACTTCTTTATCGCTTACCAAATAAGTTAGGTGGACCTTTGGGGTTGCGGGCGCACAGAATGGGGACTCTGTCCGTCCACCAAGTGACCCCAGGGAAGACGGTGGCACAGTGGTCACGTGCTGCCATGCACAGCGAGGCTCAGGGGAGGCCCCTTTACAGTCTCCCCAGGGATGTGCCTTACAGACGTTGCACGGGGGGGTTCCGGAATTGGTCTTTTAAGAGGGACCGGGACCACCCCTATGTGCTGATGGTGATCACCGGGGTGGTTTTGGTGAGGTTAAGTTCCACACTCCCCGATCTCCCTCCCCGGAGGTCGGGGGCCTTTTGAAGGTTTCCCCCCGACAAAAAAAAAAAAAGGTACTTCTTTATAGCTATGTGTAAGTTCGACTGTATATGAATATCGAACATAAGTTGCTGTTGTTGTAAGTAAGCTTGTATCTCGTAATTGTTGACTTTGAAGATTAGAGGGATGATAGCTACTGAAGAAACAAAAGTCTTTTCGAAAAGGCCCTTTGTATACACAAGTTTTTCTGGCCGTGATAAACTACATACACAAGTTTTTCTGGCCGTGATAAACTACATACACAAGTTTTTCTTGCCGTGATAAACTACTGTTTATTCGCCGTGTGTATAGGGACGGTCGTCAGTGTTGTATGGATCACTATGGAAGCTTGTTGACGTTTTTTCTACAGCGCGGTTTATACGCCGTACCGTAATGAAACCGGGCCTAACCCTTTATTTTTTATCACTTTAAAGACAATCGGATTTTCAAAAAAAGCTGATTGATTGATCTAACTACGAACAAGTAACCATATAAATTGACATAAGATAACATTGTAAAATACTTTCTGAAACCTTAAACTTTTTTTTATATGAAGAAACTATCTAGAATACGAAGCTATCAGAGTTGAAATGCGCTGCCACCGATAACGCCGTGGAAGTGGCGAAGTTTTGGGCCAACAAAATATAAGTACCTAACTGTTGTGCCAGCGACACGAAGAAGATGATGCATCTGCCTAGCCGGCCTTGGGGTCGGCTTCCAGTCTAACCGGATGCATCTGCATACCAGTATTTTACATGGAGCGACTTCCTATCTGACTTCCACAACCCAATTACTGGGTAATACGATACCCCTTCATAAGACTAGTTGTCAGACTTTCGGGCTTCTGACTACCCGTAACGATTGTCAAAGATCCACGAATGACAGCTGGGACCAACGGCTTAACGTGCTTTCCGAGGCACGCAGGGGTCACGGTATGTACCTAAAGATGGTTACCCATCCACAGACCAACCGCGGCAAGCGTAGCTTAACCTGATCTATCGACCTGTGCGGTTGTTACTATTTAGCCACGGGAAGACGAGTTGAATTAAGAAACCACCTATTAATTTCTTGTCTCTATTGTTACAGATGCTGCAACAGACAATACTGAAGGGGAACTTGGTGATATATATTAAGCAAAATGTAAGTACAAACACATTAAAATGTTCCATCCACAATAATGTTTGTTTTCAGCGAGCAGCCACGGTCAGTACCTAATTACGTAAATTAATATGAGCTTCCAATTAACAATGATTTAATTTTGCAGTACGCGATACCGTGTGGTTTGCTGTTAATGGTAATTGGTAAACGAAAAAAATATACTAATTGGTACTTACATATATTGACACAAAATAGCCTAACAATTTTGAAGTTTGAAGTAAGAATTGTAGCTTATTATTTCTCTGGGTAGGTACTTTAATTAAGACTAGGTAAGTTACTCCAGTGTAGCGTTAACTATTTAGTTCGAAAGATTTTAGGATAGGTACTTTACTTTAGAATTACGTCATAATATAAACCGGACCCTCACACGGTCTTAGTGTAACCGCGACGCGAATTCCGCTCTGTGGTCTTTCTAAGTTAGTCCGCAATCCGTTGTGGCTGTTTTGACAAGTGTCACACAAGTAAGTGTAACACACGTTGTGGAGGGTTTAAAGAGACCACAACACGTTGTGAACATCTTTTTTGGAACTTTTTTTTTTATTCTTTGAACCTAACATTTCTATAGCAATTACCTATATGATCATGTGAGGGTAAGGATTACAAATAGTTTAAAAAAAATTACGATAAAAAACAAATGCCTTTTTACAGTATTTAATCAATCCAGCTTATTAGTAGGTACAAAGAATGCAAACAAATAGTTTAAATGCATTATTAGTATTATCTATAAGGCACTAGCATTATATACAAAGGAATAAGTACTATATTTTAGGGTATTCTGTATAAGTACCTGTACACCGCTAAGGAAAGGAAATAAACAGCATTTACACTACCTACCTACTCATTATCACTGGCTCTGCAGACAAGACAACGTTCTCTTATTTCGTGAAATAACAGTAGAATAATACCCAAATCATATTCGTGAAAAAAACAAGTTGTTATAATATTATTATATCCCCTTACCTTTGTGTTTGTGTTTTTTTATGCGTCGTGTTTGCCGCAGCTAAACGTATTTTCTTTCTTTCTTTCCGTCTCGGTACAGGTGACTAAATCGCCACCCTGTATGAATAGCATAAACTTGAAAATGCCTTTTCCTTACATAACTCACTAAAGCAAAAACTCTCTTCCAACAAAGTATCTCCATTGTTAATCCCACACAAAAGTCATTAGCAAGAATAAATTAGCATAAAATTCAATTAACTTACTACTTAGTGCAAAACCGTTTAAGATAGGTACTCTCGGCCGCACCCTTGGCGCTTAGTACTTAAGAACAAACAAAAACTACGTACTTAAAGGTACTTAGGAAAGTACTATTTGAGTTAGTGATTAAAAGGTTTCTTACAACTGAGTTTTGAAGTCTCTCTACTCTGAATATATTAGACATTGCATTTTTGAACGAAAAAGATTGTTGATGATAGATAAATAGTGTATAAAGCCAGGGATATTAATTATTATGCAAATTGACTACCGACCTAAATTTTCCGCATGTTCAATTCACAACTGTAATTTTTTGACAATTGTGTGAAATAGCTATAACACAGCACATAGGTCCTACAGATAGTGCCATCCACGAAAACGCGCCCCACTCTTCTTACTAATCACTAGTTAATTCCGCTAGTGTTTTAGTTTTTTGATACACACTAATTACCCACTAATAAGTAATTACTGTGTATCGACAAAACTAAAACACTAGAGGAATGTTGCACACTTGTACTGTAAATTGTAAGCGATTAGCAAGAAGAGTGGGGCGCGTCTTCACGGATGGCGCTTATTGGACTTATAAGTAAGTTTCCAGCCTATACCTTTGTATGTAATTCAATTTCAGTTTCGTTCAATAAGTCTTACGTAAAATAAAAATATAACTTTCGCAATAATTTTATGTAAAAATTGAACAAAAAACGTCGTTGAGTAACTTTGCTCCTACGAGTATAATTTGGAGGAAGCAACCTGTTACATTCGTACAATACACCACAGTTTGCAACTATCCCATAAACTATTAATAAGCACACAGCAATAAAAGCTACTGCCTCGCTGGTCTAATGGTCGCAAGCACTACAGCTGAGTATGAGGTCCTGGGTTTGATTCCCAGGTCGAGCAAAGTGTTATTGGAATTTCTCGGTAGCAGCCCGGAGTCTGGATGTGTGCGGTTGATGGCAATAGGCTCACCCCCTTTTACATAAGAAAGAAAGAAAATTCGTTTATTTGCGGTAAACATGACGCAATAAAAAACATAAACACAAAAAAATAAGAAAGGGAAACTTAATCATATGTAGCGAAATGTGGTATCTACATCTCTGCCTAACCCTTCAATAATTACAGTTACAGTATGTTATGCAATAAAAGCTAACTTTTGCAACATCGGTTTTATTTTCCAATCGTCCAACCGTCAGTTTCAGCCATTTAGCCACTTATTCCACCATTTGTTCACGAGAAAAACGCGTTATCTTGTCGCAACGATGTCCTAAAACCAATAAACGGAGCCATAAACAATAAAAGCTATGCCCTTATCCCATAAAAATGTTGTTTTCAACTTTTATGGTCTCTACGACATACGACATGATGTGTCGTTATTTCGCTTTGTTTTTACTCCTTCAACTGTCTTTTATGACGGATCAAACTACTAGTGCAGGTGAAAGTAGCTATTATGTTCACGTTATTTCTCCCTTATGAGGTAGTTTCAACAGTAGATATCTAGTGCTTGAAGTAATAAAAACATTGGCATTGTTTTGTTTCAATCGACTAATTCCGTCCGCTCACAGATTTTGAAATCGCTAGCGACAAATCGACTGTCAAAATCTGTGTGGATGTGACATTTTGAAATCACCATCGAATCACCGGCGACTAAAGTCACTGCGTGTGTACCTAGCATTACGTATGCGTGTTTTCGATTTTTCTTATTGTCCAATTTATGTCAAAATTTGTTAAATATTAGTTAAAAGTTTTAATACTTGAAAGTCAGTGTTATCAGCCTACCCCAGGGATCGTGGAAGGCGCACAAGTTCCTATCATCCCCAGTCCAAGTGTGGTAAGGGAATTCTGGGGTGGTTTTTAGTCGGTAAGAGTCTGACAGAACCCTTGGTGGCCCCCCCCCCCCTCGGGTGGAGGATATGACGATTTTTCACCACGGAACAATAAAAAAGTGTTTTCAGCTTCTATATAATAATTTATATTCACAAAACTATTAACGTCTAGTCAGGTCAAGGTTCCGCCAGTCCTACAGTATGTTCCTGTCAAAATAGGGCGTTCTACATTGAAATTAATGATGCCGCGTGGGCAATGTGTAGGTACCGAACCCTTTTCCATTTCTAGACGGTTTTTACGACTTACGTAAAATGCGTGATATGTTTTCTTTTAGGTATACTTTACCAAATGGTGGAACCTTTGCCAGGTAGGTACCTACTGCAATTTTTTTTTAATTAAAAGTTATGCACAAGTAACGAGACTGCATCGTTGGTCTAGTGCTACTGCTGAACATGAAGTCCTGGGTTATTGGGTTTTTAACATAACAGGCGAAATGTGGGACTACTATAGGTATACCACTGCCTAACCCTTTGGAAAATACAGGCGTTATGTTATATAGAAAGAAAAGAAAGAAAGAAAATACATTTATTTAGCACATACTAAAATACACACAATACACCAGATACGTACATCAGATAAAAACAAACAAAAAGTATAAAGTCCGATGTAAGAAATTAGAAGGAAGATGTGCGCCGATACGTGATGATAAAATTAGAAAAAGGTGTGACGTAAAGAAAGAAAGAAAGAAAAAGTATTTATTGCGACTCGTACAGGAAGATCACAAACTAAACTAAACACAGTAAAATAAAAGTTCAAGATAAATAAAAAAAAAGTAACAAAAGGAAAATTAAACAGAAAGTCCTATACGAGGCCAAAAGGCTCCTATCTCAGCATGGTGCTGATTTAAAACAAAAAACAAAACATGTATGACTTGAAGCACCTAGTACTACCACACCACGTTATGTACAGTCAACAAAAGAGATAAGTATGCACGATCGACGGATATAGTTGAAGTTTAATAAGAAACCGATGGATGTTCTCGAATAAAATTTAATTTTATTAATAGAAAACAAACAGCTCATTTATCAAATTAAATTTCAGTCGTCAACATCAATCAGTTTCTTACTAGACTTCAGCTATATCCGACGATCCTGAATGCTTATCTCTTTTGTTGTTTGTGTTGTTCTTTTGTTGTTTGTTTGTTTTGTACTATGGGAATAACCAGGAATATGAGACATTCAACGTTTTCTCCAGTCTCCATCAGATGGAATTTCAGTTATAGGAAAATGTCTGTTACGTCCGTAAAAATACTGCCAACTTCCTTTAACCACAGCTGTGCAAAACTGTACGTGCTCCTGCCATAATCGTACTACTTACGACATACAATAAAATCGCGATGACACTACATTTATAACAAAACTAGCTAACCCGGCAAACGTTGACCTTTCATTTTTGATATGGTCTTGACTTCATACAAAACATCCCATAGAAAAACGACGTTCAATTTTCCCTTATTTGAAAATTTTCCGCAATAGTTTTCCAATTTTTCAATAAATTTCCTTATCGTTGAAGTGGTGCGCTTACCAACGAACAGCACTTAATTTTTGTTTCAATCGACTAATTCCGTCCGCTCACAGATTTTGAAATCGCTAGCGACAAATCGACTGTCAAAATCTGTGTGGATGTGACATTTTGAAATCACCATCGAATCACCGGCGACTAAAGTCACTGCGTGTGTACCTAGCATTACGTATGCGTGTTTTCGATTTTTCTTATTGTCCAATTTATGTCAAAATTTGTTAAATATTAGTTAAAAGTTTTAATACTTGAAAGTCAGTGTTATCAGCCTACCCCAGGGATCGTGGAAGGCGCACAAGTTCCTATCATCCCCAGTCCAAGTGTGGTAAGGGAATTCTGGGGTGGTTTTTAGTCGGTAAGAGTCTGACAGAACCCTTGGTGGCCCCCCCCCCCTCGGGTGGAGGATATGACGATTTTTCACCACGGAACAATAAAAAAGTGTTTTCAGCTTCTATATAATAATTTATATTCACAAAACTATTAACGTCTAGTCAGGTCAAGGTTCCGCCAGTCCTACAGTATGTTCCTGTCAAAATAGGGCGTTCTACATTGAAATTAATGATGCCGCGTGGGCAATGTGTAGGTACCGAACCCTTTTCCATTTCTAGACGGTTTTTACGACTTACGTAAAATGCGTGATATGTTTTCTTTTAGGTATACTTTACCAAATGGTGGAACCTTTGCCAGGTAGGTACCTACTGCAATTTTTTTTTAATTAAAAGTTATGCACAAGTAACGAGACTGCATCGTTGGTCTAGTGCTACTGCTGAACATGAAGTCCTGGGTTATTGGGTTTTTAACATAACAGGCGAAATGTGGGACTACTATAGGTATACCACTGCCTAACCCTTTGGAAAATACAGGCGTTATGTTATATAGAAAGAAAAGAAAGAAAGAAAATACATTTATTTAGCACATACTAAAATACACACAATACACCAGATACGTACATCAGATAAAAACAAACAAAAAGTATAAAGTCCGATGTAAGAAATTAGAAGGAAGATGTGCGCCGATACGTGATGATAAAATTAGAAAAAGGTGTGACGTAAAGAAAGAAAGAAAGAAAAAGTATTTATTGCGACTCGTACAGGAAGATCACAAACTAAACTAAACACAGTAAAATAAAAGTTCAAGATAAATAAAAAAAAAGTAACAAAAGGAAAATTAAACAGAAAGTCCTATACGAGGCCAAAAGGCTCCTATCTCAGCATGGTGCTGATTTAAAACAAAAAACAAAACATGTATGACTTGAAGCACCTAGTACTACCACACCACGTTATGTACAGTCAACAAAAGAGATAAGTATGCACGATCGACGGATATAGTTGAAGTTTAATAAGAAACCGATGGATGTTCTCGAATAAAATTTAATTTTATTAATAGAAAACAAACAGCTCATTTATCAAATTAAATTTCAGTCGTCAACATCAATCAGTTTCTTACTAGACTTCAGCTATATCCGACGATCCTGAATGCTTATCTCTTTTGTTGTTTGTGTTGTTCTTTTGTTGTTTGTTTGTTTTGTACTATGGGAATAACCAGGAATATGAGACATTCAACGTTTTCTCCAGTCTCCATCAGATGGAATTTCAGTTATAGGAAAATGTCTGTTACGTCCGTAAAAATACTGCCAACTTCCTTTAACCACAGCTGTGCAAAACTGTACGTGCTCCTGCCATAATCGTACTACTTACGACATACAATAAAATCGCGATGACACTACATTTATAACAAAACTAGCTAACCCGGCAAACGTTGACCTTTCATTTTTGATATGGTCTTGACTTCATACAAAACATCCCATAGAAAAACGACGTTCAATTTTCCCTTATTTGAAAATTTTCCGCAATAGTTTTCCAATTTTTCAATAAATTTCCTTATCGTTGAAGTGGTGCGCTTACCAACGAACAGCACTTAATTTTTATTTATTTAGTTGTTCAAAGTTTAAAATACTCCCGGCAGACCATAATCTGACCTTTTTATCATAACCCCAGGCCTTAGCAAACTTTACAACGGTTTGTTTTCATTTACCATTCATTAGACCTCGTTATCTCCAAGTTTTGCTTATTCAATTTATGAAGATGTTAAAATCTTTCTTTTTGTCATTGATTTTTTTTTTCCGCTCAGAATCTTCCAAAGGCCTTAGCAAACTTTACAACGCAAAACGGTTTGTTTTCATTTACTATTCATTAGACCTCGTTATCTCCGAGTTTTGCTAATTCAAATTAGGAAAATGTTAAAATCTTTCTTTATTTTCATTGCTGGGTATTCGAAAAAGAAGGTTTACATAGGACAAGTTTGATTGGGAATGATGACAGTAGTGTTTTTTTTTTCTGGCAACTGAGCAATGTCGACTATTCTGCCAACGGCAACGTCATGTGGTGACGGCAGTACAGCGACGTGAGCCGTCGAACTTTGCACTCCATGGTACTTTACAAGTTATAAATGTTAGTAGCTAAGAGGACGAAGAAAAAAAAGAATATATTACATGTAGTAGCTAAGAGGACGAAGAAAAAAAAGAATATATTACATGTAGGTATATGTATACCAGGCTACTCAGAAAGTATTGCGATAAAAAGTTTTTATGTATGAAAGGCTGTCCTATCTATTTTGAAAATATGATTATTTGGTAAGTAAAAATAGTTACGTTCCAATTTCAAAATTTGCCTCCACATTGTTTGCGAGCTAATTTAAATTATCGTGTCTCATTAAAAAATGGACCTGCCCCGGGAACATTTTCGCCCTATGATTTTTTACGATTTTAAGTGTCGCCTGAAACCCGACGAATCGTACGATAGACTTCAAATGGCATTCATGGATGAAGGCCCTTCTAAGGCAACCGTGTATCGTTGGTATAACGAATTCAAGCGCGGTCGACTAACTTTGAGGGATGAAGAAAAAGTGGTCGCCCTTTGAAGACTGTTACGGAAGAAAACGTGCTAGCAGTGAAAAATTTAATCCAAGATAGGCGAGTTACGTATCAAGGAGATTCAGCACATACTGCAGGTAGGATCGGGAAGCCTTCACGAAATTCTACACGTGCATCTTCGCGTGAGGAGGATAGTTTCACACTGGGTGTGCCGCACAACCTCACGATGTTCAGAAGCAGGCCCGGGTGGAATGGTGCCGTGATATGATAAACAAATTTGAAGCAGGCTCGTCTCGGTGTTTTTACGACATCATTACAGATGATGAGTCTTGGATTTATCAATACGATCCAGAAACGAAGCGCCAGTCGAAGGTTTGGTGTTTCAAAACGAATCAACGCCTACCAAAGTGAAGCGATCTAGAAGCGGGGGGAAGATTTTGATCGCGAGCTATTTCAATTTGACTGGTTATGGCTACTTGGTGTCAATTCCTTTACGGAACCAAAGAAGCATCAACGCTGAATGGTATACTACCAAATGCTTGGCAGAAGTTTTCGCTGTTGTGAGTAACAAGCGACCAAACACAGGGCTCCGCGGGCTACTGCTCCACAACGACAACGCGCCTTCGCACACCAAGCTCAAAACGAGGAACTTCCTGGACAGCACGCCGGTCAAACTCCTGGATCACCCTCCTTACAGCCCTGACCTAGCACCGTGACTTCTTTTTATTCCTGAAAATAAAAAATCAGCTCAAAGGGATACAATTTTCGTCGCCGGAAGATGTGCTGTCAGCGTTCGAGCAGGCTGTAAACGAGGTGTCTGCGGCGGACTGGAAAAATTGTTTCGAAAACTGGTTCAAATGCATGAAACTTTGTATACTTTCTAGTGGAGAGTACTTTTAAGATTTAATAAAAAAATATTTACCACTACACAACATTTTTTTTTTATTTTCGCAAAACTTTCTGAGTGTCCCACGTATATACCTACATTTAAAACACCACAAATCTACATGTATATATTTACAAAGTTATTATTACTACAGACCAAACTACAATTTGATTTAATTTAAGTTTAAAAAGTTGACAAGATTTGTATAATTTAGGGAGAAAAGTGACTGTGTTGCTGTTCTCACCGTGAAAACTTAGGTGATGTGAGCTGTCAACACTGCCAATCCCAAGCGTCAGATGGAATGACACCTCAATTCGCCCAAATTTTCACAGCGAGATTTGTACAGAATAGATCGGCTGTTGTAGCAGTTATTTTGTCATTTTTAAAGTGATAGACCTACGCAATATTTCAGCGTATTAAAAGAAAAAAAAATACATTCAACCTGCTGATGTTGGATGTGTTTTTCTTTTAATATGACCATGAAATATGTATCTTCTCAGTGACCTAGTAATAAGTAATGATAAGTGGCTCATGAATATTAAATAACAACAACACACTACAGAAATGTAGTCAAAGGGTCCATTTTTGCATATGAGAATTTTAACAATCTCTGACCAAGTATACTTACTCCATAATATCTGTTTAATGAATTAATGTACGTCCTAAATAGCAATACCTGCATACACAAGTACTCGGAAATTGTTACCACTTCGAAATATGAAAACATTCAAATGAAATTATATTAAACAAGCTGTTACCCGCGACTTCGTCTGCAATCCAGGATAAAAAGTAGCCTATGTCCTTCTCCAGGTCATGGTCTGCCCATGTGCTAAATTTCATCAAAATCCGTTCAGCCGATTTACCATGAAAGCGTAACAAACAAACAAACTTACTTTCGCATTTGTAATATCTATCTATATATATATATATATAAAAAAAAAAAAAGTTCTGACTGACTGATTGACTGACTCATCAACGCCCAGCCCAAACCCTTGGACCTAGAGAGCTGAAATTTTGCACAGAGGTTCTCTTTATAATGTAGACAAGGAATAAGGAAGGATTTTTCGAAATTCAACCCCTAAGAGGGTGAATAGGGGAGGGTAATATTTCACGCGGACAAAGTCACGGGCAGAAGCTAGTTTTTAATATATTGATAATTAATCATCATAAAATATTATTAGTAAGGATGCCAACACTGAAATACACGGACCTTATTTGAAATACACGGAAATAATGTAATAATACTCTATTGATATCTAAAACGTATTTATTATTATCTATTATTTGCTCAATAGCCAATTAGGTTTTGAAAACGTAATGAAAAGCAATGCGAAATCATACAACTCCTAGCAATTATTTCAATCAAAATTCTACATATCCATAGCTATTACGTTTTACTCGCACATACCAACTAATACATCATCATCATCATAATCAGCCTATAATGTTCCCACTGCTGGGACACAGGCCTCCTCTCTGTGAGAGGGAGTGGGCCGTAATCCACCACGCGGGCCCAGTGCGGGTTGGTAGATGTCACATGTCTTCGGTCGGTTTCCTCACAATGTTTTCCTTCACCGTTTTGAGAGCAGTGGTGATGAAATAATTTACACAAAGTAAAGTGCCTGTCTGGGTTCGAACCTACGACCTACAACTCGTAAGTCGCGGCCGATACCACTGGGCCACCACTGCTCTCGCGTCGCTGCTCTGCCTACTAATACACACAAACAAAACCTGCCTTTCAAAGCTTTACCGAAACAGTTTTCAAAACCAACACATCGAACAAATTCTATTGTCAATAACCAAATGAATATCAAAATATTGAATATCGAAATATGAAAGCACTGAACATTTTCAATAATTATTCCGGTTCATATTGAAATTTCGTTGATAAATGTAGTGTCTATATTGTTCGTGAAATGCGTTGGCAGGCGTATCAAAATTCATGCTCTGCAGAATCACAAAGAGTGAAATATCAAAAAGTAATTGGAACAATGTGTTCATTCAACTTGCATTCAATTTAAAGTGTATTTTTTTAATTTTTAATATTAAAAAAACACCTACGCTTTATGTAGGTTACAGATATAGGTTTTCTGATTTCTTCGAATCTAGGGATTGACAGCTCACTTCAAACTGAAGTAAGTTTGAAGTGAGCTGTCAAACCTACGTTTTCACGGTAAGGTTTTTACAGAATAGCGCTACAGGCTGTAGTCTACAGTCGGTCAATTCTGTAAAAAATCTCATCGTGAAAACTTAGGTGAAGTGAGTTTGACGTGAGCTGTCATTACACCTGACGCTAGGGAATCTATCACTTCAAACTTACTTCACCTAAGTTTACATCGTGATTTTTACAGGATAGCGCTATGCTTCAACACACAGAGCTTCAATGAAAATGCTCAAGGGTCATCTTATAGATAGGTACTTTACTGCATTACAGTTGAGCATCCTAATGTTTCAAAGCCCGAAGTTTGTAAACTTGTGTAAACGTCTTACAAACTATGCATTTCGGATGCTATGTTGGTACAGTCAATAAAAGAGATAAGTATGTAGGATCGTCAGATATAGTTGAAGTTTAGTAAGAAACCGATAGATGTTGTCGACTGAAATTTAATTTGATAAATGAGCTGTTTTGGTTACTATTCATAAAATAAAATTTTATTCGAGAACATCCATCGGTTTCTTACTAAACTTCAACTATATCCGACGATCCTGCATACTTATCTCTTTTGTTGTCTGTACATGAAGTTTGTGAACATGTGTCAGACTACTGCCTTAAAGGACGTGAATCATGTAACCGAAGGGGTTATTAATTAATTAATTAATTAATTAATAACCCCTTCGGTTACATTACGTTACAACCGAAGGGGTTATACAGGGTGACAATTAAGGACATCGACACGCATCCTGTTACCATGAATTCAGTACATGATTCTGAACCCCATGCGTTAAAATTCGTCGGTTATTAAAAACAATCATTGTTGTTCCATTTTGACCGCGTAGGTATTGCACGTTTCTATGAAACAACAGATTGTCCTATTACACTCACTTCAGTAAATATCATTATGCGTCTTCTCAGAATGAAAGTAGTTTCTTGATTAATGTAAGTGCTCATATACCTACACGAGCGCCACGCGTCGGGTGAACTAGGAAATCGGCGGCTGCAGTTACCTGTGCCGTTGACGCGCACCGCTCGTGTGCATGAGCACTTACTGAGAAGATGGCAACTGGTTTTACCTATACCTACTTTGGGCAGGCTAGGTTAATCCTACGTTCTATATTCTCATTCCTAACATAAAAAATACAAGCCATAGATTTATTTAAACCTGCATATAAAAAAATAAATAAATAAACCTGTTAATGACCATCGGGACATAAAGGGAAATCGTCCCGCGGGTTTAGAGCTCGTTTTATTTCCCCGACGGACGGAAAAGTGGTTTCAGATACGTTTATATGTAAAGATCCTGACACGTTCTGTTTCGGGGGTCGGCGATACGCAATTACGACGAGTTGACAATAAACCCATGTTTGGTCAGCGATTTTTTGGGTAGGCAGTGTAAATATTTTATGATAAGTAGCTCTTATTTATTTATTATTATACTTCAAGCACATAAATGTACAGAGGCGGACTTCATGCCACGGGCATTTTCTACCAGTCAACCTTTGGGTGATGCAGAGACAAACAGTAGTATGCAATCATGAAAATTGAGGAATCAATAATTTCTTTTATTTTTCTTTTGTTTTTGACTCTTAATCGTCATGTCTATGTTGAATTCTCTCTCTCACTTTTTGTTTTAAGAATGGACGGCTGGATCGGTCACTGATGTGCACTGGTTAGTATTTGCTAATATTTCGCTTAAACCCGTTTTAGTTTTATTTTTTAAATTTAACTTCTGTAGGCGCGTTGGGCATTTTTTGAGATGTGAAAAAACCATTGAACTCGCGACACTGTAACCGTAACCGACACCTCTGTTTTAAGTTTTGGCCATTATGAAGACATCAATGCGCGGTACATTTTCTTTCATATTAAAATTTATAAAATTACTATGCTTTTTCAAGTTTTCACTTCTGTCGGCACTCCTAGAGTGCCACTGTTTTTTTTTTGTTGTTACTTTTTACCTAAGTACCTACTTAAGTCGTTATATTTCTCTTAAGTATGTAGTCGATGATTTTGGTGCACGGTAAAACTCTAATGAGTTTATGTTGGCAGTGGCACCAACTTAAATGTATAAAATGTATGACGTGTTGTACTACTGATACTGAATAAATAAATAATTAAATTTTCTCCGCCCAAATCTTCGCCACTTCCACGACATCGTCGGTGACGGCGAAAAGCTTTACTATGATATGGTATGAGTTACTGCTTACACAGCTTATGATAATGTTCGCCTTCAACAGATTACTATTTTTGCTACGGAGCCACGATACCTCAACATTTTAGAAAGTACGTAGGAACAACCTATGTGTATAAATATGACGTAAACGAGGCAAAAAGATGTTTAAGGATCGTAGCAGGTGGTTCTGTATATGTGTATTTAAAACCTATATGTCTTATAAAACTTATATTTAACTGAATCGTCTGAATCTTTGACTTTTGGTAGTTATAAGTGTGGTATACAAATAAATATAGCACACAACTCAATGGCAACACTGCTCGAGTCAGTCATGGTTTACCCGCCGTGGCGACTGGACGTGCCCGTTGGGTTGTTGTGTACTTAATGATAATCTGGTAGTTTTACTCTAAACCCTAAGCCCCTAATAAGAGATAATAGTGAACACCACAATAAGGATATCTAACGTTTATTGAGAATGATATTTCCCATAGCATGTATGTCTATGAGAAATATTCCTTTTTTTTATATTCCTGTTTAGTATATTTTATTACATTAAAATTAAATTATATTGTACCGGTACAGCGTCCTAATAATTGTTTGCTGCACCTGACGACGTCATTACGTCAGCGCCGGCTGTCGCTAAGAACCAATGATGGGGCTCTGTCTTGCATAGGGGCGCAGCATAATGCTGAGCGATAGCCGTTTTGCGTGGATGTGATGCATGTTTCTCCCTTCCTTTTCTTATATTTTTTGCATTATGTTTACCGCAAATAAACGTATTTTTTCTTTTTCTTTCTTTCTAACATTTTCACACTTTAGTAAGTATATTTTCTTTACTACCAACTATCCATATAATTTTACGCTTTTGTATTATTTTTCATTCGTGGAGAATGATTCATCTCGCCTGGCTGTGACGGCTGGCTCAATCTTCCTTTCACCTGATTACCAGACGATAGTAGCTTCTGAGCTTCTACACTGTGAAGTAAAATTATAATATTGCATTTTAGAATATCTTAGCTAGTTTTTCATCACATTTCACGAGAAAACTCCAAAGAAATTATGTTGATGTATGAGATATGGCGTCATTATTCACTGTCTTGTAACTGATGCAGACTGCCCGACTGGCAAGACAGCAGTAATCACATTAGTCTTATCTTATAATGATTAACGTTCTCTGAGACAACACGGCCCTTGGCTCTCGTCATATTGGAAGACGTAGACAGATCATAGGCTTCGAACAGCGGGGTAATTGCGTAACACACTAATAGTAGCAATCGCTTTAATTTTGACAGTTCAACAACATTCATTGTGTTATTTACGTTGTTGAGCAGACAAACTTTTCGAACAATGAAGCAATGGATTGGCAATATCCTGCAAAATTATTTGGAATGTGATTGAAAGTCTGTTACACAATTAGGGTCAAGGTTTGTGACATCTACATATACCTAAAGTCTATTCAAATTTATGTTTCAAATTAATATTGTTTCAAGTTAAAGAAATAACAACTTTATTTTAATGGTAATTAAGTTGATTTTAGAGTGACTAGCACTATTGAAAAAGTTATAAAAATGTTTGAAGTTGTAGCGTATACTGAACTTAATTGTGTGGGATTTTAAGTTATTTTTCCATAAACTCATATTTGTTTACATTTTTGGCAAATTAATCGCGAATGCAGGCTACATAAACTCACGCTTTTTTTTCAATGGCAGAAACTACAGAAAGCTACGATCCTTGCATACTACTTTTGCCTCGTTCACGTTCGTTTATGATACAAACAATGCAAATACTTTAAATGAAAGTTTATGGCTGATATATGGCAATATTTAAACATACAAAAAATACACCAAAGCCGCTTACCTAAATGATAACAATAATAATATGGTAGAGTCACTAGAGTCAGACACTTAGGTAACCATAGATTTATACTAGAGACCAACAAACGCCCGCTCAAATTATGTTCTTAAGTCACTTTTCAATCACGCTGTTATCCGTTTCAACATTTTTTGACAGCCATCAATTCCAATTTTCTTACCTAATAATAATTTTCGGTACAATTTTCCTGTTCTCTTGCATCGTTAGAAAGATTCCCGGTATTACCGTAGAACAGGTAAAGTGTTCCGAAGCTGGTTGAACTGCCTTTTAGTCTCAAATCTAGGATTTACTCAATACTCGTGGTACCGAAACTGGAAATTCGAAATCGGAAGGTACCTGGAATATTCCTGATATCAAGTTTTAACAAGGGTTATCTGACGAGAAAACTGGATAGTTCATAACTGGGCATCGAACAAATATTTAAGTCGTTTTCATATGAAACTATAATATCGGTACTGAGAAAACTATAAGTTGTCTAATACCGGTTTAATATAGTTATGATGTACCCCTTTATTTATAAACGATGCTTAAAGTTAAGAAACGTTTAAACGTCAAAAATGTGTGGTTAAACAGTCGCAAATCATTGCATAATAATAAATTAAATTATTAATTTAAAAAAAAACGTTATTATTATGGTTTGGTTGAGTTACTGGGTATTTATCTAATATCTGAGGTAGGTACAGACCCATCAAGCAACTACAATCTGTCAAATTTCTTTAATAGATTTTCAACTTTATCGCTAAAGCATAAGGTTGGGGTAGACTGGTTGCGGAAGGCGGAGGACAGAGTGCTGTGGCGCAGTCTGGGAGAGGCCTATGTCCAGCAGTGGACTGCGATAGGCTGAGTTGATGTTGATAAGGTTCAAAGTTGATTGGGAAAGTTTGACAGTTTCGGGTAGCTTGATGTGCCAGCTGGCGTCTGTACTTATAGATTTTTTCTTACGATAAATCGTGATTTAACGTAAGAGAAAATCTATAAGTACGTCTCATACCGATTAAAACAATCTTTTAAATAAGTGAATAACCACCAGGGGGCCAAAAAATGCCACTTTGGCAGCATCATAAAAGGATAACATTATGAATCAAAATGGACAGGTACTTTTAAAGCACAAATATAAGCTGCATTTGAATATCTCGCGATTTCTATTAGTACGACCTCGCAAAATATAAACCGATGAGATCGTCGGTTGAGATATTGATATTGCAACCAAAGTCGTATCTGTGTCTGATATGACTTTGGCACCTATAACATTCTCACCTTCCTAGGCAATCTACTGACTGTTTGCAATCTACGAAGCCCTTTGAGTGTCGGAAATCTGGACATACTTGGATAACCGCATATCGCATGATAACGCTTGGATGGACCTAGCTCAAGCAGATTATTATGCCCATCTGTGCGAGCAAATACATCTTAACACCTCTACTGATGCATGCCAGTGGTGTATACCTACGAATGAACACTAAATTACGACTAAGTACGTCACTAGTCGCAAACGCACCTACTTAAAAAGAACGGTTGATATGCAAAAATCTATGAAATTGCACATTATAACGAAACAGACAAATTACGAAGATAAAATAAGCTACAGACAGCTTGCTACGAACTACGAGGTTTTTTTTAAAAACAAACTCAATGCAATTGTTATACTTAGTTTTAAAAAGACTTCTTTTAAAACTTCTATACCTACTAGAGTAAAGCTTCTACACTAAAAACCTCATCATGGGTTTATTTTATTTATTTATTTAACCATTTATGTACACACATATATAAACAGACAAGAAAAAACAGAACAGAAAAATAGGTACAAAGGTAATGCTTATTTCATAAGAAATCTCTTCCAGCATACCTGCGATAGGACAATTAATAGAGAGATGTAGACAGCGTGTGAAAGAGTAAAGGAGACAAAAATAATACATAAAATCTAAAAACAATTCCCTTAATAAAACTAAACAAGTATTATGACAATATACTTACATACATACAAACAAACATACATATTTCTAAAATAAATATCACTAGAATGTTAATAAATATAACGTAATCAAAATAATAAATACATACACAACTATGGTAAAGTGGAAAGACAGTGTTCTTTTACTCTTCTTTTAAAAGCTGCAACAGTTTGGCAGTCCCTGTTTGGGTTTCTTGCTTTCCAAACTTATATGAACCTCCACGCTGAAATACTGCATTTTTAAATTACCGTTTTAATACGCATACAATAGCTTAGAGGCGTAGAGGTACCTAACCAACCAAACATCCAATAATGAAAACCAGACACTAACACAGGACTCACAATACAGGCAACCTGCCAGCAGCAACAATGCATGTCGAATATTGCGCACCAGACACGTAACCTGATAACATCAAATACCTGAATTAAGCCCAGCCTTGCTTAATGAGATGGGTAGCTACAATAATTGCTTCCCCCATTCGATACATTGTTAAGACAACGAATTTAATCAAGAAATATTTTCCTGAATTGCATTTGTATTGCGATGCTCCCCTGTATCCAAATTGCTGTTTAAACTCAACAACTGACGAAACATTCCCAATGTACTGCCATTAAACTGTTACACGTTGTAACCGTATGTAAGTTTATTTGCGCTTCACAGAACATTTCGTAATGCAAAAGTTGTTTGTGCGTTCAAAATTCAGTGTTGTTCGAAACTCTAATTTAGAATTCGCTGTGTACGTGAAAGAGACTATGTATACCAACATTAGATAACGACGTTAGCTGCGATCAATTTTGTAACGTACCTACCAACGAAAACGCTATACGTAATGGACTCTTTCACGCCCAAAATATGTCGTTACAGCGAGCGTATTATTTGTTGAGGCCTAATTGAATGAAGCGGCCGGGCCGACGGAAGCCGCCCGCGGGAGGGACGCACCCAACAAAATTCATTTAAAACTTGACCCGTCCCCATCAATCAAAAACCAATCTAAATTGAACAACATTCCCGTTTGTTCATGGCCTATTCTCTAAAAATGTTAAAGATTTAAAAGCAACCACTCGAATGAATGCTATGATTCCGCTATTACGAACGAAGGAATAAACTGCTTTTATGATTGCTGTGAAGGGCGCAATAAAGATGCAAGCCCGGCATGAAAATTAATTGAGAAAATTCCTGAGAAAGAGAGGAAAGTCAGCTTGTGACATGTTTAATTTATTGCGTTGTATGAAACAGGTTGCTAAGCCATCTTTTGCTAGGATTTAGGTACGTTTCCCGTTTCCTATTCCTATGTAATGGAACATAATAATATTTATTATTTTCAGTCACAAATCAGATGATTGCATTTTTCTAGAATTTAATCTCTTCAAGTAATTGTAATGACGGATGTTGACAATTATTTTACCGTTCAAATTAGGCATTCTAGAGGAGGTGGTTATTATTATTAGGTACAACTTATGATAAGACCTACATTTAGATACGAATCCTTGAAAATCATAAATATAATAATATAAGTCTTTGTTGTAGGTACCTTAGTTCTTACCTACGTTAATGAAAAGGCCTACTTACCTACTGCTTTCAATTAATTGGCGGAAAACACTTCAACAAAATTAATAAGAAACTCAAATCAAGTGCCTGAATTTCTGATGGTAAAACGAAAACGAAAGGCAATTAAAAATGTTTTAAACGTGCAATTAGTTCCGAACAATATCCGTAATATATTAAAAAGGAATAAATCATAACAAAAATTAAATATATTTTCACCTATTTTAATAGATTCCTACTAATTCACTAGGTCGCAAATCGACGGTTAACAGTCAAGACCTCCTAACTGACATATTTTAACAAAATGCTTTTTCTTAGTAAAAAATTCCAACAAAATCTATCACAATACTAAAATCTCCTATATAGAATTCGCAATATTTCGGGTATTTTTCTGTCGTGCCAATACCTACGAAATACGCGCGTGCAAAATTTGGCTGCAATTGCTCCTAACTACAGTGTGTGCCTCGCAACTTGTATCGACGGTTAACCGTCAAGACCTCCTAACTGAAAAATTTTAACAAAAAAGTTACTTTCTTATAATACAAATATCTTGTATTTCTTGACTTCTTGTAAAATCCACATTAATTTTGCGACCAATTCCTCCTTAATGAAATGACAAGACCTCCTATCTACAAATTTAGTCTTTTAAAAAAGTGTAAATTTCTCCTATCCTACCTAGTTATATAATGGAACGAAGTAAAGAAATAAATTTATCTTAATAATGTAAATAATAATATTTAAAACCAACTATATTTTTGGTTTACTCATATTTACATTCGTTTCAAAGATAAAAGATTTTTAGCGCCTCCTGTAAAATTTTGACATATTGAGTTAGGAGGTCTTGACGGTTAACCGTCGAAATGTAAATTGCAGAATACTAAAGCAGTAGGTACTTCGTAATGCTGCATTAATCATCGAAATGAAGATTTTTAAGTATCAATTACAAAATTAACTAAATAAGACAACTTTAGTAGTAGTTAGGTAGTGGTAGCAGATAAATTCTAGGCATAGAACTAGTAAGTACCGATGAACCTACTAGCGCCATCTCTGTAAGGACGGTACAAGTTCGTCCTCTCAATGCAAGCTTCGTTTCGCGCCGGACACTGCACCGCCATCTACAACTTTCAGGAAACACTATGCTGAAAAGTCGCCAAGCTTTCGGAAAATGGTGCGGGAAATTGTCACCGTGTGACGCTGTTTTCAGTAAATAATTTGACAGTTTCTTTAATTGAATTTTATTATGGAATTGTTTGACTTTATGGTATACAAGTATCTTAGGTAAACAAATGAACTAGAAAACGTAGATCATATCAATTTGTAGTGCCATTTACAAATCGAGCGATTTTATTATTCGAACCCGAAATTGTAAAAAAAAAAATTCTAGATGTTTTTTTTTGACAAAATATTGAGGTTCATTTTTTATTATAACCTTCATGTTGATGACTTTTCAATTACCTACAATATAATAACGTTATTCAAACAATAATTGTTGGAAAAATAGTGAGATTTTAATTTGAAACCTTCTAAATAGGTACAGATGAATTCGTCTAGTGAGGGTTTGTTTACACATTCATCAAGTTTAATCTTGGCTTGGGTGCCGGAGGTATATAACTCTGTATGAACCTACAATTTATATGACAAATTTATTATGTTATAGTAGAGGTACCAAGTGGTAAATGTAAATTGTAAAACTGGAAATAAAGATTTATCCATACTATTATAAATGCGAAAGTCTGTCTATCTGTCTGTTACACCGCTGAACCGATTTAGGTAGATGAAATTTGGTATAGAGATAGTTTGTGTCCCGGGAAACGACTTAAGATAGTTTTTATCCCAATATTCCACGGGCTCGAAACTTACCGCGTAGCGCTGCTAGTTTATTTTTTTACAGACTATACTTCCAAAGGAAATTAGTTTCTAATGCCTTACAGCTCTTTATTAAATATATTTCCATATACCTATATATTAACGGTTGGATAGAATCTGCTAAATTTACCGCCTGTTGTCAAGTTTTCAAATATTTGATGTATCCAGGACAATTTCGCGAGTCGACACCTTACAACACAGACCTTTATTTGTTACTTTATGACACCGTACACGGATCCTCCATTTATACTTCACATAATAAAGGAGGGAATAATGCTGTTTATTTCCTTTGTTTGTACAATGAATATAACTTAGGAAATGGAATTTGGAATTTTGTCCATGAATGAATTGTAATATTGGCAGGTACTTTTAGGTATAACAAGTATGAGAAGGCCAACCCGTGAGTAATTAAAAACGTTCAAAATCTAGTCGCAATCTCATCTCAGCGACTATGTCAAAAACTTGTCAAAAATGTAGGAAAGAGGTATTTTTGACAGATCACAGGCAATTTTCGTAATTACAACGCGACGTTACGAACGTTCACAGTAGATCTAGTTCTCAAGTTTTTGACATTTATTAGCGCTAAGATGAGACAGCGACTCGATTTTGAACGTTTTAAGTTACGGGGATTGGTATTCAGGTTATGTATTGTGTTCATTACTATTTGGGAAGGATATGTAGGTACCTATGAGTAGGAGTAGGTTAGGTTTAATTAAGTATACAAACAACACAATATACACTATGTTTTACTTTTTTATTAATTTTACACACTTGTTTTCAGTGCTTACAAATACAACACAACTTTTTATTAAAACTACCTACTTTTAATCTTCCACGAAATTTAAATTTTCAGCGATAAGTACTAAAGACGGCCTCATTCTGCAATTATACGATTAATTTATTTTATTTATTGTTTCAGATGTACAAAGTGTTTGATGTGATAATTGTGTATGGGAATTACCCTCAATTAGCGCCCTGACCTAATGACCCGGCTTTCGACATGCCTCAGTCCCCCTCACCTCGTCTGCGCCATTACAGGTCCCTGAAAACCAAGCATGGTTATGTAAACCAAGCATGGTTATGTAAACCAAGCATGAACACTGTGAACCAAGCATGAAATCATGAGCATCGAACATAATCCGCAAAACACATGTATGAACCTTGCATGTTATCAAAAATCTACCTTAAGCATAAAGCATTTAAGTTTATAATCGCATGATATCCAAGCATGCTTCGCTTTGTAATTTTATTTTTTGAAAAACCCAATATTCTGTAATATTGCCAAACAGAAAATAAAAGTTGCGCAGTAATTATTAATAAAAAAATATTTAAAAAAGAAACAAATTATACGCATTCTGTACGCACGAAGCTTTGCCACACAATCTTTTGCTATTTAATTTCAGTTATTTTTTTTTTCTAGACGGATTATTTTTATTAAAAAGGTTGACCTCTAAATAAAATATCATGGAAAAAGACAATATTTCAGTTCAAACACCTTAAATCCTGAACAGTTTTTCAGGACTGAAAGGTAACTCTCAGAACTTTCAGTTTTTCAGAAGTTTCTTTATTTGGAAGTCTACCTTCTAAAGAAAACCAGACGAGGCATAAAAAAAAATACTATCCGTAAAAATACCTTGTTTACAAAACTGTCTCCGAGATTTCTAAACTTTTTCAATCAATCTGCACTTTTCTTGAAACACAAATTCATAACGAACACTCATGAACATAACACAATATCATTTATTATAAATAGATAACTTAATAATAAGTAGTTCATAAGATAGCACTGTAGACATAGAAGAAGGAAGGTAGGATGAATTGGAAAAAGTTTGTAGTAAAAATTACCTAATAGGTAAACAGTTCAAGCATAAATTGTAGATTAAAATCATAGAAACCTATTTACAATTAACTTAGTATTAAATATTAAATTCCGGATTATATTATAATTAACTAACCCATTTAGACAATTTTAGAACTTTGACCAGGAAAAGTTTGATTAATTTCTGAAACTAAGGCACTTTTTGGACTTAGGTAACAAGTAAAACCTTGTTTTTGTTCAAATCCTTTACTTCAAGCACAATGTTGTTTTCTGGTAAAAGTTCAAGGTAGTCCGTAAATAGCTTATACTTAATTTAAATAGCTCATAGAATATGCAAAGTACATAACAATGAACTAAATGGTTTTTTTATTAATTTAACACCTAATAACGAACATGAAACTCGACGCTTCAAGTGTTCATTCCATGGAAGGTACTCTAAGTTTACGAGTAAATTGGATCCCATTGTCGAGAGATTTCAAACTGACTGAGCACATTCCCTGTTTCCACTTCAATAATATTTAACAACGCTTCTCAATCGTCAGTCACACTGAGCGGAGTTCGCTCATCCGAATAGCCGGCAGATACGCATTATCAAAACACCATGCGTCGACTCACTATTCCGCAACAATAACAATCACACGCGTTTATCTACCGATACGGACTTTGTATACCTTTATCATAAACACATGTCTCCAAGGCTGACGATAACATGGTAGGGGAAAGCATTTTCATCGAATCGACGAAGCTTTTCCCAATTCACTGATCCCTGAATGTAACAAGATGATAAAGAAGCTCGCCTCTGTCGATGATAATCAATACAAATTATAATCCGACAAGAATATTAAAGTATCGCATCAATTGTTTATTGGTAGTGACACGTCGACAGCTAGGGGAGTGGTTATTACTTAATATCGGTAGTTCGGTTATCAGGCCGGTGATGCGAGCACAATGGCGCGATATGTCGCTTCACGCTTATTCACACCGACTACCGGGTGCACGAACCACCATGTTTCGCGGTATCAATTTTCGGAATAATAAATCGTTAGTTCAACAAAATCTTCAAACTTTCTGTGTCATTTTCTTTAACCAAGTGTTCTAACAGTGTTTTTGTTTTTATACAGGACTATGACAGCAATATGTTTCGTTTGCAACCTACCGATACTGTCTCATCAAGTTGGGTTGGTCTGGGCTGGAGGCAACGGTTGGGACGAGCTTACACGATCTACCTTAGAAGAATCCACTCTGAGGCAAAGGCTGGGCAATCGAAGAGACTCAGCAGCACAAGTGTCTTGCCTCTCGCCGCCGGAACCAGACGTCGACAATCAACCCAGAGGTACGTAGCATACAATGATTGTAGCCATTAAAAGCATATTTAGAAAAGAACGTTCGCGTTATAAAATAATGTCTGCTTAAGATTTTCAAAAATGTAATTAGAAATCATTTGCTCATAGGTGGACCTCGTCGCCGTCGCTCTTCTTTGGCTCAATTAACCGATATCCTGCGCGAGTGGGGAGGCGGAGGCAGCGCGCCCCGGCGCCAGCGGGCCCCGCTCTCCCGCCGCGAGACCCTGGCGGACCTCGCGCGCTCGCTGCCCTGGGCGCGCCACGAGCCACCGCCGCGTCGCCGACGCGACTCCTCCGCCGACTCTGGCATCAAATCAATGACCTCCAAGCGCCGCGACTCAAAAGCGGCACCTCAAGATTTTCGCGCTGATTTCCCAAACTGGGACCGCAAAGACTCAATAACCATCATGCCAACGCGAGAACGGCGCATCAAGCGACGTGGCTCTGAGGAAAGCAAAGAACGCAGAGACTCAGTAGATGGACACCGCCATCGTCGTGACTCTGTCGCTGCACCCCCGCGAATTGTGGCGACCCACAGAAAAAGACGAACTTCACCACCAACTCCTGCACCACCGTCGTTTGTTGATGCGTCTTCTGATCCTGGACCATCCACTCATATGCCATGCGTGACTGTAGTCGCTATCCATGAACCAAGTCGCTCCGATGGCGAATGTCAACCTATGATGACAATGCCAACTATTATTACATCTGCTGTGACACCCTCACCTACTTCACCTACGCCACCCAATAGTAGTGGCTCCCAAACAGCGCAGACTTGCCAAACGTCGCAAACTGCTCAAGGTACTCAAGTTACTCCCGGCGGTCGCTCTCCACCGAACTTAGGTGGTCGTCGAGACTCCACTACCCAATGCGGCCGAGCTCGTAGGGATTCTAGGGCTGCAGCTAGCCCTGAACGCAGACTTGGCAGACTACAACGTCAAGCTACTGCTTTTGATGATCCAATAGGACCACCTGGTACTAGGCGTAGGGATTCGGGGCCATCATTAGGCCCTGATGACGAAGGAAGGGCTAGAAGAGATTCTCTGAGCCCTGATTCTGCAGTAAGACCGAGGCGGGAGCGCTCGCAACTGAGCCCCGATCGAGCTGGTGGTGGAGAGTTGAGTCCATCAGCTGCAAGGCGACGAAGTCGATTGCGAAGACAAGCTTCATGTGTCAGATTGGGTCGAGCTCGGAGTCCAGATTCGAGTTCCTGCTCAAGCCGGGATCCTAGTCCATGCGCTAGGCCACCCGCAGAGAGAACAATGATCCGTAGACAATCTACTACTGAAGAAATACTTATAGCCCGTGGCTTCCGACGGCAGTCAACTACTGAAGAAATGATTCGGTGCCGGAACTTTCGTCGTCAAAGTTCGCAAAGTGATGATGCTTGCATGCGAGCCCGCGGCCGCAGAGATTCCTCAACGCAAATACTAGATGGAACTATTGGGACCATGACTGTTGAGACCACGAGCACATTCTTCGATTCCAGTACACAAACTGGTAAGTATTAAACTTGTTTTACTTACTGATAACTTTTTTTAATATTTTTAAGTAAAAATTCCTTAAAATGGCAAAACAGGTTTCAAAGAAAGTTAAATGTTAAACGTTTTAATACAATTTTCATAATGTTTGTACCTTCCTATGTCTAAAAATCGGTACTCGAAGTTGATTAAAGTTATCGCTAGCGGGCAGCGAACAACTTTCCGCTAACGCGCGCTAAAGAGCTTTTGCGGAACGTGAAACGCATTACAACAGCAAACTCGATCGCCATACGAGCAGTCGAGCACTACTCACTGACAACAGCCATTGCCACGTGCTCGGCCCCCGCCCCTTTTCAGCAGCCAATCGATTCGCGCGCTTCTCGCTTGTCTCTGTCTTACCGTACTGCTTTACCGACGGGGAGAAGAGGGTTGACGGGTGAAAGTCCCTCTTTACCGAGGGAGTGGGGCCCGAGTGGCGCCACCGTCGGGCCCGGCTGGTTTCGGGCGGCCACTTTGAACTGGCAGCGCGGTCGCGCGGACCACGAGATGAGATGAACGCGAGCGATCGGCGCAGGCTCGCCCGCCCGCGCCCTGTCATCTGTTGCCGAATGCTGCCATGTTTACTAGAACGAAAGTGACGTGCCGTACACAACGAATAACCTCAAATAACATAACATTGACAGCCTAAATTCGCGAGAAAAATTTCGTGAGCAATTTTTCAACGTAGACGTTACAACGAATCTTGTTTTCCTATAAAATAAAGTAATAGAAGTGCTAGACTCGGTTTGTGTTATTAAATAATTTTTTGACAATTCACAATTTGTAAGCTCGGAAAAAATATTTTTATGGTATGTTTTATTCTCGTGTCGTGGAAAGGTTTACGTGATAAGAGTAGTTTCTTATCAGGAGCCAGTGTCATTGGTGGGAAACAATATTAACTTAGGACTAAATATAACCTGTAAATATAAGTGTACTATAAAATAATAAAACACCAAGTAGTAGTCGTGTCGTAAATAAATGTTAGCGTAAAAATAAATATAGAGCTATTTACCTGTGTAGTTAAATTTGTAAAATACAAAAATAATATTTATACTTTTCCACACAAGTTAAATCACGTGCGTCAAAATTGAGCCGAAACGAAATGGTGAGTTGTTAACTGTAACTTAATTTTTATAAAAAAATGTGAAGGCAATTTTTTTTCATGTTTTTTTCATTAAGTTCAAATCAGTTTAGATATTATCGTTCCCAAAAACAAGAATAATTAATTATCTAATGTTTTGAACCGCAAAACCTTAACCAAATTAGAACGAATCCTAAGTTTTTTTATTCACTTTCTTTCAAAATCCCTTCACCGTCATATTATAGACGGGCAGTAGGCAGTAAGCCTTCAAAAGCAAATCCATACTTAATTAATATTATAAATTTGAAAATAACTCTGTAGGTATGTATGTCTGTTACCTTTAAATACGCTTTAACGGCTGAATGGATTTAGATGAAATTTGACACACAGGTACTCCATAACCTGAGCTAGGACTTTAGCCCGTTGGTAAATGGTTAATGATAATGATAAATTACCACACGCAGGTCCAGCCGCAGACAAAACCTCGAATCTTCGTAATTCAAAAATTTCCTTTTCAAAAAGTTCCGTTCGGCCTGTGTCATGTCCGCTTTCTTTTTTTAGCAATCACATCCAGATAGGCCTTTGATATAATTGTACGCCCCACTGAAAAACGACAAAGGGACGAACCCCTTTGAAAATCGAAACGGCATAGATATTGTGATGGTCTCTTGTCAACCGTGTTCTAGCGTTCATTCAATAGTTCAGTGGTTCCTATCGACTCCTGTCTCAATTCTCAATACGACTTTGAAAGCGAGTTTGCTATTGTCAAATTGTTTCTGGAAGGAAAACTTCGATTGTTACACGTCGGCTCTTTATTTGATAGATTTTGCGTGTAACAATGAGATGAAGAGTGAAATAAGGTTCTGTGTTTGATAAGTAAATTAGCTCTTAAAGAACTCATGAAGCGTTGGTCTCTGCACGGGAATCAAACTAGCGAAATTAAGCGCAGGCAGACAATTTGGTCAGCGGGATTGTCCGAAAGGGTTACAGCTGGCCCGGAACATAAAGGGCTAAGGAAGGAACACGGGTGGGTTTTAGTCAGAAAGAGTCTAACACTCCCTTCCGCTCCAAGAAAAAAGGCAGGCAATTTAAGGTACTAATTGGATAGTCCGTTTATCCAATAAAGGCAATACAAGTCCTTTAAACACTATTTTGTCTGTTTTAAATTTTAAGAATGTTCAGTTTGCTTTGTCTCTTCAAATTCTTCATCAATATCTAAGATAAAAGAAAGAAAGCACATGGTCCTTCGAATCATTAAACATCAGCCTTTCTGCTGACTTAAAGATAACTGGGTACTTCATCTGGGATGCATGAAGAAGTCTCCTCGTGTAGCGCAGTCTGTTCCGCCAGTACTCAACTGAACCGAGCGCTCGGCGCATCCTGGACAGTCACACCCAACACCTAATTTGACTGGTTTGCGATCACCTTACCGGAGTCCGGCGTCAAGCGGCCTGCTGTGTTTCGTCGATGCATGGGAGTTCCAGTGCCTTAGGCATCTTCTGGGCATGCTCGTTCCATCATACACCTCATCCATCGCTTTCCATCAGGCATGATCGAGGTTAAGAGCGGGACCATTCAGCAATAAAAAAAAATTATTTTCTTAGAAGTTTATTATAAAACCCTACAGAATCTTACTACCACAATAAAACTAGGTTTAGAAACCTAGTTTAACTTTTTCTAGTTATAACTAGAAAAAGTCCCAGGTGTATCGCCGGATGCCTATTTTCATCGCACGTCCGTGCTTTAAGTGCTCAGATTCAGCCTACAAAGGCCATTTTTATCGCCAGGCAACGAAATACTTCAAAAATATCTTATTACTAGCTTTTGCCAGCGACTTTGTCTGCGCTCCAGGATGAAAAGTAGCCTTTGTCCTTACCCAAATTTCCTACAAAGCCGGACTCGCGCACCGAAGGCCTGTATTCGTCAGAGAATTTTAACACTGAGCTCTGCGGTGTAGAATATTGCAGTTTTATGTCAGCGCCATCTCTTGACAGATAGTGGACTAATGTAACTTTTTTTGATGATTTCTTTCTGAATGAGTGTGCTATATAAAGACTTCGTTTTATTTTTCCTGTATTCTTTACCTAAACTTCTATCACATAGGATAATTTCAGATTTTTCTCTTTGCAAACTTCGGAGATAAGGACGGTATTTTTTTTTTAATTTTTCATCAAAAGTCGAAAATTATGCGGCCTAAAAAAAAAGAAAAAAGGTTAGAGAATGTGCAAACTGCGCTCTTGCATATGATACCCCACATGCCCTAGTAGCCCCACTTCGAATTTTTCAGACCCCCTTTCAGTCCCTGTTGCAAAAAATATACATAAAGGTATATTTATTTCATTCTTATTTGCAAATTAGTTGGACAAACGTCATCTAAAATTACTCTAAATTTCAAATTGATAGCATTAGTAGTTCTTGATATATCCAGCTGTGACAGACAGACAGACAGACTGAGTCTCACCATAAGGGTTCCGTTTAACCATTTTGTTACGGAACACTAAAAAGACAATTTTGTCTAAAAGATCGATTCGATGCTTATACTGCACGGGTGGAAGTTGCTTCCCATGCATTTCATAAGCCCTCTAGCGTAGAGCTTTTAGCGTATCGATGATAAAAAGCTGAAACGTCTTTGGCCCAAAAATCAGATGCGCGAACTCCGCTCACTGTCGCAGTTATAAGATCATCAAGTGCACAGGTGACAGCCCTCTCTTGAAAACCACTGAAACAACAACGTTACCAGCCTTATCACTTCAATTCAGACACTATACAATGTTCTGCATTGCATAATATGAACAGAAGTGCAATCAAAAAGCCTCAACAGGCTCTACAAGTGATGATTCTTGAAACCGTCCGGCAATCAGCAGTCAGTTTCAGTTCTTCTGACTGAACTGACAGCTGTGCCGCTGGGGACTTTGTTGCGCCACTTCTTCTTCCCAGCTAAAGCACTAGAAAGTGGTGAAGGGCGGGCGTTTTGGAGGACTGTCATATGTAATTTTGACGTTCATAAAGTGCTTTTGATTTGATGTTACTACAACCTGGATCACTGGCAATCGTCTGTCCCCGATACGAGATTCTCGTTTAGCTCGTCACGATACGAAAGAACCATAAACTTAGAAACAGTTAAACATAAAGGACCAAACGATAAAATGCGCCTACGGCGACTATATGACCTAAAGCGCGGTCTTTGTCGGGCTGCATAGAAAAGAAAGAGAAGCGCGATGACACGGCACTGGCAATTTATTGCAAAATATGAAGCAATTATCTATTTACAAAAAATCTATTGTTTGGACAAAAAAATTAAAACACTAGTGCTTTAGTATGTTGCTTGTAGAATAATCTGACAAAAAATCATGATTGTATGTATATTAGTATGCTTTTTATTGTAAAAAGAAAGTTTTAGACGTATCTTCATGATTTTTTTCTATCGTATCAAATTAGTTGTATTATGTTTTCAACACACCATCTATCTAGCACATATCCTGAAGAATATCATATATTTTTCTGATTTTGTTTATTATTGTCGATCATATACTTTTATTGTTTCTAAAACTTGCGTTTTTTGCGTTTAGGTCCTGTAAGCCCCTTAACATAAAATCTTCGCAATAGCCAATAAACGACGCCTGCCTTATTTTAATAACAAACTCCATTACAGTACTGGCGAAAATGATAAACGCATAGAATATTGTAACAACATTGTACTCGTAATAGGCTATCGCAACATCAATATTATCGCCGCTATTACTTCCTCGGCTATAAAAAGATGAAAATACTTATTTACTGCCCACTTTATTACGTACTATGATCATATTAATTACGCTCTGTTTTCTATGGCGATCGTTTAATATTTCAATCGAGGTAACTTTGTTATATTACTGTTTCAATTGATTAAACAACGTGGGCTTTAAGAGCCCTAAAATTTTATTAACTTGTAAAGTGATTAAATTCTCCGAGCATGGTGTATGCAAGAATATGGCTTTCACTTTCCGGGGAAGTACAATTAATTTTATACTGTTGAGGATTGAAATTATAAACGTCTCAACTTCTTGTAAATTAAATATATTGTATAAAAAATGAAACGGCTTTACATGGTACAATAATGGCGGACACACGCGATCGCGACATTAAAGATTACGTGCATGCGCAAACGCTGATTTTGGCCGAATGGCGGGTGCGCGCACTCGTAATCTTTAATGTCGCGATCGCGTGTGTCCGTCATTATTGTACCATGTAAAGCCGTTTCATTTTTTATACAATATATTTAATTTACAAGAAGTTGAGAAGTTTATAATTTCAATCCTCAACATACACATTAACTAGCTTCGAACCGCGACTTCGTCCGCCTTTAAATTTCTTGTTCCCTGCGTCGCATCGCCCGCCCGATTCTTTCGATTTTTTTTGTTTTTGCTCGACCCCATATGCGTGGTGTTAAATAACCTGTGTATGTTAAATACCTTCTTCAAGAATTGGGCTATCAAATACAAAATGATCTTTTCAAATCCGACTTGTAGTTCCAGAGGTTAGCGCTTTCAAACAAAAAAAGAAACAAACTCTTCGGCTTTATTAATTCTAGATTTATATTGTGTAACTTTTTTTTTTGCGGATGGGAAATCATCAAATGACCCCTCCCGCTCTGGGTGGAGCGGAAGGGAGTGTCAGACTCTTATTGACTAAAACCCACCCGTTTTCCTTCCTTAGCCCTTTATGTTCCGGGCCAGCGGTAACCCTTTCGGACAATCCCTCTGAAATATTGTGTAACTTTAAAGCTCAAACGAATTATTGTTAAAAATACTAAATCAATATCGATTCTAAGTACACTGCCAACGTTTTATAACTTTTATATCTCAACCGGTAGCTGTTTATCAAAATTTGTTCTAAGAAACACAATGAACAATTCACTACCTATCTTCCATGCAGGCTCCAAACGTTGTTCGAGTGGCATTAAAGTGTCAAATTGTTTAATCTATGATCAATCAAAACTGTCGCAGAAAAATTGGTTTCGTAAAACATCGTAACTCGCAAAGAAAAAATCTCATTCATCCAAATAAAAAGCTGTCAGTTTGTTGTCAGAGTAACCTTTTTAAGAAGATGAGACCCTTTTCATGAACGAAGGAACTCATGGCAAGATTGTCTACCTTATATTTTGTAGAAGAAATTCGGTTGATCAATATGTATTATGTTTGGAAGTATCGCGGGTCCGCAAAGAATATCTAAGTGGTTGTCACACGTTACGACAGGGGTCGTCAATAACTTGGTCTTAAAATGTTAAGTCTGAATTCTTGGCAAGTTTCCGAGATACATCACTAATGCCCTTTGGCGCGGGGCCAACGGAGAAATTCTACTTTCACTTTTTAATAAATGGGTTTGTAATTTCGCCAGGCAGCGCTGGTTTAAGATAATAAAAAGTTTTCAAGTACAACTTAGTAGCGCTAAGGCTACAAGCTGAAAAGTTACTGGAACGAAAATGTGCAGTTTCTTCTGAGGAACTTACAGAAGCATTAAACTTAGTGTTATCATGTTAGTGTATTACGAACGCAGCCATAAAATCTTATAAAGATTAAATTCAAGATAAAAGAACACGAGCTATTGATAATTTAATTAAAAAGATGCAATAAGGATTCCGATGCGGCTAATAATAGACCAACCCGCTCACTCTGCGAGGCAGCCACAAAGGCCATGAAACGCTTCTATGGTGTGTGTCACAAGAATAGCCAGCTCCTTATATTCTAAACCTAATTTCCAGCCCGTGAGTGATCATTCGAACTCAAACTCAAACCATTTATTTCAAATAAACCATTTACAAGCACTTTGAATTGTTTGTCAGTTAGTCAGAAAGGTGAAGCTAGTTGCCCATTCCAAAACGTAGATCTCTATTGAGAAGAATGGGCAAGAAACTCCAAGATCACTCTTTTAAATCAAGGTATTGCAAAATCCTGGGTTCATTTATTCTTGTTGATTTTGCATTCTTATCAATGACGAACTAATAATATGTGAAACAAAAGAATCTGGCATTCCTTTGGGCAGCTCTAATAAGTTTTAAAATAAAGACTGTTTTACTCTTTGGGATTTAATTGCCAATTGTATGCAATATGTCTAAGCAACTCACCATCTAAATAGTGTTTCGGCGATGCAAATCATTTGTTGCTTCAATTTTATGGTATGGCACGGGCCTGAAACTTGCACCGTGGTGCTTAAATGAGGTTATCCTCGCTATTAAAAACAAATAACTATCTATTTAAACTTACGTTAGGACCCTAAGTACAAAGTGACCGACAAACAAACACTGCTGGTTATTTACAAGGAAACCTTTGAAAGGGTTTCACTCTTCGGGGCCTCTTATACAGTCGGATTTGAACTAGGTACAGCCAATCCCTGCTTTGATTCAGGCCTGTAATGTATTCAAATTCGTTTTACCTCCCAAATTATTTTAGGCAGCCCATAGAATTTTTATTGCTCAATTATTATGAGGTATAGGTTCATCTTGAGAGCAAATTGAAGAACCATCTATTTTCTTAAGAGTCCCTTATTATGATTTATAAGCGCACCTTGTGTCGGTCCGCGAAAAATTAATCACTTTCGTACGAAATTTTGGGTAAAGTGAAAATTATGGGTAAGTTGATTTACCTTGTATTTTTACGGATGAAAATACACAAAGTATTACTAGTAGGTTTTTGTACTTGTTTCACAAAAAAAACCTTTATTATTTAAACGATAAGCTTAAATACTGCCTAAAATGTACCAAAATTGGCGATGAAAAATAAGAACAAAACACGAATATTAAGTTAGGCACTTAATATACTTCGAACTATCGATTGTTAAGTTAGCCTATGGAGTTCTACCTCGAAACATAAGGCAGACAAAGTTGGTAAGTTGAAGCATCGGTTTCATGACTTTGATTACCAACTAAGTTACCTGTTTGAAGATGAGTAACTTATAGTACTCTATGTGTGTGATGTCAAGGGAAACTAATAAGCTCAAAATACTTGCATTTTTTTGCTGTAACTACTAAGAATGTCATAATTGAGAGCTTAACATATGCTTGCTGTATAGAGGAGAGTCGTTTTGTTATGCCATTAATCGTAGCATTGTGTGTGGTCAAAGACTACCTGTTTGTAGTTAAGAGCGTTTACAACGTACGGCATTTCATACAAACTTTCAAGCCCTTGTTTTTCGAAATGAATGAACCGATTTTAATGTACTTAAGAACATTTTTGAAAAATAGTGCTACAGCCAAATTAGACCGATATTAAATTTTCCATCAAAACAGAGATTTCTACTTATCTTTTTTTTTAATAAGACATTTCGAAAATGTTCTGAAGTAACTTTTTAGACCTTTGTATCCAGCTTATGCGTATGAAGTTTCATTAAAATCGGTTAAATTTGTATGAAATGCCGTACGGCGTAAACGCTCTTCAGCCACGACTTTTTCTGAGCATAAAATTGGAGCCGTTTTACCTCAAAACATTCCAAGGCGTTTTATACAAATATAATATAATAATAATTTTATTTATTTCAGGTAAATGACACCCATTAATGATACACGTACAAAGAAGAGGCCATCCTCTCTCCACCCTTGGGTATCGCTGGGATAATACGAGTATTCAATGGTTCTAATCACGTGGCGGTTCCCTTGACGTTGTTCCCTTATTACACACTAGCAGTGCCCCGCGGTTTCACCCGCATAGGTGTCGATCCCGTGGGAATATCGGGATAAAAAGTATTTTATGTATTAATCGTGGTTATAAACTATCTGTGTGTCCATTCAAATCCGTTCAGCCGTTTGTGCGTGAAGAACTATTAAACATACAAACACACTCACAAATTTCGCCTTTATAATATTAGATGTGATTACCCGATCTGATATGGTATATTTAACTTTAGGTACGGGTACGGGTTAGGTACGAGTAGGTTAGGTACGGTCACCAAAGGAGATAAGTAACCAGGGTCGTCGGATATAGTAGAAGTTTATAGTAAGAAACCGATGTATATTTTCAAATAAAATTTAATTTATTTAATTGCCACACAGTGGGCGCCTAAAGACGGGCGTCGTCCCGAGGCAGGCCTGAAACGCATGCGTAACGATTTGGACTTGTTACTAACCGATTGGACGGAGAAGGCACAGCTCAAAGAAAGGTGGAAGAATATGGGGGAGGCCTTTGCCCAGCAGTGGAACAATATGAAAACAAACGGTTCATTTATCAAATTCATTCGAAAACATCCATTGGTTTCTTACCAATACTTCAACAACATCCAACGACAAGGGGGCCTAAAAAGGCCACTTTTGCAGAATCATAAATGGATAACATTTTGAATCATAATGGACAGTTAACTGTTAAGTTAATCGTATTAAATCCCATTGGTGAAGGATTTTACAGTTATTTTTTTTTTGTCTGTGCTAAAATACCAATCAGTCCAATCCAAATTTAATCCCAATCTCTTTGACCTACGTAGTGAAAAAAAGAAAAACACGGACTGTCTTCGCCATATTATGATTTTATAATGTTATCTTTTTATGATTCTGCCAAAGTGGCCTTTTTATGCCCCCTTGTGCCCTTGTTACTTATCTCTTTTGGTGATTTATAAGCGACAATTGTTAAATATTTACCTTTATAGATGCTGGACAGAAAATTTTCCAAAAAAAAAATACTTGAGTAGGTACTAATCTATTTCTAATATTTCAGAACCATCTCCGTTGTACGACAACAACCACTACCACGAGGAATGTCTCCGCTGCAACTCCTGCGGGCTGAACCTCACCGGGCCCAACCAGGTCAGTACCAAGCATAGATATAAGAAGTTGTTTTTTTTATATATTTCTATGGTACCAACTCGTGCAAAAAAAAACAAAAAAATACAGTCTGATAAATATCTAAACCTTTGTACAATTTACAAATGAAGAGAGTAGTGGTGACCGAGTGGTTACGGTCCCGACATACCTACATGGTGGTCGTGGGTTCAAAGTGTTTGAACCCAGGCAGCTACTTTACTTTGTGGTATTTCATCACCGTTGTCTCAAAACGATGAAAAAAATTTTGTAAGGAAACCGACATGTCCTAGAAACAAAAGATAAGAAGACATGCGACAACCACCAACCCGCACTGGGCCGGCGTGGTGGAACGACAGTGGGTACGTCCGTATATTGTAGACTAATTACGCTACAATATACAAATCAGGTTGAAAGTGATCCTGTGTTGCTCCACCTTAAATTATTATCTTTATAAAACGTAGGTTCCTAAGTCTGAATCGGAATATCGGATTTAGAATTAAGGTATAGCTGTAGGTTCAGTAAGAAATATATTATTCAAATCAGACGTCTGGGTACAGAATGGATAGCGAAATAAAAAGCCCTACTTAAGAACTGGTACAATATTCTGTTACCTTTATATAAAAGGAAAGATATTTAGAAATATGTAAACCAAAACATCGCTGCCGAAATCTGAGTAGGTACCTTAATAGGTATAGGTATAAGAAAATATTTGACCTAAACCTATAGGTATGTAGATGTAAGAAAATATCTGACCTATACCTATAGGTACTCGTATGTACGTATAAGAAAATATCTGAGTAATACCTATAGGTATATAAGTATAAAAAAATATTTGACTAATACCTATAGGTATGTAAGTATAAGAAAATATTTGACCTATACCTATAGGTATGTAGGTATAAGAAAATATCTGACCTACACCTATAGGTATGTAGGTATAAGAATTTTTTTGACTAATACCTAAGTATTAGGTACCTATGTAGGTATAAGAAAATATTTGACCTATACCTATAGGTATGTAAGTATAAGAAAATATTTGACCTATATCTATAGGCAGGTAGGTTATATAGTTATAATAGAAATAATAATAAAATGTTTAGTGATTTTCCCGACTAATCTTTTTACAGGTGTGTAACGTTTGTTAATTGAAATTCCACCGATCTGTTTCCTCCATTTCGTTCAATCTTTTTTTTACTAAAAAGATTTTAAACTCGAATTCGTTAATTCATTTAATGACTTTCGTTCTTTGATTCGAATTTAAGAGAAGTTCGAAAAATTCGAAGTTATGAGTTTTTGCTGTTTCTTTTCATTAGAATAAACTAGGTTACCTATTTATTAAATTTATAGATTTTTTTTTTACTTTTATGCTGAGAAAGAAAGAAATGAAAATTAGGTTAATTTGTCAAAGAAACGCGTGCAAACAAGATCAGTTATCTCGAATAAAGAAAAATAAAAAACAAAATAAATACATAATCACGAGCCAAGAACAGAAATTATCGGCAGCTGCACGTTGTGACTGTGACTATAAGGTTTCCACTCAGCGTGATGCTTAAACTTTATGGTTGTCCAATATTCATGGATGCTATTGACATCTGAAATGAACCTTCCATTAAATTCCAGTCTAGCCAATCTATTCTTTAAAAATATGACCGTGATAACTTAGGTGAAGAGAGCTTGAAGTGAGATGTGTTCCAAAAAAAATATTAAATAAAAAAATAAATAAAAAAAAAACCTGATGCTATTGACAGCTCACTATATGCTCACTTCACCCAAGCTTTCAGGGTGAGATTTTTACAGAATAGATGGGCAGGTATGCCAGGACTGGACTTTACCAGGCAAACAAATACATATAGGTCTGACCTTTCAGAAAATTCATGACTTTAATCTTTCTGGGCTGAACTTCATTTTACCTTAAGAAGTAAAAGTACATTTACATGAGTCATTACTAAGATATATTTTTTAAATTATATTTACATACTTAATTTAAAAAGCTAACCGACTTAAAATAATAATATATACAGGTACATAAAAATACAATAATATGCTGATCAGGTTTTGCGTCCCCTTCTCTACAATATTGTGGCGAAGTATTTGAATGTAAACCAAAGGATTTTCTACTCTTTTGTGGACTGAAGCAACGGCTTTTGAAAGGTCTGAGGACGGGGAAGTTTGAAGTATTTAACCAAATTATGGAATTAAGTAAGAAGTTTGTAAACAATATAGATTGTGCTCTCGGCTTTGAAAACCTCTTGAATCGAAATGATAATCTCCATGTAACTTCTGTGGTTGTATACCGCTTAGAGTTTTAGAGATTTATAATTATGCTATTTATAGGGGAATACAACCTTCATCATAACAATAGGTAGAGTACAATAGGTACCTTTAAATCCTTTTAAATATGGCCCACGAGTTTTGTGATTATGTTTAGATGTATTTTTGAAGAAACGTGATTGGACGATTTTTCACTTGGCTAAAAATACAAGTAAACAAAAAACCAGGATCAATTCCATAACTCGCAGAGTAAAAATCCTGCAATGATACGAGTAAGACTACTTTCTACTTGAAAGGTGATCGTCGTTGGAGAAAATGTTACCGTTTATAAGCACAAATTTACTTGCAATACAAATTAGTTTTAATTCCAACTATTCGTTATAGTAACAATTGTTTTCGTAAATTGGATTCTCAGTTATATTTAGAACAAGTGTTCCATTCAATTAACCCTTTTAGAATGGGTTCGTGGAAACAAATACATTTGGAGAGGCTAATGGCAGCCGGACCCACCCTTATTGGACGATAACCAATATGAGGATGTAGCCGATACCGGCTCAAGGCTCAACCAATGTCCTAATAGCCTATATTTTCATTGTAATGCGTTCGCCAAAGATATACAAATTAACGAAATAGGTTTTTGTTCGAAATAGATGTTTACCAGTGTGTGAGTCGAGTTACAATATTTTTAGTTTGTAGTTATACTGTGCTAGGGCAAAATGATAACAGCCGCAGAAATCGATCGAAGGTTAAGTAATGCTTACGCGGTGGTCGGTTTCTGGATGGGTGTTCATTCACTACATATCGAGCTATCCCTTCGTGCTTCGGAAAGCACGTTAAGCCCCAAAGCCTTAAGTTAATGCATATGTAACGTGTTTTAACCTGGACGGAACGGGACCACAATTTCTAGAAACATCATAGAAAATGTACACGTAATTACATACGTCACGGGTATACGGACGGGAAGGCGACGTAGCACCCAAGGGACGGAAGAAATATCGTCTGTGACGATGTATAGCACGTCCCAATCCACGCGCGCGCCACATCCCGTCCGTGGTTCCGCTGCGAATACAGTCCCTCCGGGATCCGGAGAGCTTTTTGGAACGAAGTTCTTTACACGGCTTACGATAGGAGTAAACCGGTAGAAATCGACAGGTAACGAAAAAGCGATATGAAGAGAGACAGAGCGAGGTAAAGTCGCATAGAGGGGCCATGCGACTTTACCTAGCTCTGTTTCTCTTTATATAATAAAAAGAGACAAACAGAGAGAGAGATAAATTGAATTCACAGAGAAAAAACACAGAGAGAGTTAAATTCACACTTTCCCTCTCTCTCTGTCTATTATACGATTGTGTGTGCACGCGAGTATTGCGTAACGAACTTCGTTCCTGACGGGACAAACACGTTTTTTTTTTTCTTTTCTTGTTCTCCACTCTAGCACTTTAGATTCGCATCACTGTCGTGTTGCCTATACATTAATAATGCAGAATGCCTGTCCATGTTCTAACGCCGTCCAGTATGCAGAGACCTTTAACAAGCATTCCTGATCCTGACTGTCTTTCGTAGATATTTGACAGTCGTTTCGGGTAGGTAGTCAGAAACCTGAAATTTTGACAACCAGTCTTACCAAGGGGTATCGTGTTACCCAGTAACTGGGTTATGGAGGTCAGAGAAGCAGTCGCTTAAAATACTGGTATTGTACTGCATCTTATTAGACTGGAAGCCGACCCCAACATAATTGGGAAAAGGCTAGGCAGATGATGACTGTGCTAATTGTAAGCAAATCTAAGACATATACCTACGAGTACATATACCTAAGCCGATGTAGCATTCTACATTTTGGCGTCGCGTCGCTTCGTAATCAGCATATAATGTTCCCACTACTGGGACACATTCCTCCTCTCAATGAGAGGGAGTGGGCCGTAATCCACCACGCGGGCCCAGTGCGGGTTGGTAGATGTCACATGTCTTCATGTCGCGTCGCTTGCCTCGTCAGATAGTTTTGCTGTTTCTTTGATGTCACATATGTGTTGCTACGCCCTCCACAAATGATCACAAATATTTTTCCGTCATCTTAGCAAAATATCAGAAGGCCAATTCTCGTAATTTAAAACGTTCAAAATCTAGTCGCAGTCTCATCTCGGCGACAAACAAATGTCAAAAACTTGCCAATGTAGGGAAATTAGAGGTATTTTTGACAGATTGAGACCGAGATCAGACTGTGAAAGTTCTTAAAATTACTCTTCTGATATGATTGCCGAGCTGTCCATAGTAATATATTTATGCTCGTGACTGTACCTACCCTAGTCAATATAATTATTGTATTCGAAAATACGGCAAACACTCAAAAAATACCGTATTACGAATTTTAAATGCGAACACTACGTAAATGTTAAGGTACAAGTTAACCACTTTACAATTTGGGACCACTTGTCCCACATTAAAATAATAATTTCATCGGCTTAAAACTTGCTTTTGCAGCGTTGGAGCACCGATGTCCCACATTAAAATATTAATTTCATCGGCTTAGAACTTACTTTTGTTGCGTGAAACTATGTCAACAAATTACTGATAACTGTGTTTAATGGTATTACGAATAATAACACCCTAACAACTGTTTGTAATAAGTTCGTGATTATTTAAATGGTCTAGTTTGACAGTTTTCTAAGATTGAAATTACACTTGTGAAATGAGTATAAATTATTAACAGTCTATAATCTCAGATAATTAACTATCCAACGCCACTTACTCAGTTATCTACTTTGTTGATTTTTGAGTGACCATTTGTAAAAAAAAGGTCATAATAAGTTTTTGGTTGCAATGAAATTTGAACTTTGTTAAGTATGACATTCAGTTTCTTGTTTCATAACTTGAAAATTATCTCAAATTCCTGGCTCTAATATAACTGTTACCACATCATTACCTAAAGACTAGGCTTAATTACAAAAGCTAACTTAACCTTTGTAGATTGCCTTCAACTAAGCAAAGTTTGGAAGCATTTTGGTTAACACCTTTCCGAAGCACGACCCAAATAGGTTTCAAGTAGGTGAGCACGCTCACAGCTATGAATATTAGTTATTTATTTTCTTGAATATTTAGTATTTTATAGATTTTGGCGTGGCTTTGTTTGCGAACCATTTCCTTATTTTTGTTTATTGTTAAATGTTATTCGGTAGATTATCGGTAGAAGTACTTATTACTATTTACGACTTACGATTTCACAAAAATCTTCATGTAAATATTAGAAAGTTTATTGTCACAAGAAGCATTCACAAGAATTTAAAATTCATAGATCCAATATTACTTTATTTTTTACCTTAGGTTGATATCCAAGCTAAGCTAGGGTTTGTATTTTGGGAGTCAGTCAAATATTGTCTGTAAAGCGCAGAAAGCGCCATCTATTTCCATGTTATTTGTTTATGTCTAGAGTCCGGAAACCCATTCATATTATATTCCACTTTAGCGACTCCTCATAAATAGTCCCTTCATTCTGAGGTAAACCTAGCCCATTTTACCTGCTTCCACAAAAAGTCATCAATCATTTCTCGATTCCGGTCCACGACGCCGGTCGTCGGTACTCTCTTACCGCAGATTACAGAACTAACCAATAGGCAACTACTGTCATAATTTCATGCTTCGGACTGTGTCCAAAAATAAAAATAAACAAACACTACCTACCTGACTTTCTCCCCACCCGCGTAATTTGGCAAGCTTGAGTACCTACATTTCACCAGATTCGGGTAAAAATGACGACTCCTTTCTGTCAGAGTAGTAATGACTAATTAACAGACTGATAATTTAGAAAAAGGGGTCGATAAATCGTCAAGTTCAAGTCTCAACTTCAGAGTACATTTTTACCTTCTTGTTCGCCTTCTTCATAATCTGCCTATAATGTTCCCACTGCTGGGACATAGTCCTCCTCTCGGTGAGAAGGAGTGGGCCGTAATCCACCACGCGGGCCCAGTGCGGGTTTATAGATGTCACATGTCTTCGAATTTTTGGTACGAGGTAGGATATGCCGGTTTCCTCACGATGTTTTCCTTCACCGTTTAAGAGCAGTGGTGACAATTTACACAAAATAAAGCGCCTGTCTGGGTTCGAACCTACGACCTACAACTCGTAAATCGCGGCCGTTACTACTGGGCCACCACTGCTCACCTGTTCGCCTTCTGGATTGTCATGAATTCTGAGATTCTTACACAGAAAATACAGTCTAGTTAGAATATGGCGAATGTGCCCTACATTATCGAGCTGTCAATCACGCAAAATGCTTCCCTTTTGTACTGAAATATTGAGTAGGGTTAGCCCACAGCCCTGGTGAAATAATTATTAGGGCGTCTGGATTTATCCTTTTGCGTCATGAGGTTTTTTGGTGCTTGCCATCTAATGTTGAGATTTTGCTCATAGAAAATTAATGTTCGCTAAAACTTCACGCATCTGTTAGAGTGTTTAGGTTTTGTGATGAAAAAGGTTTGAGAGCTTTTTAAATTACAAAGTTGATTTTAGTCAAAGCGATGTCAAGTTCATAATAATGTTTTGCAACTTCTGGTAGGCACTGAACAACGTTTTGTTTACCGATTGGCCATTTATAATAAGTACGTTTCGTTTACACAAAATCTCTTTTCACAAAAATAAGATGTTGGTTAAAAGCGACAATAGTTTCAGAGGAGACGAAAAATAAGCTGGTATACCTAGCGAATATTTTCGACAAAAGCTTCCAGCCTTTCATATATTAATGGAAGCCAAAAAGGTATCATTTCAGGTCCACATATTGCAAATTACAGCTCCAAATCAACCCACCCTGAACCCAAAATTACTACATTATTATCTCTCAATGAATACGGCTGACCTTGACGTACCGTATAAAACAAATCTCAGTACTTATACGGCAAGGATGCGGTTACTTTGATCTAAATTAATCAAAGGCGAATTACGTGGGAAGCCCGCCGGAGAGTTATTGCCGCGTGAAGGCGAATCAATCACTACGAGAATGACGAAACAATTGCTGGAATCTCTTTTCGGATGGACTATGGTTATTTAGGGGTTGTTAGGCAAGATTTTATGGAAATTGGAGGGTTTCTTGTGATTTATGTGGGATTCATGTTGTTAATAAGGGTGTTACGGTGAACTGATGAGTTTGTAATAATTAAATTACAAACTCCAAAGAATAGAAAGGTATTTTAAAGTCAAGTAGAAAATCAGCGTCAGGCACTAGTGGTCTGGCATTTTGCTGAAATAGGCCTATTTGGCGCAGCCGTAAAACATATACAACGGTAATGTAATGTCATAATGTGAATGTGCCTTAATTTTTGCAGATGGCGCCAAATGTCACTGTGCTTTTACATTTATGTTGTAGACATACAGATAATTATTTGTCAACAAGCCATACACACCTCAAGAACGTGGAATTATTGTTACTGCTTATTTGACAAATTTTCATCTGTTGTCGTATTCAATGTGCTCGAACATTAAGCGTTTGGCCGAGCGCCTCCTGCAAACTGGGTCCACTACAGATCTAGCAAAAAGTGGCCAATTTGTCGTAAAACGAGCACAATTGTGCATCAACTCGAGAGGTGACCATTTGAGCGATATAATTTTTACCAATTAATGACATAAATTTTACACTTTCAAATAAAGTTTTCATAAAAACAAAATCATTTTTTTTTTCATTTCTAACAAAATGGCAGCCAATTCAAAATATGTGATTACTTTTGCGCCACCCTGTATAATTTTTTTTTTCTGTTGTGTCATTGTATATTACATAAGACATGTGCCAAATAAACATATTTTCTTTCTCATTTTTTCAAAACAAAACGTTATATAACGAAAAATTAGAACTTAGAACGACGACGAGACATATCATAAATAAAACCAAATTATCAACAGGCGCCATCACCTTTCAACTGAAATAGTGTTATCTAGCATTCTAGCTTTTATTGTAAAGTTCATGATATATACTTATTTATAAAAAGCGTTTTCAAATTCCACGTTTTAAATTGTAATTATTTGTTGCCTATTTACACTATGTTACACAAATCAGTATTGCACAGTCGCACGACCATTATAGTACCTACCATAGAACCTACCAACATGAAGCTATGAATTTCCTCAGCAGCTGGCTACAGCTTGGCGTAATTAATCTCGGACGCTATCATGATCTTCCGGTTCAGTCTTGATTTAGTCGATCTACAATTTCCTCCCTACTTGATCTATTAGATATAGACTCCATCGAAATGGTCATCTAGCATCAATAGCTTGAACGACCGACTATGGGATTTAGCACTTGTGTGGACATTCTGAAGGGTGCGTGTTTTGTTCATCCCTCTTTTAAGCTGCAATGGATCGAAGTTTGGCGCACTTTGTTATGGGCTAGAATATGACATACCTATGTACCTACGATACTTCTTATCCGGAAAAATTACGAAGTTCCTGTGGGGTAACGCAACACAACGGTTGAAAAATAGTTAAAATTTAATAACTAGCTTTCACCTAGCTAGCACTGCCTAAGTGCAATGTTTCCGCAACCCTGTCCTCATTCAAGTTCTACTTTGCAAAAACCGTATTTTAGTCACTAAGTACTAAATAGCCGTTAAATCGTGAAACTGACGCACAGTAGTATTATAATTTATTATACTTTTTCAATTTGCCAACATTAATTGTAAACTGACTCAAGTTGATTTATTAGCTTAAGTTAATTTAAAACATCTTCATCATCATAACAGCTAAATTGTCTTAATATTCAGAAAATAATGAGAGTAATAAATCAAGGAGGGATCGAGGAGGTCTGGGTCATCCTTAATTGACTTAATAGTACTCCTTGTCTCGGAGTTCCTCTCAAGATTAATGAGGTTTTATTTGATTTATTTTCGCCACAATTTTGATATAGATTGATTACGTATTTTTGCCAACTTCCGTTAATGTAAGTCAGTTCAATTGTCTTTCCGGCTTGGAAGTATATTTGGCCGATGTGTAAAATTAAATATATCAATTATTATTGTAAGGGTGAAAGCAAGCGAGCAGTGGTGGCCAAGTGGTAACGGCCGCGACTTACGAGTTGTAGGTCGTAGGTTCGAACCCAGACAGGCGCTTTACTTTGTGTAAATTATTTCATCACCACTGCTCTCAAAACGGTGAAGGAAAACATCGTGAGGAAACCGGCATGTCCTAGAACCAAAAATTCGAAGACATGTGACATCTACCAATCCGCACTGGGCCCGCGTGGTGGATTACGGCCCACTCCCTCTCACCGAGAGGAGGCCTGTGTCCCAGCAGTGGGAACATTATAGGCTGATTATGGTATGGTTATGGAAAGCATTGCCTTTACATACTATTAAAAGTTAACTTTAAAACTTAAGATATACAAACATTAGCCTTATTATTAAGTAAACATGGTCAATTCAAACTGATGCAAGCATCAAGCAACATAATGACCCACTTATAGCTTTCAAAGAAATGCCTAGTTTCTCATAATTACATGAAACATTGAATGCTGCTGAAAGCCATCTATTAACAAGATTTTTTTTTTCGTAGCGATCTTTCCACGAAGTAAACCTTTCTCCCATCATTTTAAGACCTCTTAATGACAAGGAATTTTAAGTATTATAATGAAGTCTGTTAAAAAGAAGCGAACATTAAAAAGGTAGCTTTTCCTCATTTTCCCAATGTTGCAATGAATACAAGAAGGGCCACTCTATTATCACTCATTTATAGACAGCTACGTAAAAGTATATCACCAAAAACGTTTTAAATGCTCTTAGAATAGAAATTTAGGTTTTTGACGAAATAGATAAATCCTAACTTATACCTATTATAAATGCGAAAGTAAGTTTGTTTGTTACTCTTTCACGCTAAAACGGCTGAACGGATTTGGATGAAATTTGGCACATGAGTAGACCATGACTTTGAGAAGCATAGGCTTTTCACCCTGAATCGCAGACGAAGTCGCGGACAACAGTTAGTTATTGTATAAATGGAAAAGCCATGCGTATGATATCTGCTTCAACACGAACAAAACTTATTTTGTATTGACCAAAAAATTATAGACAGTGTTTGTATTGACCTGAATTATTTTAAGAATTACGGAAAATATATTTCAACAATGAACACTTTCGTTATTTTATTATACTTAGCAAACATATCACAGACCTATTCTTGTCCACACATTATGGGTTGTTATCACTAAAGAGGGTGATATAAAAGGCTTTTCCTTCCGTTAGTTCGCAGAATCCTGCCTTTGATGGCATAATAGCCATTATACTATTAACACGTGGTTGAGATATTATAATATTATTACTTCAAAAGGTGTTTGCAACCCTATTCGTGGCAGTAGGTAATAATATTATTGTGGCTGGAAATGTCGCAACCAACTGGTTTAATTACCCGTTTAGTTAACCACCTAGCTTACTCTATGCCACCTAGCATTTTAACTAAACGGCGGCCATTCAACTAACGGCCTGAATGATATTCAATTATAGTTTAGGTTGGAAGTCTGTAACCAACCACGCGCGAGCCGAATTGGTCGCAGCAACTAAGCCAGGGCACCCCGACCAAATGGGTTAGGTTAGGTTAGAACTGTGGGGCCGCAGGGGAAGAGGAGTGTTGGTATGACGTTGGCCACTCTCCCTATCCTCTGCGGCCGAAAATTGGCAGGCGGCGGGGCCAATGACCTGACCCGTCGCAGGGGGACCAAGGGTGGCAGAGACGGGGTCGTCTGGCGCCCATGTGCTGGTTTGGTCCCTGGGGTGGTCACGGCGTGCTATGTGTTCTGGTGCGCCGGTGATGGGGAGTACTCCCCGGAGGAGGGTCCGGTGACGGACAGCCGCGGCGGGTTCACGGATGAGTGCTTACCAGTTGGCTGCGACATAGATATCACATTAATAAAACTTTACTCAATATCTTCGTAATATATTATTTTAAAGTAGGGAATTTATTTGTGACGACATTAACTTAAAATATCTTACATTCACGCCTGTATTTCCTGAAAGGTTAGGTAGAGGTGCACCTATAGTAAAACCCATATTTCGCCGATAACTTCTTCTTGTCAATGAATATGTCGCAGTTTGGTGTTTTTATTTCTTCATTTAATTGTTTTTATCTTAGATTATCACTGTAATTGAGAATATTGGTTCGCCTGTTATTGGCAACTGTACCTATATGCACATAACTGTTACCTACCGTTATTTGATATTTTGTATACAGAAGCTGTTGGTGTACCTTTATATATTTTTTTCTTTTTACCAAATTATATTTGTTTTAATGAACCAGATAGCATTTGTTATCACTTTGAGAAAACGAAGTCCAAGTATTTTTCAGCCCTCAATATTTCAATTCTCTTTCAAATAATTCAGTTGAGAACACTAAAAAGTCGGCACGTCCAAAATAATAATAACATCTCTCCGGAAACAAAGAAATTATTCATTCTGATTGAAGTAGAGAACTTAATATCCGGCGGTTTTTAAACAGATTGCAACATTCATTTCAAAAGAAATATCGAAATGAAATGAATATAATTGGATTCAGCCGATGAACAACTGAAAACCTCAGTTTTCTTATGGAGTATACGGTATACTCCATGAAAACCAAGGTTTTCAGTTTAGGTATGCTGTATACCTAAATGTTTTGGGACAAAATGTTTACTATTTTTTGTTACTGTACGGTGGATAGAATGATAAGGAACAATGGTTGTAGACAATAGAATGGTTCCTTGTCCGTGTTGATGAAAGTATGGACGCCTGCACTGATAATTGATGCAACCTGACACGTAGCCGTGTTATGTGTCAAAAGAATAATATAGGTAGGTACGGCTCCTTGTTCATCAGTCATCTCGTGTTACTAACATTATCCGGTATGATTGTAATTTAATCTTCCAAATAAATTCGTTATAGAAGTTTAATTGCCCTTGTTTACCTATATTTCTTCAAGTTATGGGCCCAGCACGTTCCACTGCGCATACATAATTATCTTTTTGGGGCTGACTGTAACTATTTGTTATTAACTTAATTTATTTTATTTTATGACAAATATGCCTTTCTTTCATTTGTTAAAATTATGAAACTGGAAGTATCACGTAAGTTTAGTATCTTGATGTGTTGACTGATATTGATGCTAAAATCAAAATTAACATACTGCGTGTATAATACACATAACCCAGATCACATCAAAGCAATTCAACAATATTCAAATTTGGGAAATCGAGTAGGTAATGATAGGCATAACGCGAATTATTATAGCAATTGGTTGTAACAAATTAATTACAATTGGCTAAGTAATAACAACCGCACGGGTCGATCGATCAGGGTAAGCTACGCTTGCCACGGTTGGTCTGTGGATGGGTGACCGTCTTTACATACTCAGACCCCTCCGAGCCTCGGAAAGCACGTTAAGCCGTTGGTCCCGACTGTCATTCATGGATATTTGACAGTCGTTACGGGTCGTCAGAAGCCCGAATGTCTGACAACCAGTCTTACTAAGAAGTATAGATGAGGTATATATTACCCAGAAACTGGGTTGTGGAGAGGTCAGATAAACAGTCACTCTTTGGGAAATACTGATACTAAGCTAGACTACCAGCCGACGCCAACATAGTTCTAGGAAAAGGCTAGGCAGATGATGTTAGTTATGGAACAAATTAAACACATATTATTAAGCAGATATTGTCTCTCCATGTTTCCGTCCCAGCTGTCTTTTTATTTCTAAAATTTTACGAACTCATGGGCTCGACGAACTCAACTCGAGACCCAAAGCATACCGTACCGAATTCCTAAACACAAAGGCCGGCTAGTCAACTTTATAGATATGTAGCAAACGTTTATTTTGCATACGAGGCCTATACAAAGAAAATGGATACAGACATTTTAATAAAACTCTCCTTTATTCGTTTTTCGTCATACCTACTTTTAAGCTACTACGAGTACGTCGTACGTACCAACAAGATATCCTTATCACAATATTTTGGGACCGACTTCCAGTCTAACCGGATGAATATCAGTATTTTTCACGGAGCGACTGCCTATCTGACCTCCACAACCCAGTTACTGGGCAACACGATGCCCCTTGGTAAGACTGGTTGTCAGACTTTTGGTCTTCTCTCGATCTGCAACGATTGTCAAAGATCTACAAATACGTCCAAAATGACAAAATACTGGAGTGAGTGATTTTTCTGTGAAATTCTATTCCTTTGTCATTCATACGCCTATTCAATGTAGATTAATGAGTTTGGCTAATTAGACCATTGTAGGTCTAGTCTATTGTTTCCTCACTTCGGTGTTTTCCATTCTTCGAGCGTGCAAAAGTACTTAAATGAAGAACATTTTCTAATGTAGATATAACAGTGAGATTGAGTGGATAAAAGACACTGTAATTTAATTACAACAGCTGCGAAAGACTTGGATATATCTCTGCTTTGCTTGAAATACAAAAACTTTCGTGTAGGTAGTTTTTTTTTAATGTTAGTCTATGGTGTGTCTGTCTCCACTGCACTGCTTGGCCAAAGCCTCCCCTTTCTCCTTCCGAACCTTTCTTGTGCGATCTCTGGCCATGTTGGCCCTGCCAACCTTATCGGATCATCACGCCTTCACCGTGGTCTACCTCGATGGCGATGTCCTCCTTCAGGAATCTAGTAAGTGACGATTTTTGCCCATCTCACCGAGTGAATTCGCGCGACGCGGTATAGGTAGTAAAACAAGTTAATATGGTTTCCTTTACCACAAAGAACTACGAGAAAATAAATTGAACATAACTTAAAATATATGTATTTAAATTAATTTACATAAATGATGTAGGTACCTACCACGACAATAATTTGTTGCCAATATACCGCGCGTGCAATAAATTACTGCAAGCGTTTCATATTTAATTTGTCTCCTACAGTCCATGGTATCAATATTTATTTACCTCTGCGCAAAGCCAATCGCAATTTTTATTCCACCGTCGTTCCATATGTTGTCCTCGAATATACAGGCAGGTTTCCACACCAGTACCCAAACGGTCTATTACATATTTGCACAATAAATTAAGGGAAATTTTGGCGGGTTTGCCAGCCAAGCGGCATTGGAACCAACATTGGCTCTTTTTAAATAGACATTCTATTTATTTGGATTGGTTTACATAATAAAATGAATGGTTTTTAATTAAATCTACCTGAATGGGAAAATTTAATTTATTTTAGGTAGGTACACCCTCTTAAAGTTGTTTGAAATTTTTCCACTTCAGCTGTGCTACATTAAGATAAATTGATAAGTAGGTACCTAGTCGAATTCGTCAATAAAAACGTTATAGTGTACAGTTATACGTTAATAAAATATGGTATTCCAGTGCATGGTATCTGTTTATTTTCCTGGATGTGTTTCATTTCTGGAAATATGACGGGTCTGTGTAGTATTTATTGCTACTAATTTTCATGCCTTATATTTTTTTAATAAATATATTATTGAGATACCTACAAATTTTGAACAACTCTTGAGGGGCAGATTATGAGAAACGCTTTAATGTATATTTCTGATTAAATCAATCATTTTGGTTACTTACCTACTGTGAATTACTGTTTCAGTAAGTATCAGTAAGCAACCGTTGACGCGTGCCGCTCGTGTATATCAGCGGTAAGTTGTCATAATTAATTCTATTTTAGTGAATCAATAAGATCAAAAAAAGATGATAACCACCAAATCGAAGAAAAAATCTAAAACCTCTCAACTGAAGCGTAGGTACTAGTCTCTGGCCAAAGTTATTTGATAATTTCCCACCAAAAAAAAAAAACCTACTCGTCTCTGAGAAAAAAATGTATTTAAAATATCGCCAATAATATTGGCAGGAACGCTTCACTTATCTCCTAATAATCTAAGTGAAAATTTGTCTCCTGGAAATTGTGAACGATCAGCAATAACGGCCTAAGTTAGCGGCATTGGACATCTTTGATCGAGGCCTGCTTACAAACCCTGGCAGGTATCAAATAAACCCATCAAACTTTAAACTTCACCCTGAGTAGGGCTCTGGTTTTAATTACATTTTTGCTTTGTTTGAGATTCTCAATTAAGTACAACAGTTATATTAATTTTGTTGTTTTATATTGGTATCAAACTAATGAAATAATTAAAAACGTTTGAATGGCAGATCAAGAAGTACCTTAATAAACTTAAACAAACAATATTCTTCGTATAAAAGGACCAAAATTAAATAACAAAGAAGAATGTCATGTAAAAATCTGATACCTACATAAATTACGAAATTACGCCCAAACAAAGACTTGAACAAAATGCTAGAGCATAATAATATGTACGAGAAAATAAACCTGGCTCTGAAACTACGAAGATTCGCTAGGAGATGAATAAATTCGAGGCGCGGAGACAGGGTTCAAAAGAGTGCATAAAATTCCCAGCATATGTAAACAAAGGGCGAGTCAAGTCTGCCTTATTTTGTTCGAACTCAACGACTTTTGTACCGAATTAGGTTTTAGATAAACTTGTTTTTTTTCAGAATGCTCGCTGACATGTGACGATATTTATGTTTAAAAATATTTTAGAAAGACACAAAAAGAATAATCTACCTATCTATCAAAGTTAAAAGAGACCATCTCCAATCTGTTACACTGAATCGAATTCAATCAGTGTGAAATAAACGCAAAGAATATTGAAAATAAAACCCAATGTTACGGTTCGTAGTCGTGGCCACGAACCCAAACCCTTTAAAAGGGACGAAAAAATCTTTATTCCATTTAAAACAACATAAAGCCTGTTTTCCCGGAACGGTTAGGCAGAGGTAGTTTCAACTTGAAGTCAGAAAACAATTACAAAACAAACACTAATAAACACAAATAAACAAAAACAACAATGATATTAACATAACATAACACAAAATCACGCCTATAATTCCCGAAGGGTAGAGGTGCACCTATAATAATACACCCATATTTCACCAGTTATGTTTAAGTCCCATGTAACAGGGGGCGCGCCTATTGCCATCAACCGGGCACAAACCCAGACTACAACTGAGAAATTCCTGATAGAAAAACCCAACAACACTTTGCTCGACCTGAGAATCGAACCCATGTCCATGAGGACCTGGGTTCGATGGCTCAGCAGTTGCGCTAGTGACCACTAGACCAACGAGACAAGTAATTGTAGAACATACTTTTTAGTAGGTACTTTTACAAGCTCATCATCTGCCTAGCCTTTTCCCAACTATGTTGGGGTCGGCTTCCAGTCTAACCGGATGCAGCTAAACACCAGTATTTTACATGGATCGTTCCATGTAAAGTACTGGTGTTTAGCTGCATCCTGGTGCCTATCTGACCTCCACAACCCTGTTACTGGGTAATACGATACCCCTTGGTAAGACTGGTTGTCACTTTCGGGCTTCTGACTACCTGTAACGACTGTCAAAGATCCACAAATGACAGCCGGGACCAACGGTTTAACGTGCTTTCCGAGGCACGAAGGGGTCACGGTATTTAAATATGGTCATGGTCACCCATCCGCAGACCAACCGCGGCAAGCGTAGCTTAACCTAATCGATCGACCTGTGTGGCTGTTATTATTTAGCCACGGGCCCCCTCCGTGAACTTTTACAAACTAATGTCATAAATAACAATGAACGTTAACTGTGCATATGTTTGGCATAAAATAAAGTTTTTTACTCATCATTAACAGGCTGTTAACCTCGCAGCTTCTAGTGTGTTTTGAGTGGTTCTCAACGTAACGACCAAGTTTGATTCTCGAGCTAAAGAGACCTTGTTGAGTCGATTGGAAATAATCGATTTCAATCGCTGGAGAGTTAACGAGAATATTAACGTGAATGTGTAGATTGCTAGAAATGAGTTTTTGACTTTTAGTCATTTTTCAACCAGTTTTCAGAAATACTAGAATTTTATATGAACGGTAAAACCAAAAGTATAAGCTTACGCTCGCGACTTCGTTCGCGTGTAATTTCTTGCTCCCCCGACCCACCCCGTTGCATCGCATCGTCTGTAGTTCCAGAGATTAGCTCTTTCAAACAAACAAACTCTTTAACTATACTATATTAGGGTAAAGATTTATATTGTATAACTTTGAAGCTCAAACAAATCATTGTTGGAAATACTAAATCAATATCGACTCTAAGTACACAAGCCAAAGTTTAATAACTTTTATATCTCAACCGGGAGCCATTTATCAAAATTTGTTCGAAGAAACACAATGGATAATTTACTAGGTATCATACAGTCTCCAAACCTCGTTCGAGTTGCATTAATTTTCAATTCCGACCGGTAGTTTTAGAAATTAGCAAAATAAACAAACACTTCAGCTTTATGATTAGTACTCGTATAGATATATGTAGATTGCGTTCTGTAAATAAGAATAACCTTATTTGCTTAAACCGGCACATTTACCCACATCAGACATCGTAATTTACTGTTTAAAAATGCAAGACTAAGCGAATCGTGTGGAATAGAAAATGCTTTCCATGCACGCTTTCTACCACACTAAACTTACATCAATAAAACGTGATTCTTATTGACCTGTGTAAGCCAAAAACAATTTAGTCAAATGAACCCCATTGTGGGTCCAATATTTGTCAGCATTTTTCCAAGGCAATAAGATAGGTATGGCCAATAAATTTCCATGGAACCAATATTTTAGGTTCGATTGGAACCAATAGGTGGAGTCACGTAAACGCCAGTCTGAATTCGCTTTGAGGTTATGGTAGGCCTTTTATGTTCACAGAGTTCCAGAGGAAAGCTACAGATTTTTCGCAGTTTTTTAATGAATTTGTTTCTTCACAACAACAGTTTTTGATTGTCAATTTTTATAATTGCGACTTTTCAATGGATACCTGCAACCCAAACGAACATTCTATAACACGTTTTATTCTATAACAAACGTTCTATCACAATTCGAAGGCTCTATAAGAAAATTTATAATCCATTGCTTCATATGTTTAAAAATTTCTTGTTTTTGACAACATAAATAACGCAATGAATACCTGTGGTTGAATATTAATAAAATGCCAGTAAAATGAATCTCTGGTATTTTTATTTTAACAGCTTTGCAAATATTATACAAAAAGAACATCATTATTTTAAAGATAATTGTAAAACGAAACGTAATTTGAAATACTTCTACGACTTCGTTCATAGCTGAAATAAAACTTCATAATTTTTTTTACCTAACATGCGTGCCTATCACACAACTTTCCTAAATCGTCCAGTCAAAATACGCAATGAGAAAACAAAACACACAATTATCCAAGAAAAACTAATTGGGAAACCAACGCGTTTTCTTCCAACTTGCGCCCGCGCCCAGTGTTGCATGACAGGGCTGGCACGCAATCCTATCACCCAGTGACGCAGCTGTACGCTCGTCTTACTACGTGTATTAGGGTTGTTACTTTTTATTCGATTTTATGACTTCTCCCATTTTATACTGCCTTTGTTTGTAATGTACGAAAACAATTTGAACTCCTAGAAAGAAAAATTGTTTGTTTCTTTAATGTTTGCTTATAAAAATTTTTCTTTATTTCTTTCTGAGCTACTCGTACCTACTACTTAATATTAACTTCACAATTTGCGGAACGGCACTGCAGCGTTCATTGATATTTTGGTAAAGAGTAGGTACCTACATACCTACGTATTAGATCAGACCTATTATATACAATAGCCATTAAAGTAATTACTTAAACACCAATTTAATTAATTAAATGAAATCTTCCAGACCGTATCTCGGCCATGGCGGCCAATCTCAATGGAGACTAGCCTTCATATATAGTGCACAAGTGTGCGCGCAGACCTCTCCCTCTCCTCTTAATAAATTAATAAGCTTACATACCCAAAGGTAAACAGTTGTATCTAACATTTCTTACAATATTTCATATTCACCTTGGAAATATATACAAATTGTTCTCTACATATATTATAAGCTTTTAAATCACTTAATGATAATACACATGGCACCTTTTTATATAAAAAACCTCGAATTCACGTAACAAACTTACCTTAGCCTTACTGAAAGGTCTAGAAAAAGTCGATAAAGTAATTTTTATTTCGTAGCCATAATATTTCAAGCAGGTAAGTAATAGGTTTTACCGACACTTTTCACATAATTATTATACCTTTAGGAAATTGTTTTTTGGGCGCAATCACTGATCCTCGATAACCAAAAGATTTAGGTACCTACTGTTGGGGCTCTTAAGGACCCAATAATAGGCAAGCCTTTGTACCAAAAATTAGTGCATTGTTGTTTAGTTATTTATTTACCTATTTATTTATTAACAATAGGAGGAAATTGGAATCTGCTTACATTGTTCGGCCAAGAGCTAGTCATCGATATTTTGTGATAGGAGCTGAAGATAGGATAGGATTCTGAGGCAGTGAAGTGATTTTGAAAGCACTCTAATTTTATCTAAATTACTAGCCTCTGCCCTCGACTTTGTCCACGTGTACTCGTAATTTCTTGTTCTCCCGACCCACCTTGTCGCATCGCATCACTCGCCCGCGCTGTCACTTCATTTACCCTTAACAATCTTTCTGACTTTTTTCTTTTTGCTTGGCTCCTAAGCCATAGCGTGATGCTAAATAGCCTATAGCCTTCCTCAAGAATTGGGCTATCGAATGAAAAAAAATTTTTCAAATCCGACCGGTTGTTCCAGAGATTAGCATGTTCAAACAAACAAACTCTTCAGCTTTATTATTATATAGTAGGTAGCACTCTAATTCTAACCAAAGTAGTCTAATTATATGTATATATTATATTATATGTCCGGGTTTGCTATACAAAACTGTGGTGAACCTATTTTGAATAAACTTTAAAAAGTTAGAAGAAAACCATCATATGAATGGATAACAAATTAGACCAAGTGCTCCGGCTACAAAGAAGATAAAGCTTAACTATTCAGAGCCTAAATTTGTATACCTAAAATGTTTGTTAGTTGTTTGTGAAGAGCAGTGGTGGCTGAAGAGCAGTGGTGGCCAAGTGGTAACGGCCGCGACTTACGAGTTGTAGGTCGTAGGTTCGAACCCAGACAGGCGCTTTACTTTGTGTAAATTATTTCATCACCACTGCTCTCAAAACGGTGAAGGAAAACATCGTGAGGAAACCGGCATGTCTTAGAACCAAAAATTCGAAGACATGTGACATCTGCCAATCCGCACTGGGCCCGCGTGGTGGATTACGGCCCACTCCCTCTCACTGAGAGGAGGCCTGTGTCCCAGCAGTGGGAACATTATAGGCTGATTATGGAAATGTTTGTTGACATCCTGAAAACCAACTCAAAAGAATTTATTCTCGAACAACGAAGCTAATAAAATTAATAAACAATTTATACCTACTAATAATAAAGAAGAGTTTGTTTTGCGGACCTATATGGGTATGCATGAAAAGTCGACTTATCATGCATACCCATAGCCATACATCGTCAAGTTTACTGGACGCGGCTTCAAGTCCGCTGCAAACTTGACGGTGAACTTGATCGTGAGTGGCCCGCATTTGTATTTGAACGCGCTAATCTCTGGAACTGCCAGTGGGTTTTGAAAAATATTTTTGCATTTGATAGCCCAATTCTTGAGGAACGCTATAGGCTATTTAGTATTTATCATCACGCTACGACACTTAGAAGCCGATAAAAAAGGAAAATAAAGTCGAAAAGAATGCTAAGCAAAAACGAAGTGATGCGACCGGGAGGGTCGTTATTTTCTGGAACTACCAGTTGGATTTGAAAAATTCTAATCCTTACAGAGTATAAAACAAAGTCGTCGAAATGTCTGTACGCGCATAACTTCCGAATGACTGCACCAAATTGGATAATTATTTTTTTGTTGTGTTCGATATTGCCAGGACAAGGTTTGTCTGAAAGAACATTAGGAAAATTTAAAAAAATTGCACCCATGCGAAGCTGGGGCGGGCAGCTAGTAAATAAATAAATGCTAAACTTAGAAGCGAAAATGAGATAATAATTATGTTTATCCTAACTATTGAGCCTAACAGTCCAAATATGTACCAAACTATATCAATACCATAGGTATTGATATAATTTTTTTCTGGTTTAGGTACAGGGCACACAAACCAAAACGTTGAAATAAATTGGGAATATTCAAAAACAGATAAAGGCAAAATGGGTCTCAAACTCAGTACAAAATGAAATACTGCGAACATATTAATTTGTAATTTCGCCCAGCTGTTATTGTTTAAATGTATCCCAAAAGGCTTACCTTTACTTCATTTATAATATGTGTGCTTTATTCAAGGTGTACTTAATATTTATTCACCGTTGAATTTATTATCTACCTAATGGGTTTTCCACCATATTTTTCGTCGCGTTTGGTGAAAGAGATGGATTGTGTCAACATTGCAGCATTGGTTCAAAAATATCATTTGAAATGTGGGGAGTTAGAACCCCCTACGTCTGAATACTTTGTTGGTATCTAACAACAAACTGAATTGTTTGAACTGTCGGATATCAATGCAACAACTACATAGACGGATAGTTATGGAACTTTATTGTGTTTGTTCTCGTAGTGGCTAGATATGTAGGTACCTCAGTTTTCTTATCATCATCAATGACCATTCTAAAAAAATATACAGATATATATTTTGATATAGTAGCAGTGGTGGTCAAGTGGTACAGCCGCGACTTACAAGTTGTAGGTTATAGGTTCGAACCCAGTCTGGTGCTTAACCTTGTGGAAATTATTTCATCACCACTTTCTATTCAATTTCTCTTAAAGCGGTGAAGGAAAACACCGTGAGGAAACCGGCACGGCATGTCCTAGAACCAAGAACCCGCACCGGGCCCGCTTGGTGGATTACGGCCCGTTCCCAGGCCTGTGTCCGAGCAGTGGGAACATTATTGACTAATTATGCGATGGATAAGATTTTATATGTAGGATAGCAAGCGATGTAGATACGACGGATATTCAGAAGAAAAGAAACAACTTACAGGACCTAAACACAAAAAACGCAAGTTTTAGAAACAGTAAAAGTATATGATCGACTACTTCAAACAAAATCAGATAAATATATGATATTCTTCAGGATATATGGTAGGTAGATAATATGTTGAAAACATAATAGAACTAATTTGATACAATAGAAAAAAAAACATGAAGATACGTCTAAAAACTTTCTTTTTACAATAAAAACCATACTAATATACATACATTCTGATTTTTTGTCAGATTATTCTACAAGCAACATACTAAAATACTAGTGTTTTAATTTTTTTTGTCTAAACAGTAGATTTTTCGTAATTAAATAATTGCTTCATATTTTGCAATAAATTACCAGCGTTGTGTCATCGCGCTTCTCTTTCTTTTCTATGCAGTCCGACAGTGACCGCGCTTGAGGTCATGTAAGCCCCTTAAATAGGAAACCAATCTATGTTCAAAAAAGGTCAAAAAAAAAATTCTAACCTAAAACTTCTTTTCCACAGAAACGCGCACGCCGCTTCAAGAACCAGATCCTGTGCGACCTGCACTTCGCTGACGTGGCGCTCATGGAGTGCAGCGACTTCATGCAGCAGCTCCGCAGCTTCAAACCGCAGTCTCTGGGCTGCGCCGTCGCCAGGCGCAAGTCTTCCACCACGCTCATATTCCCGCTGCCGCCACAGGCTTGCTCAGGTATGGTTTTGTTGGTCTTTCTCAATTGTATATTTCAATATCGGTGTCCCTAGCACCCTGTATACAACCAGAAACCTTACTGCAAGTATAGAGGATGACAGGGACATCGCGCAGAATGTAACCATGAGCACATAATCATGTCAAAAAAAAGAAAAAAAAAATTCAACGTAAGTTGAAATTTTTCCTCGGTTATAAAAAAAAAATAGCTGTTCCAGACATTTTGACCGCGTAGGTATTTGAGGTAGGTAGGACTTTTCTATGAGAGAACTGTTTTTTTTTTGTAACTTACGAATTATGGTACACACGGGCGAAGCGGTAATAACTTGATATTTTTCTATGTTTGATTTGGTACGTTTCGTTTCGTTCTAGTAGGTACGGTAAACCAGCAAGAAACTTTCAAGAGATTACGAACCAACTTCACTTACGTATGATAAAAAAAAAACCTTTCAAAAGAATGTTTAATAGTTGAAACTAAAAACATTCCACAGGGAACACAGTCCTCAAAAGTCCGTTAATTGATTCTCATATCTATATATCAACAAAAAACAAATATATTTTCAACGAAATCTCTTCTCTGTAGAATAAAAGTAGGTATACCTACTTATAATAATTGAATGAAGTGTCACTCAGCACTGTTCAGAGCCCTTGACATATCCAGGGCGCGCGTAGCTTATTCCCAACTGGACAGGTGTTTCCGACAGACATGGAAAATTTATTTTAAGGTAACCACGATGTTCGATGTTTTGAACTGCTTCGAAATCGGAACTAACATGGGACAGGAAAGACAACCGCCATTTAAGGTAAATGGGTAGTGGTAGACGGCAAAAAACGTAAGAAAATTTGAATTTCGCGGTCTACCACTACCCATTCACTTTAACACGTTTTTCAGTTTTCATCACCATGGAATCTTTCGGCATCAGATTATTGCAGTCCACTACTGCAATAATATACAATACGGATATACAGGCTGTCAGGGACATTGACGAACCCCCCTGCGTTGAAGTTTTCCATCGGTGATTTAAAAAAAAAAACAAGTGCCAGTCGGACTCGCGCACCGAGGGTTCCGTATAAATTTGTAGGTATGTAAATAGATTATCACGGGATTTTTTTTTTGGTAATGTAACTACAAAATTACGGTTTACGGATTTTTTCTTTTACTTGTGCTACATGACATTGCTTCTTGCCAATTTCATGATTCTAGGTCAACGGGAAGTACCTACCATAAGGTTTTATTCCGGAACATAAACGCCCGTATCTTTTGATTGCGTTGACTTAGAAGTTTGATTTTGTCACTACTTCAAGGGATTGCAGCCCTGAGTATGATGAGATACTAATTTCAACTTGATAACTCCACGCGTTCCTGAAAAAAGGGTCTTGACACACGGACAGACAGACGGACAACGAAGTGATCTTATAAGGGTTCCGCTTTTACTTTTGAGGTACGGAACCCTAAAAATTGCTGTTCCATATATTTTTACAGCGTCGGTTTTGCACTTTTCTAACAGCAGACTTTTTTTGATAACCGACGAAATCTTTGTACGGGTCTAGAATCTTGAAAAAATTAAGAAATGAACTGAATTCATAGATACAGTTGGCGCCTCGAGGTCCCCCTGTAGCCCTGTATACTAGGTCTCTCCAATAATTCACCGCTTAGCTGAAACTTCGGCCTCGGGTACTCTCATCCAGGTGCTGGCCACCCTGCTAAAAACCGTGAATTTAACATTCCGCTAAAACTTTTTTCTTTACAGTAAAAACGCGTAATACTTACAAATAAAACACAGTAACAGATTTCAATCCCAAACTTTTTATTCACAAACTTTGATTCAAAAGAAACAAGCAATCCGTTATTTTTTCAACTCAATTCTGTCCTTTACGGCTTCCACGCAAGTCATTATAAACTCAACAATGTCCTGAAAACAAGCCTGTAATCGCTTGTAAGTAGTACTTAGGAAGATCACTATCATGAGCTGAGAGAAGCAGGTTCTTTTGTTGGGATTTGACCCCCGAAAAGAAAGTTGAAAGTTCCGATAAAGTGGATTGGTAACTGATTAGCTGACTTGACTGGCGACTGATGACTTTGTGTTAGAAATAGAAGCTGCAAGTGAAAGTTAAGAATTTTTAATAATGATAACTCATCATTATCTGCCTAGCCTTTTCCCAACTACATTGGGGTCGACTTTAAGTCTAACCGATGCATCTGAATATCAGAATTTGGTAGCGACTGCGTTTCGAACCTTAAATTCTCATTTGTTTCCAATTTTAATCCCTTATTTTTGTTTTCGTAATAAATTGTATAATTTATTTTACTAGGTGTTTGCGTGCAATGTGTTCATAATGCATAACACTATTCATATCCAAAGTGACGATAGCATGACCATAAGACAGGGTCGTCTGTTATCATCCCCAAGGCTAAGTCTAACTTCATTAAATAAATATGATGTAAGTTGGGACAAAAGAATCCCTAAAAAAAGTGATGAAGTCCCACGCCCACAGCGACTTTTTGCAGCGATTCAGTAGCGATACAATCGCAAAAATATCGCGATAGCTGGACTGGACCTATACCTTCGCTCAGGTAACCACGATTCTGCATCGCTACTATCGCGATATAACCGCAATTCAGCAACAGTCGTCGTCCTCGTTTTCGTCGTAGTAACTGGTGCTTATAGCACAGGAGTGTTGCACAATGCACATAATAATATCTTGTATCTTGCCACTAAGTTACAAAGTCTAATTTAAGGTAATTTAAGCCTTACGGTATGGTGTAGTGACTACTTGTGAATGCTTGTGGACGCTACAGTTGCAATAATGGACTTGGTCAAGTCAACATTGATGGTCGACGCCTTAGTAGCGATGCTGAATCAATGCAGTCGCGCGTTTGCATCGATGCAGAAGCGATGCTGATCGAATGAATCGATACTATGCGATTGTATTGCCACTGAATCGCTTCTATCGCGCGTTGCGAATGCGACAAAAGGTCAAAAGTACGCATTTAGGTGTACCATTCAATTATTTAAATTAAGTGATTATGAGCGACAGAAGAATAAGCAATTAATGATTTAATATCCACTTGACAAAAACATTTTAATCTAATATAAAACCCCCCAATTAATCTAATAACAATACTAATATAATTTAATTTTAAATTAACTTCCTGTAAAAAAATTAATAATGATAGGCAGTGTGTACGGTATTCTATTCTAAAATTCCTCGATACCTCCTTCTTCCTGTATAAAACATCCCTTATAAACAAACATATACCACAAGCATCCCCTGTGTACGTGATACTAAAATAAAAAGAAACTCACGCGAGTCTTGTTTATCGTCGCCAAGCAATTCGGTAGGTCCCAACTATTTCTGCACGAAGTTGACTTGAACAAACCGTAATGAACGTTTAGAAGTCAACGACCGCTGTCTGTCTCTAAGATTCAAGGAATTTAAATAATGCATGTAAAACCTGAGCCAAACTGCAGGTAAATTCTATGCGAATAGGTACTAATACAACTCTTTGTGAGAAGTTCGTTCGGGGCAGTACGTTCAACCACCATATTAGGTAAACAGGGTTGCATGGATATCGACGTGTAAACTTTAACCATGAATTCAGCACAAATGACTCTAGACCTTCTAGTCATTTCAATGCAGCTTAGGTGGATTCAGAATCATGTACTGCGGTGCTATTCTGGTAAAAATTCACCGTGAAAACTTAGGTGAAGTGAGCGTGGAGTGAGCTGTCAATAGTGTCAATTCCTACGAAAAACAAACTCACTTCACCTAAGTTTTCACGGTGAGATTTTTACAGAATCGACCGGCTGAATTGGTTGCGCGGTATGGCATACCAGTTTGAAGGGGCGGAAAATTACAACCATTTCACCTTTAACTCTGGAATGCTAACGCTCCCGAGATGTCCCTGGTATTCTAGATGTCTATATGGGGGTTACCACTTTTTAAAAATACGTCATCCTATAAAATTCTTTTAGAGAGTCATGAAAAGCGCGCTTTCTATAATTTATGCTGAGAAGGAGCGACGCAATAAACTCCCCAGTAAAACCTACCTAAGAATCGAAATCATGATCTCTATATTCCTAAAATTAGATGCTTAGTGCATCTAGACTAGATTGTCTTCATACCATTCTCACGTGCAAATCAAAACTTATTTCCAATACGTGCTTTGCCAATTTACATCGTTTTCAAACAGCACCATTGGATTGGAAATGAAAGAGCGAATATAACCTTAAATCGATCTCATTCTCCAACGTTTTCTAAGTTCAAAATTCCCATTTCTAGATACTATTCCATTTAGTTGATTTCATTCTAAATTCTTTCAAAATATGTTCTCAAGTATCTAATAAGTGTCTGTGAACATTCGCTGAACAACCTCAAACTCAAAATGTGACCACCTAAAATATTTCGTTAATCGGTCAGTAACCGCAATTAGTCTGGCAACACAGTCAGCTAATGCTGATAAACCTCTGTAAGATCGCACCATGGATTACGGTCGTGCCAATTTTCCGGATAATTGACAAGATTAAACGCGCCAACCATTCGCTTTCCTTTTAAACGTTCCTAAATTCCCAGAACTGAATAATTACGTTCAGTTTTACTTTCTTCCGAATGAAGATTTTGCAAAGTTCGTGCGGAATTCGTGGAGAGTATATAAAGAGTTTATTTTGTCTTAATGCTACTTTAATTTTACAGGTTGGGTTTGAGAATTTGTTGTAATGTTCAAAGGGCACGTGTATAAACTTTTAGTTATAATGTTGTAAATGATACAGGGTTGTCTGTCAGGAGTTTATGTACTTTGCTCTTTGACCCACGCGTCTAAATCCCGGAGGATTAGACACAGATATGCTTTCGCACACCCACAGAGGCTGCTAATAAATATTTGAGTAATGTTTTAGTACTTTCCCTTTTAATTTGTCCTGTTGTAGTAAAATGGAACTAAAATTATGTATATGAATAAAAAAAATTTTCATAGGACGTAATTCTATGGTTTCCTAGGCAAATTTTAATAGTTCCGACATGTTATACCTGCCGTCATGTAAATCTGTCATACTTATTCGTATTTGATATTAAGGTGTCAAAAAATGCTCTGTAGTTGTACAGCCGTTCACCGCTTTCTTAGGAAACCATAGCTTATCGGTTTAAAAATGGATTAAAAGTCTAAACCCATTATGTAAAATTTAACTATTCTTTATGTTCGATATTATGTTGTCAAAGCAAATCCTCGAGAGGCTTAAGCTCTATTGAATACTTTACGTACGTACTTAAATAATTAACTCCAGACTCCAGAATTCTGTGGAAAGGAGATCAGCCAAAATCCAAAATGCCAACTAGATTTTAAATTTTCAACTTTAAAAAACAGCTGAAGGAATGTTCGTAGAGATTCGGCGCAATAGTATAAAATGATAAGGGCGACTTCCCCGACCAGGTTAACAATTTTTTTTTCGCTTGCACTTTGCCTTTTGGGTCCAATTTTGTATGGAACGTCTATTTGAACCCAAATACGAAAATATCATCCAAGTCAATCCACTCCATATAGCCTAACCATGACACATGTCACAATTTCTTCGCTCGATGAAACTGTAAAAAGTCGTATTTGAAATCCAATTTCCCTCTGTCACCTGTATCAACTGCACGACATGCAAACGATTTGCAATTTAGCATTAATATTTTGGTTTGTTACATAACCATAAAACCTTGTGATCGATCACAACCGTTCATAAAGAAAAATTTGAATAATAGAAGGAAATACAATTCAATTGTTTGCTAGCTAGTATAGAAATACTAAAAATTAGAAACTTTCTTTGGTTAATTTCATGGTCTGCTTCGATTCATCTCTTGTCTTAGTGATAATTAAACACCCCTTATTCGAAGAATATCCAATGTTTCACCCCTAATTTCAAACTAATAAATAAATCTTGATAAGCCAAACTAGAACAACAATCTATTTTGCAATTTGTCATAATTTGGACATGCCAGTAGTCGAAGCAGCCGCGGAATATAAAAGCATATTTCCTTCAAAACTAATAATAGGATAGCTGCCTACCTACTCACAAAACAACGAAGAGTTATTATTACCTAACACCTACGCAATACAGTGTGTACGAGACACTGGCTTCACGCTTTACTTTGTGTAAATTATTTAATTACCACTGCTCCCAAAACGGCGAAGGAAAACATCGTGAGAAAACCGGCATGTCCTAGAACGAAAAATTCAAAGACATGTGACATCTACCAAACCGCACTGGGCCCGCGTGGTGGATAACAGCCCACTCCGTCTTGAAGAGAGATGGGCTGTATCCTAGCACTGAGAACATTATAGGTTGATTACGCAAGGTACCTAATGTAGGTATTTATTACACGGTAATAATGGAGAAATATATCGTCACTGCAAAGGAAAAAATGCTAAAGCGCCATTTGGGTCACAATGAGTTACATAATAGATTTTTTTTTCTGCGTCGATCTGCTTAGGATTCTGGTTAGGTTTGCCAAATTGCGCTTTAGCATTTTCTCCTTTCCAGTGACGATATAGATACTGCGTAAATAGTGGTAGAAAACATCGTTCGGGTTCAGAATGTCCAATTCCCAAAATGTCCAACGGGTACAAAACGTCCAATTATGAAAATGTCCAATTCCCGAAATGTCCAATTCCCAAAATCTTTGATAATGTGGTTAAAATAATAATGTGTTTGGTTTGTGTTCAATAAGTTATAACTTAGTAGGTACCAACCTAAATTCTGTTGAAAGAACAACTTTTCTCAAGTCAAAAGACATAAACCATCGTCAATAATGCTGTCATCAAATATATTCACAAGGAAGGTCCATCACGTGCAAAACTTCAAATACCGGTCCGCTACGACCAAACCGAAGGGTCTGTCCACAGTTTGACAATACCCCCCTCCCAATGATCACGAAACGAAATGCAAGGAAACTCAATTTCCTCTATATCCGCCTGTTTAAGCAGATCAAAATCCTGGAACCGCGAAAAGGTAAAACTTTTCTAATAATAAACCCGCTGGCCGGTCTGAATCGCCCACGTGAACATAGGAAGGCTTTAGTGAACAGGTAGGTATGTACTCATACAATATTTAAGCCTCATTATTTTTGCATGTAGGCCTTTTTTGGTACTGTGTATATACGGTACTAATGTATTGTCAACACTTTTTGGCAAGTAGAACTCGCTGAGGAGTTATTATGATGTCCGGGATACGGGACTGTTGCAAAATTTATATTTATTTATTTATTTGAATAACATGGGAGACTTCTTACTTATTGTGTGTGTACTGAGTAGGGACACAGTTTGGTAACTTGAAAACTTTTTGGGCTTTGAAAGTTTAGTATGTACTGCCATTATTTGTCTTCCAGGATTAACATCATTATCTCCCGTTTGGAACGTACGAGTAATTAGTCCAGATTTAAACAATGACTGAACTGTAGAATGTAGGGTATCTTCACGATATAAAATTCTGGTTCGCAGTAGATTGGTAAAACCTACTCAGCAGTGCTGAAAATTGAGAAAAGTCAACATCTTTACTATTCCTTTCTGTTTTGCTTAAATAAACATGGCGATTATAGTGTTTATGAATATGATTTTTTGTTTCCACAGCTGAACTAATCCCTGGCATTCTCTGATTACAAAATTGCAGTCCTCATTTGATGTTGCTTGTATGATGCATGCTAATGAAATGTTTGTCTGTGTCTGTCCAGCACAGTCCGCGCAGACACATTTAGGTCATATTTTCCTATATTTAGATTCCATTTGCGGAATCTAATACTTAATAATTTCTTGTCGGAATATTTTAGTATAACCAGTGTCGTCGGATATAGTTGAAATTTAGCAAGAAACTGTTGGATGTTTATGAATGAAATTGGATTTGGTTAGAAAGCCAAATTAAATTTGCCTAATTAAATTAAATTTTATTCGAAAACATCCATCGGTTTCTTAATAAACTTCAACTACATATATCAGGCGACTCTGGTTCCTTATATCCTTTGGGGACCGTACGAAAGCTGAAGTTTTTCCGTTATTCTTTGGGCATATATCTAATTCAATAATGGAAGTCTCCTTTAGCGCTGTAAAACCTCCATCTTATTATCTCACAAAAACAGTTCCGCCAGGGTAGCCCGCGAAATTCAATTTTTTTTTAAGTTTTTTGCAATTTGCTGGTCAGTATTAAGTTGTACGTTGATTAAAATATGATTCGCGACCGTAACTAATATGTATTTACAGAATTATAATCATTAAAGTCATCAACACAACTCTCTAAGACCAAGTAATCCCCAAGAATGACTATTTCATGAAATCTTGACATTTGGGGATTGTACTAACTTAACAAGTTGTATTACTGATTGTGAAGGTTATAATTCTGTAAATACTTAGTTGTTACGACCGCGAATCATATTTTAATCAACGTACAACCAGCAAATTGCAAAAAACGTAAGAAAATTTTAATTTCGCGGGCTATCTTAGCGCTTCCCCCTTAAGCGGTTTTATGCAAATAATACTAATATATGTACACATCTCAACTGATATTACGTTTCTCAGCAAGGCTATATTTAGAAAATAAATTGAATCATCATCATCTGCCTAGCCTTTTCCCAACTATGTTAGGGTCGGCTTCCAGTCTAACCGGATGCAGTTGAATACAAGTATTTTACATGAAGCGACTGCCAATCTGACCTTTTCTGGGAAAAGAAATTGAATGTTTACTTTTATTATTTTTATTTTTATATCGTTCTTTCTAACAACTATTAGATCTGTTTAGTAATATATGGATAACGTTGTAAGTAGTATCTTTGTTACCTCTATTATTAAGTTCTAACTTAAGTTTACTTGTCGCTGCTGTTTGTTGTCCCTAAATATATATATATGCCATTCATTTATATAACTATAAAGGTACAACCTCATTCGATCTAGTATTTCTTACTCCATACAAACCGTCTCGAAACTTGTGTTATTAACTTAGTTCCCTTCAGACGTGAAACCGGGATCTTTTAATAAATTCGCTAATTAAGACGGTACCAACAAGTAAAAGAATCAATCACACGCACATTCCCTCCCTATTAGGAACCTATTGTTTGTTACGCTATACAATCAATTCCTTTCTATTGACAGATTTTTGTTACATTGTCACAGGGTTTACACGGATGGAAAAAGTAAAATGAAGCACAGAACTAGTCGAAGTGGAGGTGCTTGGGGGAGGCCTATGTCCAGCAGTGGACGTCTTTCGGCTGAAATGATGATGATGATGATGACATAGAACTTGATGCTGCTTTCCTAGAGCGAACTTCACCAATGAAACAGAACGCGATCAGAACGTCTAAACCGAGTGCAATAACTGTCAGAGACATCATTGATTGGAACATTGATGCTGACAGCTCTTGAATGCAGTTTAGATGTGCTGATCGCGTTCAGTTTCATTGGTGAAATTGGCACGTAATCTAATATTTTCATACAAACTCATTTCGATCAGTATTTAACATGTGTCAAGTCAGTCAAAACGGTGAAACAGCTTTCGATACGTTGAAGGAAAACAACGTGAGGAAACCGGCATGTCCTAGAACCAAGAAAACGAAGACGTGACATCTACCACCCCGTACTGGGCCCACATGGTCGATTACGGTCTGTTCCCTCTTACGGAGAGGAGGACTGCGTCTTGCCTGCGTCCCAGCAGGTGGGAGCATTATAGGCTTACAAAAGTGTGTCGATTACAGCCCAAAAGGAAAGAGAGTCGCGTTCGCGTCAGCCCCAAATTGTGTTTGTACCGGCCCATTTTGTGGACATAATATATTTGCAAAGTTCGACCCTCCCGGGCGCTTCCACCAACTTTCCCTGTATCCGAAACGGCTTAACCTGGATTCGGTAATGTGAAAAATAGTGAACGGGAGTAATTTTTCTTTCGGGTTATACAAGTTACGTTGGGCCTGTATAAGGAATGTAGCCCGCATTAAGTATGGCATAAAAGACTTATGTATTTTCGTAAAATGTTTTTTTTTTTTTTCTGTAGAAGCTAATTTAATTCCGAAGTGAATTCGTTACCATATAAATATAGAATTGGTGAGAATTTTATTTAGAACACTTATAAAATACTGGCACAAATATTTTATTTCAAATAAATCGTATTTTAAAATACAATGTAGGTAATCTTATCAGCTGAAAGCCACACAAAGCAAAATTGAATTTTTATATTTGCTGGAGCTAAAACCAACAACAGGATATACATATTTTTAAAGCATGATATCGTGCACACTAAATAAAAAGCTGTTACCTATTTTAAAATTAAATTAATGTTTAAATTAAATAAAATATAAGAGCACCTTTTAATCAAATGCACGGTCAATACCTTATTCACGGCTCCACGCTTGCAAAATACGTGACAGACATATATTTTTTTTCAAGCCTATGTATTTTCACGAGTATCTACATAGAGTATCTACATAATTGTCAACATTACCGCCGCCCACATTGGTACTTACCAGTTTTCCAACCCGCATACTACATGTTTAAAAAACGGGCCCCTTCACCTCCGTTCCTATCAAAGCAATTAAAAAAATAAGCCGGAAAAAAAACAATGTCATCCACATTCATTCCCAAGACACAAGGACTGTAACATAGTTTTCTGAGCTCCGTCATACGTCACCAACCCTCTACGTCATAATTTATGTCGTCCCGGGTTAACTGTTTTAAAGGAGGTATAAAATATGCAGCGTGTACGCATATCTTATGTATGGGCCTTAATATAAGAAAGGTTTCAGGAAGGGAATTGCTTTTTTTCGTTTCTTTTTCTTTTACAATTTGCAGTTACTTTAAGCAATTTATCAGATGAAGCAGGTAAGAGTTTGATAAAAATATCTCTTTATATCTCTAAAATACTTATACTTACTACTTAGTTCGAGCTTTATTTTGACAACCTTCTTCGAGATAAATCGAAAATACTATATTGGTCAAATACATGCCGCAGCAGCCGGCAATGTTAGTATGAAAATCCACACTGTCGTGTTTAGCAGCCGAAATTACTATGAAAACTTATATGTATAGTGTATTTTTTTAATTAAAAATGGAACGATTTTTTTTCTTCGAACATGGCAACCAAGGAGGTACTTATCATAGATTTTAATTAACTTTCGAACTGGCTTGCAAATAGAGGTGTTAAAGTATTTTAAAAACTAACAATCATCATCATCATCATTTCAGCCGAAAGACGTCCACTGCTGGACATAGGCCTCCCCCAAGCACCTCCACTTCGACCGGTTCTGTGCTTCCCGCATCCAGCGCCGGTTTCCTGTGGCCTTCACAAAGTCGTCGGTCCACCATGTGGGAGGCCTTCCAAGAGTGCCAAAACGCTACGAACTAATAATACTAACAATAGTCACTACATAACGTTTCTTATGCAGGTTTTGAAGCACTGGTAAATTAAATTCATTCCAGAATTTACAAAATGTCGGTGGAATCTGATGTGCTATAAAATATCGTCACCAGCTTAGGATGGAGTGCTAAATCTGAGGAAATATGAGGAAATGAACCGCGTATTGTTAACATTAACAAGGAAACTAAGCGCTTTATCGCCTCGGGTTTAAAACCCGAGGCGATAAAGCGCTTAGTTTCCTTGAAGTTCATTTTGAAATAATCTACGAATATGGTAATATTTAGTTACTTAAGTTTCTTACATTAACTAATATTGTGTTGCGTGCCGGTATACACCCGGTGGGTCCGATGGGTCGATTCTCGGGTCGGGTAGTGATGGGTTTTTACATTTTAAATTTCTTAGCAACACCCCGGAATTTGAAAGTTGGCGGTGTGATACTCCCGTGTGTCGGAAAGCACGTTAAGCAACGGCTTAACACGACCGGGTCCTCCCTGCGCCTGATCTCTCTCCGGTCGTGTCAGATTGCTTTCTCATCGGACAATGAGAGTGAGGGAAGACCACGGGGAAGACAAAGTGCACCTGTGTCTGTGCGCACACACTTGTGCACTATATCTCCCGCGCCATGCTTCACTGATATAATGTACTAGCTTCTGCCCGCGATTTCGCCCGCGTGAAATTCGTACTTTCCTCTAAAAACGAAAATGTATGTTTAGGATCTTTATCATTTATTTAGATAAATAAGTATTCAGGCCAATTTTAAAGTTTATAGATCAAAGGGATCAGATTTTTCAAATAAACTGTACCCCGCTTTTCACCCCCACAGGGGTGGGTGGAATTTTGGAAAAACGTCTGGGATATAACTTGACTTAAAGATTACCAATTTCCCAGTTAATCAAGCCACGTAATTTATATAGATTTATTGCATTTTTTTTTCTTTGTTAAATAATACTGTTCTTAAGAGAACCGTATCTGTATTATTTTTAGTTTTGCAGCATTGCTTGATGTTATTCTGGTCGATCATACAAGAGATAACTTTAAAGTCAGTTTATCTTCACATTACAATGAGGTTAATATCAGAATTCTGAACGTCAACATAAATCGCTCACGATCTTCCGATCACACTAACTCTACTAATCGAATGGTCTGGCTGCGTTTTATTTGGTCTCAGTGTTTCAGCAAGCGAGCCGTGTCCGATACCAATTAGTGTGTAAACGAAACGATACCAAAGAGAAAAACTGATTACTTTGCAATCTCAGCCTAAAATGCTCTCTCGTAACCGTTTTATTTTCATGATGTAATGTAAAACGACTTTAAGAAGGCGACTGGGAAAGGCAGCGGAGGACAGGGTGTTGTGGTGCAGCCTGTGACAGCTTATGTCCAGCAGTGGACTGCTATAGGCTGAGTTGATTGATGGCATAATGATTACACGCATTTCTAGTATCATCTTTATTGGTAAACTTTCAGAGTTGTTTAGTAAGAAATTAAAGTTGTTACAATCAACAACACGATTTTTAGAAATTAAAATTAGTAGGTAAGTGGAAATAGTAAGGAAGAGAAAATTCATAAAAATAAGTTTCCTCAAAATTCGGTGGCTGTAACCTTTTCTAGTTTTATTATCTTTCCTAAATAATAATTATGTATTTTATAAGCATAATACATAAGGAGAGAAAAAAAAGGTCAATAATGTATTACTTAAAACTTAGATCGTAATATAAATAAGTCTACAGGCTGGATAAAAAGATACTACGGTGTACGGACACCAAAGGAGATAAGTAACCAGGGTTGTCGGATATAGTTGAAGTTTAGTAAGAAACCGATCGATGTTTTTGAATAAAATTTAATTTGATTAATAGGAAACAAACAGATAATTTATCAAGTTAAATTTAATTCAAAAACATCCATCGGTTTCTTACTAAACTTCAACCATATCCGACGACCCTGGTTACTTATCTCTTTTCGTGACTGTACGTACTGAAAGACGAAGTGTCACCAGTGTGTTACATTCTATAAATGGTTTGTTGCAGTTCACAATTTTTCGATAGGTTTATAATCTCTAAGGAGCAGTGGTGGCCAAGTGGTAACGGCCGCGACTTACGAGTTGTAGGTCGTAGGTTCGAACCCAGACAGGGCGCTTTACTTTGTGTAAATTATTTCATCACCACTGCTCTCAAAACGGTGAAGGAAAACATCGTGAGGAAACCGGCATGTCCTAGAACCAAAAAATTCGAAGACATGTGACATCTACCAACCCGCACTGGGCCCGCGTGGTGGATTATCCCTCTCACCGAGAGGAGGCCTGTGTCCCAGCAGTGGGAACATTATAGGCTGATTATGGTATGGTTATAATCTCTTGAGATAGATTATAAACTGACGATGTTCATAATTATACGGTGACATAATATAACACCAGCCGGTCGATTCTGTAAAAATCTCACCGTGAAAACTTAGGTGAAGTGAGTTTGTTTTTGCTAGGAATTGACACTATTGACAGCTCACTCCACGCTCACTTCACCTAGGTTTTCACGGTGAGATTTTTACAGAATAGCACCGCTGTTTGCATTTGTTCCATTGCGAACAAATGCCTTTTATCATTCAGTAGAAGAACAAGCACTGGTCGCCATGTTCTACGGCAAAAAGAACCATCAAACTTTGTAACTAAAAAAGTCATCAACGAAGTGTTAACTTTTCTTAATGAACTAAGATGCAAAATGGGGTGTAAGTAATAAAATTAAACGGCGAACCGAGTCGGGGGGCGCGCTAAGCTGCCATGTTTGCCGAAACAAACGCCCTTTATTATAACCGACCTCCAACGGCTGACAGATAACATTACATAGGAACGAGATTAAAAAATAATGAACGACGCGTGTTCATGAATATTTACGTCTGTTTTATTAAGTATATACAGGGAAATTATAACGATTGATGTAACTTCAGTGTATTATATTGTTACTGAAAAACTTTAGAGACGTGAGGTTGAGTTCAAAGTTTATTCGATACTTGGAACCTTCGCAGGGTTTGCCAAGGTTTTGTGAAAGTTAGGCGATGTCCACCTGCATATTGAAACTTTGTCGCGTTTTTCCAATTTCTTGTGTAGTTAAATTTTTAAGTACAGATGCCAGCACATCAAGCTACTACTATCTGTCAAATTTCTTTAATAGATTTTCTACTTTATCGCTAAAGCATAAGGTTCAAAGTTGATTGGGAAAATTTGACGGTTTCGGAGGGATAGCTTGATGTGCTGGCGTCTTTACCTATTTGTCTCTAAGAGCTAATTTCACTATTGAAATTGAACGCGATCAGGATAGTTAAACCTCTTTAAAGAGCTGTCTGTGTCAATATTCCATAACAATAATGACACTGACAGGTCTTGAACGCAGTTTAGATGTGCTGATCGCGTTCAGTTTCATTGGTGAAATTCGCCTTTAGTAACATGATAGAAATACGTTTTCATGACAGTAACATTGTATTTGACACAAGTATTTCCTCCCGGGAGAGGGCAGTAACTCTTGTAACACAAGTTAACCACGTGTCAGGGACTTCACATAATTCGTAACCACTTTCATATTATGTATTATAGATGATATTTTATTTCCTTTATTTTACACTAAATAAAATTATATACATATAAATTATATTTTTAAATATTCGAATTAAAAAAATATAAAAACATTAAAAAATATAAAAAATAGTAGCCCACCGGTATTGGGAACAGGGTCCAAGCTACCGGCGGTCAGGGCTCCAGAGAGAGGAACCTCCTAACAATGCAAGCCGTGTCCAGAAGTACTGCTTTCTGAATCAAGCCCTTGATCCAGCTGCCCAACGAGATCCTCAGGTGTTGGTCGAGGCTCTTGGCTATTAACCCATTGACTGTCACGACTATTAGCACAATGATCGCTGTGTCCACATCCCACATGTCGACCACCTCGCGAGCCAAGTCAAGATACTTGATTTGTGGTATCTTTCTCGGCTTTCACGAGGTTCTCAAGTCTGATAAGAAGGATGATTATCAAATTATATTTATTATTAGATTGATAGTTTTATAAAAATATAATTTGAACAAAAAGGTCATGAAGAATATTTTATCATTGTGATCACAATCTACGCTCATAAAGTAACTCTCTTTTTTAAACTTACTCTAAAAATAATATGGAAAAGACGGAAAGAAAAAAAGTATACCACCATTGTCGTACATACCAGCTAGTCTAGTCCAAAAAGGAACCCTTTACGGAAACGGAAATTAATATTTCCTTTGTGCTTTTGATAGAGAAATATGAATATGTGGGTCGCAGAGATTTTTGTAATGAGAACATTGTTCTTGCTAATTTGGTGTTCTATAATAATTTATCAGCTGCTAAAATTCCCGGGCTGTCTGAAAGGGCTGATAAAGATAATTCAATTATAGAAACCACGGTGGTTTTCAAATAATTATAATTATCAATTTTATCAGCGGACCGTCGCCGCCTGTATAATGCTGAATTCATTTGTTTCATTTAATGAAGAGCCAATGGACTATCTTTCAGATAAACCATTGTAGAACTTGACGAAGTTATGAAGATTGTGCTGATAGGAGTGTCATGGGTTGAGTTCGTAATGATTTTGGTCGGTTTTATCACAATATCATCAATATACCTATTTCACAATATACGACGTTGCCTCGACAAGACATGTGAAGAAGACGAACAAGCAGGGAATCGAGGAGGGGGGTGGAGGGGGGTTCAGGGGATCAGTACGGAATAACTCGAGAAAACAACACCCTAATTGCGTAACACACTATCAATCTTAATCCTATAAATAAAAGCCTATACTGTCCCACTGCTGGGCAAAGGTATCCCCCAAGTCCTTCCAGGAACTCCATTCCCGCGCCACCTCAAACCAGCCCTCGCGGCACGCGTCCGGGTCATCTCGCCACCGCTTTCTGGGTCGACCTCGGCGGCGCCGTCCATCTTCAGGCACCCATTGCGTGGAAACTTTTGCCCAGCGGTCATCCTGCATGCGGCTTATGTGACCCGCCCACTCTCATATGTTCGAAAAATTTATCTGCTCAACAACGTAGATAACGCGCAATGAATGTTGTTGAACTGTCAAAATGAAAGCTATTGCTACTGATAGTGTGTTACGAAAATTGTATTTTCGTTAAACTCTCGAATATTATCACGCCGCCTTTACTGTGATACCGTTTCTCCCATATAAATCTTAACGTTTTCACTGAAATTGTTACATATTTACTTTATCCATGTATAATAAGTTCTCGTAGATCTAAGTTAGATGTAAATATATCAGCTGGAGTACTTCCCACGTGCGTCGTTAACGGCGGAACGGCCTCCATTTTACATTTACTACGCAAGTTGTGACGATAAACCTTGTATCCTGTATTATATGCGTGAATAAGGATATAATATGTTATGTTATGATCGAATAAGAATATAATACGAGTATGTTATGTTATAGCGGGATAATGCCTGACTGATGGCTTGCAAAAAGGTTTGTTTACTGTATGACTGGTTTAACGAAATACATGGTTAAGCAAAGGAAAGAAAAAAAAGGTATTTACAAGGTAGATGTCAGTAGAAACGCCGGGAGGGACGCCAAGGACATAGTATAATCAGTCTTTAATGTTCCCACTGACACAGGCCTCCTTTCTTCGAGAATGAGTGGGCTATAATCTACTACGCGGGTCGGTAGATGTCACATGTCTTCGAATTTTTGGTTAGTTAGTACGTATAGTGACCTTAATGTTCTTCAGAAAGGTCAGGTTCGTAGTACTTGCAACCGCAGTGGCGCCGGCGGCGTGTATGTCTGTAAACGAAGCAAAAGGGGTAATGTAAGGATCGTAGCAGGCGACGTTCTGTAGTTTCTGCGTAACCACCATGGGAAGATGGCGTGAACCTATGTATGTGTATCTACCTTGTAGTCATGGAAATGATAAATCATGACCAAAATAAAATATGTTAACTCACTGTGCCTGTCGTTTAAAGTCAGCCTGTATAATCATAGTGTTTCAGAGTCAAAATATTGCTTAATTTTTTATTAAATTAAGCCAATAACTCGAGTCTTTTACAGCTATTTCCATATAAAAATGTATCAAAAGATTTATTTCTTTGCAAAGTGCTAGAAGCCACATTGAACAAATCTCAAGATCCAAGGAACTTTATTTTACGAGTGCAATATTACGGTTTGTTCGTGGGCTTGAAATAATAATAAACAGAAATATTCATGAACCCGAATCGTCCCTGTAAGGCCGAAGTTCGAAAAAATCTTATTTAGTAATTAGAAATATGTAGAATGTTTCTCGGCACCAATTCCTCACGTAACGAACTTTGTGAATATAATTTTAATACTGCGGGTTGCCGAACACCCTATTAAGGCTGCCTTTTCACCAGAGATGAGCGAGGATGCATAGCGAGGGATGTGTGTGAAACCAACCAATAACATCGCTTCATTTTTATAGCTTGAACTAAGATAGCGTTGGTATTGGTTAGTTTAACACACATCCCTCGCTACGCATCCTCGCTCATATCTGGTGGAAAGGCAGAGGAGTAACTTGATAATTTGCTTTAATACCTGTAAATCTTTTCATTTGTTTTACTGGCAGAACTCTTCCCAGTTCAATTGTTTTGCAAAATCTAGGATTTCAAGACAACATGAAGGATTCTTCAGCAGCAGTCTTCGAAAAAAATCAGTAGTTCGGTCCACTCTAAGTATGAACGCCAAGCATATTGATTAGAGTTTGGTGTTCTACCTTACAGTGAACTGTGCACTGAACAATCAACGAAGCTTCAGAAGAAAGAAGACAGAAGAGAAGATTTTTTATTTTACTGCTTTTTAGATCGTCATATTTTCACCCGGCTGCAAAGAAGACTTATGTGTTTTACCATAAAGACGTGCTTATGTATTAATTTAATACGTGGCTCATAAAAGTATATAACATATATTTACGAAGGAAGACCTTTTGATCAAAAATAAAACGACCTGACGCACGAAGCCTAATATATTTCAGGCATGAACTTTGTGTCACTTAAATACATTTACCGCAACTTAAAAAATCTCTTACTGTTTTCATAAAATATTCAATAAACGCGACCCGTACATAGAATATGTAGTGTCGCAGTGTAGCAGCTGTAAAGACAGCCCGACTTATGCCGTGGCCCAAGCGACCACGACGGACACTTCCGTATACTTACGCTCTTCAATGTAAATATTTTATTCCCATCTCACAACCGGACCGGTAATAGCATCAGCGCCATATTTCCCTCGGATAAACGCACAAGGATAAGTGCAGAAACATTAATAAAAATGTTACGGATCCCAAGTTTGTTCAATATTCATCGCACATGAATTTTTAAGCTTTCACTTTCACATTCGTCTGTGATTTAAATTTTCGTAAAACATTCAGCTAATAAACTGTTCGCTTCGGTGTCGGTAAATTCCGCTTAATTTTGACAACTGGATTGAGTTTATATAGCAAAATTTAAAGCGGCTGAAAGGATTATATTGCTACACTAAACGGTTCCGTTTGATATTTCGTTTCACTTCGCAGTCATCATATCTTGCATTAAATTCCGGGATCCGTTCTGATTCATTATAATTTTCATTTCGTCTTTAAAATATTAATATTTTCTGTCTGTTGAAGGTATAAAATCAGTACACAAGACCAAGTTCTGTAATGATCAAAACTCAGTCTGAGTTACGCTCAAATGGACACTTAACGAAGCTAAATAAATTAATAGTCAATAAAAGGGCTTGGATCGAAGCCTTCTAATAACGAAATGAACTTCACAGAAAAAAAACTCAAAGAGATCGTTTGAGGTTGTTTTAATAAGTAGAATTTAGAAAATATTCACGTAACTCGTAGGTAACGAAAATGTTGTTTTAGTTACTTAGACGCAAAAAGTTTTATTTTTGATGTTATTTAAGTATTTGCTATCATTAAGAAACATAATATATCTTTTAAAAATCACAAGATGTTTTTAAATTTTCTATGGCATTTCTTTGAACTAGTTTTTGTATTAAGAAATTTACCAACATATCCTAAGTCAGAATAAAGAACGAAATCGAAAACTAACTTGAAAGTTCAATGGTGAACTAAATTTGAACCTTGTTTGTGTAGGTACTAATAATCTTTTTTCCTTCACCAGATGAATTCTGCGAGGAGTATCCACACAGCCTGATACCTACTCCGGGCTACTGGATCGAGTGCTCCCGCCAGAAGATAGCCACAGACACTATCTGGGACGAGTCGGAGTCCGAACATGACAGTGGACCTGACAGGGACAATGCTGATAATGGTGAGCCAATATTTAATTGATATGCTCCTTATTTGGATAAAGATGAAACATGCAAATTGGGTCAGTCTTCATCCTTGACCTTGCGTCCTAACTAAAAAAAACCGTTCGCGCGAATAAACGATCGTCGTCTTCATATGTCACTCATTTGTTCGGAAAACCGTCACACATGACCACGCGTTCAGGTTCGTCGATAAAAATGAACGCAACGGTCGCGTGTTCACACGACGATCGCTTTGTTTAGGACGGGGTCGGAGGCCATGTCTTAATATAAGCGACTAGCAGCGCCCCGCGGTTTCACCCGCATAAGTGTCGATCCCTTGGGAATATCGGAATAAAAACTATCCTATGTCCTTTTCTTTTCTTTTTTTATGAGCAGCAGTGCTGGACAAGTGGTAACGGCCGCGACTTACGAGTTATAGGTCGTAGGTTCGACCCCAGACAGGCGCTTTACTTTGTGTAAATTATTTCATCACCACTGCTCTCAAAACGGTGAAGGAAAACATCGTGAGGAAACCGGCATGTCCTAGAACCAAAAAATTCGAAGACATGTGACATCTACCAACCCGCACTGGGCCCGCGTGGTGGTTCTATATAGGGTGACTGGTAATTAGTGACCGATACTTAAACACGTGATTTTACTCATCATTATGAACAACTTTTACTATGGGACCAAACCTGAAATCGCGAAAAAGAAATCAGCTGCTCCCTACATTTATGTTCGTCTAACTCGTCAAAATGTAGAGAACAGGTGTTTTTTTTTTTCACGATTTCAGGTTTGGTCCCATAGTAAAAGTTGTTCATAATGATGAGTAAAATCATGTGTTTAAGTATCGGTCACTAATTACCAGTCACCCTATATACCAAATTTCATCTAAATCGGTTCAGCGGTTTAAGCGTGAAGAGGTAACAGACAGACAGACATACACACTTTCGCATTTTTAATATTAGTACGGAAGTATGGATTGTCGCGATCACTTGTTCGGAGAACCTGAAGGTCCCTCTGTCGGCGCAACGACACATTCGGGTTCGCCGAACAAATGATCACCACGATTGCTTTCTATTAGGGAACGGGGTAAGCGTTGATTTATAAGAAGAAGCCAAAGACTCTGCTGATAGGTCTATCAATCGAAAATGCAAAAGTGTTATCCTGGATTATTTTGCTTTTTACGGTTCCGTACCAAAATGATAAAACGGAACCCTTATGGTGAGACTCAGTCTGCCTGTCTGTCTGTCTGTCACAGCTGGATATCTCAAGAACTACTAATGCTATCAACTTGAAATTTTAGATGACGTTTGCCCAACTATTTTGCAAATAAGAATGAAATAAAATGTCTATTTTTTGCAACAGGGACTGAAAGGGGGTCTGAAAATTTTAAAGTGGGGCTACTAGGGCATGTGGGGTATCATATGAAAGAGCGCAGTTTGCACATTCTCAAACATTTTTTCTTTTTTTTTTAGTTCGCATAGTTTTCGACTTTTGATGAGAAATGAAATAAAAAATACCATTGTGCGCAGTGTTAAAATTCCCTAACGAATATAGGCCTCGCCGATGAAAATTTAAAAACACATGATGGTACGGAACCCTCGGTGCGCGAGTCCGACTCGCTCTTGCCCGGTTTTTTTTTTATTTTTAAATTTTTTTAACAACACCCCATATTGAATTTTTCTGTGCACGCCAGTAGGCTATATAGGTAGGTATTCTATCAGGTATATTGTAGTTGACCGCAATATAGTTGTATAGAAGAGTAGATACCTAATAATTAATATTGCAAAGTCCATTTTGGCCGACTGTTGCCAAAGTAAGTACCTACTGCTTGTGTTCGGTACTACTTTGATTCTCTTTTAATAGGCTTATTTAATGTACAAACGGAACTTGGTTGAGAATACGATCACTTTGGCTTGTAGGAATATACAGGTATTTTGAGGAATAATGTTTTGCTTCAATAGAAAAGTATTTGTTAAGTTTTTTTTTTTTTTTTAATTTGGAACACTTGAATACCATTATTATTCAATTCAATTCTCATAACCTTCCCAGAGTGCTACTGGCAAACTAACAAAATTAAATATGGAAAAGCTAACATTGAAAATGCAAGAAAACATTACCTATCTAATTTTTTTTTTTTTTTTTAATAAAAACGTTGCCCCACACTAGAAATTTCTCCTGTATCGTGGGTGCGTTTACAAAAATTTAAACTCACATACACAAACAGCCAGACCCGGAACAATTACTTGTAGGTCATACAAATATTTGTTCCGTGCGGGAATCGAACCCACGACACGCAGCGCAGCAGTCAATCGCTTAACCACTGCGCCAACCGTGCCGTCATTTGAAACACGTCTTAGATTATTATTTAAGTAGGTACCAGTACGGAAGTTTTCACCGTACATTCAATGAGCCACTGAAGTGACGCTGGCCTTCCACAAAGAAGTCTGCAGTCCGTCGCCGTCGGTAAAGTGGACCTAGCAATTACTTTACTTTTACCTCCACTCCAACACTTTGTGAAGAAATATATTTATTTCTAACTCAGAGAGAAAGTTTGTAAAAGTTTCCAAGATATCATTTCTTTGTAGAATAATTAGCTAAGATGGAATAACAGACTTGCCTTAAATCTCATTTAGTATCTTAGTGGTACATTAGTTTTATCGTTCTGTTTCTTGGTAAAATAGTACCTACGCAGATGGTTTTCTTAATTTTCATATCTCTCATGTAATTATGTCGTATAGAGGACAAAAAATATGTAGATACTGGGTGAGCTTAGAGTACCTAACGGAATCTATATGGGGTAGGCGCTACATCTATAATATCAACATCATCTGCCTAGCCTTTTCCCAACTATGTTGGGGTCGGCTTTCAGTATAACCGGATGCAGCTGAATACCAGTGTTTTACATGGAGCGACTGCCTATCTGACCTCCACAACCCAGTTACTGGGTAATACGATACCCCTTGGTAAGACTGGTTGACAGACTTTCGGGAGTCTGACTACCCGTAACGACTGTCAAAGATCCACTAATGACAGCCGGGACCAACGGCTTAACGTGTTTTTCGAGGCACGGAGGGGTCACGGTATTTAAAGATGGTCACCCATCCACAGACCAACCGCGGCAAGCGTAGCTTAACCTGATCGATCGACCTGTGCGGCTGTTATTATTTAGCCACGGGCTACATCTATAATATACTAATAATAAAGCTGAAGAGTTTGTTTGAACATGCTAATCTTTCGAAGTAACAGTCGGATTTGAAAAAATCTTTTTACATTTGATAGCCCAATTCTTCAGGAAGGCTACATAGCCTTCCTGAAGAACGGCTCGGCTCGGCTCCTAAGAGTCTTAGCGTGTTGTTACATAACAACACGCTAAGACTCTTAGGAGCCGAGCACAAGAAAAAAAGTAAGAAATAACGGTAAGCGAAACCGAAGTAATAGTGCGGGCAGCAGATGCGCTGCGACGCCGACGGGGGGTGTCTGAGGAACAAGACATTTCACGAAGACGAACTCACAAGTAGAAGCTAGAAAGAAAAAAAAACGTGTGGGGTCGGCGGACCGGGCAGGAACGAAGTTCAAAATGAAAATCCAAAATGGCGATGGTTTCTTTTTAATATTTGCGTCAGCCTGCTTGGAGTTTCATTTTGACCTCACTATTGGCATCAACACCCTCGAAAATCATGAAAACGACACCAGTCACGAAAAATTTTTAAATTTTTGCAGCCGCCCTCTTGGATTTTCATTTTCACCTCACTATAGACTTCAGCACCCACGAAACCATGAAAACGATACCCATGACGAAAAATTTTGCCGCCGTCATCTTGGACTTTCATTTTGACCTCACTATCGGCTTCAGCACCCTCGAAAACCATGAAAACGATAAGTACCTATGATGAAAAATTTGAAAACTTATCCAGGCGCCATCTTGGATTTTTATTTCACCTCACTATCGGCTCCAGCACCCTCAAAAACATGAAAACTATCTCCCTCTCTATTAATGTTAAAAAAAATCGTATGTATTCATAACGCTTTTTCGTTACGTGACGATTTCTCCAAGTTTACTCCTACCACAAGCTCCTTTAAAGAACTTCGTTCCAAAAATAAGAAGCAATACTGAATTTTGGATATTTATTTCAAGAGCTCACTTTTACGCGCCTATCACATAACTGTTGTTTTATGAATGCACCGCATATTCAATTTTGAAACTACAACTACCTAATTCTAAATTCACTTGAGTGATCGAATGCAACCAGAGACATTTTTCTACCAGCCTGCATGATGCCAGTTCCCTTTTGCAGACAACCTTTACAGTACTTACATAGTTACTTCACTTTCTCATGAGAATATTTGCAGCCGCCATCTTGGATTTTCATTTTCACTTCACTATAGACTTCAGCACCCACGAAACCATGAAAACGATACCCATGACGAAAAATTTTGCCGCCGTCATCTTGGACTTTCATTTTGACCTCACTATCGGCTTCAGCACCCTCGAAAACCATGAAAACTATCTCCCTCTCTATTGATGTTTAAAAAATTCGTATGTATTCATAACGCTTTTTCGTTACGTGACGATTTCTCCAAGTTTACTCCTACCACAAGCTCCTTTAAAGAACTTCGTTCCAAAAATAAGAAGCAATACTGAATTTTGGATATTTATTTCAAGAGCTCACTTTTACGCGCCTATCACATAACTGTTGTTTTATGAATGCACCGCATATTCAATTTTGAAACTACAACTACCTAATTCTAAATTCACTTGAGTGATCGAATGCAACCAGAGACATTTTTCTACCAGCCTGCATGATGCCAGTTCCCTTTTGCAGACAACCTTTACAGTACTTACATAGTTACTTCACTTTCTCATGAGAATATTTGTACGAATATAAAAGAAATAAATGAATGCGTCCAGATACTAATTCGCACCACAACCAATCTAGCTAGTAATACTAGAATATAATTTACCTAAACATGAATATAGAGTTCACCGTTTATTAAATAAGGGGTCGGTCGCACAAGCGGTGATTCCTCCCCTGTCATATTAACTCTGTGAAGAAAATGAAATTTTATACTTTACTCAGTCTCTCTATATCGTTACAGCGGTTGAATTAAACCTTATGCTCCGGCTACATTGTCGCGATAACGCGAACTACACTTCGCGCGCTCTCTGTTACACACCGCTCGACGTCTCGCTGTAAAACAGAGAGCACGCGAAGTATAGTTCGCGTTCTATCGACAATGTAGCCGTAGCATTAGAATGCAATTATTAACATTAGCTGGTATGTAACACCACGTTACTTTTCTATTTTCGTTTTTATTACAACTAAAGTTTATTTGATGCAGAAATATTATGACAGGAATGATTGACACACTTTTTCGTTTCGTGACTTTTTCTACCAGTTTACTCTACCTTCGAACTTCGTTCCAAAAAACTTTCCTTTACTTAATCCTTAACTTAAAAGTATTTCCTATCCCATATAGTTAGTACGTAAGAACCACGTTAGGAGTACTAAAGAACGTATAATTTGAATATGAATATATTATAATAAATGGGCAACTAGCTTCAACTTTGTGACTAACTGACAAACTATTTAATTGACAATTCAAAATTGCCTGTACAAGGTTTAATTGAAATAAATGCTTTGAGTTTGAGTTTATGGAGTACCTACTCAACCCTCAAACGCTAGCTAGGGCCTGAATATACTGTAAGAAAAAAAAATCCAAAATCATAAATGATATATGATTTTATTTTTGTAAGTAGGTTTGCACATACACTTTTACACGTCAATCATATTTTTGTTAAACTAGATAAGGTCGGCGTTTATTATATATATAGATAGATTAATTACGTCATCTTTTTAATATTTTTTTATTCTTATTAACTCTGTTATACGGAACACCTGTCATATCATCTCTTCACCACCCTTGGTTGACTGGTAGAGAAAGCCAAAGGCATTAAGCGTGAAGTTTAAATAATTAATAAAACCAACAAAAAACACTTCCCACGAATACATAAAAAAACTAATGAGAAAACAAAAGGCCAGTGCCACACTGAAACAAAGTTAACGTTCCCTCGAACAAGTACCGACTGAGCGTGAGAGTTGCGAGATAATTCTTCTGCTGTCACATTAGCGAAGCCGAGACGAAAATTAAATTTGCCTCCTTTTTCCGGCGCATCGATTCACGGAGAACCTCATACAATATGTAGCGACCTTTATAAATCCAGACGTGAACATTCGCAGTTCAATTTTGAATAGAAGCGTGATGTGTGTTACGTATGTATCCAACTTTATAATATTATGTATCTATGGTCTTCCTGTCTTCCGGTTGACACACTCTCTTTACCCCTGTCATGGCGAATACACAGTCACAAGAAGCTCGTCGTTTTATTCCATGAATCTACAGACCTAACAACAGCACCTACAAGCATCATAACATGGTGTCAGAAGTTACCAGAAGTAAGCGTTTGCAGCAGCCTATACTACAAAAGTAAGTCAACTAAGTCAGTCCATAATAGTCGCATAACGCCGCCACGTGCTCCGTCCTAAAAATGTCGGAACAAAAAGCAAGTGCAAATCGTCTCCTGCCGCCAAGTAACTTCAGTCTCGATATCAACGCCTCGAACATGCCATTGGCTTGGAGAAACTTTAAAACTAGTCTCGGGATATTTATGATCGCTAACAGTTTGGAGAACGAATCCGACAACAGAAAGGTAGCCATTTTGTTACAAACAATTGGCCCGGACGCTCTTCAGATATTTTACTCGTTCAATACGGAAATAGAGAAAATCACTTATAAGGATCTACTCACCAAATTCGAAGACTATTTTACGCCGCGCGTAAATATCTCCGTAGAAAGGCATAAGCTGTTCAACAGAAAGCAAGGTCCAGATGAAGAAATTGAGACGTACGCCACTGATCTCAAGAATCTAAGTATCCAATGCAATTTCGAAGGTCTTGCCGATGATATAGTAAAGGACATATTTTCATGGAACCTAAATTCATCATGTTCGTACATCAGAGAACGTATCCTGATCGAAAAACCATCTTCATTTGATGCCGCCGTCAGTCTTGCTAAAACATTAAGAAACACTAGGTTAGACGCTAAAGCCATATCAAGTCAAGAAGTAAGTGTCGTCGCCAGTCGTCAAAGAAGTCACAGTCGTCAAAGAAGTCACAGTCGTCAAAGAAGTCATAGTCGTCAAGAAAGTCGTCGTCAAGAAAGTCAAAGTCATAGTCGTCAAGAAAGTCGTCGTCAAGAAAGTCAAACTCGTCAATATAAAGGAAGTCAAAGTCGTCAATCAAGTATAGCATCGTCTAATCAAGAACCTGAATCCAAACAGTCCTCCAAGATCTGCTTCAGATGTGGTCAAGTTCACCGAACAAAATGTCCAGCCATAGGAGTTACCTGTAACAACTGCCACAAGCCCAACCACTTTGCCAAGTGTTGCCGCAACAGGCAAGTGAGATTCATAGAAGAAGAAAGTACGGGTAATCCATCTGATACTTATTTTTTAAATAGTCTTTTCACTAATGAGATTTCTGTCAATCAAAAAAGCCCTTATCATACAAGTTTGTCCATAAATAGTAAGAATGTAGAATTTTTGCTTGATACAGGTGCTGACACTAACATTTTGTCATTCAATTCTTATAAAAAACTTAATTTACCATTGAGTAGTTTAGAGAAAAGTAGTCATAAACTGTCAACCTTTAGTGGTGAAATACTACCTACTGTAGGTCAATGCATTCTGACAGTCACCCATAACAATATAGCATACAATGTCAATTTTCACATTGTAGATATACCTTGTAGAAATATTATTGGTCGCAACAGTTGTGAAACATTAAAATTAGTCAAAAGAGTCCATAATGTTCATTTTCATGAGTCAATCAACGTATCACAACTTGTTGAATATAAAGATCTCTTCTCAGGAATAGGTTGTCTTAAAGATTATGAATGTCATTTATCAATGAAGCCTGATGCTGTACCTTCTATTGATGCCTGTCGTAGAATTCCATTCAGTCTTTTAGAACAATTAAAAGAAGAAATAGCCATGTTAGAAAAAGACCAAATTATAGTCAAAGTCGAGGAACCTACTGATTGGGTAAGTTCAATAGTAATAGCTTCTAAGAAAAATGGCAAACTACGCCTGTGCATAGATCCAAGAAAACTTAATAAAGCTATTATGCGTCCTCATTATCAATTTCCAACTATTGATGAAATTAAATCCAGCCTCTCTGGTTCACAGTACTTCACAACCCTTGATGCAAACAAAGGTTTTTATATGCTCAAGTTAGACGAAGCTTCTTCAAAGCTATGTACATTTATCACACCTCAAGGTAGATATAGATTCCTAAGACTTCCCTTTGGGATAAATGCAGCTCCAGAACTGTTTCATTCTATTATGACAAGAAGATTCTCCGATATCTCAGGAGTCAAAATCATGATGGATGATTTCTTAATTTATGGTCAAACAAAAGAAGAACACGATTTTAGGTTAAAACAAGTCTTAGAAAGAGCTAGGGAACTAGGAATAAAATTTAATAAAGAAAAGTCTAACATATGTAAAACTGAAGTTAAGTACTTAGGACACATCTTTTCTAAAGATGGTGTTAGAGTTGATGAAAACAAAGTGAAAGCCATTTGCAGTATGCCACCTCCCACAAATATCACAGAATTACAAAGATTTTTAGGTATGGTCACATACTTAGGCTCATACATAGAGAATTTGTCAGAAAAAACTTCTAATTTGAGAACGCTTCTGTCCAAAGATAATGAATGGTCTTGGCAAGATAGACATAATGTAGAATTTAATGCATTAAAGGAATGTATAACTAAAGCCCCTGTCTTGACATATTATGATCAAAATAAACCTATTACACTGTCTGTAGATTCGTCTAAAGATGCCATGGGTGCAGTGATTAGCCATGATAAACACCCCATTGCATATGCTTCAGCTTCATTAAGCTCATGTCAACAGTCATACTCTCAGATTGAGAAAGAGCTATTAGCTATCCTATTTGGTTGTACAAAGTTTCACCAATATATCTATGGTCGCCACACTTTAGTTGAAACCGACCACAAACCAATAGTGTCACTTTATAAAAAACCAATATACAACATTCCACCCCGTCTTCAAAGAATAATGCTAAGATTACAACCATACGACCTGAATGTAACTTACAAGCCAGGCAAATATCTATATGTTGCTGATACTCTGTCTAGAGCAGCTTTACCAGAACAGTCATTATGTGATCTTGAGTCTGACCTAGATTTGCATGTCAATTTAGTGATTAGATCATTGTCAGTTAGCCCAAACAAACTTAAATCAATTCAAGAACAGACTTCTCAAGATAAGGAATTGTCACTTTTAAGTAAATATTGCATATCAGGTTGGCCTGAACATAAAAAATTACTTCCAGACATACTTAGGCCATATTTTCCTTTAAAAACAGATATACACATTATTAATGGTATTGTCTTCAAAAACAACAGTGTTATTATACCTGTAGCTATGAGGCATGACATATTGAAACAGATCCATGAAGGTCACCAGGGTATTCACAGTTGCCAAAGATTAGCAAGGAATCTAATATACTGGCCCAATATGTACTCTGACATAGAAAAATATGTTAATAATTGTCATAACTGTCTTACTAACAGACGCAGCAATTCCAAAGAACCACTACAGCCTCATGAAGTAAAACCAATCCCCTGGAATAAAGTTGGAGTTGATCTATTTGATCTCAATTCAGACAAGTATGTCATAGTCGTTGATTATTATTCTCAATATATCGAGCTTGCTAAGCTAGTAGGTGGTTCCACTAGTAAAATTGTAATTAGTCATTTAAAGTCTATTTTCTCCAGGCATGGAATTCCCAATATTCTTATTTCTGATAATGGTCCTCCATTTAACTCAAAAGAGTTTAATAATTTTGCTTTAGATTGGCAAATACAACATATTACATCAAGTCCCTATCTTCCACGGTCTAACGGTCTAGTAGAAAGAACCATAGGCACCATCAAGAATATATTAAAAAAATGCCTTACAGACAAATCAGACCCTCATTTAGCGTTACTACAGTACAGGAATACACCTAAAGAAAGCACGTATTCACCTGCCCAATTACTAATGTCCAGGTCACTTAGAACTAAACTTCCAGTCTTAGAACATACTCTGAAACCAAAAATACCTAACTCCAGGACTGTAACAAATAAAACTAGAATAAAAGATAACAAATCACTGATTTATTATAATCAACATACAAAACCGTTGTCTTCACTAAACATTGGTGATCACATATACTTCAAGAAACAGCCAGATAGTATTTGGACACCAGGTACTGTTTTAGATATAGGTCCACAGCCCAGATCGTATACTATTGTCTCCCCGGAAGGTACTTTTCGTCGTAATCGCCAACACATCCTAAAACCAAAACTTTCAGCCACTATGACTGCTCCTAGTGGAAGTTCACTGTCATCCCCATCTGTTCCACTAGATACCGATCTTCCGCCGCCTTCCAATTCACTGCCGCCGTCGTCTCCTCCCTCGAACTATCAATCACCTTGTTCAGCTAGTCCCGTGCAAAATCCTGAAACAAAAACAAACACATTACATACACCAAATAGTCATACTAACCGCTCAACAACTACTTATTCTTCATTCGGCAGAGCTATCATAAAGCCCCGAAGATTTTGGTAGTTTTAAGTCTAGATTAAGTCCATTATTTTTAATTTAATTTTTAAGTAAACTTATTGTTTTCAAAGTTGTAATGTATAACCTCATTTGTTAGAACTTACTGTCAAAACTTAGTTAAGTCAACTTGACAGATGTCACTGTCGCATGGAGATGTTCCGTTTCACTAATAGTACGTAAGATCATTAATTGTAAAAAAAAAAAAAAAAAAAGTGTATACTTACGTATGCTTGTATTTACTTTTTCTTAATAAGGGAGATGTTACGTATGTATCCAACTTTATAATATTATGTATCTATGGTCTTCCTGTCTTCCGGTTGACACACTCTCTTTACCCCTGTCATGGCGAATACACAGTCACAAGAAGCTCGTCGTTTTATTCCATGAATCTACAGACCTAACAACAGCACCTACAAGCATCATAACAATGTGGAACGTGATTCAAAACTCGAGACGGTTCTTGAAATACCTGTTATGTCACGGAGTTTGTTTTGAACTTCACTTTATGACTTTACCATAATTTGGATTAATATTTTGTTGGGACTTGAACGCTGACAGATTTTTGTTGTACGCTTTTTTGTTTTGTTTACGTGCTGTACAGTAGTAACGGGCTCGGCTTACAAATTGTACGTCGTGGGTTCAAACCCAGACAGACGCTTTACTTTGAGTAAATTATTTCATCACCACATGCTCTTAAAACGGTGAAGGAAAATCGTCAGGAAACCGGCATGTTCTAGAACCCGCACTGGACCCGCAAGGTGGATTACGGCCCACACCCTCTCACAGAGAGGGGGCCTGTGTCCCTGCAGTGGGAATAGTATAGGCTGATTATGTTATGTATGCTCAACAATGTAAATGAATAAGAAAAACGCTATGAATGTTGTTGAACTGCCAAAATGAAAGCCATTGTTACTGTGTGTGTGTGTTTAGAAATTACCCCGCTGTTTATTTTTTAATATTTTAGAGATACATTGAAGAATAGCATACACCCAATTTTATATATGATTTCGTATAAAATAGCGGCTTCTTCACTTATACTCGAGACACATACCATTTACTATTATGATATTTTGCTCCACACACCCCAAGATGAAACATTGAGAAAATGTACAAACAACACGTATGAAATAAAAGCACATTTCTGTTGCTATATCCTAGGATAACACTTACATCTTTTTCCACGAAGCATCAGGATTACTTTGGTACAAAATGAACTAAGATATTCTTAAAACAGTATTATTTTAGCTGAATATTGATACTGTCATATAGTATGATGAATATGTCGCCCAAAAAAGCCATCATTCAAGACGAATGAGAAAGTAAAATGCTATTAATATAGGTCTTACTTTTAAGCAGGTGTAGGTACTCCTCAAATATATTTCAATATACTTAATTCTTTTACGCCCATTGAAATACATTTTTTTAACGACTCAATGTAATAAAAGTGTTATCATAACTCCATGGGGTTTAGTTAGACACGTTGCTTAAAGTAAAAAGATGTTAAACGTCAAAAATGTATGGTTCATCAGACGTTAATGTTTTTAAATTAACCCCAATATCATACGCGTCCTAATTTCTAACATGTCGTATGGTTCCTAATAACATTCATGACTGTGTAGCCAAAACATTGAAAGATAAAGCAAAACTTTCGTATATAACAATACCCTAAAAGAATAACAAACCTATTACCGATATCGACGGAAATGTAGAGGCATCAAATCACTAGATAACATGCCTTCAGGACAAAACAGTTCCTATTACACCCAAGATCGAACAGAAGCATCCAATCAGAACGAGGCGCCTCACGAAATAGGTAATAAAGCCGATTGTCGTTTGTATGGAACGCCGTAAAATTCCTAGCATTTTGAAAAGTATCGAAGTTTTCACGTGGAAAATATTTGACGTATGTTTATTGCCTTTGTTGGTTTACAAAGTTAATGCCGCAACCTCCACAATGCAGCTCAATAAAAATAACTTTAACAGAGAATTTCAATTTACTAACCGCAAATAATGCGAAATGAGCACGAAATACGGGTCTTTAACGGGTCGGCTAATTAAACTGTGTACTTTGTAAATATGGTAACTATTCAAAATGTTTCATTAACTTACAATGATGAACAAATTGCAAACACCGAATATGCACAACATAATTCTGCGTTATTTGCTCGGTCTTGATGTCGCTGCATTTAAAAAATTCTATGCATTCTTTTAGTATGTATTCTGTCCATAATGACTGTTAGTATTACGACGAGCGCAAATGGCGTTCTGCAAGATGCCGAACTTGGGAACGCATTGGTTATGCAAAGCGGATTATTTAGAGTACCTACACGACACGACGTCGTCGCAGCTACGGAGAGATGATGTTTTACTGGTTGACTTGTATATAAGTATAGTTCGCAGACTTTACACTCGTGTATCTTCGGCTACACAAAAGTTACTAGTAATATTATTACGAAATGTCACGCTTATTTGAAAAGTTTGACGTAAGGTTTCAGAGCGTAAAGTTAGTATAATATAATAAGAAATTACAATAACTTTTGTATGGAAACTGCTCATTACTTAGCACTTGATAATCCGGTTCTTGCGTGCTCTGATATGGCGCTTTTTTACGCGTAGCTCCTATACTATTACTAAGAGCTGATTTTTCAATAGTCAGATAACTTATATCTGAAGAATAAATATGACAGTTCTACATATTTTCTATGTAAAATCTGTCAAACCGCAATATTTATTCCTCAGATAAAAAATATCTGAGTATTAAAAGATCAACCCTTAGATAGCAACAACGTTTTAGTTACGGAAACCTTTACTTGAAATATTTACATAAGCGTTTTTAATAACTGTTTATTGCTTCGTCGTCAAACTGAGTGGAATTTTCCGAAATAAATAGCTTTTTATTACTTTCATGTCATACGAGTACATGAAGTCGCGACATTCCAGTTTTAACTGAAACATTCAATTCCGGGAAGTTAGATTGACACATATCAATGGTTTGTCCCAATTCAGATACCGCTACCCAAGTGTTTGTATATTTTTCTGGTTAAAATGTTTGGACACGCGAACTCTGTAAACGGACGCCCTTGTCCATCGGCGATGTCTCATTCAACACACGTTTTCAATTTATCGGCGTTCCTCTCATTGTCTGGGATGGTGAGAGGATCTTTGGCGCCCGCCGTCGCGTCTCCTTATCGGCGGCCCTATTCAAAAGTCACGCCATGTGTAAATGTACCGCGATACTGTAATGGCACAGTGACCCGGTCATTTTACTCCGCAGTGTATTCTTCATCACAATGAGTACGTGACTCGTCTCGTTTGTTTACATTTGCTATGTCATGCTTGGGTTTTTCTCACATTCAGTAAGATTGGTGGTACTTACTTATTTATTTGGTTTTCTAATAACCGAGGCGTAGGTAATCGCATAACACAGTAGCAATGGCTTTCATTTTGACAGTTCAACAACATTGATTGCGTTATTTGCGCTGTTGAGCAGACAAATTTTTCGAACATATGAAGCAATGGATTAGCGATATCTTTCAAAATCATGTAGGTTGTGATTGAAGTGTTTCGCAATTAGGGTGCTAGTTTTTGAAATGGGAATTTGAAGTTGAGAACTTGAACTCTACTCTTTAATGTAGCCAGCATAATTTTAAAAAAACGTCCTACTTTTTGTTACAAAGTAGAGTTTCGGGCTTCCACGCTACCTACTTACTGCTAAAGTAGAGTGACAAGTTCTCAACTTGTAATTCTCAAACCATACACCGGATTTTAGTCTATAAATTCACTGTCACGACTAGTTGCTTAAGCTTTTCAATAGGTATTTGTACTTGTACATAATAATATGAGTAATAAACCGTACAGCAACTCAATCTGATGAACATAAAGCACACGTGTTTTAGTTTATTACATAACATTTATTAACGCAAGCCAACCATTTCTCATGATTATTTCACAAACCATTATGAAAGAAAATATTTTCTACGCCACTGTTATGTTCGCGTGCTTCGCTAACATTTGACGTCTAAATGAAATTGATTATGAAGACATGAAGTTAAGTGGGTCTGAAGCAGAGTATAATAGCTCGCATTGACCGAGTCAGGCTGTCTTCAATCATGGTAACAGGCTTCCAATAACATCTTGAAGGCTTTCAATACATGAACATGAAACTTTAATTTAGTTTGTAATGACAGTCCTCCTTTATGGCATCCATTATGGTATCTATTAAATCAATTTGTAGCTTGAACCGTATGATATGTCGTTATTATTTTGTCTTGCTCGTGAAGTGGCTTTGGAAAATACGGAAGAAGATACTCCCCTTTTTAACCGACTTCCAAAAAGGAGGAGGTTATAAATTCGACTTTATGCATTTTTCAATGTATGTTCACCGATTTCTCTGTCAATTGTGGACCTATTTTAAAAACGATTTTTTTATTTGAAAGGGTATGGTCTCGGGATTGTCCCATTGTCACCAGGTCGGAATCTGATGAGGGAATCCCATGGAAATTCTCAAATTTTATAGGCACACCTATAGCGATTTGGGTATGTTTTATAGTAACTCGTGCATTTGCTCTCGGAAAGCGCTATTTGGTGAAGTGGGACTGATGATGATGACCACAGATGGCCATCGGAACAACTCAATAATAAGTATTTCACGGGTTGCGATTCGATTAGGTACTTTAATATGGTTGCTAAGCAATTTATGCTCGTCACAATGCGTATGGTGAAGTGGAGCTGATGGTGACTTCTCAATCAGCTCCAGTTCTCCTGATTCTTACTAAGAGAACTCAACAGTTAACGTCCCTGCATCGGGAAAAGCAATATTTTGTAAAAGGTGATAAGTAGTTGACATTAGGCTATTGTAACTTAGATAAATTACAAACTGGCCCACTAAAAAGTGAAAAATAAAAACTTGCTTACAAAAAAAAAAAACAACAGACTTCAAAGTACGCAACAGATTTTGAAAGAAAAAGAGGTGAAATCTTAGATCAGATAGCTATGGGGGTTGCGTTAGATAGTCCCTAGTGTAAAAAAATCTCACCGGAGTTACCGACTTAGCTTGCAGAGTAAGCAAGCTAAAGTGGCAGTGGGTCGGCCATGTTTGCCGAAGGACCGATGGCGATGGATGGATGGAGCAGACGAGTCCTGTGGTGGAGACCGTGTATCGGCAAGCGTAGTGTGGGATGCCCCCCAGCTAGATGGACAGACGACCACAAAAAGGTGGCTGGGACAGACTGGGTGCGAAAGGCGGAGGACAGGCTGTTGTAGCGCAGAATGGGAGAGGCCTATGTCCAGCAGTGGACTGCGATAGGCTGAGTTGAAAATCTCACCTGTCTGTAACCGGGAGTGAACCAAATGATGACCAAGAACTGAAGCAGTAACATCGTCTCCCCCAACCAATCCTGAAATTGCAGATGAATAGAATAACATAGCAATGCACATTCACAAACATAAATATATACTTGATGGATGGACACAGCTAATGGAAAACCATCCGTTTCCATTAAGGGTCGAAGTATAGGCATTTGAATAGCCATTGGGAAAACAAAGCTACAGCTAATTGCATATACCGTTGAGTCTAGACAAAGGCGCGTATTCAAAGAAAAAATAGCGTCGATTATTTATTCATTGAACCTTTTTTTTTTATTGATTTGCCAAGCGAGATGATTTGTATTATGAAAATATGTGTGGAAATCTAGGTCATTAACTATAGCGATCACAGAAAAAGCCCGATCATGACAATTTTATCTTTCATAAGTAAACCCAGAGTTTAAGGTTAATTTGACGAATATTGGAAAACTAGAACAATAATTTTCTTTATACATTTGTACAGTTGTTTTCAACGCCGAAATAGGTAACCAATTTAGGAGACGGATCTATACAAAACAACGTTTCACATTGTAGTGTAAGGACTCAAATATTTATTTGTACATTGTTTCACAAAAATATTCCAGAATGTTACTAACCCAATTCCATATTTATTATTAAAATTCTATTTTCATTACAACCGCACCCTTCATGGCACAAAATGTATTTTATGTATAAAAGATAAACGATATTGTAAATACTGTCATACCTTTGAATCACAAATTAGGTTTTACACTGACTTGGAATTTAGAAGCAATAAAGAATAACGAAGCAGAAAATGCAAGTGGGAAAATTTTCAAAATTAACCTCAATGCCGCCAGTGTTAAGATATAATCAAGGAGTGGTTTATGATAGATTTATCAAAATAAATGTCAATTACAAACTATACTTTGATTCAAACTTCAGATCTTTTGAAAAACATATAAATAACAAAACAGCATCACGCCACGCGTAATCCCCAAAGAGTAAGGTAGAGGTGTACCCATATATCCGTCCAGTACACCCACATTTCGCCAGTTATTTTTGAGAAAAATATACTATGGATCTATCAATTTTATTTAACAGAACAAAAAAACGTTGTTTAGAATAGTATTGCGTGTCCAACATGGGTAGACGGTTGAGCCAAAAAATGTTATGTTGATAATAAGAACTGGTGTACACAGTTATGCAATAAATATATATTTATCTCGAACAATTTGTAGTCGTAGAACTTAGTTTAGAATTTGCTTTCCCAACTAAAACACTCATACCACTGTCTCCATGATACGCGGGTTAACTACGTAACAATATCAAAATAATACCATATATTATCTACGTAGTGTACGTGTAGACAATACTGATATATAACAAATATAACGTTTATGTAAGCGAGATATAATGCCGAAGAGAAGAGGATTTGAAGATTCTATCGATATATGTATACGTATGTTGCAGATGGATTGTAAAATCCGCTGTTTTACAAAACCGCTAGTGGTTTTACAAAATAGCTCCGTTATGTAAAACAACTGAACAACGTTGTACGTTGTTGTATATTTTGTAGTGTTTGATGTATTTTTTCATGTTATGTATTTTTGTGGTGTCCAATAAAGTATATAGATATAAATAAATAAACGTTCAGCGGTTTTCCATAATTACTGAACTTGAATACGCAGAATTGCATAAACGTTTTGCATTTATCATTGCAGCTGCAGCGGGTCAAAGATTAGTTTTGTAAAACAGCGTGAAATGAAACGTCAGATTCTCTACTATTTTTATTCTCATTGTGTATTGAACCAAACGAACGTAACCCAAAGTAGAAGTTAAAATCAATACATAGCCACAAAGCTTCCTTTCAGTGGTGAATCCATTTCCAAATTAGATAGCGTATCGAATTCACTCCCACTGGCTGTTTATTTGTTTCACCTTGCTGCCTCCGGGAAGTTATCAATCACTAAATACTTACTTGCTACATACTTTTCCTTGAGTTTAATAACTTAGATTTGCACAGTCGCAGAATCTGGTATTATGTAAACAATCTCTTTTCATGTACCTATGTCTTGTAAACTTGGAGTCTTTCACTTAAGTTCCACAATGAAGTTAACCAAGGCTTATGACCAGATTACTTTAACATTGTCAGTAAAAATAAGTTTGCCAAGAGAGCCTTGAAAATAATCTCATCTATAAAAGAAATAAAAGAGGTAAGTCTTTACTCACCGTAAATTAAAATTTGTACTACCTAAGATAATTTATCATACGAAGAATTGAATAAAACGTGATCTGATCTACATGACATTATTATAAAATCGTCACATCATCCTTGGAAACGGATCTTCATAAGGTCGAATAACAAGCATGAAATGACGAAAAAATATCGGCGATAAAATTGTACGGCACCCCTAGAAGCTGCGTTTTATAGCTCCAATGTAGTAAGTGAACATTCCTGTTAGATGGTTTTCTCTTCATTTATATCGTTTATATTCTTAGAGAGAAGTTTGTATCACGAAGCATTACACTAGACGATACGAAAGATTTTGGTGGTAAAGCTAATAATACTAGTGTCGGAGAAGCTGAAAATTATAACAACTGTTTTTTATTAAAGCTTAATTACCAAATTGGTGTTTCACGAATAAACTTATACAACCAGTAGCAAAATATCATAAAGAAAAGTGCTTTACAAACATTTTTCTTGGTAATTGTTTTCCTTCGTAGCGAGTCCACACTTAGAAACTTGAAAACGTTAGTGACATTTTGTGTTTTGGCACAGACAAATTCCGGATCAAATGAAAAAAGATAATTTTGCATTTAATATTTTTTCATCAATCTTCCAAGAATGTTCGAGTCTTTGTTCTTTCCTATTCCAACTTCCAATTCCATTTTAACCCTTCGGAACCCTTCTGCTTCCATTGGAGATTTTTCCAATAATTTCTGTATTGTATTGGTAACAACGTTTCTAATTAGTTTTTCGGAACTTATTGCTACTTTGTTAACTATTTACGAAAGACTGTACTCAAAAGTCTTTAGAGAAAGCTAGAAAAATAGAAATATGCAGAATAGTAATGAAATCAAACTGCTTTCATAATTCAAAAATAACGTTCTCAAAGGAGGCTTATCACCTATACCTAATTTTGTCTTCAAAGAGTAGTGTGTTGCAAGTTCAGTCAGGTGTAAATGGGAGCTTAAATGAGATTATTTTGGTGTACCTGTTCAACTTGCTAAGACAGAAGCTTGTGTCGGAGGATTAGGCTTAAAGCGTGCGACTTGCTGATTGTGAGTTTAAAAATTAAACTTAAATGAAGATTATAAAGCTTAAAATGTTAATTCTTAGCCACATTTTGTGATACTTTATTGTGCTAAATGAAGTTTGTAAGAAAGTTTTTATATTTACTCTTGTTGCAGATGGTTCTTTTGCTGCATTTGCACTTTAGAAATAGAAATTTTGAAGGAATTTACTAAGGTTAGCTGCCCATCTAGCTACTGTGACCATCACTACTACTAATTCTGGGACCATCACACAATAGTCAAAGTTGTCAATAATATTCTAAACACAATATACAAGATAGACACAAACGCAGCGTCCTTACATTCATACCAAGAATTGAAATGGATGCTTCTATGTCAAACCTCTTCGAAATATCAATATCTACCCATAAAATGTGGATATAGTATTGCCTGACAGCATTCATAGTCATTCCCGATTGACTCGTCAACACATACAATGTTTGCAAGGGATTGTGTTTCATAGCAATTTGCCCGTTTGACAGCGCAGCTATGCCTAGCCAAACAAACTTTCTTTTGATATGATAAAAATAGGGACGGTGAAAGGGATGCCAGTACATACATATTGTACATGTAAAAGCTTATGCCTACACATTTGTATTTTGCAAACATATTCGAGGTTAGGTTTACGTGAATAATAATGACGGAGGCATTTTTGTTGTAATAGTATAAGGCAAACAAACTCTTACTAAGAACAAGAATAACTGCCCAAAAATGACTGAAGACAAGAATGTATATAAGTGTAAGAAAAAGGTAGACGATGCCGTACCATGTAATTTAAGAAAAAGAATAGAAATAAAGAAACAACACAATATCAATTAACTTGCACAATCTCTTAAAAAGTAGACAAATGCTAGGTACTAGCTAAAAGCTTATGGCTAACCCAATATGGGTATGGGATAACGCACCATAGAATTTATGTAGCACAAAATTCAGTGAGCCCTTAACAAGAATATCCTCAAAAGCGCCAACAATTTGAAGCCAAGCTTGTTACCCCCAGATATAATGACGTATTTAATAAACGCGAACCGTCTATTATAAATCCAAACCCAATTAGAGCGTCTTATCATGTAAATGATACATACGTCATCAGCGTAGACGCAATCAGGCCCCATTCAGTAGTAAATAGTAGTGACAACGAAATATCTACTGTGAAATTTAATTTCAGCTGTTCAAATATGTGAACTCAGGCAGCAATGACATGGTAAGCGTCGGCTTGGGCTCGACAGCCGACACGATGCGAGCTTGCCCGATAACTGGAAGTAGACATATCTCTTAATAAAGTAGCTACCTGTCAACGGTGTGAATACTAAGCCCGTATTAAGTGAATGTTCTTGGGAGGGAGACAATATTTTATTGGAAATTAAATCGGGCACAATTTGGCTTATCTATGCTAATTATAAAGCTGAAGAGTTTGTTGTTTGTTTGAACGCGTTAATCTCTGGTATTACCGGTCAGATTTAAAACAATATTTTTGCATTTGATAGCCCAATCCCTGAGGAAGGCTATAGGTTATTTAGCCTTAGAAGCAAAAATAATAAAAGTCAGAAAGAACGTTATGCGAAAACGGAATGATAGAAGTTTCATGTCTAAATTTTGGCGTTGTATAATTTTGCTACAACATAACTTTAATCATATTTGCTTCAAAATCCGCACATTTTTAAAAAGGGTTACGTGTTTTTAAAGATTCAATGGTAGTTCATTTAATTTGCATTGGAATCGCCATCGAATTTAGCAGAATTACCTTTCGACTTTTAAAGTGAAACTCAGAGTAACTTGTATTAGCAGGATTGTCGAATTAATTGAAATTATACCACTTTACGAATCCAATAATTTGAAAAGCAATAACAGTAAGAGATCTATCGTTCACAATTTTACGGCAGCATCACGTGTCTCGTTCTAATCCGAATACAACAACTCGAATGAGACTGAATTAAAAATGAGTTTAGGACTTCGGCATAAAAAAACGTTAAGCTTACCGTTTGGACAAAAACAGGGTATAAAAGGTGAACGGATTAAGAGAAGTCTCTTTTTTTTTCAAAAACCCAAGGAGAAATTTAACATATTTTTTGAAAATATTATTACTTTTTGAAGTAAACTTTTCATACCAAAACCAAATAAAATGTTAAAAAACAAATACCTACATATATCGAAAAATAACATAAAAATTCGTAGAGTAGGGTACTCTACGCGCGGAAATTATCAATGAATTCTTAGTGACTGATCACTTAGGCTGATGGCTTCCATCAAAGGATTGAACGTAAAAAAAGAGATTTTTCATTTTATTTTTTGTGAAAAAGACATTTCTGTGCCATAGGCTCTGTTCACCTTTTACACCCTGTCTTTGTCTAGACTGTAAAAAGAAGTCAGGCGGTATATACATATTTATACAATATACTGTACCTACTTACTACCAATTAAAAATATTAAATGTTAAAGTTTTGGTAGTGGTAATGAGTTTAACGTTCTTTTATTATGTTTTTGAGCATGGTAGTCCCACGACAGATTTTCTCTCTTTAAACTCAAATGTTCTTTTTGAACCGTTTGTACAGTAGATGCACGCTTTCTCATCTGCTTAGACCAATTTCATTGTTTATTAATTTTAAGATGTAATGGCAGAATCCTGTTATCATTCCCTACATTTTATGTCTGTCTGGAACGCGTGCTGGCGTACCTACTTAGAATTGTTATGACTTCTATATTCAATGGCCCATTATTAACACACTTCAACACAGCCATCAATTACTAAAATACTTAACACTTTAACGGTGGTCTTCATTACAAGAAACCATTTCTATCTATCTATACATATAATAAATTTGTAGAAAAGTGGTGTCTGTACAATGGAAATATATAAAAAAAAAGTAGCAGGGGTTGTTATTATATCGATGCCGAACCCGAAATTGTAATTAATTTTTTTTTTGTCTGTTTGTCTGTTTGTCGGTTTGTCTGTTTGTTTGTGCACGCTAATATCAGAAACGGCTTATTCGATTTAGATGCGGTTTTCACTAATATATTGTAGTAGGCTTCACTTAACATTTAGTGTTTATTTCATGTCAATCGGTTCATAAATAAAAAAGTTATATCAATTTAAAGAATCACGGCGAACATTTGTTAAGGTATTCTATCAAAGTACGTACACGCCTCGGGCCTGCGCGTCCGATCTTCGGAACTACTGGACGGATTTGAATGATTTTTTTTTTATTGTATAGTTATTATATGGCTGGACAACATTCAGGCTATAATTTATCTTGGAAACTTGAACACCTGATGCAGAACCGAAACAGACCAGCTTAACTATAAGAGATACAAAAATGGTACCATAGCAAAAATTGTTCCACGTGATGAGGATTTTCTGCTGAGAGAATAAATTTGAAGATCTGGAACACCTGATGGGAAACTCCAAGAGCCCAGCTACACCATAACACATATAGGAATGACGTCTTAGTAAAAGTTATTCGGTCTGATGGGCATTTCCTGTTGACTTATAAAAATCGAAGATCAGAAACATCTGATGTGGAAATCAAAGCTATCACTAATTTCACCTCCATGCGGTGAAGGCGGTAACAGTTTAGGACTGATTTTAGATGACGATGGTATATCATTGAAAATTTGACTCTACTGGCCAAAACTCCCATTTATTTTTTTTAACGTGAAGAAATGCTCATGCATTCTGCACTACCACGGGGAGATAGTGCAGTTATGTGGGACTCTAACCCACTAAAACTCCACTGTGTCCTCCTCTGCCGCTTACGGCGGGAACATGGGTACGCGTTAGCACTCATCCGTGAACCCGCCGCGGCTGTTCGTCACCGGACCCTCCGCTGGGGAGTACTCCCCATCACCGGCGCACCAGAACACATATCACGCCGTGACCACCCCAGGGACCAAACCAGCACATGGGCGCCAGACGATCCCGTGCATGGGCACCCTTGGTAGGGGAGCAGTCACTTAGATTTTAATTGATCAGGTATCTCTTCATAATAAAACTATAACCATGCCTAGAAAGAGGTCAAATCTTTCCCAATGTTCCAAAGGAGCTAAAAGATTGAGGATCATAAGATCCCAAGAATCTACCGAAGAGCGTCAGGAGAGACTTGATGCTGTTTGAGAACATCAGGCTGCAACTCGCTCCGTTGAAACCTCTTCGGATCGCGAAGCACGCCTGCGTTCTCAGCGTATTAACGCATCTACATCCAGGTCTCTAGAGACCAGTGCAGAATATGATGCGCGACTGACCGCTGATACGGTGAGATTATCATACATTGTTCCGAACACGCACACAACAAAATATTCATAATCAGAAAGTGAGAAAGAAAGAATTGCTGGAGTACGGCATGAAGAGACAGATTAAGAAGAGCGCAACGAACGTTTGAATTCTGATCGACTTCGACATTCTCTGAACAGAATGTCGATATCATCTGAAGAATCGGATGTGTCTCAAGATATAGCCGTAGGGCATGGCGACCTTCCTAGGGTTGGTAAGGAACGGAGTGCATTTACGTATACTCCTATGATTGACTACGCCACATATTCCGCCATCGGAGGTATGGTTGAAAATTGTACTTTTTGTGAAGCTGTTAAATAGCAAAAAGAAACAATCGGTATGTGTTGCTCAGGTGGGAAAGTACATATTGAAATATTACAAAATCCTCCAGAAATATTAAGATCACTGCTAATCGGTGACCATCACAGTCAGAACATTTCTTGGACAATATACGTTCGTACAATAATGCCTTTCAAATGACATCTTTTGTTGCGAAACAGATTTCAGAAGGCCCATTTATGCCAACATTCAAAGTGCAAGGCCAAGTTTACCACCCTATTGGTCCATTATTGCCTGAAAATGACGTCTCGAATCGTCTCGCGCATCCCGTTGTTATCCAGTCCCCGGGTTCTTAGAATTCGACATCAGACGTTTCAGATCTTCGATTTTGACGACCCCGTTGTCGCTGGCATAAGCAACAGGATCCGCGTACGAAGTCGCGGGCAGAAGCTAGTCACTACTAAAATCTCAGAATTTCTGCGATTACCTTTCTTCTGATGGAAATTCGCTTAATCTATTGATTATGACGATCAAAATTGCACCTTCTGCCAAATGGTGATATAAATTGGCTCGTTCTTCGGCCAAAGAATTATTAGCATTGCCATTCAAAGTGGCAATGCTGCCAGTTTTCTGAACACGTTTCCGGATGGCAGCGATGTGGAGGATATACTTCGACGCCTAAGTGTCCTTTTGTTTTTGTATAGTTAGTTTGGTTTGGTACCTACCTATTGTGAATTGTGTTAAATATTGTAAGAATTGGGTTGTTGCTCCTTAATAAATTATGTTGTTCGTCATCTTAATATTTATAGTAATTGGCACGCAGGCAAATTCCCTGATTTATTGTTAGGTAGAACACCCAAAACCAAAAGAAGAGCTAACTGCCCTTGTTAGCTCTTCTTAACTGGTGTTCGTGTAACACTCCAAAAATTAAGGAAGCATATTTAAGGGTGAGTCACATTATATCCGCGTCGCGTGACTGAAATGCTACCAAAGAAATCGGTCGTGACATATCGAAGCGTGACAACAAAACTTTATCGGCGTCATTAATCTGGGACAAGCTAGGGTCGGCTACGTCATCAGCCTATAACTGTGTAGTCCTTGACGATACTGTACTTATAGCATGTGTTTGTCATTCAAGTAGGCTTTAAAATTTTCTTTATCCCGTTCTGGCCTCGAATCTTGAATAAAGGAGCCCTAGTTGGACATTTTTCCAAACAGTTGATTTTTTAGCGTCCGCTCTCCCCCGAGTTTACGTGGTGAAGACATGATGAAGTGATTCCAGAAACCTAGACCTCTACTTCCTCGTAATAGTGGATGACCAATTTCCATGTCTAAATTTCAAATTCCGGATTGCGTCTTGCGTCACAAAAATGGTCAATTGTTTTAACTCAAACTCTCACAAGACGACTGAGGCAATAACCAAAATCTTTTTCCATTCCAACAGATCGCCACAGAAGATCTGGGTCCCTTGACGAAGCAGCTGAAGACAGCAGTGACAACGGAGGAAGCACACCAAAGAAGAAAACCGCCATTGAGGAACAATGGGAGAGATCCGGAGGCTTCGAGCTTACTTCGGTTGAACAGGAGACGTATGAGAAGTACTTCTATGGAACTGAACATTGGAACTACTTCACGAACGATGAAGACTTGGGGCCAGTTATTCTGTCCATTAAGCAGGAGACGCTCAATGGCAGGGATCAGTTCAGGTGTGTTCTTTTTTGTAGTACTTATATTTCAACAGATTGGTTGCATTGCCAACCTAATAGGAAGTTCTCTACGTACAGGGTGGCAGGAAAAACGCCCAGCTTGTTACCATGGATTCAGAACATGATTCTAAACGTACCTGGCTTGAAATTTTTCGACGGTAATTATAAAAAAAAATGCTTATTATTTATTTCCATAGATTTTTTTGCACTATTCTCTAAAACAGCAGATATTTTTTATAACCGGGGAAGTATGTAGCTAAGCTAGAATCATGTGCTGAATTCATGGATTCAGTTTACTCGTCGATGTCCTCCCATCCTGTATACACGCTATTGAGATTTCAGATCGCTGTATGCTATTTGGCAACAGAAATGGGTACTTACTATTTAGGTAGGTGTTGTAGAATTGGGTAAATAATCGTACTAGAATTCCATAACATTCAACTTGTCTCAACACTCCAAACGCTCATTATTTAGAGACCAGGGTGAAATACCTTAAATACTCAAAACATACACTCGGGTCTCCGGAGAAACTCCGGACGAATATTCCAGCGACGCTAACAATGAACTAATATTATAAGGTTCACAACGAATCGATGAGGTACTCGTGTATTTGTATCTATCGAAACTCTCGGAATGTTCTGAATCCTATCATAACGCACGGACACAGCCCGAAATGGAATTTAATTAAATATAATTATGTTAAACCGATATTCCACTGTACAGTGAGGCGACGAGTGATTAGCAAAATATGAAATTCCTATCGCGGTAAAGACCGCCATCTTTGCCGGCGCCATTTTGAAGTTAATTACTGTTTTATTATTGTAATGGCTGAATGGAATAATTCTATGGCTGCTTTGCTTCTTGATTTCTGTTGCCGATTTAGTGTCTTTAACACACTTATTATGTAAGTATAAAGAAGCTTTTTTACAAGCTTTCATTTAAATTAATTCTTTCACATTTAAATCGATTAAAACAACTTTGCCTATCTCGATTAAAAATCTTTTAAGTATACTGTATAGGCAGGCACTGTATACCTTCTGCAGAAAAAGGTTTTTTTTTTTCAATTTCGTAAAACAAATAAAACTTTCGCGTATTTTACTTTCAATATAAATGGGAGTTCTATCTAGCGCCGTGGGGTGCATTTTAATTAAAAATGGCAAGGTATTGTAAAACGGAATGGGCTTTGTTTAGTGTTTGTAGGAGCTATAATTAACTGGCCTATAACGGCAATGACCTCACTCGGGTTTACCTCCACGACCCTCTCGTAAACCAAGAATTCAATTAGCATAATGTAGAAGCAAGGTGTTAAACTCCCTAAAGCCACTCAATAATGTTTAGTATGACGATGGTGGTGTGAATACACAACACATCAACGAAAATGTTTACAGTTATCCCTGTCACTTGTCCCTTTCACACTTCCATTTCCTTAATTAAGGTAATTTTCATTAGACTTTTATTTCTCGTATCGCAAAGACAATCCGACCTACAGCCAAGTCGTTCGTAAGTCTCAAAAAGCAATAAATGTCACAAACGGCCTTAATGGCAGCGAGCGCAGTTGTAAAGGGGACTAAAGGTAGGAAGACAGGCGATTCGAATGTGGCCTCACCCTAACACACGTAAAAGGTGTTTACAATTCTACCGAATTTTAATTATACCATAAGGTATTTCATTAAACCGAAATTCGTATCACAAAGTGCTGCCAATGTAACGAACATTGGCAGCACAAAAATGTCGGTGAAATTTTCATAACTAAGCAGATATTCCGGGTACCTACAATGTTTTAAACAAGGTATCTTCAATGTAATCACATTCCTGTCTCAGAAATATGAGAGAGCAGTGCTGGCAGTGCTATCATTTTTAATACCTAATAAAATATCTCTGGAATTTTGGACGACCAAATTTTATTTTATTGATGGTTTTATTAAACATTCATGATTAAATACTTTTAGGTTTAATTAGGTTCTTTTGTCGGACAAGTTACTTTGTATTGCTTTGGAAATTACCTGCGCCCTAATTGCGTTACACAATCACAATCTGAATGATTTTGAAGAATCCATTGCTTCATATGTTCGGAAAATTGGTCTGCTCAACCGCTTAAATAACGCAATGAATTTTGTTGAACTGTCAAAATGAAAGCCGTTAGTTTGTTACGCAATTATACGGTGCGCTAAATACCTTAAATATTTTTTATCCCATCTATTCAAAAAGAGCTAGTGTATTCTTCGTTCACAGGGTCTAAAATAGCTCTTTAATCCCTGGGGACTAAAAGTGATTTGAATTTGGAATGTGAATGTTGTTAGTAAAAGTTCCAATCACCAAAGAGATCAATCACGATCATTTTATGAACAAGTAACAGGCTGTATGATAAAGAAAAACGCTCGCGAGACAAATTAAAAAAAAAGTTTGTGAAAAAAAGTTTGCTCCCTTGGCTAACAATCTACTATTTCAATTACGGTTTTAGAAATAGGTGTCCGTTATAATATTTCACAACATTTTCAACGTGTAGGCGGGTGTCCCAACCCGCCTCCACGTTTGAAGTCATATTTCCTCAGAGATATGGAATTCAATTTAATCGTGAAAATCGTGATACATCACCCTTCTGAAGACCTCGGTTCCGTAAACTTTATTACAGGCCTTTAGAAATGATTACACATACCAAAAAATTGTGCTAAATTAAAAGAACGACGCAACGGTTCTGGATATTTTCGTGGAAATTCCGGAATTTGTGGAATCCCGTTTCATTTCACTCAGTCATATATACAACACGTTTTATTTTACACGAACCACTGTAATTATTAAAGCACTGAAATTTTATCGAAAAAACCGGTGTTGCATTTATTTCTTCGAATGTCATAGCAGTTAGTTTTAATTGGATTTATTTTATTTGTATAAAATGTGCTGTTGAAATGTGCTTCTAAATAGGTATCGATAAGAAAGTACTCTTCTGTTATCACTTCCCTTACGTGTTAGGTATGCCAGCGAGAAATATGAATCTTTCCTTATTTTCATCAAGCACAAGGAATGTTAGCATAACCTTTAAAATGCTAAATATAGGCATACTTACCCTGCATGCGATTGCCATCCAGATTGGCAATATTCTTCAACGAGACTATCGCGTGACCAGCCCTCGTTAACCCTCGCGTGGTCAATGCTTTCAAAGGCCAATAGGTATAAAGCTGTGCAAGATCAAACCGCGGTGTAATTATTTACAGTGGTTCATCGATCATCGCTAATACACCTGACAGGACCCAGTAGGTGTATTTTTTTACACATTTCTCGATATTTTAGTACATTATACCTGACTGCCCCGTTGGTCTCGTGGTCGCAAGCGCCACTGCTGAACGTGGGGTCCTGGGTTCGATTCCCGGGTATGGCAAAGTGTTATTGGGTTTTTTCATTAGGAATTTCTTAATAACAACCCGGAGTTTGGAAGTTGGCGGTGTGCTGTGCCTCCGAAAGCACATTAAGCCGTTGGTCCTGCGCCTGAGCTCTCTCCGGTCGTGTCGGATTGGAAGAAAATGTGCACACCTGTGTCTGCGCAAACACTTGTGCACTATTATATCTCCCGCACCGAAGGCCACACTCCGTTGAGATTGGCCGCAATGACCGAAATACGGTCTGAAGGACTATACATTATACCTACTGATGTTCCGAAATACAGTAAATCCGTACTGCACTTCGGCACATAAGTCCCGCTCCCGATGGACCACTGTAAGTAGTTACACTGTGAACATACGATCGACTTTGATATTTTACTGTAAGCCTATACATATTATTTAACATTAGCTTATATTGACCCTGATGCCTGATTTACATGCAATTGGATATGGAAGGGTTTGTTTGAAGGGTCAGACATATACATATTGGACTATTCAAATTGGCTATCGGTATTTCGCACACCCTGTATATGTAATGTATTATTTGTTAGTGTGTTGGTAGGTACTCAATGATTAAGCTTTAGAGTGCTAATTTGAAAGCTTTCAAGAACTATACTAGGCCTAAATTTATTCAACTGGCACTTTGGTTGATTTTTTTGTGACAAGCACAATTATTAGTGTCACCCATAGATATGAATAAAATCGTTCGAATTTACGGTACGGTTACTCCGCGAGTTCGTGGTAGTCTCACGTTATATTAATAACTTCGTTCATTTAGAAGGTTTTAGGTCAACTACAATATTATCTACTATTAACAATGTAACTAGATTAAGATGTATGAACGTAAACGAGGCAAAATGATTATGTAAGCGTCGTAGCAGGTGGCGTTCTGTAGTTTCTGCCTACCCCCTTGGGAAGAAGGCGTGAGTTTATGTATGTATGTAAAGTCTATTTAAAGTTATGTTTCAAATTGATATTATTTCAAGTTAAACAAACCCACCAGAAACATTTTCATGTAAAATGTTGGCAAAACGAGATCATATGGCTCGCAATGTCAAAAAGTTATCAGATCTCATGTAGAGCCAAGCTTCTAACTCTTGACTCTACAAGCCGTAACTTCACAAACTCTACACCTTAGTCAAAATATGAGTCTTGGCCGTTTCGTTACTACAAGAACAGAAAAGTAATGAACAGTGAATATATAATTTTTCACCTTACGCCCATGTGATGATGGTAGCGGTTGATTTTTTATCTTTTTTTTTGTGAGAACACGTATGACAGCGTTGTGCAAACCCGTAGCGTAAAACATAAAAAATCTAGTTGACACCAACTATCCTTGAAAAACATTTAAGAATTCTATTCCGATGTAGATACAACAGCAAAGCATACAAAAATGTAATAATTATTTTGACATTACAAAAGTCAGGTCTAGTCTTTACAGGCGCCACTTCGCGAACGAGTCATTAAAAACATCCAGAATTTTTTCTCCATCAAAAATATTTTCGCTCATCGTATTAATATTTATAAGACAGCTGTCAAGAGATCTTAAAATAGGCTGTCTACTTCAATAATAGCTGCACCGAGGTTATTATAATTACCTACATTCTTGTGGCGAATCTAGATGATCTCATCAGCAATTTATAAAGCTTTATAGTAAAGCCATACAAAATAGAAACATTTGTCTCTAACCTATATAGAATACAAATAATTGTTTTGTGATCCATTAGCGGCGTACTAGAAAACCTAGGAAATAAAATGCTTTTGTTTTTCAAATTGTTTTTTTTTTGGAACAAAGTTCTTTAACGCGGCTTGTGGTACAAGTAAACTTGTAGAAATCGTCACCATTATGCCATTTCCTCTCCCTTTGTGTGTGCGTGCGTGTGGACCACGGAACGAACGTGTTGGATAAGTGTAATATTTTGCCCAAATTTTTCGTGCATTTTCATTCTTGTTCGTGGAAATTCGAATACACGTTCAACTGCAAGTTCTAATTTTTTTATCAAAAAAAGTGTTTTACCTTTGCTGTTTAGTAATCACCGTTTTCTTCTCGAGTAGAATATGTCTAAAACCTGGGAGTAGTCACAACTAATATTATAAAGGCGAAAGTTTGTGTGTGTGTGTGTGGGGGGGGGGGGGGGGGGGGTGTGGGGGGGGGGGGGGGGGAGGTGTTAATATGTTTGTTACTTCTTCACGCTCAAACGGCTGGACCAATTTTGATAAAATTTGGTGGTAGCTGACACACTGGATTATCATATAGGCTACTTTTTATCCCGATATTCCTACGGGATCGAAACTTATGCGGGTGAACCCACGGGGCGCAGCTAGTTGGTAAATAAATTCGTGTCAAAGTAAATCGAGTTGAGCTCTGAGCTTACAAAGAACAAAACACTACATCAAATAAAATCAAGACACGCCGCAAAAATGTCTCCTTTTTACATAGGAATTGCTCGCAGGGAGATTCCTCAGCTGCTCACCGTAAATTCCGGCATTTTCATTATTCTCTGTCATGTCATAGGAAAACTGAAACGGCGAGACAACGGGAGCATTTAATTAAAAATGTTGGGTGTTAAAATTTTTAGGCTGGCTTCACAGAATTAAAATATACGTATTCATCGCTAAGATTAACTAAGCTTACGTAATTATACATTTTATGTAGAAGATTTCATTAATTGCGGAGTTCATTTCCATAAAGAGATTTTGCCTTAGTCTTTGTTTTTTTTCAGAAGCTGGTGGTCCTCGTATCCCCCTTTGTTCTACGTTATGTGTCATCATCCTCATGGCCATCCTATAATTTAAGTTTTCAAGCATAATAAAATTGCTTGAAAATATTATTTCCATTAAGTAACTTTATGCTAATAATGATTGTCGAATAATTGACTGTTGAATATCTAAAAAAACCGCCCTAGTGCGAGTCTGACTCGCACACAAAGGGTTCCGTACCACAAGGCATAAAACGCCGAAAAAAACGTTTCTTTTAAAAAACGTCGAAAACGAAAACGAAACGAAACGAAACGTCGAAACGTCGTCGTTCGTTTCGTTTCCCTTTAAATTTTAACTTCGTTATATTTTTATTTTTTGTTGCAATAGCGGCAACACAAATACATCATCTATGAAAATTACAACAGTCTAGCAATCACGGTCCATGAGATAAGCCTGGTGAAAGACAGACAGACAAACGGACGGTGGAGTCTTAGTAATTGGGTTCCGTTTTTACCCTTTGGGTACGGAACCCTAAAAACCCACCGAGGAATTTCTTTGGAAACATTGATTTTCTTAGAATTCCAATGAGCATAGTGAGTGGATTCAGAGTAGAGTGGGCTTGTATCAAATGCCTATAATCTAAGAATTTTATTAGATTGGTCGATATAACTGGGGAGGAAATGACAAATAGTGTCATTTTGACTCGTGTGCCCCATAAGTCGTGACAAATTAATTTTATAATGAATAATTGCTTCCCTATTGTCGTTGTGGCGTGCCGTGAGTCCCCAGCTGCGAGTAGGTCGCGCCCTGTCTTCCCGAGGGTCTCGTTATAAGCCACGACATGGGTATCAGAATCCACTTGAACAATGATAAAATTATTTGGCAGTCCTAATGTGACTGCCGGGCGTGGTGGTTAGCGATCAATCATCGAGATTTATACGTTGGGGAGACCCATGTTTCATAGGAAAATTTACGCTCAGACCGTAGAAATATACTTACATAATTACAGTCCTGAATACCTGCCAATGTAATAACTATTCTGATGGAAATTCATAGGCATTTTCCGACCAATTCTGTAAAAAAAAAAAAAAAAAACCGACTTCCAAAAAAACACTACAAACTGAAAAATAACTTTAATTTCGGAAGTCGGTGTCTTAGGGATCAGTATTTTAGTTTTTGCCACCGACTTCCGAAATTAAAGTTATTTTTCAGTTTGTAGTGTTTTTTTTTTCAGTTTGTAGTGTTTTTTTGGAAGTCGGTTTTTTTTTTTTGTTAAAAAGTTTTTATTTCTCGCTTTTTAGTGGGTCTATTTATAATTTATCTAAGTTACAATAGCCTAATGTCAACTTGCCCATCGCCTTTTTATAAAATATTCCTTTTCTCGATGCAGGGACGTTAATTGTTGAGGAGTTCTCCTTTTATTAGTTTTTAGATTAGATGCTGATAATCCTGGCTGCAGCATCAGGCCAGACTTATGTCAACATTGCATTGAACTTAAAATTAGTCCTGTTTAAAATGAGCCCAAACACGACTACGGTGCTGTAATTTAAAGGTTTGTACTTTTTCTGATGCTCCTGGCTTCAGCATCAGGTCTTCGGTGTTCGTCAGTAACAGTACGTTTATCCACACATCGAGCCCTTTTCAATGAGCCTAAACACGATATATCTGCTGTTAGTTGTCGAGGAGTTAGGTACTCTGCAGACTATCCTGACTGCAGTATCAGGTCATGACTTGATGATCATGAGACCAAATGTGGCCCTATCAAACATCAAAACAATTTACTAAATAAAACAGTCCTTGCCTGTTCGAGTAACTTCTTACTGTTAAGGAGTTGTACCTTCCATCATAAGCCCAGCTACCTGAGATGGTGACAACCATACACAAATACACAAGATACTTCATAAAATATGCGAAAAACAATAAGTGAGCCTATAAAATTTGAGGGTTGCCCTCGATTTCTCTAAGATACCATCATCAGATCCTAACTTGGTGACAATGGGACCATCTCAGAACTATCTACTTTCGAACAAAAAAAGAATTTTGAAAATCCGTCGACAATTGGCGGCGTATTCGATGAACAAACATAAAAAAAAAAAAAAAAAAAAAAACATACAAACACCCGAACATAGTACCTCCTCCTTTTTGTAAAGTCGGTAACAAGCGTGTTTGGTTACTCACATAGATATCCATGGTTACTCAGTAGTTATCAACGAGTGTTGCTAATAGACTTTACCTACCTTCGGGGTTATGAAGCCACTAACCCCGATAGATGCTTTCATTCCATTACTCATTCATTCGGTCATTGAATACTAAGCCATCAATATGCTAGTGCAATACAATTAATCTGAGAAATAGAAAAATGAGAATTAGAGCTAATTTAATCAAAATGTTGATATTGTTGTTATTGTTATTGTTTTATTATTGTTGTTATTGTTTGTTTTGTTCATTGTTGATATTTATTGTGACAGTCACAATAAATATCAACAATGAACAATTTGTAACGTGTAATTTGACCGATTTGCATCAAATTAGTAATTTGATCAGCATTAGATAATGCTCTTACCTAGTTATACGATACTTCGTAGTTTAGCAAAGACCATAAAGTAAATTAGTTTGGCTGTACCTAAGTAGCTGCTGTGCACTGAACGAAAAGTAGTCAGCTCATAAAAAGGCCGTCATTCGGGTTCTTAACCAGCACCTTAATTGCGTAAAACACTATCAATCTCAATCTGAATCATTTTGAAGGATATTGCTCATCCATTACTTCATATGTACGAAAAATTTGTCTGCGCAAAAACGTAAATATCGCAATGAATGTTGTTGAAAATGAAAATAAAAGCCATTGCTACTGATAGTGTGTTACACAATTACCCGCTGAACTTAGGCAGTAAGTATTAATAACCTCCCAAATCAAACCCTGAAATTGAACCACCCGGAAACTACACACCCTTACAACGGAAATTACAAAAAATACCCGAACTGAGGAAATGAGTGGAGCAGGGCATTTAACCTAATTACAACCAAACAAAGCCAGAACAAATGACAGTCCCTAGCTATTACTAGTTTAATTTCGCCGTGTCCATTATCTCGAGTCAACAAATTACTACTGAGCTGGTGATAATTATAATTATGTTTGCTCTTGCTCTGCTGGGGTTCTTGCTACGGCACACCGGAGCCGGAGTGGTTGAGTGTTAAAGTAGAGTGTGTATGAAAGTGTACTTAGTAGTAGTTACGCATTTGCCAGGCAACTTTGACCTTAGTTAACATAAGACAAGTACATAATACATATGTGCGACTCACACTGTTATCCACAGCATACAAAGCAGAATTTTAGTTTGGAGCAAAACGAGTAAAAAGAATAATATCTCTAGTACATAAATACAACTTATTTATAAGCTTTTAATGGTTTTCAAACTCTTAACTCAAACTCACAGCATTTATTTCAATTAAAATATTTACAGGCACTTTTGAAATGTCAAAGATTCAGTCAGTTAGAAAGTTGAAGCTCGTTGCCCATTCCAAAACGTAGATTGAAGAACAGGCAAAAAAACTCCAAGATCGACACTCTTTTAAATCAAGATATTATATTATATTTATAAGAAATTTTGTGTACATTATTCTTGTTGCTTCTACACGTGAGAACAGTGTAAAAAAGCAAATAAGAAATAATCTCAAATAGAAGATTAAAAATAAGCCCTGGCAGTTAAGAGACGACCAGTCTCAACCAACGACGCCCGTTCACGAACATGACGCGTGGATTAGCACCATCCAGGTCAACCATTTTGTAGGGAACCGAATGATCCAACACACGTATGAGACATTTTGATGCGGCAGTTACGAAACTTACTAGCAGGCATTGTGAAGCCCAATCAATCAAATTTTCAGTCCTTACAACATTACTGGCTGTCAGTATTGGACATAAGGTTGTTTCAGACTTAAAATGGAGCAAGCCACCTTGTTTGGTAAATACCTTCATTGTGTATAATAAGCAGATTCAGATTCACATATTTGCCAATCAGTTCGCTGGCTGCCAAGCAGTTTGCTAGCTGTAGAGTTGTACAAAGCTGATGTGTTGAATACCTGCAGATTGCTCGCACTAAAATCGCAGGTGTCCTCTATACTATATGGTAGGGATTTCGACGCGCAAGGTAGTCCTAGACCCCCAAGCGTAGAAATTAGCGTCGGTTATCAAAAAAATCTGGTTTTTCCTAGAAAAACTACTCGCTCAAAATGTGTGGAATATCTATTTTTCTTTATTTACCTTCAAGAGGGCACGCGGTATTTTGTAACGCTAGCGGTCGCGACCAATAAAGACGTATGGGATATTTCAGGGATTTAAAACACTAATTATGTAATAATCATTATTTTTTTGTATATATTACGTTATCATTACGTTAGGACATAAAACAAAATTATAAAATCAAAATAATATTCTAAGTTTCTTTGGATAGTAAGCAATTTGGCATTATAAATTTTCTTATACCTCTAACTTTCGCGTGCTTGCGTGCTTTCGACGCCTGCGCCACGACTAAAACAAATGCGATCTATGTACTCCGGAGGGTGCGGGGAGGGGAGGTAAACAGTTTATTTCGTGCACAGTGAAACAATTACAGGCTACTAGGGATGGGAAATACATGCGACAAGAAATAATGATATTAAAAACGAAAATGTATCGAATGCAGTCGATTCGTCGCCGCGCGCCTGCTTGAAGATTAAACTGACGAAAATTTCCAACGCATGAGGGTTCAGAATCACGTTCTGACTCCATGGTAACGAAGGTTGCGCGTCGACGTCCCTTACTATACTTCAAAGATCTTTCGGTGCTCAAATGACGTTCGCAGGGACGCGCTATTAGTATAGTAAACACGTAGAATGTATTGAAAAAACAAAATGACGGCGTTAGTTCCGATTTTTATCACGCTTCTAAAGATCCTTGTAGCTAAAGCTATATACTATGGGATGCCTGAGATTTTAGCAACCATAGAGAATCTATAGTTTGCCTTTTTCAATGGACCAAAACCTCTTTGGTCAGACCCTTCAATTTGTCGAAAAACCATTTCAGGCAAAACGTTAAGCTACGACTCATTTTAATGCGACTGTAAACTAAATTCTGGTTATGGCTCGAATGTGATTATCCCAGCTTAATACTTGTTGGCTTTTGCAAAACGTTTGTAAAATGTTTTATAGTTTTCAGGCTTTTAGTTCGTATTTGTGTAGCCTGTCTGCTAGACCGAAATAATGTGTAGATTGTGATAATTACCTAGAAAATGTTACCGTAATTATCATTATCGAAAAACAGTTAAATTAGTAGCGGGGTCTGGAAAATAATAACGGCTATCTATGAAAAGATTAAATATTAGTCGGTAGGCCACCTTTTTACACTTTTTTTTTGGGAATTCTTCAAATGGCCCCTCCCGAGTGTCAGACTCTTACTGACTAAAACCCACCCGTGTTCCTTCCTTAGCCCTTAGAACATAACGTCCAGCAGTAACCCTTTCGGACAATCCCGCTGACCACCTTTTTACACTTATAATATCATTGAGGTAGGCAGTAGGTACAAAATCTCTTTTTTGAGGAGTCTCACTAAGGAAAATCGATCTACTTCCCATGTTTCTGTCGCCAAACAGCATTTCTGTGTTCTTAGTAATTTACCATCAGATTCGGGGATTTCAGAGACAACCTTTAAAAAATGTGCTAAGTATAAAAACGACTTTTCGTTTACCGTACGGGCCAACCCAGTCTTAAAACATTGCCAACATAATGAAACGTACCTTTATTTACCAGGAATGCAAAAGTGAGCAAATATTAAACAACCCTCAAGAACGGTGACCCGTTTCCCTGAATCGACACTTAGCTCTTGTCGCTATTGAACTAGTTACAGAATGTGTAGACCTTACTTCATAAGTTCGTGTATTTTTGTTCCAAGTTGTATGAAAGAGGAATGAAAGGTGTAGGTAGAAAGGTGACTCACCTACATTAAATCACTCATACGTAGTTTCTGAATTGAGAATTTGAAGTTAAGCATTAAGTATTAAAGCATTACTTAAGTTAATAGCCTGCGAAATTCAAAATTTCTTTGGAATAACTATTCAATTTCACGGGCTACATTCAAGGAATAACATAACATCACGCCTGTAATCCCCAAAAGGTTAGGCACAGGTGTACCTATAATACACCCACATTTCTCCAGTTGTGTTTATGTTCCATTTAATAGGACATGAACCTATTGGCCATCATCATCATATGAGGGGCCCGTGACTAAATAATAATAGCCGCACAGGTCGATCGATCAGGTTAAGCTACGCTTGCCGCGGTTGGTATGTGGATGGGTCCATCTTTACATACCGAGACCCGTCCGTGTCTCGGAAGCACATTAAGCCGTTGGTCCGGCTGTCATTCGTGAATCTTTGACAGTCGTTACGGATAGTCAGAAGCCCGAAAATCTGACAACCAGTCTTACCAAGGGGTATCGTATTACCCAGTAACTGGGTTGTGGAGGTCAAATAGGCAGTCGCTCCATATAAAATACTGGTATTCAGCTGCATCCGGTTAGACTGGAAGCCGACCCCAGCATAGTTGGGAAAAGGTTAGGCAGATGATGAATAATAAACGTATTATATCAGATGAATAGTTACACACCGATTTCTCTCTCTCAGTCGTCAGTAATTTATCTTTCGAAAGAAGAAGACAAAGTGTTGTGTAACTATACAGACGCTATACAACGTTTATTAGTAATAAATTGATAGAACAAACTTCCGAGAAATAATGGTTTTCCATTCATACTTATCTAGGTAGTGGCTAAAGCGTAGGTTGAATTAACTCATTGAATTTCAAAAGGATGCCGGAAGTGGGAACTTTAAGGTTTAACAAGCAAGAGTTCCCTTCTCGCGTACTACCTCAACCGTACAGCTGTAGGTACTGCATAGGGTAGGTAGTAGGTACTTTACATTACCTAGCTATATTGAGATTTTAAGGAGAGATTCATCTGTAATCTCGATTATTTTACTACATGACAGTGGTTCTATGTGAAATCCTTAAAAACACTCGCAGCTAATTTGCCCAATGTAGAGTCAACTATTATTTTTCCTAGTCCACTTTATCTCACTACTAGCTGACCCGGCAAACTTCGTATCGTACCGCCCATACCGCTTCAGAATTATTAAGAACGAATGTATGAGAAAATGAATTATTTTCTTTATTTTTTGTTTCATGAATTTTCCCCATGTTTTCATGGTTATTCTGCTATTCGGGGCGGAGAAAAATGCAACAAATCGAAGATCATAAAACTCGGCCCAGCCGTTCTTGAGTTATAAACGGTGTAACTAACTTGACTTTGTTTTATTCAAATAGATTGGGAAAATGGCCTTTCTAGTTCAACCACGTTACTATGTACAGACGCCAACACATCAAGCTACCCGAAACTGTCAAATTTTCCCAATCAAACTTGCACCTTATGAAGTAAGTGATAAGGTGGAAATCTATTAAAGAAATTTTACAGATTGTAGTAGGTTGATGCGCTGGCGTCTGTACTTATTTCTCGCGCTACCTCGAACCAGCTCCCGAGGTACCCATCATCTCAACCCAAGTCCTCTACTTAACATAACTTTTTCTCCACCAGGATCCTAGTCCGGGCTATAAGCTATACAGTCCACGGACTAATACCGGCCTCCTGCGTGTTTGCGGACCGGTACAATCGTGAAGAGGTGGTACGATCCCTGGGCAAAGAGGTCAACATCAACCCGCCACTGATGCTGGGGCAGCTGCCTGATACTCCGGAGGAACTGCTTAAACTTGACCAGGTGAGTTGGCGAAAGGAGGCTATAATGTGTGTTGGCTTGAAGTGTCTTCAATTTTATTTTACTTGTGTAGGTGAGGTATAATACGACCTTAGGTTCAATAAATATAGCGGCGTTAAAAAAGCTAGAATGTTATCACAAGAAGCATGTAATAAAATTCTAAGCTTTTTTTAGACCATTAGGCTGTGAATTGCCTGTCAGTGAATGAATGAATGAATGATTTTAAGATTTTTATTTAGTAGACGACTTTTTTTTTAAATTACGTTTTATTAAATATCGTTTTATAATTATGATTATTCATTACTTATAATTTCGATTACTTTTATTTAGTATAACCACTGTTCTTGTCCTTAGTTTACGAACTCACGCGCAAAACTTAGGTGCTTTGTGGAAAGACAAACAAATGACGAATGAACATAACCGCTTGTTTTTGATAAAAGAATTAGAAGGGACAACCAGTACTAATGTTATTTTCGAATACCAACCTCCGAATTCACATCCGAAGATGTCGTTTACATGAAAAAGAATGGGGCAAAACTCTATCCACAAAATTACAGTGATTCAATTTAAAAAATGTTTTTGTAAGCCCCAAAATCGGCCTGTCATGCAAAAGCTTCGTTTAATGAAAGTTGAAAGTAGAATTATCATAACCACAACATGGGCTTATGTCCGTTTAAATAACTACATAAAACTGTTAGATTTCGCTTTCAGATTTTGAATTTCATTAAAACATTTGTTTTTACACGACTGCCCAAAAAAAGGAGTGTTATGTTTTCAGGGTTCATGTATGTTTTAACTTGAAGTATTTATGGTTGTACATCGCTATATTAGTATCGAAAATACACTTTAATCACATGTCCACATAAACTTTCCGTACAGTTAAGCATTGTACACAATAGGTACCTACTTAGGTAGATTACGTAAACAGCCTTACACGTGGCGTATCTATTTACGAACCTAAAGGTAAGGATGAGCACACACAGTCGACAAAACAAACATTGAAGAAAATCACAACCAAAACCCATCTTATCTTATTTGGCATTCAGCCCGAAGCAAACTCAGGTTCGCAAGTAAATTAGCAGTAAAACCTTTTCCTTGCTGGGATTGTTTTTTCAGTTCCCAATTACGAATAAACGATCCCGCCGGTTACTGCCGTGAAACATTGATGAGGCCCGTTAGTCGCGAGGACGAAGAGAACGTGGAGTGCGTAGGGGGACGACTATCGGCGCTCTCCTCGTACACCCAAGGGGGAACGTGCCTCTCCATAGCTCGAGCTAATCACAGTAATGGAGTAATGACAAGTTAGACACAACTCCTCCCTCACAAACTTCATGCTCGCATGAAATGCTGTACGATGGGACACATTAAAATATTACGCGGCAATGTAGTAACTTTGGATTGGAAACGCAAGTTAGTGTGCGGAACGTAACTCATTACTCTGAAGTTGAGCGAGACAACCAGCCATTTAAATAAACTTCAGACGGTTCCCTTACATTGTAAAGTAAATACAAAGGTATTTGTGTGAATCATTCAGTTTTAGACGTTATTAATCGAGTGTGCTTTTGACTATATATTCAGATAAAAGTAAGAATATAAGTAGTCGGGTTTAATCATAAACGTTACTTAAATCCTTAATACATTTATGTAGAGACGCTTAAACGTCTCTTAACTTTAACCAACGTTTATGAATAAGCCCCAGAGATAGCATAAGGCAAGGGAGACCTATGGCAGTACGCCAAAAGAACAATATAAATAAAGAAAGCATTTCGAGCGATAATTCACAATAATCCCCTTCTCTTCAATATCCACTAAAACTTGGCACAGATTTCCTCGGCTAACCTACACTTTCCTATTGTGAAGAAAATCTATTAAACAATAGTTCTGACTACTTGGTGCAATTGTATACACGAAAAACAGATAGACCTTACCTTTCGCGTTAGCCAAACAATAGCAACCTATAAATCACTTAAGTTACCTTGAAATAAACGAATCATGAAAAGCGAAAACAAAACCCAAACAACCACTACCGTTATAAAGCGATACAATAAACTTGCACCTTCAAATAAACGTATTTTTTAAAAGTCAGTATCTTTACTGAGATCCTCTACACATATAGAAGGAAAATGCACGTAAAAATCTGGAGCAAAAGATTCAATTTTGTGTGTATATGGTTGTTAGGCAAGTTTGTTCGATCCAGTGAACTGCCAATTTTCATTAAGTGTGTTTCGTACGTTTATACTCGTAAGTCGGAAGTTTTTTGAGATCGGCCCGTCCCTGTCTGTCATTTACATTTAGAATTCACCGTATATGTCGGCTTTTGAATAATACAGTGAATGGGGCTTAATCCCTGCAAATAAAATAGAAATTCGAAAATGTTCAATGTTTTTACCCGACACAAAATATTTATTTTTAAACCTAACCATATCGAAAAGATAATGGTAGGTAATTTATTGAAGAATATCTTCTCTTCTTCAGTCTGCTTTAAGCGTAGTCTTATACTTACATAAAGATATGTCATTTGTCTAATAAATCGAATTCCCTGGCAACCCATTGTACATAATTAGACTAATTAGCTGTGTTACTTTTAATTACAAAACCAACTATATAATTTTAAGGCAAGGCAGTAGCAGTGGACGACGCCCTTAAATTATGTAAAAGTTATTCAAGGTTATTACTATACCACTAACTCTATAAAAATACACAGACTGTCTACGTTGCGTACATCACACCGTAGTAAAAAATACGCTCTCTCTATGACGTTTATCGCCATTGATTTTTATCGCAATGAATTTAACGCTGTATTAAATATGCTAATTCTTGTCTAAATATCCAACTAATTGTTTCTAATCAAAAGTTTATCATGCCCATATTACCAGCTACTCAACTGCCGAGATGAAGAAAAAACGTTGCGCCAGCCCTAAATAAAAATCGGCTTAAGGCAGGAGAATGATAATGAAGATTATCACATATTCAACTCACCAATCAATATTTCCTCAATACTTAAGTTCATCAAATAATAATCATCTTGTGGCTAAATAATAACAGCCGCACGGGTCGATCGATCAGGTTAAGCTACGCTTGCCGCGGTTGGTCCGTGGATGGGTGACCATCTATCTTCACATAACAAGACCCCTCCATGCCTCGAAAAGCACGTAAAGCCTTTGGTCCCGGCTGTCATTCGTGGATGTGGACAGTCGTTACGGGTATCAGAAGCCCGAAAGTCTGAACCAGTCTTACCAAGGGGTATCGCATTACCCAGTAACTGGGTTGTGGAGGTCAGATAGGCAGACGCTCGATGTAAAATACTGGTACTCAGCTGCATTCGGTTAGACTGGAAGCTTACCTCAACATATCTGGGGAAAAGGCTAGGCAGATGATGATTATGACGTAAGTTCATCAAATAGGTAACTTACGCATAGTGATTTACCAACTATGCAATGCCCTAGGATCTTTTGTTTTTCAATACCGTTAATACAATACAATAGGTACAATGCACGGAGCCTTCTGTTTATTCGAACCACAACGAAGCTCTAATTTGTTTACCGTAACTATGGCTGTTAAAGACTGAATGGAATACCTAATTTAATGTTAAAAGCTCAAAACCATTTCTTATCTTAAACGGAGAGCAAACAAAAAGTAACTTACCTCAAATGGACGACATTTCGTAAAAGTTAAAAATATTTATGTATTCCTCTGTACTTTAGGCACACAAAATGAATTGAGGGACTCAGAATTATTGTCTTAAATAATATCTCTAGAAACATTTCAGGGGATTGCTACAATAATCTACATACTAACCCTCTAAATTAAATAACTGAATAGTGTATTCTTAGCGCATTATTATCAATTTTAATGTTCAAAAGTGCCTTTTATGTGCCTATTCGAAATAAAAGATTTGACTTTGACTTTGGGCGAACGTTCAACATTTTTAAGCATTTCAAGGGTAGCAAAGCGAATAACAAATTCTATGACTGCTAGGCACCTATCCATTTCCAAAAAAGCCGGAACACTATTAATAATAGCGTTTCAATCTTCTGTTCTCCTACACACTCTTCTTGATTGAAACCTGTAAATAAGAAAAACGTCTGTAACTTTTCCTTAACTATAACTTAATCTGACCGAAAACATGAAATAAAGTAATACAGCCTGACATGGATGGCTTGACAAGGAGTCGGACCAAACGTTACGAAACTATTCGCTATTTTTCTGGAAGAGATTGTTTTATATCGATGTTGACGGCCACTTCCACCTGAATGATTTATGATCTCCGGACTCTTTGGCTTTGGTTATCTGATTATAGAAAGTCTGGAAGTGAAGCTTCCTTAAATGGGTTTAAATGATGGAAACTGTTGTCGATGCCAGTCGATTTGGTTGCAATGTATCTAGACTACACTGTTTTCAAACATCTGGATCTCTCAAAAATCAAATTACAATCTTAAATGTCGTTTTACTAAACTCTATCCTTTCTAATCCAGATTTAGTCTCATTTTACAATAAATGAATTGCCCTGTGCTCTTCTTCTTTTCGTATTGATGGTACTCTTCCTCGTTGTTTTCTTGGTGCTACAAAACCTTATTATCTAACTTCCAATAAAAATTCTAAGATATACAAAAGCCAGTCAACGAAACTACTACTTCATGACACCATTTAGGATCAATTATCAAAAGCTTTGCACGGAAACATTAAGCTACCCTCAGTTTCTCCCTCACCCACCGTACCTTATCTCTGCTTTTTCTCCGTAAAAACGTTAACGACGTCATAAAATGTGTTTCTTTTACAATTGTCCCTACAATCGTGGATCACATCAACCCACCCCTTAACCTTACAGTCACCTGTATAACAAATTTAACTTATATTCACAAAATGTATATGTTCAAGAAACTTTTAACGAAAATTCAAATCGCTTTTGTTGACAGCACCTCTAACTTTCGTTTTAAAATTCATAATATCCTTATTATCTTCCTTGTCACATCGAATTTTCCGTTTAGACAGATTTAAAATCTTCGATAAAGCTTTCATTGGTTTTTGACGACTTTTTTCCCTCGGAGATGCGTCACTTTTATCATAATCTCTTCTGGCACTTTGCCAAGAACATTATAATTATCTCCTACTATCGTTCTTAAACATACATACCATGTAACATTCCCCATCTGTATCCATGCATCAGCATGACATCATCTTTATTACGTCAGACAGTTTCCATCCACTTCTCATCTCCATTTTATATGCAATTTCTGCTAAACTATTTTAACATACACAATTCACTGATACAAAAAGTATTTGTAAAGTCAACATAAAGTACTCCTGAGTTGTGACCCGCAGCGAATATAATATGTACCGGAGAATAGCGACTAGGTATGTACAGTACTTTATGTCTCCTTTATTAGGTAGTAGAACGGCAGTAAAATGTGTTCTCATCAGACGAAATGTTCGTCTAGTCTGTGTTTTGTTACTGTGAGGTGAAATATTGGAGTCTGATGTATGCGGGCACACGGTGAAGTAGTTGTTACCAAGGATACTATAAGTTTTACAAATATATGCGGTGTTATAAAATAGATTTTCAATTCCTCTAAATTTTACTTCAGAAAATGTGGTCTAAAAATGCAATTTATTACCGTTTGTGCGTCAACACCACAACACGCAATAAATTAGAAGTTTATTTTTAAAGGATTTGAACACCTCTACGCTTCTTGAATAATCACAATGTTCACTAAAACGTTTCTGAAAAACTAAGGGATCTCCATCTAAATAAACAATTATCCATTCTCACTCTATTTTGTGTAAAATAAAGTGGAGTTTCGTGTCGCCCACAACTTGCTTTTGACCTGCTGTCAATCAATTGGAATAGACACGTATTGAACCCACTCAAATATTAATTAGGCTTTCTGAACCACTGAATAGCAGGTCCCTAATAAATAATTCAATAGACAGAAACTACAGTAACTACAGTCCCACTTGGAAGTGTTATTGAAATATTAAAGAATACAAATAAGGTTGGTATCAGGTATAATTTTGGAGGTCCTAATACCGTACCTCAACAATGAACATTCGAGATACTCGTAGTTACCTATTATAACAGTTTTCAACCAAAAATCTTTAAAATGTCGTCATTGATGTACAGTAGGTATAATCAATAAAGTTGTAGCGTCGATAGGAAAAGAAGAAGTTTCGTAAATTAGGGATACAAAAACAAACAAACAAGTTCATAATCGTCCCAAGTCACCGAGTCTTAAGTTCTGAACGATTGAGAGTACTACCACTATTTTTTTTCCCGAAAAGTTTGCAAAGTGTAAAAGTATATGCTAAATACCTATGCTATATCTTTCTCTGGTTGGTAAACTTTGAAAAAAAAAAACATATTAGTAGCAAAAAGCTTTTAGTTGTTACGCTCCCTTCTTTTCAGTGTTCGCATAAATATTACCTAGGTATTTCGAATACATTCTACGGGCGTATTACTGACTTTATTATATTTATGATCTCGAATATCGGAGAGGCAAATGTTGGTGATACCAGACAGGACGGTGGATTGCTACATATTTATCGAGAAGAAATTAAATAAGAAAAGAAAGGAAATACGTTTATTAAATTCACGGGCATTATCAATTGATAGGAAAAACCGGGAACGGAAATAGAGGTAAGATCACAGATACTCTACTCGAATTTTCCGTCCCTTCGATCGCATCGCAATAGATGAGAAGTGTCCCCAGAGAAAATAGATTCGATGACGAAAAAGTATTCATATTAATCCGGATTACGGTTCTTCTTATGTCTGTCATCGAAATTGGTAAGCTCTGATCATTTTGTAATTGAGAAGAGGCAAACATCTAAATGCTTTTAATATTATTTTATGAGCGAGGGAAACTTCTGTCTGCACTTCACGATACATATTTTATTTGAAATGCCGTTCTTATATCTGATTGCCTACGGCTTCTGCTACATTATTCTCGAAACTGCCTCCAGGAAGACATTAAAAACCTGGAGCTTTCTAAACAATTGCTTTCAAGACTCGGGCTTAACTTACAAGCAGTTCTAATACAGCTAGTACATCAGTGGACGCTGTTTTTATTATAGCGGCACTTCAGGGATCATTGTATAAAGACTGAGATAGGAAAGATAATGAGCGAGCTCCCTGAGGCCCCTGCCGATCGAAGACTGGCGGCATTCTGATCAAAGACGCCACGCAAAAATAAATTGCTATCTCTACTCCCTCCGTATTTAATTCGCGAATAACAACACTGCTTTTGGGAAAATCGCGCTCATCTCAGCTTGGGACCATCTTATATCTGTGCTTGGAATGCTGTTCCTATGTTTTTCTGTTATGAAACAGTTCTTCATCTTAAAACAATGAAAAGTGTTGATACTGCCGGTGAAAAGATAGACACAAGGTTACTTAAAAATAAAGTTTTGCATAATCAGCCTATAACGTTCCCACTGCTGGGACACGGGCCTCCTCTCTGTGAGAGGGAGTTGGCCATAATCCACCACGCGGTCCCAGTGCGGTTTGGTAGATGTCATATGACTTCGAATTTTTGGTTCTAGGACATGCCAGTTTCCTCACGATGTTTACGAATCTTTGTTATGAAAAAGAAATTGACAAAAAATTTTAATGTTTGGCCCGGCTCCCACTATCGGCATCGGCACGGCTGAGGATTTTTATGCGACAAATAGAAATATAACATAATAGTATGACAATAAAATTTAAATTTCAATTATAATAATCATCGTAGGTGCAAAAATAAAGATAGGGTATCCGACATACCGTGTCATTGAAATTTTAATTTTAATGAAAGTTATCTATTTGTCGCATAAAAATCCTCAGCCGTGCCGATGTCGATAGTGGGCGCCGGGCCTAAGTTGCCTACTGGCATGCTTATAATAATACTAGCAGCGCCCCGCGGTTTCACATGCGTTAGTTTCGATCCCGTGGGAATATCGGGATAAAAACTATTCTGTCCTTTCCCGGGACTCAAACCATATCTCTATACCAAATTTCATCTAAATCTGTTCAACGGTTTACGCGTGCTTGAGTAACAAACATCCAAACATCTTCACAAACTTTCACATTAATATGGCAAAACATGTTTTGTTCTAAATTGTATTTTTACCATCTTTTTATGCCAATAAGTAAATATATTATTATTAGTTTTATTTTATTTTTTGTCGTAATGTTTGAGATTTCATTTGTCGTTGGTAAAAGAAATAAAGGATACAATTTCCTTTCCTTCTCATAGTTATGTATATGTATATACGATATCCGTGATAGGTACCCTACTGAATTGCTAACTTAATCTATGTCGAGTGACTTGTACTCAATATTGGGAAAACTGAAATGAAAAATCATGTCAGCAGCGGCGATGAATATGTGGGAAATATTAACTTACAAGAAATAACTTTCTGATTTCAGGTGTTTATAAAGTCGGAGCTAAAAGTCGGGGTCATATACGTGAAGGAGAATCAGTACACAGAAGAAGAGATTCTGGACAATAACGAAAACTCGCCGATGTTCGAAGAGTTCTTGCAAGTTTTAGGAGAGAAAGTCAGACTTAAGGGTAGGTTTTAATGTTTTTTATTAAAGCCTTTTACCCTGTGTACGAAAATTGCGGGGACTGACCAAGCTTTAATTGCAAAGCCATTATTAAATGAGCATCTTATCCATTTAGCCAAATCTTCTTAACGAGAAGTCGTTTGAATGCAAACAACAATTTGGGTCCTTAATGAAGCAGCCATAAAACAGCAGCTAACTCGCAACTATGGTTTGTTTTCTTGGGGTTCCCCTGGTAATAAAACCTCCTTTACCTGGCCCAGAACTGTAACAATAAAACAAGATGGACTGTAATTCTAATTAGATTCTTTGTCTTCGCAGGTTTCGACAAATACAAAGGCGGTTTAGACACAGTGCACGATCTGACTGGCTTGTATTCCGTATACACAAACTGGAGAGGAATAGAAATCATGTTCCACGTGTCGACTCTACTGCCATATGAGAGACATGACCCTCAGAAATTACAAAGGAAACGCCATATAGGCAACGATATAGTTTGCGTCGTTTTCCTGGAAGCCGATAACACTGCGTTCTCCCCGGCTTGTATCAAGAGCCACTTCTTGCATACATTCATTCTAGGTAAGTCAACTATATTATTGAACTTTTAACTTTTTTTATTTATGAATAACCCTCTTTTTTAGAAACTTTCACAACTGTTGGTCCCTTTGTTTCACAATCGCATTTTACTGATTCATCAAACCTTGTTAGCTCTTCAGTAAACTTTTGTAATCGAATAATTAAATCCTTCGCAGTCCGAGTATCGGCTAAGATCAAGCGTCGGCCAACGCGATATGAGGTGTCAGTGGTCACTCGAGATGAAGTGGGGGCGTACAAGCCTTACTTGTGGGAGCAAAGCGTCTTTGACAAGGGCCCCATGTTCAGGTAAGACATAATATAATATTAATAAGTAGGTAGACAAGACGATGTAAATAGATTACAAGTTGATCCGAATATACATGGTGGCAGGGAAATCAATGCGAAAACTGTAACGCGCAAATTTTTTTTTTCTGTTCCATACATTTTGACACTGTGAAACAAAAGATTTTTTTTTTTGATAGCCGACCAAAAATTTCAATGCATGGGGGTTCAGAAGGGATCCCTTCTTTTCGCATAATGTTCTTTTTCCTAATATACTTTGCCATATTTTTTGGACATACAGTTTATATTGGCATAATTATCTTGAAGGCTAATTTGTTTTGGCATAAATTTAATTCGCATAATACTAAACTAAAGTAATTAAGATTAAAGTATTGTCTCAAAAATTCAATGTGCTACTAGACGTCGTAGGATGCAAGAGCGAGCGAAGGGCACCCCGAGGTTCCGTTTGGTTAGGTTCCTTAAACCCTGCAGACAAAAAAAGACCTGACGTCGTTAGAAATAAATATGGAGCATGCTAAATTTATGCTTTAGAATGTTATTCTTAATCATTATTAGGATTAAAGAAATTAAGCTTAAAAAATATGCGTAAATAATATTGTGCAAAAATATAATTAAGAGAAACAAAAGTATGCCAAGTTATATTAAGTCTTAAAACTTTATGCAAATGGATAGGGGAACCGTTCAGAATCATGTCCTGAATCCATGATAGCAGTTTGCGCGTTGATGTCCCTGACACCCTTAATTGAGTAAGAAAAAAAGTCCTCACATTCGAAGTTCTCTAAAGATGGTACTTGATAAGAATAAGAATAGAAAATGATTATTTGTTCATTGTTGCAAAGATGTCCTTACATAATTATTTTATCTGTAACTATCTTGACAATCGGTTTGTTTGGACGGTGGTCCCCAAACTAACTAGTTACCTGCATCTTGGGGACCTGAGTTGTGATGACATTAAAAATTATTCACACTGTTGTGATGGATGAAATTACCAGAAGGACAATTCTCGTAATTTTATGAACGTTCACAGACTGATCTCATTGTCAATCTGTCAAAAATACCTCTAATTTCCCTACATTTTTGACAAGTTTTTGACATTAATTGTCGCTGAGATGAGATTGCGACTAGATTTTGAACGTTTTTAATTACGGGAATTAGTACTTTTTAAATCATTGGGAATTAGCCTTCAGATATAGCATTAGATCAAATATCAAAGGGTGAGCTAATCGCAGTTAACTAAGTAAACGCAACCTCAAGATGCAAACACCGCACTATTTGCCAACTTAACTCAAGACCTCATCTTCACCTCTGTGCATCCATTGGTTAACTATGAGTTGGTTGAGTTTATTTCAAAACTAAATAGGTACACTTTGCAAACATTGACTTTGTACAGATATTAGAAACTGAAACCTAAATCCTTCTGAGAACTGAAGCTACACTATTGCGATTAGTATTACTGAGAACTTGCTTTGGTTAAATAAAGTTATAATTGACCGCAGTGAGCAGATAATATGCGAGATGTAGTCGAAAGTTTTTGATGAGAAGGTATTAGGATTGGATATAACTACTATTTGTGTTGTAAAGTCCACATTACGAAAGGTAGCTGATCCAGCCTCTTAGTTTCAGGCTTACTCAAAGTAGATACACTATAGCAGGTGAGGCCAACCCGCCGATCGCGGCTTTTAGTTCAATCGATCGTGGCAAGGCAAAAAAAAGGTTTATGTACCTAATAATAATTATTTATATGAAATAAATACGTAGAACAAACCACGCAACATAATCACCCACTGCTGTCATCTTGTTCAATCACATTATTTGATACTAGCTGTTGCCTGCGACTTCGTCTGCGATCCAGAATGTAAAGGAGCCTATGTCCTTATCCAGGTCAAGGTCTATCTGTGTGCAAAATTTCATCCAAATCCGTTCAGCAGTTTTAGCGTGAAAGCGTAACAAACAAACAAACTTACTTTCGCATTTATAATATTAAATACTAGCAGCACCCCACGGTTTCACCCGCATAAATGTCGATCCCGTGGGAATGTCGGGTTAAAAAGTAGCCTATATAATTATATTAATCCCGGGTGTCAGCTACCTCCATACAAAACTTTATCGTCTAACCGTTCGAGCGTGAAGAAGTAACAAACATATAAACACACACAAACTTTCTAGGTATAAAAAATTGGTTAAATTCACCCTTAGTAAAACAAAAAAGCTACTACATAAATGCTGTTTCATTTAAAATTTCAAGAAGTAGGTATGTCATTGGTAGATCGCACAAGGTTTAGTCAGTAAACAGTAGATTCAATGATTCTAATCTAGTTGGCCACCCCTGCTCTATAAAATGTAATTTTGAATATTTGTTGATGTTATTTCAAAGAAACTTTTCGCATTTCTCAGGTCGCATTCACCATATTTTTTCAGGGAATGGTTGCTGACCAAGATAGTGAATGGGGAAAGAGCTTCATACTCCGCACCAAAATTCGCGAGAATGCAAGAAAGAACTCGCAGCCAAATGCTAGAAGACATCGTGGCTAACTTGCAGAACCATGCCGAAACTGGACAAATACCGAAACCTTACCGAAGAGGTACGTATGTACAATTTTGCATGTAGGTACTTCATTTTTTAAGGGATTCTGCCTACATAGAATTTTCTGATTTTAAAAGTTCCATTCTATATAAATGTGCGAATATCATCCCACTACCACCAATGAATGATCTAAAATATATTTAGTAGAAATTGATGATTCAGACAAAGTGTTTCTCACTTCGAACTATATATTGAAAATCTCAACTGCCTTAAGCACAAAATACACGGATTAAAACGGTGGTTTCTAACTTAAGTTTAAAACAGTGTAGACAGTGCAGTGGTTTGAAACCAAATTCGTATGACCTTTAAACGTCCTTTGTAGAAAGGCCTGCGTTGCAAACCAGTGGCAGAAGAAGATGTTGCTTTTAAACCGTGTAGCAGGCATCTCGCAACAACAAAAACTTCAAGGTCACCTTGGTTTTTAGACTAGTTTTAAACCGTGTATTTCGTGCTTAAGTAAGACATTAATTACCTACTCTTGTTTCCTATGTTTTCTAAGATTTAAGCGCATTCGCATCCACCAACCCGCACTGGGCCTGCGTGGTGGTGTGTCCCAGTTATTGGAACGTTATAGGCTGATTATTCTTTATGCGTATAAAGTTGTTGCATATTGTGTTCCACACTTTGCGCGAACAGAACATACCAACAGCTAATGAAAAGATATTGCGATATTACCGACATCGCTATGCCTGGAAAGTCAATCAAAGTTCCATCACATACCATCTAAAAACACAAATACAGGTGAAAACAATAATGATGAAATAAACATAAACATCTTATGTACAGACGCCAGCACATCAAGCTACTACAATCTGTCAAATTTCTTTAATAGATTTTCAACTTTATAGCTAAAGCAGAAGGTTTAAAGCTGATTGGGAAAATTTTACAGTTTCGGGTAGCTTGATGTGCTGGCGTCTGTACCGTGTTTCTGTCAAATACACTATTTGGATAACATTTTTATCTTTAAACGAAAAGGTGGAATAATAACTGCATAAACAAACCACTCAATAAAATATTTGGAAGGGTTTGGTCCTCTAGGGATTGTTCAATAAAGTATAGATTTATTCTCCAGGTTCATGGCGTCCCATAGGTCACATGAGACCGTCCTCACCTCTCCTGGACTCAGTTCGGGACCAGTTTGAGGACTACGATCAACTCGCCAAAGACTTCACACGAGTCTTCCTCAATAGCGAACTGAATATGGCACAGAATGCCCAGCTGTTTGATGTGGTGTTCCTGGTGGGACAGTCCAAACAGAAGACCAAGTTTATTGGTGTTAGGGCCATCCTTGGAGTTCGGAGCAGGTGATAATTGATCATTTATTCAAATAGTTTCAAGAATTTAAGTACTTCTTTTAGCCAGGGTTTCTTTTCAAACTCACTGTCTTTGAAAAATAGATTAATTGATTATTATTCTTGCTAAGCAATCTTTTTTTTGCGCCCTACATTCTCATGTTATTTTCGCTATATTATGTTCTTTTTGACTTTTGACAGATATGTCCTGCCTATTCTTATTTTAAAAGGACAGTTTTTTCACGTTCCAAAAATAATTTTACAAATGATCATGCCAGTATTCTTAACTTTTCCGGAAACTAAAGAGCTGGCTGGTTATTGTTTTTTCTCTTTTCATGTTTTTTTTTATGGCATGGAGTTTTGAACTCTGTTATTTTTTTCCAGGGTCTTCCAAGAGATGTTATACGGCATACAAACTGGGTTCGGATCGCCACAAGTCCCAGTAGCTGAACTGTTATCCCGTCCAGCGCCCACGCTGCTCTCTCCGACTCCTGCCAGACAAAAGAGTAGCAACTTCTTGCAAGTGCCCGATATTGAGTCACCTAGGTAAGATTGCACCGACTCTCCTTTCTCTGTAAATCCATCCAAAGGTTGTCTTTAAAAGATCGTGTCACCCCTTTTAAAATTTCTACATTTATATGCATCGATGCGTATAAACAAGTCTTCTAGGAGTTGAAATTCATCTTTAAGCAATTACAGCCTGGAAGTCTTTGAGATTAACATTTTCATCTTAATGATTTCAGGCCAAAAAGCGTTCCCAGTTCGCCAATGGTGAAGCGCGCTTTCTCAAGGCTGGGCACAATAACAGCTGGCTGGGGCCGGTCCATCCGTAAACAGCACTCTCAACTCAACGCAGAAGATAAAAAGAAATGGGCCAGTTCCCAGGACTGTTCCAGTAAGTATCGCTATCTGTCTTTGTCTTCTTGCATTATAGTCTCCACTTTCATTCATACCTAATGATTATGATATCAATCCGACATTGTTATCACTTTGTTCTAACAGTCGATCCATTGGGCTTCTCATCTGCTTTGCACAGCTTTTACTTTTTAGTTGTTTATTATTTATCTTCATCTCGGTAACATGTTACGAAATATACCTACATAATTTATATTAGTATTATGTCACCGTGTCCTGTATTGGTTCTAAATCTATCCATGTGCTGCACATTGGGTTTTATTGAAGCCGGTTGTAGCTTTGTTGCATTAAATGTATGGAAATGCAATATGGGTGCATTCCTGAGCACATAATAATGTCAAAGCGCCTAAAATAAATCATAAGGCAACGTTTATCGCCACTGTTGATACTTTGCATGTGGTATTTTAGGTACCTACAGTGTTTCATATAGGTATTTCATTCTAAACAAAACTGTTTATTCTTTATAGATAAAGAAGCAAAAGATAAGGAAAAAGAAAAAAATGCAGCACTCGCAGTACCCAGGCTATCTGTATGCGCCGACGCACAGAAAGTTGATCGTGCTAAACTGGCACAAACTGAGGTAAATATCAAGAAAAACGTTCGATTCTATTTTGTTTCCTCATTCAAAAATAGATTTGACCACAAAGCAATTGCTTGCTATAAATTAACATGACGGTTTTGTTTTGTTTTCCAGTTTTCAATAATCGAGTTTGATCCCGAAACGTTCCGCATTCTCCTGGACTACTTGCACACTGGCAGCTGTCCACTGACCTGCGCCTCCATACCAGGCCTCATCTGTGCTGCTGAGCATTACGACCTGCCTGAGTTATTACAAGCGTGTTTCCATCATGCCAAGCAGTTTCTTAGAATAGAAGTGGTATGCACGATGCTCATATCATTAGAGAATTACTACTGGCGATATACGTCAGCCTCGGAATTGGTAAACATGATCCTAGCCTTCATCGAGCAGCGAGCTTACGCCCTGTTCCAAACTCCGGAATTCCTCAACTTGTCCGAGTCAATGGTGCAGATGATCATGTGCCGGAACCTCGAGGTGCCTGAAGTGAGGAAGTTCGAGGCGATGCTCAGCTGGGCTCGGAATAAAATCAAAGTCAAGTCCGCCAATAAGACTGATGCCAAAAATGAATTTAAGTGCACTATGGAAAGATTAGCTAGAGACCTGAAGCTGTATAGGATCTCACCGCAGGAATTGATTAAAGTGGTGCTCCCGTCGAAGGCCATCAAGAACGAGCGGATCCTAGAGACACTTATGTACCAGGCCAACTCGGGTATGTACAGGATTCAGGACAGCTACATCGAGGCCTGCCAGCAGCGGCTGCAGAAACAGGACTCGAGGTTTTCGGAATTTGAAAGTTTCGACTATGGTATATAAAACATGGAGCTGTGAGAAATATCAGTGTATTAGATAGATTATGAAGAGTGACTGGGGTGGGTCCTTCTTATAATGTATGTCGACGCCTTCTAAAAGTATTATTGTTATAGATGTACTCGAGTACTGTAGAGGTACGAGAAATATTTGTACACTTCTCGGATACCTACTCCTTGTTGTTGTTCATTGAAACCTATATTTTTTACATCTAGCTAGATGTGTTCAACATAATCATCTCTATTTTTGGTACCAAAATTGTGAATAAAACGTTCATCGTCTGGCAAGAAAAATTATACATTAATATTGTTTATATCCATGTTATATAGCACGTATTAAAGTTTTCCCTTCTGTGATCTATCATGAAGGTGATATGACCCAAAAATACTAGGTATAGTAAAAAAAATATTATAAGTGATCAGAGAGTGTCACTTTATTATAACCATCATAATCAACTAATACGAAATTATAGTAAACGACTGAAACCTGGACCTGAACGCGTATTCAAAGTATATAAAACTTGATATAAATATATCGTATATTATACGAATGTTCAGAAAATACATTAATTTGTGTACAATCCGTATCATATAAAAGAGTTATCCGTAGAATAAAATTCAGTATATTAATCCACTGTGTACCTATGTCTCGTTCTCGAGACGTTTCTACATAATAATATTATAGTTAATACTATTTATTGCCTTCTGAAGTGTATAGAACGTTATACCTACTTATATGTATTGTATACTGTTGTTGTAGCTACAGATGGAAGCAAATAATTCATGAAAAATTGTCACCAATTTGATATCGTATATGGAATATTATAGTACGAGTAATTTTGAGGAGTTATAATTTCCAAAGAAAAATATCAAAAATTAATGGTTACAATTTTTATAATTTATTTTGATAAGTACTCAATTCTCAATTTTATACTTAGATCAAAGAAATAAGATTTTTCATGCAAACTGTGTCTTTTCATCCCCTTATGGGTTAAATTTCCAGAACTCTAGTCATCATCATCATTTCAGCCAAAAGACGTCCACTGCTGGACATAGGCCTCCCCCAAGCACTTCCACTTCGACCGGTTCTGTGCTTCTCGCATCCAACGGGTTCCTGCGGCCTTCACAAGGTCGTCGGTCCACCTTGTGGGAGGCCTTCCAACTCTAGTACTCTGCTACATTACAAAAGGTAGCCTTGTGCAAAACACGTTCTTAGTCCCAGTAGTTGAGTCTACGCGCTGACATGCCAGTCGGTTTCTCTTTTTCTAAATGTCTGTCTAGCAAAATTGGTGACAAATTTTATTCTTCGCACAATTTTATTCCACAAACAAAGCTTTAATTTTATCACTAACTTAAGTTCAGTTGTGATTGTATATTGTCGTTAAACTACACCCTTTCATCTAATAGTATACCGATAGTCAAATATAGTAGAGAATTTATTTATCCAGGTGTATATTTAATATAATAGTCGGTATCCCAAACCATGTCTCCATTACATTTGGTCGTTTCGTTCGTAATTCGCCCCTATCTGTGTTCGATGGAATAAAGTAAGCATAGAATGTATATGTGGGCTAAAATTTAAACTAGGTGTAATGGTCACGATATGTATCGGTTACGTAACGCCTTGTAATCGGTAAATGTATGTAGTAGATAATATAGCAGGGTGCATATCCTAGGTTTAGCTTGCATTTGATAGCCGAATTTGGCCAACGACCAAGTGTAAATGACGCATCACATAACTATTGTGTTTGTCTCGAATATGTAATTCTAATGTGAATGATGTCAGTTCGTGTAATAATCGTGATGCTCTGTGAAAAACTGAATTGTGCAGTCTGTGCTTAGGATAAGTTTAACTTATGACAACACATACAGACTGCATAGATATAGTTTATATAACTAGAAATTATACCTACCTATCTTCTACTCAATCTCACCTAGGTAAGTGTATCTACTTTGTGTTATTAATTGTTAAAATGAAGACTTCTGAACCAAGTGTTATAGTATTTTTATCCTTCTATACTGTATAGAATCTTTGAGACCCATTTCGCTTTTGTTTATTAGGGTATTTTATTTAGCGCGTTTAAAACTAATATCTATCTCGGGAACACATTCCTGAAACATGTATATGCTACTGAATGAGTCGGTACGAATCACTTAAATAAATATAGTTAACTATCTTATTAATAACCCGATGGTGTATACATTTAGATCATTTGCTTTTTTTTACGTTTCACTTACATTTTTGCTACATCTCTACTGTCTAATTCTATTTCTGTATGGTTGCATATGGGTACGCTGTGAGAATTAAAAACTTATTCTCTGATATTTTCGCGTTTTTGTTAGAACGTCTTTACATGTTTACAAATGTGCGCATGATCCCAGCCTTAGTGCCAAGTTCCATTCATGAACGCACTCGTTGTCTATATTCTAAAAAATAATATATGTATAATAAATATATATGAAATGGGTCTTCTGAATCTTAATGAATCGTCTAATAAAATAGGTGTTAATATATAAAAATAAATGTTTAGCCTAAATTTAAACGTTTCTAACGTTCTGGCGTATCACGTTGAATTGTCGGTAAAATTTTTATACCTATGAAAATTATACATGATGGTAAAGTCTTCTATTGTCAATAATTTTATAATGTTTAGTTGTAACTTTGCTCAAAGCTTCTATGGATGGTTCGCCGATATATAATATTCAGTGGATGTCTTATAAATACATGTAATGCGTGATTACCCGTTTCTTATGAGTTTTACATTATCTATATAATACTCATGTATGTATCTATAGGTTTAATTTGTAGAAACACAAAATATTGACGTGTGAAGTTCTTCGATGGTTAAATAAGTTTTCTATTCCAAAATTTTAACCTTCCTGTGATCGTGAATGTTGCTATAAGTATGTTAATATGTGGGATCTTCAAAGAATATAAAAAAATATAATTATAATTGTTATTTTGCATGAGCAAAGCCCAAAAATTATTATTCAATGAAATTTTATGTGGTGAATAAATTTTTTTGTGTATTTTTTGTGGTTTAAATGTTATTAAATCCTTCCGTTCGTGTTTCCTGAGGAGCCACTGCAAAGAGTAAAGTAACTACAGAATTTTGTAAACTATTACTAGGTATCCCTCTTATTTGTTCTTTTCCATTATGAACAGACAAATCTGAACTGAAACTCAAAAGATACTCCAATTACTCAATATCACCTACACATCTAATCACAACCGTTCGATTCGCTATCGAATTCGATTGTTTTTGGAGAACGCTACCTACTAAATGGTATCTTTTATGGTAGAAAATAAATTATTATTATTAGGTATTTTGTAACTAGTGCTACTATAAAATATACAATATGTGATTAATGAATTATATAGGAAACCAGCACTAGTGTTTTAAAATAATATTGTATTATGTTTTTCTTATTTCCAATAAACTTGTTTTGTAAGCACTATATCAAATATATTTATTATTTATTTATTAACACTTTATGCACAAGTAAAAGACAAGACAAGTAAACTGACTGATTGTTGATATATCAACGCACAGTCTAAACCGCTGCTCCTAGAGACATGAAATTTGGAGGGTGTGTTCTTTGTGACGAGTAGATATCCACTAAGAAAGGGTTTTTCGAAATTCCACCCCTAAGAGGGTGAAATTTCACGCGGACGAAGTCGCGGGCAGAAGCTAGTACTGTACAAAGGCGGACTTAATGCCTGAGGCATTTTCTACCAGTCAACCTTAGCCTTAAATATATCAAAGGAGTCCTCTAAACGCTGTTTGCTCAAATCCAAAAGAGGAAATTTTGACAATTCAACTCGATAAGAAACGTAATTTATTATTTCAACAGCAGATAGCTATCTGCTGTCGAGAGCAAGTCGGAAGTCCTAAACTTGTATTTTTACTGCTAAAACTGTCTAAAAATGTTATTTATAATGTTGTTATAAAATACTAATAAGTTTTTCAATAAAATGCTTAGATTAAATTAATTAATTAGGACTGAGTTAACTTCTTTGACGTTTACGAAGCAAGTTTAGAAATAGAAAAACCGTTTTATTCTATAAAATTACTTCTAGTTTCCTTTTTTATTAATAACTCAATGTATATTTTACAGTAGCAATGTATATTTTATTTTAGTGTAGTTATGTTACGAAATACCTAACAATTACAATTTATTTACCACATAAAAAATTTCTATCTTAGTTACAATTTTGTAGCGTACCCACTAAACGAACCTTAACTATGAATCCGATACCGAACCAAACGGTTAAGAACAGCTGTGCTGATCCGCATCCTTCCCAATTCAATCATTCCAAGCTGTCTTCTTCTGAGTCTCAATACCCCCCGCTCCCCCGGCTACTCTATCCGATAAACTGTACATATCTGGTACTTCTGTGAAAGGTATAACTGCCACTACCACTTGCCAATTACAATGCAGCTTAAGTACGCACAGCGACACATCAAACTATAAATAACCAGAATAAACTGACTTATGATTGTACGAAAAACCTATACAATGCGAGGTCAGCTGAAACTGGAAATGTATAGCTTGATGAGTAGCAGTGTGTACAGTCCCAGTTTTGGCTGTAAGCTTAGATCCAGGGCCATTTCCATCTTATACATTATGAGCAGTTTACAGTGCGGCCAACGAGAGAATGCATTCATGACACCTGTCAGTTATATACAAACATTTACTCGTTTTGCGAATTTGACGTTTATTAACTAAGTACTGAATTGTCGCGTTGACAGGTGTCAGGAACGCATTGTCTCGACGGCCGGATTGTAGCAAGTTGTTAACTTGTCACTTGGAACTTTTTGGATATCCCAAGAGTCAGTGCTCATGTCCAAATAATTAATATGATATATATTCTGCCCCTTAGGGGAACGCTGTTTGGATTTTGAACATACTAAACAGACTATAGATGTAGTGTTAAAGAATTCAAATAACGATTGAAGTTTTGTTATCTTATTTGAAGAAATATGCTCAATGGATTTCATAAAACCGCGCCAAAAATGTCAGTAGACAAAGCAAATTAGCACTAAATAATAACAAGATTGCCCACGCATAATAACGCCTCTAAACTATTTACAGAATCGCTAAATACGTAATCCTCCGATACAAATGAGAAGTCGGGTAAAAATAAAGTAGGTTATGCAAAGTTTATTCCACTAAGCGTCGCTATTATCTTTGCGATATAATATTCCAAGGCGTTCCGTTTCTCTCTGCGGATAACTTTGACAGTTACGTAGAAGTAACGAAACGCAATTAGAAAGTTCTTCACGTCGCCGCTGGGAGCGCTCGTGCGCCAGTCTTCTTGCAGCGGGCGTGCGGCCGGCTGCTTGTTGCAGTGCGCGGTACGAACCAACACACGCGAGTTCGCGGTCATAGGCTCGAACGAACATCGAAATCGACGGTCAGTGCGGTGACCATGATGATGGACAACGGAGTGATGTCAAATCACTATGACGGGCCGTACGGGGCGGATGGATATATGGAACAGGAGGAGGAGTGGGAGCGCGAGGGTCTGCTAGACCCGGCTTGGGAGAAACAACAGAAAAAGGTCAGTTTTACACACCTCAACAATGTTGACACACGTAACGTGGGGTAGGTAAACGTGAACTGTATTTAACGCGACATACCCAGTTTGCAATAAAAATAATACCGTCAGGAAAACCTTATCTCATTCGAGCGTGACTCATGTTTGTGTATTTACAAAAAATACTTATTTTATCTGTAAATCGATAAAACAGAAGTTCATAATAGACCACCTCAGTACTACACTACTTACTACATCTGATTGCACCTGGTCTATAAATTGCCAGCGCTGATATAATTAATCAGATTATGAATCTATTTTTAGAGACTAAAACTATTTAAGACATTAAAAGGAAAACAAGTTTGTTTATACTTATAAATAAACAAAAATAATACAAAATTTTATATGAAGTGAAATGTGAAAATTAATATTCAAAATCGCCGCGCATTTTCAAAAATTAAAACCCGGTCTTGTACATTTCCCGCCGCTAGTTGAAAGTAGATCGCGGCCGTGGACACTATTAAAAGATTTCTTGAAGCTTTTCGCGCGAGCGAGACGAGCGCACGCCGCTTCCCACGGGAGGGAGCGGGCCAGAGAGAGAGGAGTCGAATTTCCGTTAGTCATGTCCTAAAATGGGTCCAGCGCAGGCGCCGCTGAAAGCGCGGGCGTCCGACTTTACGTCACCATGAAACCCATATTTCAGGAAATTGGTGAGGTGCTGTGTCTGCGTTAACTGCATTTTGAACGTCCGCTATTTACGCGGTGAGCTGGTGGTCCGTGACAAATGCTCTGACGCACCCCGACAGCGCAACCTGTGGAATGTCATTAACGACTTACGACACCACACTCCGCACACACTTCTGATTCAATTCAATTTTATTTGGTCCTTCCATGATTCAGCTCTTATGTTCCCCAAAATAAACTGCATTGAATTGCAATTTAATTAATTGATCATGATTTTTTTGCTGGATTATTTTTCGACTAAGTTTGTCTTATGTCCTAGTAAAATTGAAAATTCTAATAATATAAATCTTCATGCAAATAGCAAAGAAGAACCCACTAAACAAAAATATGTCGCATATGAAAACAATATCAGCTGGCGAAACTTCAAGACTTTTCGTGAAGTAACCTTAAATACTAATCATTCGCACCTCTGATCGTTTTCCGCAACACAATGTCATTGGCCAACCCACGCAAGAATGTATGAAGATAGCCGTTATGCTAGCTAAGTGACTTACCTACTTAGGGATGAGGACAATGAACGACCAAGGCTCGAGGCCTTACAGGATATAAACAAAGAGCCTGCGACACTCGGTGCATTGGCCGATCATGTATGGCGGGTCAATGTCGCGGCCGGCCAACTTGAGATGCGTCTGCGCGGAAAAGTCACCCGACGAGTCGTACTGGCGCTCCCAACGACTGGAATCAGTCTTCCGCAAGGAGGTCAGTAGCGCACTTAAGCCAAACATGCTTTCCTCGTCAAATATACAAGGTAACGCGATGCAGCGACCTCAAAAGTGAACGCAAAACTGATAAATCACTTTCTAAATTCTATTAATTAGCAGTTATCGACAGCAACATGTGTTGCATCATTGCTGTAAATCAATCATTTTGAGGAAAGCGTCAAGTTCGACGATGTTTTTAACGTAGGTAAATATATCAAAAGCACCATGGCATCGCATGTGGTTACGCTAGAAATCGGGCGTGAAAGTGGTAAGGACGAGCTCTAAACTGGTTATAAAATCTGTGATTTACATAAAACTTCTCATTTATTCTATGCTCATATTGTCAGAGTTTATAGATGGATTACAATTCACAATTTACCCATGTTTGGTATTCCATAACAACCTATTAATTCAGAATAATAATACCAAACTGAGCATGATAGGTCAGGCTTATTAAATCAATCTGTGGATATGTTTTATTCAACAATCGGCATAATTTCAGCAAATGGCATTATCTCTTTAGTATAATTCAACCAACGCTTTTCACTGCATCATAAAAAGTGAGTGTATCAGAAACGGTCACCTTATCATTAGCCGAAGTATTATCACCTTGGCATACCTTTTCTTACGGGGTCATTGACACTTGATAAACTCAGAACACACCAATACTCTATGAATTTTTCCTTTTGCACCTTTTGTCTAGTTCCTTCCTTTACTTCTTTAACATCAAATATTCAACCACGGTTCTCATTGAATAACATATTTTCGAGCACACATAAAACACTTTCTATTGCAACAATATTTGCTTCCAAAGTTAACTCAAATCGAAATTGACAAGTCCCAGTTATTTTTGTTAGAAAACTAGTCTAAGAAGAGAACAGTTCTTGTAGTTGTTAACAAATATGTTGACGTAGACGTATAATATCAGTTACATAACATTTGACATGGCTATTTTTTCCTTGTCGTTGTACGCTCGTTTTTGGCACGCGATCAAAAATCGAGGTACAGAAGTGTCGGCTTGCAACTCTCCACACCGTTGGATAAATTATAAAAAAAACTTAAAATTAATTGTTCGTTAAATGCAGGACGTACACATCGATATTGGCTCTTGGGTTGGTATCGTATCATGTTCGACAACCACATCCGTGGTGTCAAATGTTTACTGAGGTGTCTACGTCCGCCTACACACCAATAGCTGAGAATCCAACTTCCTTTGCGCAAGGTACACACGGTACACAGTCATTCATAATTCTAGGAGGCAATTAAAATTTAATGTTTAATAAGGAAGAGGTGAAGAATTATCAAATGCATAAAAAGGCTACAAATTGACTCGGTAAAGTCGTTTTAATGTCCTCGTAGAATGCAGAATACCTTCGGTAGTTTCCTGCCCCAGTAACAAGTCACATACTTGATAAACGTCAACTAATTACAGTTAAAACTGTTTGGAATTCAAAGTAAAAAAACAAATGTCAACCTTTATTATATTATAATGTTTTTTTTAGAAGAAACTCATCACCACGAGTTTCTAGTAACAAATTGGAAATATTTTATAAAATATTTGATCATTATAATTAGTTACTTAGATCAGAATAAAAATGTTGTTGGTTTCGCATTCGACAATCCATGTCTAATATCATTCGTATGTAAATAAAAACGAAACAAAATACGGACGACCTTGAATATTGAACTACGACACGATAAGTTGGTACCAAATTAACATAAACTTAACGGTGAAACGAAACTTTCTAAGCGTTATCACAATGCGCCTGCATCGGCCGAGCCATTCCGAACCAGTTCCACCTAATACGATACAACTCCATACAGTCTACACATAAACAATAAACTGTCTTTAGAGAAAAAAGAACAAAATCAATAATGAAGAAATATCACAGATCGTTAAGTAACTAATCAAACGCATCCGTGGATTTAAAGAGAGTGTGTTTAGCGTCAATCAATCTTGTATTCGAGATCTCTATTTAAAATGTCAAGATTAATTTAATATTATTAATGGGTTTAGAAATTTTTGTAATAGATTACTGGTTTCTGGAAAATTCAACTTCAAAGCGTCAAGTTTCCTTGGAGGTGATGAATAATTTTAGTAACATTTAATAAAGCACCAGCTACGAAAGGAATTGATCATAACATGCAACTAGGGTACTTGGAATTCAAACTGAGTGACCCACTTAAATAAAATTACTAGAACCTTTAGTAACTTGTTCATATAGACGATTATTTTCAGAATGCCTTGCATCAATTATTATAAATATGAACGGGAAAATCCTTTAAAAATTTGAATCATTAAGTGAAAGTAAATCTACAAACCAAAAGAACAGAATTACTCATTGGGTTTCTAGTAAAAACCGCATCGTACACGAGACCCCGGGGCAAAAGGAAGCACGATGTTGGGTCTCTTGCCCACGTCAATAATATTATTTTAAGTGGACCGGTTCTCGCGCGGACAATCCCACTAAGCACGTAGCCGTATTAAATTATAGACCCTACATATTACTTAATTGTAGTGACAGTAATGAGGATATTGGTATTTTAAACATCTGGTATGTTTTTAAACTATATTTTCCTTCCATTTTGTGCATTGTTATGGAAAAATCTTTTGCTTCAAGTATTGTATTCAATGGCTATCCTTAAAAATGTTACAGAAACAATTTCTGTTATTTTTAAACTTTCTTTTAATATTCTGCACTATTTTGACTCGATGTCTATAAGCTCTTACAGCTAGGAAGCTTTCAGTAGTAGTCTTTTCCCGATCAACTTGCGCTTATGCACAGCATAGTTTCCACTTTAGAAACAATTTGCTGTTTTCACTACTGCACCTCTTGCAATTTTATGTTCAATAACATGTTCTGTTCAATTCACATAAGTAACTTAAGTATCTTCATTTTCACCTCAATTATATTCGTCATTCATCATATTTCTGGTTTACTTTTGTTTCTTCTATAGTGTTTGATATATGCTGTGTTACCGGCCAAACCCGATTTTAGGATGAACTAGTTTCGCCTAGGCCAAACCAGTTCTTAGGCGGCGTAGGACTTAGGATGCAAGAGCGAGCGAAGGGCACCCCGAGGTTAGGTTACTCTCCCCCCCGGTGGGTCCTCGCATTGTTGAGGCGGGGGGGCTCAGTAGCCGTGGCTTGGTCACCCACGTTGAAACGAAGAGGAACCCGAGGAGGAGCCGCTCGTCAGCAGGGCTTTTGCCTGTAAACCGACGACGTAGCGGCCAACAAGTAGGTTGCGGTGCGCCGCTCTCCCTACCTTCCGCGGCCTTGACGGGGTCGCCACCGTCTGATGGCGGACGCGGTGGGGCCGCAGAAGAGGAGAAGTGTTGGTATGACGTTGGCCTCTGCGGCCGAAAATTGGCAGGCGGCGGGGCCAATGACCTGACCCGTCGCAGGGGGACCAAGGGTGCCCAGACACGGGGTCGTCTGGCGCCCATGTGCTGGTTTGGTCCCTGGGGTGATCACGGCGTGCTATGTGTTCTGGTGCGCCGGTGATGGGGAGTACTCCCCAGAGGAGGGTCCGGTGACGGACAGCCGCAGAGGGTTCACAGATGAGTGTTCCCGCCGTAAGCGGCAGAGGAGGACACCGTGGAGTTTTAGTGGGTTAGAGTGCCACATAACTGCCCTATCTCCCCGTGGTAGTGCAGAATGCATGAGCATTTCTCCACGTTAAAAAAAAATGGTTAGGTCACTCTAAACCCTTTACGCAGAAATAGGAGCACCGTGAAGCGGGGCTCCGTCGACATAGGACGCAAGAGCGAGGGAGAACTGGTATGGCCTAGGCGAAACTAGTTCATCCTAAAATGGTTGTTAATAACAAATAGACCGTTGTATGAAAAAACAACATCTTTTTAATAAAAATAAAAAAAAAATGGCTTAATAAAAATAATTTAGTTATAAACTTAAAGAAAACCAATATAATGCACTTTCACCAACGAACTGTAGTACCAAAAGTAGATATCAGACATAGTAACTGTGACATTGAAGAAGTTAAAGTAGCAAAATTCTTAGGTTTATTCCTTGATAACCAGCTTAACTGGAAGGCCCACATAGATGACCTAAGTAAGAAAATAAATAAATCAGCGTATGCACTTTTCCAAATTGCTAGAAAAATAAATATGGATGCGCTACTAGTTGCATATCACGGCTTAGTAGCCTCAATTTTGAGATATGGTATTATTTTCTGGGGAAATTCTACTGATAAAGATATCATTTTTAAGGCACAAAAAAGATGCATAAGATCAATGTGTGGTCTGAAAACTGACGTTAGCTGTGTACCATTATTTAAATCGCTGAAAATACTTACCTTACCCTCATTATATATTTTTGAAATTAGTGTTTTCGTCAAAACAAACATGAGGTTGTTCGAAAAAGTGTCAACGTTACGAGATGTTGCGATTCGTAGCCAATACGCAAACTCTCTAAGCAATCAGCGCTGTAAGACTGCCTTAGTGAGAAAGAGCGTTTTAGGTATGGCACCGCGCATTTACAATAAATTACCAGATGTCATAAAAAATTTGAATGTTACACAATTTAAAAAAAAATTAAAAATGTTATTAATTGAAAAATGCTATTATACGACTGATGAATTTCTGAATGATGTATTAATGTAGACTTATTTATTTATTTGACTGGAGAAACAAATTTTAATTGAATATTGTGACTTGTAATTTGTGATTATTTATTTATGCATTGACTGTAGAAATTATTCCATATTGTTTTTATTTAGCATGCAACCATATTTGTACGCCTCTTGGCATAACATAGCGAACTATGAACTTTAATTTAAGAACTGTATTGACTACCTATGTTACACAAATAAAAAATGATTATGATTATGATTATTATGATTAAAATAAGTCATCATCTGCCTAGCCTTTTCCCAACTATGTTGGGGTCGGCTTCCAGTCTAACCGGATGCAGCTGAATACCAGTATTTTACATGGAGCGACTGCCTATCTGACCTCCACAACCCAGGTATAGGGTAATACGATACTCCTTGGTAAGACATCAGACTTCCGGGCTTCTGACTACCCGTAACGACTGTCAAAGATCCACGAATGACAGCCGGGACCAACGGCTTAACGTGATTTCCGAGGCACAGAGGGGTCACGGTATGTAAAGATGGTCACCCATCCACAGACCAACTGCGGCAAGCGTAGCTTAACCTGATCGATCGACCTGTGCGGCTGTTATCATTTAGCCACGGGCCCCTTTAATAAAATAAGTGATAGACATAATTTTAATACTAGAAATAAAGATAAATTAGATCAACCTTTTTTCAGATTATCTAAAGTACATAAATCTTTTATGGAGTACTGTGTTAAATGCTACAGCAAAATACCTTGTCACATATTGCAACTAGATGAAAGAAAATTTAAAACTCATATTAAAAGTACATTTTGTAAATAAGGATATTACAAATTAGAGGATTATATCCAAGATAAGAACGCTTGGAAGCATGCTGGTCCTGCTCCATAGGGCAATCTAGAGTCTAGATAAAATCAAACTGGTTGCTATTTTAATTTATATTTTTTTAATTGTTTTTGTAACATTGATTTTTACGTTCTGTGACTATAGTAACTCACACACTTGTTAAAATTCTAGGAAAATCATCTACTTTTACAATATTTGTAAATATGTGAACACCATGTATCTACCACATCATTGATTTACCTGTCATTGCTTTATTTTTAATTATTTTTACCTTTTGTTGTAGACAAATTTTATTCTAGGTGCATCGTCTTCACATATAATTATTTATTGAATGTATACAAAACCTTGTAAAACATTTTAAAAGAGTAACGGTTGAGTTTCTTTTCCATTCTTCTCCATACGAACACTACCTTTTCGAAGTGGCGACTAGAATCAATTCTATTTTATATTTATTGTAATTTTTGACGTTCAAAAGTGCCTTTAATGTGCCTATTTGAAATAAATGATTTGACTTTGACTATCTTCAAGTCTGCATCAACCAATATAACCTAACTAACCAAAATACGATGAGCCTAACAATAGTTAGCACCGTGCATCAAGTTAGGTCTTCGGATGGTACTCGGGGATGGCTGCATCTCGGTCGTGTCGGTTCGTTATCGAGTGAGTCGTGTCTCATTATTCCTCGGTGCCGTCGTGTGTTTCAAAACGCGGAGAGTAGATAAGTAGGCGTCGCAGTGTCCGCCCACTTACTGCACCCAGGTGCGTTCCAAACTGCGCCCGCGCAACCACTGTCAACCTTGTCTTATCGTTACACAATTGTGTTGTTGCATTCTACTACAATATTATGATTCCTAAACCTCACACTTAATTCCACGGCTTTATTCATGGTTCAGATATCACAAGAAGTGGAACAATATTTCATGTAATGGTCAAGATCCATTTGATGAATTTCTTTAGGTATGTCTAAATTCATTATGTTGAAGTGAAATGTTTGGCTAGAAACACAAATAAACCCATCAGTCAAACTGTTGGATTTCAGAAAGGAATTCTAATGCGCGTGACGCTGACACTCCCCGTTTTAAAAATCACGTGTGTTTTATACTTTTGCGAAAAACAGACATTTTCATCTAGACTGAAAGACAGGATCGACTTCACGAACAGAGTGCAAATCAGCCGTTGCCAACATCATCTATTTTTGACTTCATCCAATCGCCCACGCGAAATGCTTACACTCACTTGCTATTATTATAATTAGGAAATCGTAAGTACTAAAATTATTTCCGACACGCAAAAGGCGTTAGCTTCCGAAGATACATTAACGATTTATATAAAAACTGTTTTACGTTTTTCCATAAAACTATGTTCTGCAAGGGGATTCTTATGTTAACTCCCGTTTCAATCAATTTTCCAAAATATTCACCGTTACACTTTTTTGTTGTGTAATGTAACAAATTCTTTATTGTTATGGAAGCATCACATTCTAGAGTGCGTTATAATAAAATGAGTTACTCTTCCTGTCTGGGCACGAACGTAACCACGTGTTGCTTTACCGGCCTATCTTCACCGATTATCTGTTTAGATAAACCCAGCAGCCGTCATAGCGAGTTACCGAGGGGGACTAGTTGTTATTCATTCGGACCCCTCTCGTACACAATAGATCCGAGAGGGTACAGAGCCAAGCAAAAAACGCCTGAATGGACAGCTGGATTGAGAATCAATGCAACAGCTGTTCCAAAAATTTGGACGATTTGTTCGATTGCTAATCTTCTCAGCTTTCAAACGCAGATATACCTAACATTTAGTTCCGCAATACTTGTAATCAAGCAACGTAATCAAGTGAAACACAAAATGACTAATACAAAATGCGTTTATATCGGGATTTCAAACGTTCGTCAGTGCTATCAATGTCGACGCATTCACGCGTCCAGTGTCAGATTCCAAACAGTGTTAATAAACAGATACCTATGCGTAGGACGTTTCCGCTACCACATCGCATCGACACGTACGCCAGATATACACTGCACACAAAGTCACAAATTGCCTCGAGTTGCGTCAGAAACAGGGATGTAATTAGTCACATTAATAATTATAGTCAACTACGTAACAGTTCCCATAAATAATCCTATGACAAATCTAGCACGTGACGATAGATCAGATGTATTAAGAAAATTAAAGAGTGGAGGAGTCAAGCATTCGATAATGACTGTAGAACCCCATATACGAGCGAACAAGTTTGCAAGCCCATCAATTACATGAGCCTAATGATTCCAATTTTCAAATAGTTCCATGGCCGCATAAGCGGTAACTCAGATCATCACGTTGGCTATAAAGATTCCAATTTCTGCTTCAGATTCCTACACACATGTAACGTAATCAGACTTTTTATAAACTTCATCAATCGAGCAAACTGTTCTAAGAAACATGCACGTTCGTTCTAAAACAGGGCACTCTCAGATTTCCACACCAAAACTAGATCTAATAGATCAGTTCTTACACTCGACACATTGTGTTACATATATGGAACGTGTTGTTGCGAATTTGTTTTTATTAGTACTACACGCTCCGCTCACAGGATGTCTGGATCACCAAGTCCCTTCCTCTATAAAGTTATTCATTCGCTACCAATTGATAATGATGCGTTTTCTTTATACCACGTTGATAGATCGAGTGCAGGATTTGATAAGCCGTTATTATATATCTGTCATATCTTTTATCTATAGATACCAACAATAACAATCGATTGCGTGGACATGTTAATATTTTATCACAAATATTTAATTTGATTATCATGTAATTCATGCCTTATATATATACCGAATATATACATGATTTTAAATACTGCCATAGTTAACTACAGATAATTTTAATCTTGAAATGGAAATTAGCAGAATTTGGACTTCTAGGCTAAGTCTAGTAGGCTAAGTCAGTAACTCCACATTAAGTAAGCACATACGCAAATGCGTAAATATTGTCATCTTTCCATCTACGTATTAGCATATCCTTGCTAATTTTGGTGTTAATTCAAATGTGTTATAAAACTTATCAAGCTATTATTTTTAGTACCATTTTGGAGAATTTTTATTTTAGGATCCTTTTGATATAGTCTCTGCTTGTATTTTACGATACCGTGTAAGTGTTGAAACATATAAACAGAACTATACGTAATGACAATAGTCACAGTGACAATGGAAACCTTAGGACAACAAGCCATCATTAATTAGTTCACGATTGCGATCTTCAAACCAATTGTGTTTTTGCAGCAAGACATGACATGAAATGTGCAAATAACAAGAACAACAAAAGAGGGCTGTGGCTGCGAGGCAAACAAGTACCTATTACTACAATGTCCATACCTAGTTTATAAAAAGCTTCGTACATCTTCACACAATGACAGAATCTGCACTTTGTTTACTTTGTGACAAGCCCATGCATATGCATGCCACAATAGATCACTAATGAATGTAGTAGCTAGTGCCAAAAACTCCAATTTAGAACTGGTGGGTGGAGTCGTTTGGCTAATTTTATTCAATGATGTCTCGGCAATTAACACCGTAAGGAATGAAAGCAATGCCGATTATAACTCAAAAGGTGAGAGAGAACGAAAGGACGTCAAGCCTATAAAACAGAAAATTTTTGGCAAATGCCACAAGGTATACCTGTTTGCTTTCTTAAAAAAATACTTTTACAAATAGGTCGTTTAGGAGACGTCAATCACTTCAACAATAAATATGTGAATATATTCTAAGCTAACGAATATCATTCATTCATATAAAACTGCTGTCGTTGGCGTAGGTGGTTTCAGCCTAATGATTTTTCTTTATTTTTTATTCTCTTCAGTCTGATTTCAATGTCAAGCTTTGTGAGATAATAAAATGCATGTCAAGTAAGCTCTTATATTACAGTGTATGACGAAGCGTGCCAGCCTCATACAAGTCTACCTCATTGTTGTCGCGGCGTGAATAGCTGACCGCTCTCTTTTGTTTCGCTCGTTCAAAATAACACATTGTCTACAAAAGGTAGCGGAGACCCAACCCAACCAAATACAGGCTGCTATTTTATGTTGTACAGATATAAAACAATGACTAATAAACGTCTGTTTATGAAAACTACACAAAGATCCTAAAGAAAATCTACAAGCCCCTGTGAAAACGTTCGGAGTTAGACAACCGTTGCCTTAGAAACTCTCGGAACAAGATCGATATAGCCAGTCTGAGCTGCGGCCGGACTCAGTAGCTATGACGACGATAAGTGAACGAACGCTGGAGAAAATGTAACAATAGACCTAAAACGCGCTCATTTAACGTAGCCCCAGGGTCGACGGCATCAAAACAATGGACAAATATCTGGTGCCCATTCAAATTGAATCATACGGAACGTAAATCGCAATTTAGGTAGCTAAATGTGACCTTTAAATGTTACTGTTACGCCCAGCACTAGCGCCAGCCACTGTTGCTAATAAGCTAACTGCATACCGAGTGCCTACTTGCTTGTGTGAAGTAATTGTTCAAGGTGACGGAGAGAAAAACTAAAGAGCGCTCAATCAATATAGTGTGTACACATCGCACCGACTAGCTGTCTATAATCTTGGCTGTGGATCAGCAATCCGAGCTAATGAGTTTACTTTTTACTAACACTATTAATTCTTAGTCCGTAGAAGAGACCGTTGAGAAATGAAACCGGAACATCATTGATACTGGCTTGTCATTGTTGTCCTTCGTGCGGAACGCGCCATTGTCCTGTCTCTTCGTATACTCGCTCCATGTTATGAAAAAAATCTCTGATGGCCCAGAAAAACTAACCATAATCGTACCACACCAGTTGCTATAGATAGGAATAGTAGAATTACATCTAATTGACACGATTTAAAGGTTAACAGTCATTACTTAACGTGACTCGCATCTGCTGCCGGTTTACTAAGGAATTTACTTTTCTTTTGTGATGACCTCTCAATCGCACAGCTACTGTTTATATAAATTACTGTTATTTATTGTAAAATAGAACGAAAACAGATGTATTTTAAACAAAAACAGGCATTTGAAGGTTAGCTATCTACGTAACTTTGTGTAAAAGCACACTGCGGCAGCTTTGCAGGTATCAACAATTTAGAGAGGCAAAAGTGAAACGTGTGGTTTTAATGAAATATGAGCTGACTGGCTTTCCACATCTTCTTCACACGACGCAACTCGACATAAAAGCGAGAGCACAATAGTATTTTTTACATCCAGTTTTAATTGCGACAAACACTCCTGCTATTTTTTTGCAAAACGTGTTAAACTGTAGTAATTAAATTATAAAGAGTATAAAATTCAAACAAATGGTATTTTAGTAAAAACCGTAAATGATTACATTAGATAAGATCGATCAGTGTTAATTACTAGTGACAGACCACATCATTATAGCAATCCCTAAGTCATCAAAGACTAATTTTGGACTACTAAAAAAAATTGCGGAAGTAACAGTAGCTGTCACTCTGGCGATCTATATTTAACTGAAAGTTCACAGCTTGGTGAAGCAACTGGGTCGACCAGTGGATATTTCAGCCTTCGAATGATGATATATCGCTTGCGTGGTCCAGTTAGTCGTAAACTAGTAAAGCTTCCAGGAGCCCAATAAACTGCACGTGTGTTGGATATTATTTTAAAGATGGAAGAAAACATCTTAACGAAACACCAGACGTATAAACGAATTTTCGCAAGATTAGTTACGTTGAAGAAACAATGTGGAACGTAATCGGAATTCATTTGTCTGTTCTCGTGACTACTGGCGTTTAGCATTGGAGATAATTTTAGATTGTGGTTTCAGAACAGGATTGTGTTTGACAAGAATACAATTTCAAAGACTCCTTTAGTTACTATGTTAAGAACGTTTACGCCGTCATTTCATACAAACTTTCAAGCCCTTAATTTTCGAAATGAATGAACCGATTTTAATGAAACTTCATTCGCATAAGCAGGATACAAAGGTCTAAAAAGTTAGTGGAGAACATTATCGAAATGTCTTATTTAAAAAAAAATAACTGTAAATCTCTGTTTCTATGGAAAATTTTAAATGTGTCTAATTTGGCTGTAACACTATTTTTCGAAAATGTTCTCTACTAAGTTTCATTAAAATCGGTTCATTCATTTTGATAAATATGGGCTTGAAAGTTTGTATGAAATGCCATACGGCGTAAACGCTCTAAAGATACAACAAAATATTATGTCCTTAGTCTAATTTCGATTACAGTTCAACAAGCAATAGGCGGCAAAGCCACTTGCCATATTTTAAGGAAACACGGATATCGGTCCGCAGATGAAGCAGATTTTTTATGGGAAAGCTAATTTTACGTGTTGATGCGTCAGTCACCAGATTGAGAATTACCAAAGACTCGCTAATTTCTGTTTTGACTGACGATATTCTTACATCATTATTTACACAAGGAAGTACCTACAAGCGCTTTAGGTTGCGAAACATATTTAACTGAATCTTTATTTAGAGCAAAACCATGGTGCATGAGTAAGTGGGTTTATAGCAGGAGTATTTTTAAAAACCATTGTAGGTTACAATACAGTTTGAGCTCAAGTTACGTTATAATCAGTTATTTATGAGTTAACTGTGGCTGCGCCCAAAACAATTGTCCACGAATTTGCTTGTGCAATTTATTTCGTTAACATCATGTTGTCAGGAATCAATAGGTGATTCATGAGATTCTTTGTACATTTTTTAAACTTCTGCGGTTGAGCAATCCGATACATCTTTGTTTGAATTTATAACTATAAACTTCTAGATAATAAACTCAAATGACGCACATTTTAAGAGTTTACATAATTATCCCACAGTCACAGAAAAAAAAATGAAGCGATTATAACAATCATTCCTTCAGAATTTGATACCAATGGCGTCTATTATACCTATGAACCCTTTTTGATAAATTTTATTATACGGGCCGTAAAGCTTGAGTAGATACATTTTCAATGTTAAATTCAATGTTTCCAAATTGCGAGCAGATTGGAGATGTTCTCTTTAGCAAATAGCCTCCGGTGTATGAAAATACCCCAGCTCCGGATTCACCGCCTACGCGAAAACTGGCCTATCTAATATACTATCTACCGCCTGTTCCCATGGCAGATATAATATTATTAAAGTTTTTTCACCAAGTCAACAGTTTTATTTTCCGAACGACGTATTATTTTCGTCATCGGTAGTCTTTCCCGAATTCCGTTCGCGTTGCCGTGATTCTTTTAGCTGCGCTTGATTTATACGATGCAAAAAAACATGTACATTTTCTACACATTTCTATTGATTGTTATTTATTACCATTTGGACGTAAATTTAGAAATCAGTGTTATAAATCTCTAGGTATATTTCATTTCTATAAAGCAGATAACCTGTACAGACAACTTTGAATCAACCAAAACACTTTCAATTTTAAATTTTATAAATACAAACAATAATCAGATAAGGATGTTTGAGCGTATAATTATGTATGTATATTCTAATAATACAAGTTTCCTCATCACTCATCGATTTTTCCTTTTTGCAGGTACTAAACTGGACCTGACAGTTATCAGGATACATTCAACATGACACGTCATGCCAAACGTGAGTGTAAGCATTTGAGAGTTCACACCAACGCGCGAACTGTTAGCGCGCTTTACGTCATTCCCAAAATATTTTTTGCTCTCTGATAACTTGGGTCGTTGATCTTAGCACTCTGCTATCATACGATACGGACGCAATAGAAATTTCGTAGACAATTTAATACTCTAGGTGTATCAACGTGCTAAGTACGGCGTATCTGTGTTTACAGAACATAAAATAAAATGTATGCCGTGTAACGGTCACGTTATTGTTTATCGAAATTATAGTGGGCGGGTTGGCACCGGGCCCGACCGAACCACCTTCACAGGTGTGTCTATCTATTAGTATTCCAACAATCGGTACCACACCAACAAGCCGTAGAATACCTACCTAATAAAACCGGCGCCATATCGAACCTCATTTGAACAAATATTAACCAACTGTCATAATATGTTTACATATAGCAGGCTAAATTAGGTGTGGCATTGAAATATCTTTGAAAAGTTGTGATTCAAAATTAGCCTCAACATGACCACGTGTGTCTTTGAGTTTAGCTTCATTCATTTCAACAATGATTATTAATAAACTATAGAATTTTAATACACCTGGTAAAAAGGCAATATTTATATCAGCCCGAACAAAATATTGCCAAATTCTTAAGATCTTTTGAAATTCTTGGGAATATTAATGTGGTTGTACCAATTAATTCTTCAGAAAGAAACGTATGTATGAATATATTTTTAGCGAAGCTCGCTTTTTCTGGGTATTAACAATATTAGAAGTTATAATTTGTCTCGCCTGTCAATATGACTATTGAGGCTATCGGGCCAATAGCAGTGCACCCACACCGATTAATAATAAGAAAGTCATTCGTCACTTTTCCTCTTGCCAAACCATGATGACATGATAATGAATTAACTTCATTTGGAAAAGAAAATATTGATTTTAGTAATGAAATAAGCATCGCTAACAGAGAAAGAAAAAGAAGAAGACAACAATAAAGGTTTACCTTTGAAAAAGATAACAGTTCCTATTGATGAAAGACACTTGACACAGGTATATGCGGAAGACAATTTGAACATAGACCGGTCTATTATGTAAAAACCTCATCGTGAAGATTTGGGTGAAGTAAGCTAGAAGTGAGATATTAATACTGTCAATAAGTGGAATATCAGCTCACTTCAAGCTTTCACAATTTCACCTAAGATTTCAGTGACATTTTTACATAATAGTACTACAGTTCTTATTGATAAAGGAAATGACATATATATGCTGAAGTCTATTTGAATATATTAGGGTGTCAATTGCCGCTACCGGCAACTTACTGTAACTACATCCATACCAATATTATAAATTCGAAAGTAGCTCTGTCCGTCTGCCTGTATGTTACCTTTTCACGCCTAAGCCACTGAACGAATTTCGATAAAATTTGGCAGAGAGATAGATTGCATCCCGGGGAAGGACATATGATAGTTTTTATCCCGATATTCCCACGGGATCGACACTTATGCGGGTGAAACCGCGGGGCGCTGCTAGTCTTACATATTAAACTTGACTCATCACCATAAAGGGGGTAATTGAATGAGTAATTTGTTACAACACCGTTAGGATCGATCATCAGCGCTCACCGGTAGTCACCATCAATCAAAATAATTACCAATTGTCTTGTCACTTTCTTTTGTATAAATCTACATAACAGTATTTGTTTGTAACCGCGTGTTTAATCAATGATGTTTTGAATCTAATTGTTAGTCAATCGAAATGTGTAATCACAACTCGTAAATAATTCAAGATTTTTACATCTTAACATGTTATTTAACAGGCGTGAAATTGTATATTAATTTATGATAAAGTTTGTCAAACTAAAATGAGAAAAAAGTTCCACGATAGGCATATTAATTATTTAAATTAAGCCAAAAATAAAATTTTGTCACTTTCTCTACGAGACTTCTACTTTCTTGATATTTTATTATATAACAATACTTTTTGGTACATATTTTTACACACCAACAATTTTAACAACAACATAATAATTTATTATATGTAAAAAAATATGTAAGTACCTAAATGTATTGTTAAATAATAAAATATTAATTAAGAAAGTAGAAGTCTCATAGAGAAAGTGACAAAATTTTACATAATAAATTGAGAGAATAGTCTAATAAGACTATTTATTCTCTCAATTTATTCAAAACCGAGGTTTCTTTCTGACCTCTTCGAAATGTCTCAGACTGCCGAAGTAGTACTCTTCTCCTCAGATTCTCTCAATGCTATTTTAGTCACCAAAGATAAATACTTAGCGCAACAATACCTCATTTCTCCAATTATGACAAGTAGTTTAGAAGTTATGAGGGAACATAATTATGAACATACCTACATACCGGTCAAAATCATAACCCTCCTTTTTGCTTCGCCGTAGTCGGGTAAAAATACCTAAGCATTGTATTAAAGACCGAGACCCTAATACCATTTGACACGAGCATAACCTCTTACCAGTCGCCATCTTAGCTAAGACTGCAGTCGCAGCGCACGACGGTCCTGCACCTTGAACTGCATTTATGATTTACACAGTGAAAGTCAGTGCTGCACATACTTCAATATTTCAATACTTAGTACATAACATAACAGTATGCCTGTATGCTCCGAAGGGCTAAGCAGAGGTGTAGGTATCTACCTACATATATAGGGTGTTTGGAAGTTAGATACAAAGCTTAAGGGGGTGATAGTTGACACCATTTAGATCATTTGAGCCATACATGTCTTAGACGAAGTATGTATTTTAATTTTTTTCCCAGTTAAAGTTGGTATGTTAACTATAAACTATTGGTAGTTTGTAGTTAAGTCCCATGATAAAGGGGGCGAGCCTATTGCCATCCACGACACACACCACATTCTCAACAATTTTAAGTAACACTTCAACCACACAAATGTACAGAGAGGGACTTAATGCTTTTCTACCAGTCAACCTTTGGGTGATGCAGAGACAAACAATGGTAGTTGCAATTACAAAAACTCGCGAATTAAAGTCTGTTTGCGTGTATAATAATAATATTATAAAATTTATTAATTTTCAAGATGGGAGACAGAAGCCCATACTAAGTAAAACCTGTGCTACGGGAGACCCGTAGCACAGGTTTTACAGGGTCTCCTTATCTCAAATAGAGAGCTCTACTAAAAAGTATTCTATTCTATTCTGCTAAGGACATAACTAACAGTAGCGCTTACTGCTAATGCAACAATATAAAAATAAAATTACTTATTAATGTACGTTCAACTGCTTGCTGAATTAAATGTTGTGGGTGAACTTACAAAAGCAATGTTTAAGTTTAGGTACCTACCAAAAATCTACATATATTTTATTGTACACTAGCATTTTGTCGACGACTACGTCCACGTGAATTTCGTATATAATTTCTTCAAACAAAGTTCAACACCTTGTTTCACCAAGTCACAGTTCTTCCAGTTAAAAATATGCGTATGTATTTTTCAAGGTTCAGCTTGGACCTTTTTATAACACAACATACTATCAAAATTCAGCTGTTTAGCCATGAAAACGTCAGAAATAGACAGAGACAGTTGCGCATAGATAATATTGGTATGGAACACTATAAATGCTACGTTTTAAGTTCAGAATTGCTATGAACATATAAAAAACCAGTCCTTTTAGATTTAATTTAATTAATAAACATTCATAAAGCGTTCCGACTGTTTAACTTGGAACCAAAGGTTGGAAACTACCTATAAACATTTAATCTTCAAGGTGTTCGTAATGGGCACAATAAAGTAAATAGGTAACAACAACTTCTGTCATGCAAATGAAAATAAAAATGTGTATACAAGACCGTATAATTATTGTGAGAAATTCATTATTTTTGCTTTAGATTTATTTCAAGTAACTAAATTATATTTTTTTTAATTCAATAAATAAAAAAAAGCGATTAAAATACAATTACGTAACGAAAATAATATTAGATACTATAGCTTTTACTTAAATTCATGTCATAAAAAGACTAATTTATTGGGCAATAAAAAATACATGTGTGCGTTCACTTTACACGTGTGTCGCCTAACAAAACATAGATAAATAATGAGACACAATAAAAAAAAAAATTAACAATTTAAAAATATTTCAAAGTCCCAAACTGTGCGTAATAAACATAATTAATTCGTGTCGTTTCTCTGTTAAATAATTCAACGAACATGTCGAGCTTTCCTTCATCTGTTCATTTTTATGAATTGAATATTCATAGAATATAAGTGATCGCCCGAAACTGGAAACATCGGCACCTTTCCAAAGAACACAGGTATCGTTTAATATTCACTTTCATATTTGTTTTTATGATTACCTAACTTTGTATCATATATAACGTCGTTTCGTAAACAGACAAGTCTGTTGAATAACATAAACCTTTGACCATTATGAGACCTGCCATATAATTTTGCAATCGATCACCTAATTTAGACATTGATAAGGACCCTTCGGATTTCTGACATCAATAACCCTAAACCGATCTTGAAAATGTATAACTGCGGATCTAAGCACTAAATCTTCAAAGGTATTGAAGCGGAAAATGAGTGAACATTCCTTGCTAAGATTTAAGCACTAGATCATGCCAGCGTTCGTTTACCTGGCACCTAATTGCTCATATAAATGCAGTTTGGCACTCCGTATGAATTATGCATAAATCATAACCAGTTGACAGATTTGTTATTTACTAAAGACAAATAGAGGGCATGTAATATAACTACAGGCGTCAGAAGCCAAAGCACGCGTTCAACAAAAAGTTATTGGCTTGCGGGCTCTAGAAATAGCTGTAATAACTGGATACAGCTGCGTTCATCCTACCTCATGAACGTAACATTTGTACAGGTTTAAAGTTTCTTGGCAAAACTATTGTAGAGCATGTTTGCGTATTTTATGTCCCGCGTATGCTCCATCGCATTTATATTTCTTAATTAACGAAATTAGACTATCATTTAAACGACCTTAAAGAACAGTGTCAACGAAGCTATTGTTTGAAACGTTTTCATTGAGCTCAATAACTTCCTTGCGTTGCTCGCATATCAGTTTAGTCATGTGTTCCATTTCAATGTCATTGGTAATTTCAGATTGTACCATTTTTCGAAGAGACGTCGCTCGGTCATTACGTAGTTATTTCTCGATTGAAAGGATCAAAAAAACTGAAAATCTAACTCCCAAGGCGAGTCGTTTGTCTATTTGAATGGTAGCACACAGCAGCCGTTATTACCTTGTCATGTTTACCTTGAAACAACCATTTCAAAGTTTATCCTAACTTTTCGAAGTGCGTAGACTGGTTTCTGGAGAATTCATCTAAAGAATTCGACCATGGATGAATACGTTGTTGAGTTTCTAAACATTTATATTAAATGTGTTTGACCGCGTTAGATAAAAGCAACCTCAGATTTTCAGCGAGTTTCTGCTGACTTTTTTGCGAGTGACAATACAGCTTTCATACCTCGCCCATTAGCACGTTGACAACAATATTTAAACGCTTCAATGACAACGCATCTTCAGTCTAGTTCACATTCTACACATCTCGAATAGTCCGCTGTCTACACCTGCGTGCCTTATTTTAGATCGACGCTGGCCGTGGTGGCAGTTGCAAGGTGACGCCGGATTATTTTCATATTCTGGGTCACGACGTGTGTTTTGTCTCAGGGACGCTAGTATTCCCGTTTACACGAGGTCGCATTTATGTGACAACGTCGTTACTAAATCATATTTTAAATTCCACCTAGTCCAAGGTGCCTCCAGTACAGAATTCCTTACTATTTCATATCCAATCCAAACTAATTTAAAACAAAGGCACTAAGTCTGACTCAATAAAGAAGGTAGGTGCAGTCAGCGTTTTCAGTGATAGGCATATAAGTAAACGCAAATACTTACACGGAAGATAACCATCTCCTTAATGCACCATAATGGTTGTACCCATTACCCGACCTTTTGCATATATCCGATGCCGTCGAACGTTTTCCCCGATAAATCATCGCTACTATCAATGATACGAAACTTTCTTTTTTACGAAATATCACATAAACCATAATAAATGAAACGTATTTACGACGTGCGCTCCCATTCGCGGTTAACTGCGCTGTTAATTTACGACATATGGTAGCTAGGCGACTTATACCTTCACCTGCATATTGTAGGTCATGTGGTAATGGAAGGTACCTACATTATTATTATTTTCTGTCCTGTGCCAAGAGGCAAGTTCCAAAGATGATTCATACATTACGATCTCAGAATGCAGTTCGGTCACTTTTAATGTTCCGCAGTGATGGCATCTTCGCTAACCTCACATTGTATCCATGGATACTATAGGATAGGTGCTCGATAATTCTATGTCACACGTTTACTATAGCAAAATACCTTTTAAAGCATCGACAAAAGAATCAAATTTCTGTAACGCGAACCTTTGAATTCAAATGTGCTTGCAGGTAGAATTTTTTGCTCATGTCTCACATGCCTTTGTTTATGTCTACCTACCTTGTCTGTGAACTGGTTAACAATAGCATAGTTATCTACTTCATCGACTTTAATCAGTCAGGTATCTATGCAATCGTCTATAACATCATGATTTTCTATTTCTTCGTAATACTAATTAGGATGAGACTAACAGCTAACCTACTTGCGCTGAAATCAACAGAATGATGACGTAAGGCAGTTCAATTGAAGTACTATTCTCTGAATTAATTGTCAACTTCAGCTTTAGTCCAGCACGGTCACGCAGTCTGTTGTTGAATGTATTGAATTCTATTTATCATTTCCGACCTTGACGCCACCTCCGGAACTAATCGAGTTTGTGAGTTTGCATAGGAGCGGCGTTCGTGAACTATACTGCCTTTCAGATCTTGTTCAACGTCCATAACAATAGAATTAGGTCTTTATTCGGCCGATTCGGCTTTCGATACGAGTCCGTTAATGATATAATCAAGCTAACGGCGCGGCGACGACTGCGTGGCCCATTAAGTGGGTTATTGCTATATAATGGTATTTGAATAACTAAAAATATACATTCATATCTACATCCGTTTAAATGCACGCCGAATTAGTTGATTTTAAAAACAAAGGAATTTAAAACTCTTAGCTTTGAACGAACAAAGCGATGGACATGGAATACTAAATTACTGAAATCTAAACTTGTAATATTCTAATTTATTCCAAAATATTATGTACTCTCACAGACAATGTTCATAGTAACAAACATTCCTGTTTCTACAGTCTGAGGCGAAATTGCAAACCCACTGTGACGGGTGCTAATAACCGCCCGCGAATTTGGCAGTGCGAGAGGGTCGGACCCCTCGGCCGCCCGCTCCCCTACCTGATGCAACTGCAGTATTGATTAACGGCACTTGTATACGTCCAATGTCGTATTTCCGATTAATTTGTTGGAACAAATTAAAATGTGAATCGTACTCGTCTCTATTTCTTAAACACTTAAAATTTTTTACGCACGCACACTACCAAAATGCTGTACACGCAATTTGAATGCATAGCTTACGAATTGCAAATAATTCTATGAACAAACATTGGCTAGGTATTACGAAACACGACTCTGTCACCTTTCCTGCTATGTAAACAAAATGCTCAAACAATTCTCACTTTCGCTTTCAGACCTTCACAGCATGGTGCAACAGCCACCTTAGGAAGGCTGGTACCGGTATCGAGAACATCGATGAGGATTTCCGCAATGGGTTGAAGCTCATGTTACTGCTGGAGGTTATCTCCGGCGAGACCCTGCCCAAGCCCGACCGCGGCAAAATGCGTTTCCACAAAATCGCTAACGTCAACAAGGCTTTGGACTTCATTGCCTCTAAAGGTAAATATATCAGCTATTGTTTTTTAAAAAGCCTACACAGTAGGTATCCTTTGTGCCAAATCTATATTGGATGAAAAGGAAAGCAGGTAGTCTAAATTATAATGTTTTCTTAGCTACACTTGGTCGAATGAATGATGAATCGACTTAATATTGCTTTTACTTAGTATACAATCAATATCTTTGAGTGGCCGTCTACTGAATGTCTCTTCTGAATGCCTAATCTTTATTGCGGGTACGTCCCTAATTGCTTCTGATTTAGATAACAAAACGATTACAAACAAGGCATTGTGCATTTAGCCTCAAAGTGCATAAAGTCAGATTTGGCTTATATATGCAGTAGGTATGGTAATGGGCAATTCAAGTAAACTGATTGCTTAATACTAGTGATTCGTAGGCGATTTGCACAGAACCTGTCCCTATTACTCCTACACTCATTGCAGTTTTCAATATAATGCTCTTATTTTATTGCCAAACATGATGCAGGCGGTACAAAATAAAAGACTTACTTATAGAGTATGAAAGTAAGAAGGACTTAAATACAGTATCGGACTCTCATGCTTTATGAGTATCAAAATATAACGGGATCAGATTATGGGAATGTTCCAAACCAATGACAAAAAAAAGGAGAGGGAATTAAAAAAAAAAGTCAAAAGGGTTTCCAAATACTTAAATAATATAAATTGTATTGACATGAGGACGGAGAATCCAACTTTCTGAGGAAAATAAACAGTACAGTAATAGGTTGGTAACAAACACTATTATTCCATGGATTCAGAGGGACATAAAACTTCTCGAATACAGTTTATGTCAACATGAAATCATGCTAGGTACCTACTGTTAAAATAGTCATTATAACTGTACCCGCTAGCTTAGTCTATACTGAGAACTACTAGACCTAGGAGTGACGAAAAGAGTGCTGATAAAACAAACTACAATATTATAAGAATCCGTTACGAGAAAGAGTATGTATTTTAAGAAAATTTTATATCATCAGAAATTATCCTCCTATGCCATTAATATTCACTTACATGAGCACTATGACAGTAACCACTATACAAGAACTCACTCAAGTTTCCATAAAAGCAAACACAATTATTATCATAACATCCAAATACGGTTTAATGGTATGACGCCAACATGTAATACTTAGAACTTACCTACATACCATATTTAAGAAAGACTTTTATATAGGTACCTTTTATATACAAATATTACAAATTAGTTTCCACTGTATCACGACGTAATTTTTCAACAAATGCTACTATAGCTGCCATTTCTTTTCAGGCGTGAAATTGGTGTCCATTGGTGCCGAAGAAATCGTCGATGGCAACCTAAAGATGACCCTGGGTATGATCTGGACCATTATCTTACGATTCGCCATCCAAGACATCTCAGTGGAAGAGATGACCGCCAAGGTAAATCCACAATCCAACGACCATATTATTGCCTATATACAGTCGTTTCAATAAACCTATACCAACATACTTGTGTAACAGATATTAGTCATCGACGGTAATAATGTGAATATAATGAAATTCGCAATGCATTTTTTCACATCAACAATTCAATTTACAAACTTGGTTTTTATCGACAAATAAGGATGCTATTTTAAAAGCACAGTTATCTACTCATTTATGTTATTGAGAATTTGCCATCATTTGTATAACTATATTCCCATCGGAGTCAACAGACTTCCAATGCCTATTCTTCAGTTTTATTGATAACGCTACCAACTTCCTTTGTATCATTGTTCATCAATTGAATTTGTATGTTTGCTAAACAGGAAGGTCTGCTGCTCTGGTGCCAACGCAAGACAGCCCCATACAAGAATGTCAATGTCCAGAACTTCCACCTGTCCTTCAAGGATGGTCTGGCTTTCTGTGCCCTGATCCACAGGCACAGGCCCGACCTCATCGACTACAGCAAATTGTCCAAGGACAACCCTCTAGAGAACTTAAACACGGCTTTCGATGTGGCCGAGAAGTATCTCGACATCCCCCGCATGTTGGACCCCGACGGTAAGACACGCTTGATAAGCTTCTCGCTCAAGTTTTACACAAAGCAATGACAAGAGCAAATAAAGCTCTGACCATTCCTGTCCTCATTTTTTTATATGAGATATGAGACTATACGTGACCCTTCACGGCCAAATTGCCGCATTTCAGTATTTTATAAATGGTCATCAAAAAATGGACAACACATATAAATTGTAACTGGATATTGCAGACTTAATAAACACACCAAAGCCGGACGAGCGCGCCATTATGACCTATGTGTCGTGTTACTACCACGCCTTCCAAGGCGCGCAACAGGTACTAAACAAATGTAAAATGGCCGCCAGTCGTTACCGCCATTTCCGCGTTTGATACCCGAACCCTAACGCCAGGCCTTTGTGTGTAACTTATAGCATGATGAGTGCCTCGCTTTATGTTAAAGAAGCTCCAACTGTCAGTGTTGATAAACTAATACTAAAGACCTCGGAAGAGTTTCACAGGCTAGTTATAACAATACTTCGGAAGGGAGTTAAATAAATGTGACGATAAGTTTACATTTTCGACCCAATCCCATCAGTCCTTGGTCATCATACCTCATCTACTGACGATGACTGGCATTTGATGTATCGAGTAAGCGTAGAAAGGTCTCCCGAGGTCAAATATCCTATGCCAAAAACGTGTTCAAGAAATGCCAATTCTCCAAAATATATTTATGATGTGTAAGAACCAAAATATACCTAACTATATTATTTTTATACCGACTCCAAGCAACAAACCCCGTACCTAAATAATTATGAAATGTGCTACAAACGTTTTTATAAAAATAAGCTTTATGTTGTTAACTCATTACAGTATTTTATTGATATCAAACGAAAGAATGCTTGTGTTCTAATTAATCGCTCTCGTAATTCGCAGTTATTTGAAATAACTCGTCATTTACTTTATTGTGTAGATGTTCAGTTGAACACTGTCAATTAGCACTACTTTAATTAATTTCCTGTTTGAAGTAGGTAGGTACTACGATTAAATGTGATAAGACAATGCGGGTTGTTAAAATACCAAGTTTTTCAACGTATTTTTGCCTGTTGTATTTAAAGATAGTTTTTCGACCAAAAATAAATTCAAATGCTGCATTCTGTTACGATTAAAGGCAATTAATAGACCATTTAAACGTTGAGTAGATAAACGAGGATGTTAATGTTAACGATGTTGTTTTCCAAAAGATAAAACACAAGCATTCTACTAGGGAATAATTCATGATACATCGCATGAGAACTAACACCGTGTCGCTTGCGTGCCGCTTGTCAGATCTGCAGAACACAGCGATGCCGGACGAGCGTGCGGTCATGACATACGTCTCTTCATACTACCATTGCTTCTCAGGCGCACAAAAGGTTTGTATCATCTGAACCTACTAATGAATGCAAACTTTGCAGTTTTCTGAACAAAATCGAATCTAATATATCTTAATTAAGTTGGTTTGAATTTGGGGCGAAAATAGTACTTAAAACAGCTTTGCTCCGTTTTTTAAAGCATCATTGTATTTAAATATCAGATGAATAAAATTAATAATGTTAACAGCTTGTCGTTAAACTAGTAAGACCTAGTTTAATCGACAAACACGTTTCATAAATGTAAAAGATATCTTATGTACAATTCACAGGCTGAGACCGCCGCGAACCGCATATGCAAAGTTCTCAAAGTCAACCAGGAGAACGAACGCCTCATGGAAGAGTATGAGCGTCTTGCCAGTGACGTAAGTATCCCATCATTACTAGAACACAACAGCGCAAGAGCTTTTTCTTAAAAATAACCAGGCAAACAACATAAGATCAATTGAAACGCAGAGAAAGCGAAAAGCTAAGATGTAGGTATAGTGATCGGTTAGACCTTGACGACTGCTCCATAAAATATTTAATGCGACATCTCTGTCCACGCGTACCTACCTACACTCTCTCACTGTTACGTACTTAAAATATTTTATGTTGCAGTAAATATTATAAATGGCTTCAAATTTTATAGCTGCTGGACTGGATCAGGCGTACCATGCCTTGGCTGAACAGCCGCCAAACCGACAACTCTCTTGCCGGTTGCCAGAAAAAACTGGAAGACTACCGTACTTACAGGTATATATCGTTTGGAGTATTTATAAAAGTTTAAAAGCATTGATAATAACAAAATTAACGCATTAGTCCAATGATAACAAAATTATGTTTGAATCCTTTCATCTTACAATTAAAGTTGCCGTTTCGTGTAGGATAAATGCAAAACCCTCGAAATGGCGAAAAGCGACCCCAATTCATAGCGAACTTATTACGCCTGTTGTGCTGAGATGGAGCACACCCACATTTCGCCAAATAGATAAGTTTATTTCCCATAAAAGATGGGGCAAAGCTATTGCCATAAACCGAACAACGATCAATATTTTTCCGGCACAGAGTCGATATTGACGACGACCATCCCATGCCTATCCCTTCTGCAACCACAAACGTTGACAATAATTATTTTTCAGGCGTAAGCACAAGCCGCCACGTGTAGAGCAGAAGGCCAAGTTGGAGACGAACTTCAACACCCTGCAGACCAAGCTCCGTCTGAGCAACCGCCCCGCGTACATGCCCACCGAAGGCAAGATGGTCTCTGTAAGTATTACCATCATCCAATTTACTATTATCATCATTCCTTTCCCCTATATCCCACTATAATTTATTTTGGTCCTCTTAAAGCCATCCACATTCAGGCTCAAAACTTTCCTTACGACATTTTCCTGATTCCTCCGCTATTAACTATTAGGTATCAAGGATCAATTAAAAATACCATTCCAATTTCTTTAGCCTAGTGTGGTCCACAAGTTATATATTAAAAATATATTGCCCTAGTAACAATAGTTTTAGAAGTACTCGTAGTTTATTTATACTTTAGTTATAACGAAATGTAAGAACACTATTTGGTTAATAGACGATTTATTATTACTAGTAGCACAAGTTAAGTTTTCCAGTGCCATAGTATTATCGCTACAATTATTGGTCCTTATGTCTCATCAACTCTAACCCTTCATATAATTCCATCTAAGTTCGTATAGAAAGACCAAACCAGTTTTCGGACCATGGGCCAATCTAATCGATACTGGTAATATTTCAAGGACATCGCCGGAGCTTGGAAGGGCCTGGAGATATCTGAGAAGGCATTCGAAGAATGGCTGTTGAGCGAGATGATGCGTCTTGAGCGTCTTGAGTACCTGGCCCAGAAGTTCAAGCACAAAGCCGACATCCACGAAGACTGGACCAGAGGTGAATACTAAAATCTACCGATATTTATTTTTATAAGCGTTGAGGTAATTTTTGGCCTTTTCCTAAGCCATACGATTTGGGGGGACATTAATATATGGAATGATTAATAGGCGAAAGCGCCAGGGTAGCCCGCGAAATTCAAGTTTTTTTACGTTTTTTGCAATTTGCTGCTCAGTATTAAGTTGTATGTTGATTAAAATACCATGTAATCCCCAAGAATGACTATTTCATGAAATCTTGACCTTTGGGGATTATACTAACTTAACAAGTTGTATTACTGATTGTAATGATTATAATTCTGTAAATTTTAATCAACGTACAACTTAATACTGAACGGCAACTTGCAAAAAACGTAAGAAAATTTGAATTTCGCGGGCCACCTTAGAGCTTCCCCCTTTGAAAGAGAGGAAAGAAACGAAATTTTAAAACAAAACAAAAAAAAAAATACTTTACCGAGTCATCAATTAACCAAAACACATTAAATTCCAGGCAAGGAGGAGATGCTGCAATCTCAAGACTTCCGTCAATGCAAGCTATACGACATCAAGGCTCTCAAGAAGAAGCACGAGGCCTTCGAGTCAGACCTCGCCGCACACCAGGATCGCGTCGAGCAGATCGCCGCTATTGCCCAGGAACTCAAGTAAGAAACCTTTATATTCTATAGAAGATACTGTTGAACTAAACTTTCTGAATCTGATAAATTTAATAAAAGGATTTTTTCGCGTCGAACTCTTCATGATTACAACCAAATGGTGTTTTTTCAACTGCTTCTAGCCATGGGGTTGGAGCAAATTTTTTGTCTTTTGCAAATAATGAAAGACTAAAGTATTTGAGTGAATAAACCAATCTTATTTTATGAGTGAATAAAAGATTTTACTGAAATTAATTCTGTATAACATAATGACGTGTTTAAGATCGCTGGCAAAGGCGGTCCGGATTGGTTGGCACTTTGCAACGTAAACTAAAATGAGCCCTTATCAACAATGAACCTATTCTGTTCCGCAGTACCCTGGAGTACCACGACGTGGCGAGTGTGAACGCTCGCTGCCAGCGCATCTGCTCGCAGTGGGACCGCCTGGGCGCGCTCACCCAGCGCCGGCGCCACGCGCTGGACGACGCCGAGCGCGTGCTGGAGCAGATCGACCTGCTGCACCTCGAGTTCGCCAAGCGCGCCGCGCCCTTCAACAACTGGTATGTCATCACTAGCAACTACTGGAGCTGTATCGCAAACTATGCTCTACCTTCTATTCTGCCACCTGTGCCCCAAAAATGCAGACAAAGTGACCTCTGCGCTTCCACCGAGAACGCCGTGAACGAAGTTCTGGGCCAGCTAAATTTAATAACCGTCGTGCCATGGACACGAAGAAGAAGCATTATCAACCTATTATGTTCCCACTACTACGCTACTCTCTGTGGGCCGTAATCCAACGCGCGGGCCCAGTGCGGTTTGGTGTACTAATTGCAAACTACGCTATCAAATCCAAGTACATATAACATATCAAAATTAATCTATTTGAAATCGAATTGAATGTTTTGGCGCAGAGGAGAAAAACATTCTATCCCTAGGTCTCCCACAGCAAAAGAAGAGATGAAGTTACTTTTTGACACAACCTTTAGGTACCTATGCAAAATCCAAAAATCAAATCGAATTACCAACCAAAACATGATGTAAAATCATAATTATCCTCTTCAGAAGCGCATCTATAATTATCCGTAAATAAAAGTGTCTATTTATTGTTCAGGTTGGATGGCACCCGGGAGGATCTCGTGGACATGTTCATTGTCCACACCATCGAAGAGATCTCCGGTCTCATGGACGCGCATGCTCGCTTCAAGGCCACTCTCGGAGAGGCTGACAAAGAATATCAGGTAAGGTTACCATTTATAAATTCCTATTTACGTTAAATATACGACAGCATAACAGTATTCGATAATATGGAAGCTGCGGTTACACGTAATACAATACATTACAGGATAATGTATACTGTACAAGTTTTAATGTATCGTTGGCTGGTAATCTAAAATAAATAAACAACATGACTTTCCAAGTTGCGAAGTATTGAGAAAATCAGAAATATAAAGCATTTCAATGATGTTGGGACCGTTTTCTAATCACATGATACTCTTATTTCAGGCGATAGTCAACCTGGTGCACCAGGTTGAGTCCATCGTGAAACAGCACCAGATCCCTGGTGGTCTGGAGAACCCCTACACTACTCTTACTGCTCACGTAAGTTTTGCATTTACTCAATTATCACAAGCAATTAAAATGTTATGACGATGACGTGACGACGCGCGACAATGTCTGCGTTAGACTACGTATTTTAAGTAATGAGTCATACAATTTTTAAAAAAGAATTCGCATTTTCAGAGTCTTATTAGAAAGTCCCAAAACAAATACACAAATCTAAAGAATAAGAAACGCTCCTATGCAAATAATTTCGAAACTTAACCAACATTTTTCTGAACCTCAGGAACTGAACCGCAAGTGGTCAGACGTAAGGCAGCTGGTTCCCCAGCGCGACAACACGCTCGCAACCGAACTTCGCAAGCAACAGAACAACGAGGCCCTCAGGCGCCAGTTCGCCGAGAAGGCCAACGCCGTCGGACCCTGGATCGAAAGGCAAATGGATGCCGTCACCGCCATCGGAATGGGTCTGCAGGTAAGATTACGTTCATCACCTTATCGACCATCAATTACGTCTGGCGACGATTGCCAACCGCAATTAGTTGCAACTTTACGCAACTCAAGGATTATTCGCTTTTTAAGTTGAATAAGATATAGCATTTTTCTATGAATGAGCTGTAATCTAATCTAAATAAATCCTTCCAATCCAACATGATAACCGAAATTCAATGCCAAGTAATTCGATGCAAACCAAAGCATTATATAACTACCTTCATTTAGTAATTAAAGGTTTGCAAAATGTGAAATGAATTTAGTCAGGAACGATAGCTCGTCCTCAGACGATCTGTGCAACAAATAATAAATGAAATACAATCGTTTTTATCAGGGCACTCTGGAAGACCAACTGCGTCGCCTCAAGGAGTACGAGACTGGTGTGTACGCGTACAAGCCACACATCGAGGAACTGGAGCGCATCCACCAGGCCGTGCAGGAGGGCATGATCTTCGAGAACAGGCAAGTCGAACACAAATCACTATAAAACTAAGAGTAACACGTAGGTTCCTAACGAGTTTCTATAAATCACTGAGACGCAACATACCTACAATCCAAAACTAACTCCCCATACTTTAGAAATCAACGTCAGCAAAAAAACACTCTTGGAAATTATAATACTCAAATTAGTCCGACCAGCACCTGGACAGCTGTTTTTCATTCCTAGAATCCAAAGCTATAATTACGGTCTTGTACAAACTCTAGGCAAAGCCAAGAATCCAGTTATTATAATCTACCGATTTCTTTTACAGGTATTCGCAATACACAATGGAAACTCTGCGCGTCGGCTGGGAACAACTTCTGACTTCCATCAACCGCACTATCAACGAAGTTGAGAACCAGATCCTGACCCGTGACTCGAAGGGCATCACCCAGGAACAGCTCACAGAGTTCCGTGCTTCCTTCAACCACTTCGACAAAAACCGCACCGGTAATTAAAAAATCCTACTTTATTAGCCTTTTTAAATCATCATAGTACCTAATTCGGACGAAATACGTCCATTGCTGGACTTATACCTCTAAGCATGACCACATCGACCGTTCCTTAAATCTGATGGATTTCCGCAACCTTTCACCACCTTTTTTTAACAATTTGTTCGAAAATAGAGTAAAGACAAAAACTGTTTCCTTCACAGGCCGCCTAGCACCCGAAGAATACAAATCATGCCTGGTTTCTCTTGGATACAGCATTGGCAAGGACAGGCAAGGAGAACTCGACTTCCAGCGCATTCTCGCTGTTGTCGACCCCAACAACACAGGTACCTAAGCATTTTTCTATTGAAGCCAGATCAGTTTATCGAAAGCCACTAAAGGCTCGACGTTTGTGTTTTCGCTGGTCTTCTACATTAAGCAAAGAGCTAAAGCTAAAAAATTTAAATCTGTCTCTGTTCGCAGGTTACGTGTCGTTCGATGCGTTCCTGGACTTCATGACAAGGGAATCCACAGACACAGACACCGCTGAACAAGTCATCGACAGCTTTAGGATCTTAGCCGGTGACAAGGTAACAATACCTACATCTTTAACAGTCTGGTAATTTTTGGAATGTTTGGAATTGGAGATGATACTTTCTGAGTTTATCTTGGACATTACTGACGTTGGTGAAGCAAACCTGGACTATAAGTCTGAAATCGGCAGCCCTACTTGAGCAAGCGTGATGATCGTGCCTTCTTTGTATGAGAAAAGGCCTTTGCCCTGCAGTTGGACAATTATATAGGATTATATGTGTGTTATGTTCGGCAGCCCTACATCACCGCGGACGAGCTGAGACGCGAGCTGCCGCCCGACCAGGCGGAGTACTGCGTGGCGCGCATGCCGCCCTACCGCGGGCCCGGCGCGCCCGTCGGCGCGCTCGACTACATGGCATTCTCCACCGCACTCTATGGCGAAACCGACCTTTAGGTACATCACGACGAAAATGTACATTTTTAATTAATTTATTTCATAGACTTAACTCTGAAGATAATATTAAATAAACTATTTAAAAAACACCCAGGCTTTCAAATCCCCCGAGCGCACGACGGTATTTGGCAAACCTCCAGTTCGCCATTGGGTTGCTGCCTAACGCCCACCATGCTTACCTACATGTTTTGTTCAATAGTCATATTTATAGAAACTGAAATGATTTTTACTCAGACGCAGGTCGCAGAAGTCGTATCATAGGACACTGTCATCCACGTCATCAGTCAAGGAGAGTAGCTAAGATGGCGCGCGCTCGCCGCGCTCAGTACTAACACGACGGCCCGAGGCTACAGCGGCGACGTAATGGCGCACAAAGATTATTTCCCTTACATTGACCTACCCCTCAGAAATCGCCCTAAACCAAGGTCAATGTAGAGCAAACGATTTTTGTGGAATAATTTAGTCTATAAAACAGTTCTATATTAAATATTATTATGTGCAATGTTCAAACCAAAAATGCCATTAACCTTCATACCATAAAACTCCTTCCTAATGTTTAGTAACCTTTTGGCTCAAATCAGAGAAATCATTTTATATGTTTACAACACTCTATTTATACATTAGCATTAGGTATTTTTAACTTTTATAAGAAATTCTCAGGGAAGTCACAAAAAAATTATTTGTAAGATAAAAATGGTGCTAATATTAGGCTTGACTAATGTGTGACACCAAAATAAGACTCATTTACATTGTGAGAATGTTTTTGTTATATTTTTTTTATTTATAAGCAAACATTATTTATACAAGATCAACTTTTATTTACTGCCATTAGTAATTATAATACTTTGATGGTAGGCACAGTATTGTTTTAAGTTTTCTAAATTTATAAATGTTGCAGGGAAGTGTCACACAAATTATTTATATCATAGATTGCCATAGCTTGCCTGCATCTATTTATTTATCATTTTTATATGAATTTCGTTTTTATGAGAGTATTGGAATGAGTAGGTACTCAAAATAAATGATCTGCCATATTTTTGTCTTTTAATAATGACTGCGTTGTTAAACCAACCAATTATGTTTCATTGAGACAGCAGCGTATGTAGAATAAGAATGACTTATGTGCCCAAAAGTATACTAACTCGAATGTACAGCTACTTTAATAAAGAGCTCTTAAACAATTTTATTTTCTTTTATTTTGTTATTTTACCTAAATAGTATTTAATAATAAGTTTTAATATAAGAAAATAAAAACATATAAACTGAGTCAACAGTGCTCATATATTTCACAAAATCAACAAGAATCCAGATCAGCTTGCTAGTATAGGATACAGTTGAAATACACTAAGCTATATACTAATTTATTAAATATCATATAATACATATAAGAGTTAAAATCAGAATTTTCAATATTCTACTACATAGTCACATGAGAAAGGTATCAATAAATTATATAACATCCTATGTATATCTATTAAAATATTAAAGCCTAAAAACCGCTAACCGCTCTGTATTATTTCTCAGCATCCTTTTTAGATTCTTCTGCTGTTAGAAGCGCGCTCTTTATGCCAACCTTCTTCAGTTCTTCAATAAGCTCACCTGATTGGTGCATTTGCAGCATTATGTCACAGCCTCCAACAAATTCGCCATTGATGAAAACTTGTGGGATTGTCGGCCAGTTGGAGTAATCTTTTATACCTGTAACGAAAACAATGTTTATAAATAAAAGTGGTAGAAATGCCGGTAGGACATAAAATCCGCCCCTAAGACGACCCACTGACCCATAATAGTAACCTTATTGGTGATGTTCTTTATAATAGAATGGATTTATTTTCTTATCACAAATTACAACTTAAAGTTAAATTAGTATACAGATACAATTTTGTACGTGTCACTGACTGGCAGAGCCACCATCAGGGATTTTAATTTTGATAACACAAAAAATTTTTCGAAATTTGTCGCCAAATATCAGAATTTGTCCGTCACTGGTTCAAAAGATATAAGGGTTTATAGGTGACCGATCTGGAGAGAGTCTCCCCAGCAGGGCCACATTTATATCTCAAAAACTAGGGCACCTAGGGAAGATCTGTTTTCTCCCATATTTTGTCGCCAATTAGTCGGAATCAGTCGCCAAGTCACAGATTTTTGGGGGAAAAGACAAGTTTGAGCAAGTATTGTCAATGATTGGACGGATGGCTGCTGATTATTTTTCAGTGTAAAGGTGATGAATTTAGTTTTTTCGGAATTTAAAGTGAGAATACTATTTTTCAGCCAATCATGCACAACACCAAACCCAGCCTGAGCATAGTGATAAACACTTTTGAAGATGAAGATTACAGAAGTCATTTATTTTCACCAAAAATAACGTAGGCCCTAGGATGCTTCTCTGGGGAACCCCAACTGTAACAGGAAGGTTGTCGCTAGTTTGATTGTCAATTATAACAAACTGGTCCGGTCAGTTAAATAATCTTTGACTGTTTTCCTCGGATTCCAAGGCTCTCGAGCTTATGGAGCAAAAGATTTAGAATGGTCAGGTGCGCAGTACCCACAACCATAGTAAGTGTATGACCAATGTATAAACGTAAACCAAGCAAAAAGGAGTATGTAAGGATCGAAGCAGGTGTCGTACTGTAGTTTTATCCCTAAGGGAAGAAGGCAGGAGTTTATGAAAATAAAAATAATTGCAAAAAGGCGTTTCTCTTGTTTGAATGCTGCAACATTATTAAGATTGCATCACTTTTGGTTGTAAAGTGTGGTGTTGAGTTCTTGAATGACTCTTATAATATTTTTATCTATGCAGGTAGCAAGTATCAATATCAATAGTCATGATGATGGTTGAATAAAAAATTATTTAAAATTGTGTTATTGACAACTAACCTACCCAAATGAATTATACATTTATTCATTATTCAAGCTTTGTTAGATGTTATAGCGGGCACACTGAATAATATTATAAATTAAAGTATTTTCATCTATTCTACCATTTGGTATCGGCTGAATAGACTAGCACACTGAATAATATGGGCTGGTATGGTATAGTAGATATGGCAGAAAGTCTTTAAGTCGAAATCAATTAAAATCAAAAATTCTCAGTATTCATTTTAGATATTCAAAATTTACTCTTCACTTCCTATACCTATAACAACGGTTTAAACATTGAAATAGCTTGGGTTCACAGTCACTCGGGTATAGGTGGCAACGAGTGCGCAGATTCCTTAGCTAAATTTGCTACATCCAACCCTGTTGACCAAAAACACTATGTCATCTATAGCTACGACGAAGCGTGGTGAGGAGTGTGGCAGGTAAGCTCAAAGCCCAAGGGGCGTACTATGCCAGTATCCAACCTGACATCCAACGAAAACCTTTGTTTTTTAAATGTACTAAATTGTCCAAAATTCATCCTTGTGTAGACTGAGACTCGGCCACTGCTGCAGTCCAGTATTCCTGAATAAGATTTGTGTTCATGACAGTTCCCTGTGCAAATGCGGTCTTGATTATGGTACTCTGGATCATATGTTTTTTTTCATGTCTTTCAAATTCCCAATCTTTTAATTTGTACCATAAGCTTCCCAAAATTAAAATCACACTTCCTACTAACTTCCATTCCCTCTTAACTAACTTTTCCCCTAAACTAATCCAAGTGCAGCTTGGTGTGTAATAGTAATTATAATTTTATTGTAAATATTTGTGTTGTTTTATAGTAGTGTAATAAAGTAACAATTAGTATTTTATGTATTCAAAAAATCATGTTAACCAACAAAACTTGTATTGTCTTTTCAGCTACTAACATTAACAACTACCACAAAGTGCAATGTTCGACGGCTCATCTTGCTGTGGTGCTGTGGCTGCATGACGCTGGCAGAATAGTCGACATTGGCTCAGTTGCCAAAAAGGGAAGAAAAAAAAATATGGGCTGCTATTTTATTAATTGAAACAATAATACCAGCTGTGTTCCGCGGTTTCACCCACGTTAATTTGAGGGAAAATCCTACTAAAATATATTCCATTATTTTAAAACTATATTAATTGAAATCAAATGGTGTCAAGGGCAATTTTGTTCAAAATTAAATACTTGTGATGAATAACGTATTTATTTGGATAAGGATTAATATCATGTTTATAAAAACACCTTCGCTGCTTATAGTGGCTGCGAAAAGGTTATAGTGAGTCAACCTTAAAAGATAGACATATGCTGTCGTGGACTTTTTAAAGTGAACAATTCCGTCATACATGATTTTTGCGTAACTAACAATTTATGCAGTGTATGCAACAGAAGCTCAAAAGGAATAATTTTTCCCGTTTTTGTAACAATTTTTATTGATGCTCCTCTCATATTTGTTGTAGTATGATATTATAAGCCTATAGCCTTCCTCGATACATGCGACTATCCAACACAAAAATAATTTCTCAATTCGAACCAGTAGTTCCCGAGATTAGCGCGCGTTCAACCAAACAAACCAACTGATGACTGGTGATTGATATATATCAATAAAAAAATTTTGATGAAGAGCCCGTTCAATAGCTTGACCTTTTTATGATAAAGCAGTTACTTAACATAAAATTGTTATCCTTATCATAGTTGTAGCCTCTTCAATGATAACAGTATTATTGTAAACTCGACACTTAAATGTACCAAATGCGTGAATCAGGTTAAAAACTAACCTTGTCTAATATCTTCATTCGATAGGACATCGTGACTGTCGTATGTAACTGCGTGCATCCTCATTATCTGAACAACTGCATTACTGAATCCACATCGTGGGGCATCTGGCACACCTTTCATAAATACTACCACTTTATTATTTTTAACTATTTCGTCAATTTTTTGTTTTATTGGAGCATCGGCGAATGAACGACATGATAACTTCAAAGTATTGCTATAAATTGGAAATATACTCCTACGTAGCAAGCTATTCATTTTTGTAGAATTATTTTACGTACTCTATTTACCTAATTTAGCAGGAATTAAACTTATTTCTTTCTTTTGTTTAAATTCCACTTCAGTGAAAAGTTGAAACCTGAAATGACACTCAGATAATATTACGTCAATTTAACTGTCAATGTCAAAATAAATCACAGCATGACAACCACAGGACAACATGCCTGCACAGCATGCTTGTGGCAATGTGGCTACGTACGGCTATAGTTTATACAAAGAGTAAAGTAACTATGGTTTATGGCAAATCGAATCAAATCCAGAAGTAAAAATAATTGTTTTCTTACTATTTATATAAATAAATCATTGTAACATTTAAATATTGTTAGTAAAAGGGCTATTACATCTTCCTAAATACCGGATCCGATATTTAGTCGTTCCTAAATTCAGGACAGTTTAATCGCATTTAGGAAGGAATGATCCCATTTAGGATGCGATTTAGGACAAGAATGGTTTCCGACGTCCTAAATCTAAATCGCATCCTAAATCGGAACGGTATAATCACATTTAGGACGGGCTCAGTCGCCGCTCGCCTTCCGTCCATAGACTAATATATATAAACTGAGACTGCCGTCGCGAGCGCATGTTTTTCGTTGATTGTATGCATAGGTATTAGGTAGGTACGAGTTTTTCGTTGATTGTATGCATAGGTAAAAAGTATCTTTTTTTTTGTATAAAAGTTGTCACCAGATTTAATAATACAGGGTTATTGGTAAAACATTATCAACCTCCTATGAGGTCATTGTACTCATCATTATGAGCAACTTTTACTATGGGACCAAACCTGAAATCGCGAAAAAGCTGTTCCTTACATTTTGACGAATTATACGAACATAAATGTAGGGAACAGCTGATTTTTGTTTCGTGATTATCAAATTCTGTTTATCAAATTCTTTTGAATTCATTCGAACATAATTTCTGAAGTCATCTGGTTCTAAAGCCCTCCTATTGTTCATGCTTGCTAGTTTTTGACGCAATAATAAATAATTTTTCACCCATCTCGTTCTTTTTCTCTTTTTAATTTCTGTGGAGCCAACCGCTAGGGCTACGATAATACCAATTTTTTGGTTTTTCGTTAATATTGGGGTCATATCGACACACTTCTTTTTACCTCGATACGTCCGTCACTCGTCGCTCGTCCTTACCATATCGGGTCCGGTATTTAGGAAGATGTAATAGCCCTTTAACATAACATCTTCTTTTTTTCATCGGCAAGAGAGGCCATGAGGACATATATTAATAGTCTGTGATGACCTGAGAAACCTTAGACAAAGAAAAGTATAGACCGCGAGTAGCTCCATTTCATTTCCAAAAGAATAGGATAAAGTATTGAGTTATTATAAAAAGGATAAAGCTACTAGCTACATAAGTAGCCAATGTTAGTTAAGTTAGTTTTTTGTCTCATGTGTGGCCACGCTACCCGATGCTCTATAGCTTTCTTACTCTAAGTGAGAAACAGAAAGGAAGGAACCCAAAAAAGAGTAAAGTAACGAAGGAACCGTAGACAGAGGGAACAGTTTGTGGTTATGGTCCGTCAAAAACAAAAGTACCACAGAGTACTTTTTGGTAGTACTCTGCAAAAAGTACTCTGTGGTTATGGTCTATAAAAAAGTACTCTGTGGTTATGGTTGAGTGGTGGTTTGTGTGGTTTGTTGTGTGATTATTAATTTTTCAAATACTAATTCATAAAATGGAGAACGCTGAAGAAATATTCCACTTTCTTGAAGATTTCTCCAAACGCAAACCTAAAACAATCCCGCAGGAGCTAAATGAATACTTGGCATACGTAGCACGGACCGGTGATCCGGTCTACCAATGGTCACTAGTTAAAAGTTTGTTCAAAGAAAAATTGCTAACTGTGATCACCGATTTCTACGAAACAAATCCAGGTATTGACATTCCACCTTATCCAAACGTGGATCCATTCAATTACGACATCATGAAAAACAGCCTACTAGAACGCCTAGATTCATTCACCTCTGCCCCCTTCACAGTTCAAAGAATTTGTGAATTACTCACATTTCCGCGTAAGCAGTACAATCGCGTTGATAAGTTCATGAGGGCGATTGAAAAAAACATTTTAGTTGTAAGCACCAGAGAACCGGGTATACAGCGTCATGCCGAACCAGAAAATGGTGAACCAGTTGAACCTATTGTAAATGGGTCAGATAATAATTCCGAGTATAATGTCGATGTTGAAATGGAAGATATGTCTTGGAAGGAAAATGCTGAACAACCACAGATCTCAGAGCCTCAGCCAGGCTCATCTGATGCCCACATTTCAGTAGATGACATTGAAGCTCGATTAAAAGCTAAGCAAGAGACCCCGATGGATACTCAAGATAAAATTGCTAACCAATATGAATCTGTTACACCTCCTGAACTTAATATTAGTGCAGATGAACCTCCGGAAGAAATCAAGCCTAGTGCAGAGCCCAGTCCCCAAGCAACTGTATCCACCGAGGAGCCTAAAGTTGATGCAACCACTTCATCGAGTCCAAAAGTGGAACCTAAGGTTGATGTTGAAATGAAGCCTGAAGTTCGTACTCCTGCATTAATCATTCCAGAAATCAAAGTTGAGGATGCTGAAATGACAGAGCAAAGGCTTACTGCGCAATCATCAGTAGATAAAGTTGCTGAAGACACAAGTGAGTCTGCAAGTGAAAAGGAAGCTCCAAACACTGAGCCTAAACCTGTGATAGAACCACTACCTGTGGCTATAGACGAAAATAGCTCAGATTCCACAACAAAAGAAGACAATGAACCCAAACTTATTTCTGAAGTCTCCACATCAAGTGAGGAAAGTTCATCATCAAGTGATAATACTGATGGTAATAGCAATTCTCCTAAGACAGATGAGAGACAAATAGATGCACACGAAGAGTCCAACCAATCAGATACTCCTTCAGACACAGCTTCAGAAGAAAGCTGTGTTAAGGAATCTGAACCAACACCTGAAACTACTCCTGAACGGCCTACTGAGGAAGTTTCCCCTAAAGTTGAAATGCAATCAGATAACTACTCAATATCTGATGTTAATTCTGAACTACCTCAACCGCCTGCAGAAGGCCCCAAGGTTCAAGAGGTGCCTGAAGAAAAAAAAGAACCAGAAAAGATTATGGAAGAAATTAAGTCTGATAATACTGAGACAGAACAGAACAAAGAGTCTTAAGGTGAATGGATAGTGGTAGACAGCGAAATTCAAATTTTCTTACGTTTTTTGCATGCAGTTAGATTTCTACCACCAACCACCAATCTCTTATGGAAAAGTGTTAGCGGTAGAAATCTTACTTAGAAAGATGTATTAATGATTCTAATTCTCTAAATATGTATCTATTATTGTCGCCAATCATATTTTGATCAAGATACAACCTGACACTGACCTGCAAATTGCAAGAAACGTCAAAAAATTTGTATTTCGTGGTATCAACTACCCATTCACCTTAATTATTGACTCAACCATTTCAATACTTTTTATTATGTGACTGTTAGATAATAAGTAGAAAAGTAAATGAATTTTCCTTAGACACTGTGAACAATCTCATCTGTGTTTAGTTTCCAAATCAATAGTTATAAAGAAGTTAATATTACTTGCAGTTGCAACCCTCATCTTCTTTGAACTTTAAAGTATTTCTAGCTGTCCATGTAATATCCCAGTTGTGCTTTATAGTTAAATATTGATTAAAATTAATGAATGTAACTTAGTATTATTTTATACCAATACAATGTAATAAGAGAAGAATAAATAATGAATCAATTTCGTAATATATGTTTACTTTTTCTTCAACTAATTTAGTTTACCACATTGCTTTTACTAGCCCTATTCTGCATAGTCCAAATGAAGTTGCCCAACCATGTGTCTGTGGGTTTAGATAATGGTTTGAAACTTGATTATATTAGAGATTACGATGTGGGTTCAGCGGGTTCTACTATAATTTGTATCGTCGTGAGGAGAGCATAGTGTATGTGATGTACCTAGTCACTAGGCTTTATAAAGCCTGCAATGGGTGGCCAGTTAAAATTCTCACAGATTAATGTGTGAACCTAAGGTATGAATTACCGAATTTTTTGGTCTATGCATTCAGAAAAGCGTCTTAATCGTTTATTCCCAGTCGCCCCCGCGGGGATTGCCACCGGAGGCAAATGGGAATTAAAATTCCCAGTCGCCAGGAAAACTTGGAATTTCCTTTTTTTAGCGTTTCGTACCTCAAAAGGAAAAACGGAACCCTTATAAAATGACTTCGTTGTCCGTCGATCAAGACCCTTTTTCTCAGGAACGCGTGGAGTTATCATCAAATACTCAGGGCTGCAATCCCTTGAAGCAGTGAAAAAATCAAACTTCTAAGTCAACGCAATCAATAGGGTACTTCCCGTTGCCCTAGAATCATGAAATTTGGCAAGAAGCAATGTCATGTAGCACAAATAAAAAGGAAAAAATCTGAAAACCATAAATTTGTAGATACCTAATAAATATTGCAAAAAAAAATCCCGTGTTAAACTTTACCTATGGTACATACTTACCTACCTACTGTACGGAACCCTCGCCCTCGGTGCGCTAATCCGACTCGCACTTGACCGGTTTTTTTTTAGTTTTTCAAAAACTGGTGAAATTTCATCTCAGCCCGGAATCACCAACTACTGGGTATAGGCCTCCCCTTACATAAACGTCATAATGGCGGGACCAACTCTTGTAGGTAATTGAAAGATTTTACCAGGTATATTTAGTACGCATTTAGTAGTTTTTTGTAGGTACTCTATTTGTACTATTTTGTACCTGTCCTGAAATTTTTGTATCTCACACGGCATAAACGTCTGCCATACTTCCCGGTTCTGTGCGTCTCTCTCATCCAGGTCTTTCCCGCGACTTTGACGATATCTTCAACCCAGCGCGCTTTTGAACGGCCCTGGTTTCTTTGGCAGAACCTTGGCCACCATTCGGTCACAGCACTCACAGCTTTACTCCATCGGCCATCTCTTTATCTAGCTAGGTCCTGCCTGGTGAGGTACTAGTTGTAGGTAAAATGAAACAACATCAATCTTACAAAAATAAAGATTTATTGTTGAACAAAATATCTATTTACATAGGTACTTACACTACTTACAGTATCTGTTGGAACAAATCTTAATTAAACTAATATTAACAATTCAGTTCTATAAATCTACGTAAAAATAAACCTCACTTAGAACTATAATTACAAAAAAATACTAGGTACATAGGTAATACTCTTCTATCAGGTAATTAACGTTTATTTGTACCAAGAACTTTGAGTTCATTTCTCATTATTTTGCCGGCCGCGTTCCTCGGGATTGCTTCTAAAAATACGACGCCGCCGTCGAGATGCTTATATCTCGTGAGTTTCTGAGCGACTAAGTCGGTAACATCTTTTTCTGTGAGTTTTTGTTTGGGCTTGAGGACTACGAATGCTCTAGGGACCTCACCCGCTAGAGGGTCTGGTACCCCGACCACGGCGACATCTGCTACTTCTGGACGCTCCATGATTATGTTTTCTATTTCTGTCGGCGACACCTGTGGATTAAAAAGTTTTATAAGTTTATGTCTATTTTTGTGCCCGCTTATGGCAATAGGCTTGCCCCCTTTTACATGGTAGGTAGGTACCTACTTAAACATAACTGTCGCAAAGTGGGTGTACCTAATATAAATACACTTCTACCTACCCCTTGGGAGAAAACAGGCGTGATGTTATGGTTTATCTATTTTATGGGAAGGACCCAATTTGATGGTGTGGATATCCTGCCGTTTATGTCGGACTTGTCACCAATCTATCCATGCACGTAATTATCGAGTTATAAGTATTTGAGATTATTTTGCGAAAATTCTCATTGGCTACTTCCTAATGGCGCATGGCGGTCAAACTTAGCACCCGACAATGCGCAGGCGCACATACTATCACAAACCACAATGTTGACCCAATTTGCGGTATAGATCTGCTAAGTACAAAGTCCCAGAAATTTTGCAGGGAGATATAATTAGTTTAGTAGCACAGATGTCTACGTACCTGATTGCCCTTAACCTTAATGAGTTCTTTGGTGCGGTCAACTATGTAGAAATAGAACTCGTCATCGTAGTACGCTACGTCGCCGGTATGCAGCCAGCCCTCGCTGTCTACTGTTTCTTTTGTCGCTTTCTCGTTGTTCCAGTAGCCTTTCATTACCTGGGGAATTTTGGTAATTAGTCACATAGGTACATAGATAACGCATAATATTATCATAAATTATAGACTATCTAAAAAATCTGCAAATTTTGATACTTTTCATAACGTAGGTACTGGTTTTATGCTTTGTGCCTACCAAAAATAACAAGGGCAACAATTGCGAATCTTCTATCAAAAAATAACACTGGCCTATCCAAACCCATAGAAATCAATGAGTTTGAGTTTGAAACTCTAACTTGCATTTTAAACTTACCTTAAGGCTTTTTTTCTTGTAAACTGTACTTGAAGGTGCAAATAAACTTTTTTTTTTAAGCAACGTGATGTGAACCAGGCGGTGTAATTGCGTAACACACTAACAGTAGGAATGGCTTTAATTTTGACAGTTAAACAACATTCATTGCGTTATTTACGTTGTTGAGCAGACAAATTTTTCGAACTTAAGAAGCAATGGATTAGCAATATCCTTCAAAATGCAGATGCTTCAGATTGTGATTGATATTGTGTTACGCAATTAGGATGCAGAAGTTAAAAATACTCACTTGTGGTCCCCTCAACCACAGCTCTCCAGATTTATGTGGTCCCAGCATCTCTCCTGTAGTAATAGACACTATACGAGCCTGTGTGCTCGGCACCAGTTGTCCTACTGATCCTACTTTACTGTAGGGGTACGAGTAGGGCGTCATCAGAGTGACGGGAGAACTTTCTGTCATGCCGTAACCTGTGGACAACGGAAGATCCTGTTAGGGTAGTTAGTAGACTAATGAGCAGGTTTTTGGCACTAAGGATTTCTAATGTGACCTCGCACTGGAAAACGAAGTGCGCGTAGACTACATCGACTGTGAACGATCCAGTGTTGAAAGACCATTTCAAAGTTCCTGACAAAAAGCCGGACAATAACCGCACGAGTAGATCGAAGGTTAAAGCTACGCTTGCTGCGGTCGGTTCGTAGATGGGTGACTATTACATACCGAGACCCCTCCGTGCCTCGGAAAGCACGTTAACTTTACTTTGGTCCCGGCTGTCATTCGTAGATCTTTGACAGTCGTTACGGATAGTCCGATGACCAAATATCTGACAACCAGTCTTACAAAAGGGTATCGTGTTACCCAGTAACTGCGGTTTGGAGGTCAGATAGACAGTCCCTCCATGTAAAATACTGGTATCCTGTTACACTGGAAGCCGACCCCAACATAGTTGGGAAAAAGGCTGAGCAGATGAAATCATAAAAAAAAATTATTTTCAAACAAAATCTCCCTTAAGTCCGGACAAATCACAAGACGGGTGCCCAATAAGCCGGTCATATCCAGAAAACTCCGGACGGGTGGTAACCCAAGTCGCAAGGTCAATTAAATTGATGTGTCTTTGGGACCAACTACTACTTGGCAGACCTACACGGGCTACCATTAAGTCTGAAACAAACCTTGCAACAACTTAATCTGGTCCTTCGTCTTCTCGCACTTCAGCAAGAACTTCTCCAGCATGCTGTCAGTAGTGGGTGCAGCGCCCACCATGATGGTCTCGACCCATTGCAGGTGTTCCTTCTTAACCGACGGGTGGGTTGCCAAGAATGCCAGGAGAGAGGGCACGACGAACAACGTCGTCGGTTGATACTCTACCAGACATTTAATGTAATCTTCTGGCGTAAACCTGAAATGACGTTACGAAATTGTTAGGTAGTTCTAGTTTACTCGTAGTTTTAGGTAGGTACCTACATACATCAGTAATCGGATGCAGGTGAATAGGTATTAACTGATATTCATCTGCAAGCGGGTAGACTGGAATCCGACCTCAACATAATTGGAAAAAGGCTAGGCAGATAATGACACACATGCCCAGTGCTTACTCTGTAATACTGATTGACTTATCTATCAAATCGTAAGACATGGTAAAGTTGTGGTCTGACACAAGCAGTTCCACCAGTACTATTGTTATGGGTCTTACTAATGGGACACTAGTGTTACTGACTCCTACTTGTGTGTAGATATCTATTTCATCACCTTGATAATTGGTGCTTTACACAAACATCTAGCTCCAGAATTTATCTGAGTATGACAGCATCTCATCACCATTGTTTTTATAAGCACATACAATTAACCGATGCTTTAAAGTCATTCACGTTTGCGCAGAGAGAAGACACAGTTAATGTTCTTCAGTCCCTGCAATTAATGGGGTTTATTTATAAACGATGCGATAATTATAGATAAGTGATGTTTAAACGTCAAAAATGTAGGGTTAAACAGTCGCTAATCACTACTTAACATTGAGCAACGTTTATATTGTAACCTACCTAGGCATGGTAACAATGTGGTATCCCAGTTTGAGATTGTAGTTCAGGATTCCGTTGAAGCCGTAAATGTGGAAGAAAGGTGGCACTGTGAGGACAACATCGCCTTTGCCTAAAACCAGAAATTATTACAATCATTATTATCTCATCATCATCCGCATATAATATTCCCACTGCTGAGACCCAGGCTGGAGTGGGCTGTAGTCTACCACGCGGGCCCAGTGAGGGTTGTCACATGTCTTCGAATTTTTGGTTGTAGGACATGCCGGTTTCCTCACGATATTTTTCTTCACCGTTTTGAGAGCAGTGGTGATGAAATATTTACACAACAAAAGCGCCTGGCTAGGTTTGAACCCAAGACCTACAACTCGTAAGTCGGGGCCGATACCACTGGGCCACCACTGCTCTTATTGTTACTGCCTAGCTAAGTTTTTTATTAGTAAAATCAAATCATTAATTTACCAACGTTTTATATAAAACGCCAGTCATTTTAATTTGAACCTATATTAGGTTAATTACTTCAAGGTTACAAATGATTTGGCAAAACATGGTAGGCACTTATCTACTAAATATCTACTACTCAATGTTTGGACATAATGACGTATCTATTCCCCGTGGGGTGGGCATTATCCGCTATTAGCTCATTTTTGATAAAATTTTGACGTTATCTATTAGGGGGAGTCCGGGAGAGTTTAGCAGGGGGGAGACAATAGCCACTGATCATAGAATCCCTGTATAACTAGATATTGCGACGTTGCCACACTTCTCACAGCTCATAGGCGCCTCCCACCTAGCTCACGCGGCGATGTTGCGATCAGCAGTTTCGTTTTGACGTTACAAGTGAAAACACGTTTTTATGCCCAAAAGTTAATTTTTTCAATTTTCGATATTATGATTACTGTTGTTTACTGTTCATAGATTCCAGCATGTCATGCATACATATCCTTAGTGTAATTATCCTTGTTACCTTTACGATAGACAGTTTTTGCTTAAAGATTATAGTTTTTTTTGTAAATTAAATAACGGACAGCTTGGCGTGGGGTGGGAGACATTACCATGGCGACGGGAGGAGACTTTACCCAGGGTAATCTCTCCCTCTGTTTCTCTTGCAATAATATTAAAAGAGATGATAAGGAACAGTTTATTTGTCCTGATTGCTCTAATTAAAAAAGGAAGACTGATTACTATGATTATTTTTTTATAAGGTTTTGTTTTGAATTTTACTTTTGTTCTTAATTTTGAAAGTATTTTTATTTTACTGACCACATACATGGTGTCCTACTTTAAACTGATTTGCAATATCTACTTTTAAGGTTTAACTATTTGTAAGTTTGTTATCTAGTTATGACGTAGATAGAATAGGCTCAGACTATTATGTTTGCTATGAAGATACCTAAGTTACCTTTGATTTTTCTCCATTTTGTTAAGATATTGTTAAATTTCTAAGATATTTTGCTGTAGAAAGACTGAAATTATTATGCAGTAACAGTTAGTTGTGAAAGTTCTTATTAATAAGGTTATAAGTTATGTTAGAAAGAGTTTCTAATGGTAAAAGTTTATAAACACTCACTGTTTTAAACGCAACTACTTATCTTAAGAAATATAATATGTGATAGGTACTTAATTCCTCACTACCTGTATGTCAAAGATACTCAAATTATATAGTTCGTGTTATCATTTATATATCATTTATTATGTTGTTTTTTTTATTAAATTTCTTTATTTAATTATAATTTATTATTTTTATTTTGCCTAGTTTTAAACCCGGGTAAAGTCTCCCTTCTTGGGGGTCAAGTCTCCCACCTAGGCGGGAGATATTAGCCAAATCTCACTTCAGTAGAAATCGTTAATTACTCATAAAGTATTAATGATTTATAAAACTTTCTTAAGAAAAAATAAAGCTTAATAATGCAGCTTAGGGTACAATTTGTAGAAAATAGTTTTTTGTAAATATAAAGCGATTTATGAGCATTTTAGTCGAAGGCGGGTAAACTCTCCCGGACTCCCCCTACATTATACATATAAATCTATCATTAGTTTGTTATTGTTCGATTTGCTTCAATCAATGGACTGAGTTTATTACAATTCTAGCTTGGCAAGGCCTCTCCGAAGTTGCGTTAAGACAGAACACAATAAAGAGAGATATAGAGAGAGAAAGTTGCATGGAGGGTATAACGCTTTTTCCTTACGTGACGATTTCTACCAGTCAACTCCTACCTGAAGCCGGGTTTAAGAAACTTCGTTCCAAAAACTTCATTAGGTTGCCGATACCTAATCACCTCCCATAATGATCTCTAAAAATTATAAATCTATCCATAGCCATGGCAAGACCACACGAAATATAAGACCCATTGGTTATTGGTTGCCTAAGGAATTACTATGACCAATTGTCCATACTCCATATTTACCTTTCTCTCCTTCATACTTCATCATCTTGGGACACTGCGTTTGTTTCAGGTTGGAAACGAGGTTCTTGTGAGTGAGCATCACGCCTTTAGGCATGCCAGTAGTTCCACTCGAGTACGGGATCAGACAGACCTCGTCGCAATCCACAGTCGGCAGATCAGCCTGGTGGTCAGCCATAAGCAATGATCGAAGGCCGTATACGCCTAGAAATTGAAAAGGAAAAAGTGGTTAGTATTATGAAATACTAGCTTTTGTACGGGGTTTTCGCCATGGTATGGCCAAATTTTATCGAATTCCACTCAGACTTTAAGCGTGAAAAGGTAACGGTTAGACAGCTACTTTCATCTTTAAAATACATGTATAGTGCATTATATATAAGTATATATGGATTTGTAAAGTTTCCTCTGTAGGTACTGTACTTACACAGTACGAGATAGTTGGGTAGTTATAAATGTGCTGAAATAATTTTTGTATTGGCACATGATTTGGCACAAGGCCTCGAAATTCGATATGATAAGTATCGGGGATGGAAGAAAAATGTTATAAGTGATGTGCCCTGGGTGTGTAGCGGACATAATAGATCGTATAATAATAGCAAGTGACCAAAGAAAGTCTGTCGAGAACTATTCCGGAATATTGGTGACAGGGTCACCCTTTCACACATCCGATCTTCATCAAGCTATCTCCATGGGGTCACTAGCGTGACGGTCATGCCAGAATGGGCAGCCATCTCAATCAACGAATTCAATATACCTACCTACTTACCTATTAATGTCATTGAGTTTGTAAATACTATAGCTAGGTAATCATCATTATTTTGTGATTTTCATACGTATAAAGTTACCATTGATTACGGAAACGATTTTTAAATTTGTTTTTTAATTTTTTTAATAAATTTTGGATATTGAAACAGTAGCATAATCAGCCTATAATGTTCCCACTGCTGGGACACAGGCCTCCTCTCTGTGAGAGAGAACAGAGATTAGGAATTGAAACAGTGATTTTAATAGGTAAATAAAAAACCATTAACTTGTAACTCGTACTAACGTAACTAGGTAATGTAGTATCTGGCTGGACACCTAGACTTATTGCTAATTGATCAAGTTATGTGACCTCGTTGCTTTTCATGCAATTCGAGAAGTCAGCTTATAGTGGTAATGTAGGTAATGTATAGCTTGATATATCGTCGTGCGAAGTTGATTGAGCATTCAAACCTAAACTGAGGAATTAATTGAGTCGACCCCTTAGGCATTTCCTTTCGCCACAATCGAGTGTCTAGTACCTACCTATATTTATAAACTAGGTAGTAGGTATCTTAAATAGGGAATGTTGTCTCGGAACTAGCATTTCATAAGAGCGACGACGTTTAGTTAGTGGTAACTTACTTAAAGGTATCTATGTACCTACCAACGTGTACCTAGCAAATGCTTCATGCATGAGACAAAAGTAGGTATGTGGAAATTGCCTTTTACGCTAACTAATAACGGAAAAAAGGTGCAAAAATATATTGTTAAAAACAACTTATGCAACAATTTTATTAATTGACTTGTACTTGAATTGACTTATTATAATTACTTACTTACATTTAATTTTGTTCACGTCAGTGAATACCTACCTATTGTAATTCCTAAGAGAAATAAAGATTCTTATCCGTGAATTAATGCAACTTTGTTTACAACCCGGATTCAAACAGATGTTCAATGAGTAGACAAACAATATTTATTTGAGATTATCTATTACTCAATAATAATATATTGCGTGAGATAACCTTTTCAAATTGCTCCATAAGTAAGATACACTTTACTATGACCTTGTCTTCCTCGTTTTAATTAAGACACTCTATAATCTACATAATATTTAAATACACAAGTAGGTCTTCGTCGTTAAGGCAGTCAAATGCTCAATTTTTTCAGCGGTCGACTGAGCGATCTCATCTCACACCAACTCAATAACTACAGCAGAAGCGTAATAATCAGCCTATAAGGTTCCTACTGCTGGGGCACAGGCCTCCTCTCTGTGAGAGGGAGCAAGCCATAATCAACCACGCGGGCCCAGTGCAGGTTGGCGGATGTCACATGTCTTCGAATTTTTCGTTCCAGGACACAGAGGTTTCCTCACGATGTTTTCCTTTACCGTTTTGAGAGCAGTGTTGATGAAATTAAATACACAAAGTAAAGGTTCGAACTCATGAACTCACGACTCGTAAGTCGGGACCTGCACCTGGTGGAATAAAGCTTTTGGCCGCAGTACCTAAGTATGTGGTATTCCGAAGCTTTCGCGGACAAGTGACACCGGAACGCACAAAGACTTAGTGCAACTAAGTGATACTAACATAGTTATTAAGTTTTATTTACTAACAAAATTTTTAGTATATTATTATGTGTACTTAGGTTAAGGTATGTATCTATGGGTCTTTGTTACCTGAAAATAAATGTTATTATTTTATTATTACATTGATCAGTCCGTGGTAAAAAGTCAGCAAAGCTTACTCTACACTATAATGTTTGGGGCTGATTGCCGATATGCCGGTCGAACCAGTCCACCTACTTGTGTAAAAGAAAATACAGACTAAGAGAAACCTTACCTTGACTCTTGTCATCTTCTCCTCCGACCCATATAGTGCCTTTGTAATCCTTGAGCGTCTTAGCCACCTCCTGTGCAACTGGCATGAATAGCTCAATCGTGGCTATTGCTTTTACGTTGCAATCGCCGAATTGACGCTTCACCTCATCTGTAAAGAGAAACAATATTATACAGTGAGAACTAACTGGATAAGCGGATGCTGGAGCCAGGATGAAGTGAAAGTCGGCTGACACTGAACGTCTTAAGAAGGACAGCGCTGTCGAAGTCAAAAGCAGGCAAAATGATCTGGTCATGTTTGCAGGCCACAGTGAACAGAAATCGCTCCAAATTGAGGTTTGGAAAGAGAAGTTTTTTGGGATGCATGAAGAAGCCTCCTAGTGTAGCGCAGTTTGTTCCGCCAGTTACTCAACTGAACCGAGCGCTCCGCGTATCCTGGTGGTAGGGCTAACGCCAGCCTGGATTGCGACCACCCTCCCAAGTTCCACCGGAGTCCGGCGTCAAGCAGCCTGCTGTGTTTCGTCGATGCGTGGGAGTTCCAGTGCCTTAGGCATCTTCTGGGCACGCTCGTTCCATCATCGACCTCATCGATCGCTTTCCATCAGGCGTGATCGAAATCAAGAACCCTATTCAGCAATAAAAAAAATAAAATAACAAAAGCAAGTCCTTGTCCAGCGGACCAAAGTGGTGTTTGGCATGACGTAAGACAAAGCTACCAAAAAATTTATAACTTCTTGTGGCTTTTTGCAACATCGGCAGCAGAGTAGGTAGGTAATTGCATTATGTGAGCCAACAACTTCACTTACGATTACAAATCCGACCGACCAATTTTATCTCGTGATCGAGGCTGGTTTGCATTAAGTTGAAAACTAGGTAGGTCCCCCTCTTAGAACTTGCTGGTAGACCTTGTAGGCTGAGCTGACTGAAACCGTTAGGCAATGCAATGACGGACTTTCTTTTTTTATCCATGCATCCATATTGAAATGTTTTTACTTATCTTAGATAATTTGTAATTGTATACAATATACATCTACCTAATAAAATATACCTGACTAGCTTCCGCCCGCGGCTTCGCCCGCGAAGTATGTCGATAAAAACTATCCTATGTCCTTCCCCGGGATGCAATCTATCTCTCTGCCAAATTTTATCGAAATCCATTCAGTGGTTTAGGCGTGAAAGGTAATATACATACAGACAGAGTTACTTTCGAATTTATAATATTAGTTAGTATGGATAGGTACCATTGCTGTTCCATACATTTTGACCGCATAGGTATTGCACTGTTCTATAAAACAGCCGATTTTTTTAAAATAACAGACAAAAATTTCTGCGCTGGTGTTTTAAATCATGGGCTGAATCCATGGTTACAGTTAGCGCGTCGGCTCAATGATGCTATCATGTATTTTATTGGATAGGTGTCTTGATGCAAAGTGCTATGGTATGGCAATCATTTTCTAGTAGGTACCTAGTTCAAGTTTTAGAAAACTTATTAAATACCTAATGCTAATACCTACCTACCAAATATAATACCTAAGGCTCGTCGGCATAGTACAATCTAACTAAACCCTATACTATGCCGATAATCAATCAATTTCACTTTTTCATAATCTTTAAATCCGTGAACTTTGCACCTGCTTAGCCAGTATCTTAAACAAACAAAAGATGGCGCGTACCACAATCTAAACATTCACTAATAGAGAGATAACATAGACCACACTGCATTGACTGCAATTAGGTAAGCAACCGTCTGATTTCCTCAACCTTGACTGCAGTTGAGTAATTAGCTATCATTTATTGCTTGTTAGATGTAATGCACGTGTCTATTGATAAATATCGTGTAGTAGGTACGATATTTTCTATTCCTTATCGCGTGCTAGACCGCTATTGGATCTTTTTGGAGGATAGGCTATTATTTATGCAGAATAGAAACGTCAGCTGAATATTTCAGCACACGCTTCAATTCTGCAAACATTTTGTTGGAGTAGTGAATTTGTAATAGTGTATTTATAAATATAGAAAAGAGCCGGTCTATTCTGTAAAATTCTCACTGTGAAACTATAGGTGAAGTAAGCTGTCACCTGATGTTAAATTAGGAATTGACACTATTGACAGCTCACTTCACCTAAGTTTTGAGTGTGAACAGATCCGCTGGACCCCATCTACTTACATGAAACAATCTCGAGTCTACCTTAACTACCCTAAATAGACTTTTTACCCATTTTGATTGACTAAATCGTTTAAGTAGGTATAGATTATGTATGATTAATCGGCTGTACGAAGTACGAAGTGTTAAGAATTTATAGAGGAATGCATGTTCCTTTATCTTATTTTTACCTCCTTCGGCGATTTGGACTTTGGCATCGCGTGCATGTGTAGTGCTCAAAAAATAGATCTAAAAACACTAATCTAAGATAGGTTTTTGTTTTTAGGTATGAAATCAAAGTGCAAACGAACTGATGATAACATTGATATATTTCCATTTGCCTTAGGTAGGCAATGAATGGAAATATATCTCATATAGGGGAAATATCGTTTCATAGCCATTACCTTGAGTAGGCAGACCTATTCTCTTCCTCAATTTTATCTAAGTAATTATTACTCACACGAACACATGTTGACAAGACGGCACGAGAAACAAACAAACGTTATCTTATCATAAAATACTATAGAACTTGTCAGCAAATATAACTGCCTAGTTATAAAAAGGTCACACACACACAGAAGTCCAATTCTCGTAATTTAAAACTTTCAAAATATAGTCGCAGTCTCATCTCAAACAAAAAATGACAAAAACTTGTCAACAAATGTAGGGAAATTAGAGGTATTTTTGACTGTGAACGTTCTTAAAATTACGAGAATTACCCTTCTGGTATCTTATAAAAATGCTGATCAAAAAGTTACATTCGCTCCTTAACTTCATCTTCTCATAAGTGGGTCATATCATCATAATTCTCCTGCCCTCATCCCAATTTATTTATGGTCGGCGCAACATGTCTTTTTCTTCCATACTTCTCTATTAGTTGTCATCTCGGTAGTCACCCCCTTTTTAACCATATCATCATTCACACAGTACATCCATCGTTCCTTTGTCTTAAAAAGTATTATAAGAATCTTGGACTCTATCTACACATATAAACCCTAATATCTTTTGAATCAGTGACCGACAAATTCTGATATTTGGCGACTGATCCCGACTAATTGGCGACTAAATATGGAAGAAAACAGATCTTCGCTAGGTGCCCTAGTTTTTGAGATATAAATGTGGCCCTGCTGGGGAAACTCTCTCCAGATCGGCCACCTATAAACCCTTATAACTTTTGAATCAGTAACCGACAAATTCTGATATTTGGCGACAGATTTCGACTAATTAGCGACTAATTTTTTATGCTATCAAAATTAAAATCCCTGATGGTGGCTCTGCCAGAGTCAGTGACACCAATGTAGCAGCTTTACTTCAGAACTTGTATGTATAGCAGGTACTTTGGTATTAAGTCTGGCGCCCTGGACTCACTCAGCTGACAACAGTAGATAAGAGGCTCATTTACAGGCTGAACTGTTCTTACTTTTAGATTAGATAGAACTATTATAGGTAGATATTATAGCAACCATTCTACTGGGAACTGTTGACTGGTAGAAAATGCCTCAGCCAGTACTTGTGCGCGCGCGCTCGTACGGCTTTTTCTTATTTTTTTTGTTTTCATTTAGGTATGACTTTTCTTTTTTATAAATAAATAATATTGCTAAGCTAAACTATATAAACGTAGTTAGGTATAAGGTATTTTCGAACTCGTGTTATAGGTAGGTAATTCCCTGCCTTGATCTACTTACAATAATCAGCAGTAAAATATATCGGATCAAAGAATTACGCATTACTCGTACTTTGATAACTTTTATTACGACTTTCCGGGAGCCTTAGCCTTTTAGGGGTCCGGTCGTGTCAGCTGATAGGTGTATCTGTCTAGCTGATATTTTTATCGATAAAATTTACAGCCGCGATCAAAGACCACTAGAACCAGAGAATACATAATCTAGAACATGCTTGAAAGCGACGTTATCTACCATTTACATTTTTGGACTTTGTTACTTTGATTGTGTCAATGTTATAATTAGACTGGGACATAGTTGAATTTTATAATTTGTGTCTTTACTCTGGTTTCAGCTACATTAACCTAATGGAAAGTCTTGACTGTCGCCATAGTGGTATACGTTCAGTTTCACATAGCCTAATCTACATATTTCGAGGTGCCTGGGGACCAAACCATTCCGCTGATTGCTTGTGCCCCAAGACCTTAGGTGTTGGCTAGAACTAAGGGTGTTATCACACCGACCCACGACGTCGATCGATCTCACAAAATTCTTACCTGCCGTATACAGTGGATTGGCGAACGTTACAACAAGCCCCGCCTTCATGGCTCCATGAATCAGGACGACGAACTCAGGAATGTTTGGCAGGATGAGGCCTAGCCTTTCTCCGGGAGCCAGTTTCAAGTGCCCCGCGAGAGCTCCTACGCATCTGTCGATCATCATGCGCATCATACCATAGTCGTAGCCACGGCCTGATGCACCGCATGTCTGTGGACAGGTACAAAATACTGATTATTTTTTTTAATTTTTAGTTGGTCGTTCTTATTTTTTTAAAGTGATTTCGTATTTTTGTGGTTTTATAATATCTACCTACATATAGCATGGACCGTTTCTCAGTGAATAGGTATTTTCTACGAGATACCCTTCATTAATACCTATTTTGGCTAGGATTTGAATTTTCAAATAAGTTAAACGCACCAAGTAGAACATTACCTACCTACCTACCTACATAGATTTATACCTATAGCTTTCCCCTTGGATTTTTCGATCGACGAATCCACGATTAGTAATTCAATCGAAAACCGTAAGACAAAAAATCCTTGACCTATGGCTTGTTGTAACGTTCTTATTTGTACATAGATACCCTTTTTTTACTTGATCTATGATAGATACCTGATACCCGGCAGTGTAAAGTAGGTACAGTAGGCAAAGCAATGTCATCGTAAATAAAACTACACCGAAACACGTGGTCCAAAATGTAGGTCATTGGACTTTAGCCTGTATTTATAGACAAATGTATTATTATGTAACCTTTATATACCTATCTACAGAAATGTGCTCCAAAGTCCAGTGTTTGATATTGAAATAACGTATAAACTGGTACAAGAATACCTATTTGGCACGCGATCTCGACAGTGGGAGCCCCTACATCTATATATTCAATGACAAAAAATTGTGATGAAGTTTGGAATAACAAAGCAACATTCAGGATTTCAGACGTCATTGCAATGATTTTATTGACGGAATAGGTAGGTACCTACACCTCACATGGCTGCCTATGTGATGTTTTGTAGTTTTTTTAATTCTATTACCAAGGCACGTTTCTAAATCACGTGCACCGTAATTTGTTATTGACTTTTCCGCTCTTTATTCACATGATCTCCTGCCACTGAAAACTTTTAAATTAACTGTAATTTCCTACAACAACTTCATCTTACACGAAGGGCATTAGATCAACAACATAATGGGAATGTGACTATGTAGGTACCTACTGAAGTAAAAGGCACATACCTATTAAATAAGTGATCTACATAAATAAAGAATGCCATGTCAATTATCCTCATTTTGACTCATTTGTGGGGAAATATTATCTATTTTATCAAGAAAAATAAGAGCTTGTAACAACGTACAACGTACAACATGACTTGTCATGCCTAAACCTAATATCAGTGCAAAAATAAACGAAGTGGCGAGTAAATCCATTTTTATGTCTCGACTTACAACACTTATTGTATTTTATTGAAATAGATTTAGGTCCAAGCGTAACATTAGAAATAACGAATCTTTCATTGTTATTGTTATATAGTTTACTAACTTTAGTGTTTATTTTTTTATTAATAACCAACTTATATTTATTTACAGCTTGCATCACACAAAAGCAAGTTAAAAAGTGTGTATACTTAAAAGTATATTTTAAGTAAATACCTTGGTTACCTTAAAGTAAATACCTTGGTTAAATACCTACCTGGGCTACCTATATAGCAATTCAACCTACTTACCTAAATTCAATTTCAATTCATGAAATCAATTTTCAAATTCTATCGAACCGTAATATGCAAATTCGTTTTATGTATTATGCCTTTTGAACACATACTCACAGCTCACCTAGTCTATTAGCTTATCAGCTGCTTCTATTGTTCTTTAGATTAGGTACGTATCTGCAACTCATAGTACCTAATTAAGATCATTTATTAGAACACCTAGTAGATTACTTATTTAACAGAAGAATTAAAAGATCAACCCAACATAATGATGGCCAGAGAACCTGCTAGCGATTATGACAATAATTTAGCTGAGTAGCATTGACATATATATTTGAAATCATTGCTGAGTAGCGATTGCGGGAGATTCCAACTTGACGTCAAATAAAAAAACATTCGACGATCGTTCTAAAGCCGGTTGCCATGCACTGTGCACCAGAACCGATCGGTTTGAACGGTTGACGTTATCGACTGCAATCTATGGATACACAGGCAGAAAATTCATACATAGATACACCTAATATTTTTAACCATAAAAACGAATTTCCAATGGTTCAAAATATAAAGAAAACCTCCGACAATACCCTTGTTAATTAAGATATCTTTTCCAAATTGTGAGATGGATGTTTGGCAGAGCGCAAACATTTAGCCCTAACCTTCAAATGCGAACTATTAATAAGTCCCTATCACTTTCGTAGCTATAACATCCGTAGGTACATATATAACAGCGAACTTTGTACTAGGAACAATATTCTATTGCAGTCCGCAATGCACTCGGATTTAATAGTATTTAATTGAACATAAACAACTAGGCTCGTAGTCAAAGAGCTAAGAACGAAAACTACTTGGCGATATGATTTGTCTACAAGATGCGTTCCAAAGGTCGAAATGTTTTTTTTTATTATCAACTATCCTACTATTGTTATCAATTATATTTTTGGTCCGTTAGCTACATTTTATTCAGTGACATATAATATTTTGGTTTCAATAAGATATCGAGAAATAGTCCGACTTGCAATACTTTAGAGCTAACTCCTGCACTTGCACTTGTTTCAGAAGAAAAAAATACATGGAGGGTACTTACCACAGCCGGTGCATCTGCCCATTCTTCAGCGTCCGAAAACACATGTTCTGTCAAGGTTTCCTTTCCGATTTGTATTTCACCCCATGGTGAATTTAAACATTTACTGTCCACTGCTGTTGCAGCTTGAGTAGCTAAACTTCTACTACACAGACGGCTGTACGACAACAGTTCTTTGTTAACTTTTTTCCCATGTTTGGCACTAGTGAACGAGTTAAGAATTTGCCGCGCTAAACTCCCGCGCAAAACTTTCAAATTGGACATGTTTCCGCTAGCAATGTTTTCCCGCGAAGCGTTAGCGCGTAAATGTAAGCCGCCGCCTCCACAGGCGAGTTTTGGCGCGTTCTCCGCTCGCGCCGAGGGCAAGGTCCATTTACTTATTTAACCTGTTTGTTGTGGCTGCGATGAAAAACTCATAGTAAACAGTTGGTTATGCGTTACGGCAGCAGTTTGTTATCTTTGTAGTATTGAATGAGGCACGATACTATTCGCTACGTGCGTTTAGAGCACTGCGGCTGTGCCCAGTCTGCTGATAATAAATGTGATTACAAACCAGACTTAAATGGGTAAGACGATAAATAAAATGCAATATTAAAATAACAACAACCATTTTATTTGTTTCAGACAAAAATATTCCTTTACCCGTTTGTCACTCTATGATTTAAACCTTACGAGATAAACTTTAATAAATTATGTAACAATTCGACATCCCATCATTTTGAACACATGAATCCCATAATTATTGCATTTTGTTTCATACTACATCATAAAATCAAATACACTATCACCTATATATTTATCACAAACTTATTCAGGCTAAATAACAGTGGCGAAGGGTGTTTATTGCACGATCTCTTTCGGCTTTCCTTACTAAAGTTTTTTTAGCAATTTTTTTGTAGGGGTGGGTATGCGATATCGATACCGATATATCAGCGATATTTTGATTTTTCCGATGCATCAGTATCTACGATATTTATTTGCCGGTACACTGATACATTTCAAATTTCGCGCGTTTAAAAACCCAAGTAAACCCGCGGTGATGAACTGTACGTCAAGTGCAGATAAGCCACAATTTATTCTCGGGAACCCCTGCATTTTTTTTCGTTCCTTTGTAGACTTGCCCGCCTTGCACACCTAGCTTATTCATTACCTACGTTTGTTGTTTTATTTAAACTACTTCTCTCAATTTAACTTGAACACCTTTGAAAGAAGAAGTTGATATCTCCGTTCTCCCTATATATCAAGAGAAGCAGATCCTCTCGGTTTCCGTCGCAATGAAGTTTTGTATTCCAACATAAAAAGATTGGCGCTAAAGTACATTTAGTTTCCAAATGAGATCTGTCGCATCCGAGCGCTATTTTCTACAGCATGCCTCATTCAATCAGACTTGCGAAATCGCCTTTCCCTGCATAGCTTGAGAATTATTTAATTCCTCAATAAAAATCTTGTTAATGTTAATTTAAATTATTAACTGAGAATAATTAATTAGGTTTTTTTAATAATCAGTCCTTTTATACCATCTGTATCGGTATTGGTATCGCCGATACCTACGTATTTTGTACACATTTTTTGACAGGCTTTCCCTAAGAAATCTTGCACTTTTCGCCACTGCACTGGTACATAGAACAATACGTTTATTTACAAAACATTTTACTATTTTTCTATTAGCTATAAACCTCGTTAAAATAATAACAGGAAATAAGGAATATACCTACCTATTATACAAAGCAGGTCTTTCCACCATCTATAGATAACGCACAGTCCCAAAGATTACTCAGCAAACATAATAGTACGTCGATCACTAAGATCATTGCCAGAGCAGTTAGGAAAAAAAAAAGATTTAAAAAAGAAATTATAAACTACTTCTTGCAGTATAAACAAAACTTGTAAATTCACAGCAATTAGGCTGGTTATGTTTGTGGAATATTCTGTTTTTGCTCTCTATTTTTATTAACAAATGTTTGATGGTTGATGAGTTCCTTGAAGAATCCGCCGGGTTTTGATATTAGTTCGAGGTATGGTCCCTTTTCTACTATGACTCCATTCTCCATGACTGCCACTTCGTCGGCTGACTGTATGGTACTTAGTCTATGGGCTATGGTGAGAACTGTTCGGTCTTTGCTGATGTCCTTCAATGCTTTGTCTACTAAATACTCGGAGTACGCGTCGAGCGCTGAGGTAGCTTCGTCTAAGATAAGGATTCTCGGGTTCTGTAACAAGAAAAGATTGAAAGAAAAGAAGAACGAAAATACGTATATTTGTGGTAAACATCACGCAGAGAAAGAACACAAACAACAAGTTGGGGGAAAATATTCATCACTGTCATTATAGGAATTTCCTAATTCAATAGTGTGGCCATAATTACAGTTATATACAACGTTATTTTTATTATATGCGAAACCTGAATATATAGTTTGTTCAGAGTAACTGACGATTCCAATCATTTTTACCCCATGTTATATTTTGTCCCAAAAATATTTAACCATAACCATAATCAGCCTATAATGTTCCCACTGCTGGGACACCGGCCTCCTCTCGGTGAGAGGGAGTGGGCCGTAATCCACCACACGGGCCCAGTGAAAGCGACACTGAGTAGGTTATCCAATCTCCGCGCCGAACGGTTAGGTATCTAAGGTATTATCATCTTTATCAATGTGCGCAAGACGGCGCGGCGCGGGTGAGCATGTTTTTGTACGGACAAACAGGTAACTTAACAACTTAACTTTGTGATTTTTCATGATACAGTTTTGAAATTTTGTGCATAGATTCTTTACATAAAAATACTAGACACGTGTGTCGGGTTTCGCATAAACAAAAAAGAATGTTGTATATATATTTTTTTTTTTAATATGCGTCACATCCACGCAAAAACGAACTTATTTTTGTCTTATCCGCGTTTACACACTATCTTCAGTGATAACTAAACCTACGTTCTAAATTGACGATATCTTTGACTGATAGTGATTGCACATCTTATCTTTTAGTGAAAGAATTTAAATAGTAATTTATAATAAGTACACATTGTACCATTATCTGCAGTTTTACTTAATTTATTTGATCGGGAATGCATAATTAGTTTTAGTCCACCAAATAAATAAGGGCTGGTTTGGTTCAAAACTAGTCGGGCAATCTCGTTATAACGCACTCGAGCAAAACCGTAAATACTTCTAAATATAGTATAATTAATTTGTAATCGCCCGCACCTAATGTTATGCAGTGATCCTTACTAATTAACCTTGGATCATTTTCATAAAGGTGCCCTACGTGGCGTTGCACTCGTCACCCATACATAAAGTTAGTCTTTTATGCCTGTATTTTTATTTTTTTAGCAAAAAAGTGACCGTGAGACGAAAGACACAGCAAGCCACATAAGAGATGGCAGGATTTTCTTCTCGGCGTGTTCAATGGCAAACATATATTTTGGAGTTTTACTTTTTTTGGCCCAAATTTCAGCGATGCTGAACACCATTTGCTGACGCAGTCATTAGGTTTTTACATGCACAGGTGCCTGCGCAGTATACTGGATAGATTCCGTCGAAACTTGAAGGACGCACGGAACAAAAGATGAAAGGATTCCTTTGCCAAGATGTGGGACTGAACAGGCTAGCAAAAAAATAGCTGAAAGATGGATACTGTTGACAATCGTCTTGACAAATTCCTTCAGCTTGGGTATAGAACCCATGGACTAGGAATAAATTGCCTTTTTAAAACCACCCACGAAGGTTGTTACCACCACAAAACCAAAAATTTAAAGACAAGTGACATCGATCTACCAACCTGCACTGGGCCCGCGGGGTGGTTGCGGCCCACTCCCACACCGAGAGGAGGCCTGTGTCCCAGCAGTGGGAACATTATAGGCTGATTATGCCTAAGGCCTGTATTTTAGAATTATGCTCACTTTTTAATTAATATAACTTAAAACTGACAGCTGTCGTTCTACTAAAGTCACCTTAGAATCAAGTTCGAAAACGAGACTCACCTGTGTTATGTATGAGTATCATTTTGATATATATATATATATATATATATATATATATATATATATATAAAATATCATTCCCACCCAGGACAAATGTTTGTGTGATGAGCATGATCATTTGTTCTGTGTCTGGGTGTAATTTATCTATATATGTATGTATTTAGAAATATATAAGTATGTTTATCAGTTGTCTAGTACTCATAACACAAGCTCTGCTTAGCTTGAGACTAGACGGCGTTGTGTGATAGTTGTGGAATAATATTATTATTATTTTAGAATGCGAACCTAATTTTATTAAATTCTTAAAATATCGTGGGAGTGCAGTGACTGGGTAATTACACATTATAAAAACTTTAAACAATGCTTTTCATAAGAAATCTATTGTTTATACGTTTCTAATGAATTGTTTTGTTCACACAAATTAAAATTAAAATAATTTTAACCAATGTCAAGTTAGTTTGGTTGTTAGTTCTTTTTGTGAATTTTTCAACAATAGAACGTTATTCACAATGATTTGTTTACACTGAATAATGTCTTTTAGAACATTATAATACAATACATTGTAACCAATGTATATGTCATTGTAACCAAAATAAACACAATCATCTACGTAACCCGTACACAATAACCTTAGGGTCGGCTTCCAGCGCGCTAATTGCGTAACACAATATCAATCGCAATCTGAATCATTTTGAAGGATATTGCTAATCCATTGCTTCAAATGTGCGAAAAATGTGTCTGCTCAACAACTTACATAACGCAATGAATGTAGTTGAACCGTTAAAATCAAAGCCACATTGCTACTGTATATGTAAATGGTGTGGTACATGACAGCCGAATTACAACCGTGATTCGGCTGTCATGTACAGACGCCAGCACATCAAGCTACTACAACCTGTCAAATTTCTTTAAAAGATTTTCAACTTTATCGCTAAAGCAAAAGGTTTAAAGTTGATTGAGAAAATTTTTCAGTTTCGGGTAGCTTGATGTGCTGGCGTCTGTACCACACTGCATTTATCTCTCATCGATCGAGGTCAATTTGTCGCTCTCTAAAGCCCACTTGCACTATAAATAATTAAATGCGTTTAGCGTTAAACATAATATTTAAATATCATTCTGTCTCTGTAATCTTCAAACGAATAACGACAGAAACACAGCGATGTTCTAAATACGTTTGGCCGTAAAGGTCCTTTGACCGCCACACGTCAAAAAATCAAAAACGTGCACTCGGCGTCAAAGTCTGTCATGTAGTCGAACCGTGGCGTGCTGGGCACATTTTGGTTTGTCATCTATACATGACTGTGGCGGTCAAAAGGTTAAGCGATTCGTGGTGCAAGCGGGCCTAAGAGTCATAGGCCTCATCAATCGACGCTGAACTCTCGTCGTTACAAAGTAAATACGTACCTTAACGATAGCCCTAGCTATGGCGACCCTCTGCTTCTGTCCTCCACTGAGCTGTCCGCCCCGCGCGCCCACCTGTCGCTCCCAGCCTTCAGTTGTAGCTACGACCAACTCGTGTAAATGTGCCGTTTTAGCCGCCGCCATCCAGGGGGTGTCTTCCTGTGGAGAGGAAGAAGCAAAGTAGGGTTATGTGTGTAAAAATACTCTGAGCGGGCTTTGTGCCCGTAAAAAACGAATTATTTGGTGAGAGTTACACTGACGAAGCCTTGCATTTTACAAAGGCTGTTTGCGATGCAAATTAGTATGTGATTAGCTCATCCTCGAAGTCTCTAAGGTCTTTTAATGATAATCGATTTTTTTTTATAAATGAGCCTCTTTTTAACTTGTTGGCCTTTTGCCAAAGTTGGTCGCAGTTACAAAAATTTTATGTCTAGTCACACTTGTCAGACAAATTTTTGATCCTTACCATGAGTATGACATTTTTAAAGTAGGTAAGTATACTCACGATGAGTTTAAACCATCTTGTTTTGTTAATTTATGACTAACCGAACCCGAAACCGAAGTAATACTATCAATCACAATAATCTATTTACTATTAACAATCTGAAGTGATCACGCTTCGATAATATCATTGCGCAACTTAAGTTTATTTATAAATAAATACAGATATGTATGTGACGTAATTATGTAAATCTTAGCGTCTATGCACGTGAATCGTGATGTAATCTAATGCATATAGGTAATCCTAATCAAACTAATATTATAAACGCGAAAGTTTTTGAGTGCGTGTGTGTTTATATGTTTGTCACTTCTTCACGCTCAAACGGCTGGACCAATTTTGATAAAATTTTGTGTGAAGGTAGCTGACACCCTGGATTAACATATAGGCTACTTTTTATCCCGATATTCATATGGGATCGACATCTACGCGGGTGAAACCGCGGGACGCAGCTAGTTAATTATAAATGCGAAAGTAAGTTTGTTTTGTTTGTTACCTTTTCACGCCTAAACCACTGTACCGATCATCATGAAATTTTGCATATACATTGTCAGGTGTACAGAAACGGATATAGGGTACTTTTCATCCCGAAAAAAAGTGCTGTTCCCGAGGAAAACAACAATAACGTTATTATGATGGCGCCACGAGTCTTTCGAATCGAAAACAGTTTAACGTCTGTCGGGTAAGCTAGTATTTTAATAAAGAGAAAATATTGTTTATTTTTGTACGTTCGTCACGCTTCCATGCTAAAACGGCTGAACGGATTTGGATGAAATTTGGCACATGGGTAGACCATGACCTGGATTAGGACATAGGATTTTTATCCCGATATTTCAACAGGATAGAGACTTGTGTGGATGAAACCGCGGGGCGCAACTAGTAAGATATAAATTCTAGGGTTTGTACGCAGACTGGACTCGATCCAATAACTGCGAACTATGTGAGAGTGTTTCCAATCCAAATGTATTAGGTATGAAATTAATGAATTAAAAAATGAAATATTGGCGCTCATTAATTTAACAGGACTAAACTAAAATTTAGCTTCTATCGTTTTCTTAGTGAAATAGAAAGAAAATGACGCACTAAACTTAAATTTACTTTAGTTTTTGAACAACAGAATCGGCACAATTGACAGCCTTCTTTAGTGTTTGCAACAGCGACCTTTTTCGATATAGTTAGTAGACGTAAATTGCCCAAAACACAAATACACCGAAAGATTCGCCCAAGCCAGTAATTTTTTTGAAGTAAATACTTCTTTAGGCGTATTGAGCGATTTTAGGCAGGGGAAAATCTTATGAATCGCGTCACCGACTTGCGACACAGCATGCACATGCGGCATGTTTATTTTAACAGTATATATGTAACACGTCATACTCATAAAACGTGTTGCACTTGGCCAGCAGTGAAAGCATGTTTTAGTTAAGTTTTCACTTCTGACAGCACTTTCCATGACTGCCTTTGTTTTTTCTCCGTATAAATAGTATGAAATTAGTGAGACACAACTCCTTGAACGCAATGGCCACGTTGTATCATCTAAAAATAAAGCTGAAGAGTTTGTTTGATCGCGCTTACCTCTGGAACTAACGGTCGGATTTGAAAAATTATTGTTTGCATTTTATAGTCCAATTCTTGAGTAAGGCTATAGGTTATTTAACATCACGTTATGACCCTTAGGAGCCAAGCAAAAAGAAAAAAAAGTCAGAAAGCACGCTAGTCGAAAACGAAGTGGTAGCGCGGGCAGGTGATGCGATGCGACGGGGTGGGTCGGGGAACAAGAAATTTTATGCGGACGAAGTCGCGGGCAGAAGGTTTATTTGATATACATACGTCGGTATGTATATCAAAAATATACGCAATTGACGTGCGTGTGCAAAAATGATACACGGGCAGTGACCTCCTTCAGTCACCTTCACCGCTAAATTTAATGTGCTACGTAAATACTGAAGAGCAGTGGTGGCCAAGTGGTAACGGCCGCGACTTACGAGTTGTAGGTCGTAGGTTCGAACCCGGACAGGCGCTTTACTTTGTGTAAATTATTCCATCACCACTGCTCTCAAAACGGTGAAGGAAACATCGTGAGGAAACCGGCATGTCCTAGAACCAAAAATTCGAAGACATGTGACATCTGCCAGTCCACACTGGGCCCGCGTGGCGGATTACGGCCCACTCCCTCTCACCGAGAGGAGGCCTGTGTCCCAGCAGTGGGAACATTATAGGCTGATTATAATGATGATGATGACGTAAATACTTACTTTATTTTTCTTTTCTAATAATTCTTCATCATGAAAATCTTCATCTAAAGCACCATACAATATATTATCTTTTATGGTCCCACTAAATAATACTGGTTCCTGAAATAAATAAAAACATCGCAATTATTTTTTTTTTGTTTGCGGATAAACTTTCGGTTATATATTGATAACCCTTATGTCCAGAGATAAACAAAAGTTTGTAAACAAATTATACACGTGACTAACTAGACGATGAACTTATTAATTGGGTTAAAATGTAGCAGATTATACACCCGCGGGGTAATAGCGTAAAACACTATCAGTAGCAATGGCTTTCATCTTGACATTCATTCAACAACATTCATTACCTTATTTACGTTGTTGAGCCGACAAAATTTTCGAACATATAACGCAATGGATTTTCAATATCCTTCAAAAAATTCAGCTGTTCCCTACATTTATGTTCGTATAACTCGTCAAAATGTAGGGAACAGCTGACTTTTTTTTCGCTATTTCATGTTTAAGCCCATAGTAAAAGTTGTTCCTAATGATGAGTACAATGAGGTTGTTAATGTTTTACCAATAACCCTGTATATAGCGCATAGCGGCGAAAGCAGTATACGTAAAGAAAACAAATTGCAAGGGCAGTATTGTGCTCTCACTGCTACTAAGCACTAACTTTTGGGTCTTATGCCACCTACTCAGTGGCGGACTAAGGCTGTCGGGGGCCCGGGGCGGTAAAACAAAATGAGGCCCCCCCTGGTCTTCTCAGTTTATGTGGGTACTTCTATTTCTAGTAACATTTTGCAAAAAACTAATAATGCCTAAATAAAAAAAGAAAGTACAACGTGCGTAATAATTGTACTCTACCTATATCATGGGCTTCGCGAGCGGCAAGATATTTTTTATCAGGGAGGTGCTTATACATCTCCTCATTATGCTGGGGATGCGAGAGCGAGCGGCAAGAGCTCTAAAACCGAAATATTTTACACCTTAACTCTGAATACTCGGTCAGGTTTCTTTTGAACATTCGTATTCGTAGGCGTACGGAAATAGGAGTTGCTTTGTCGACTTATTTATGCAAAAAGTCTTAGGAATAACAGAGCGGCCGAAGCGAGCTCTAAAATGTTTAGCATCCGACATTTATGTCTTGCATAGGTACATATGGGGCGTCCGACGCGAACTACTGCTTACTGAACATATTTTTACACTAGCAGCGCCCCGCGGATTCACCCGCATAAGTTTCGATCCCGTGGGAATATCGGGATAAAAATTATCCTATGTCCTTTCCTGGGACTCGAAACTATCTCTATATATCAAATTTCATCTAAATCGGTTCAGCTGTTTGAGCGTGAAGAGGTAATAGACAGACAGATAAACACACTTTCGCATTTATAATATTAGTATGGATTGTTTGGGATTCATTAAAAAGTACTTCTTAAGATTTGGGGCCCCCACTGAACCAGGGACCAGGGGCGGGCCGACCCTGCCCCCTCCTCCCTTAGTCCGCCAGTGCACCTACTATTGTACCACGGTAAGCAAAAAGTGTGCATCTGCAGAAAAAACGTCAAGAAAAATAAGCCTTACTAAACAAAAAAGGCGAATCTAGTATAGTAAGGGTCAAATTTCGCCTTTCCTCAGATGCGCCCCTTTCTCTAAGTCTCTAACGACGGCAGTATTACATAATTGCCAAAATACATACCTGACTAACAAAACCAATGTGACTCCTCAGCCATTTAGGATCCAGGTCTCTAATATCGACGCCGTCCAGCAGTATCCTGCCCTTATCAGGGTCATATAGCCTCATTATCAACGATGCTATGGTACTTTTGCCACAACCTGACCTTCCTACCAGGGCTATCGACTTCCCGGGGTGAAGGTGCAAGTTCACACCCTTTATTAAAGGTGAGTCGTTGTAGTTGTAGAATACGTTTTCTAATATTAATTCGCCTTTCGGTTTGGATGTCGGCTTCAAGCCACCTGAAATGGATGGAGATGATTTTTGAGTGGAATGTTTTTGAGTATTTTTTAGCATTAAGCAGTTATGGAGAAATCTTATCAAGTTGAATTCGAAAAAAGTTTCGTGAGAGGTCAAAATTCAATATTTAATAAAGATACCAAAATGTATAATGTGACCAATGTAAAACAAAATATTTAAAAATTTTGGACTAAGTTATAACAAGTTTCTATTTGTATCTTGAAACCGACACGTATGTCTTAATCCTCGCATCGAAATATGAGCAATGCTGCTCGCATACTGACCAATCACGTCACACGACGCTTCTATTCTATTGGTCAGACGTGTAAGCAGGACCAGTGGTAGATATAGAGGTGTATTAAAGATTGTACCGAAACTAACACACAGATAAAAGAATCGTCTCTTTTTGAGAACTACAGTTGTAGGTAATACGGGTTGGTGTCCGCAACTCCACGTCAATGCGCGTATCTTGCGTACGGACGTTTTTTTTTTTTTTAACTCCAGTAGTAATCAAATTCTTATTACCTGACACAGGAATAGCAGGAACCCTATCAATTATATCCCACAGCCTCGTCGCAGCACCTACTCCCTTGTTCAGCTCAGTGTAAAAACTGCTCAGCCCGCCGATACTGATGCCCACATACGCAGCGTATAGAAGGAATGACGTCAGATTCCCGACTGTCAATTGTTCTGTAGCCACCATTCCGCCTCCGTAGTACAGCACCAGGATTATGATCGTGTTCCCTGCGAGGCCCGTCTGTGATTACAAGTTGATAATGTTTGATTATGGAGAAAGTTTTTGGGAAATTTCATATTTTTTGTCCTCATGAGCCTTTACCAACGACTTTTTTTTTTCAATCTTAGACCATGTGAAAGAAAAATAGGAAACGAATATCATAAAGTAGTAATGAAAGTAATAATTAATATAACAGAGAGTTTCTATTAATGGTTTGATGATGATAGAGATAGAATTATGTTTTAAATGTGTTTAGCACTAAACGCATTTACTGATGTGTGATGTAAGTGGGCTAAAGACACTTTAAGGCTAAAACATTTATAAGATCAACTGCACGCTAATTGCGTAACACACTTTCAATAACAATCTGAATAATTTTTTTAGGATATTGTTAATCCACTGCTTCATACGTTCGAAAAGTATATCTTCTCAACAACGTTAATAACGCAATGAATGTTGTTGGACTGTCATAACAGTATTTCTTTTACTTGTGCATAAAGTTTTAATAAATAAATAATGAAAGCCATTACACAATTATCTTGCTGATCAGCTATTGTTTGGAAGGGAAAAGTAGGACAAGTAGTCACTGTTACGAAATCTAATTATTGATTGGATGTCCGACACTTAAGCATGTAGTTATTGGCAATCATACATAAATGATGCTCATCAAGTAATTATAGATCATTAACATAACATACCAATCCATAGAAACTGCCGACTGCTAACGACTCCTTATAAGCCAGTTTCAGTAAGTTCTCTATTCGTTCTCCGTAAGTCTGACATTCTGCCTCCTCTTTACTAAATGCTTTCACAGTCTTTATATTTGATATCTTTTCTTCAGCCAACTGGAAATGGAAAAAAAATGGAAATTAAAAAGAAGCAAAGCATCACGCCTGCATTTTTCGAAGGAGTAGGCAGTTCTGTTTGAGTTTCATGTTAAAGAAGGCAAGCGTATCGCCACAAACCGGGCACAAATTCAGACTCTGGACTGCTACTGAAAAAAAAACTTTGCCCGACCTGGGAATCAAACCCAAGACGCTCAGCAGCGCATGTGACCACTAGACCAACGGGACAGACAGTCACTATGTAAATGAAGGTCCACGGCCAACTCCCTCCCACACATAGGAGGCCTGACTCTCAGCATTGAGTACATTATTATGATATATAATATAGAATAGGTATGTTGTTTCTGCTTTTAGTATGCTTATCTTTTGCACATTTAAGGCCATACTTTCTCGGTGTATAAATGAAATCCTAGGCATGTTACTATGCAACCCCTCCCACCAATATTCTTCTTTCTAATGACTGACATTTTTTTAACATGACCTGTAGAAAGGGGTCAATATAATTGAAACACAGTTCAATGAAATAATCATACCTCACTAGATTCGGCCAGTGCATCCTGTAGTTGTCTCGTGATGCCGCGCACGAATCTTCCGTATATAACCGCCAACATTGAAACGGGTGGTACCACGCATAGCCCAATCAGTGCCAGCGACGGAGACATGTAGAACTAAAGAAAATATTGGCATTATTAGCACCCAATAGATGTAACACCAAATAGAGAAATTCTTAATATCATACTGAGAAGAATTTCAGAGTTGGTCGCATAGACTACTATTACAATGTTGGTCGTTTCAAAGTGAAGCTTGATTGCGGTCGATCGACGCCGCTAGTCGCTATTGATAGTATCTATTCATCGCCTCAAAATACAATAATGATAATCGATAAATAAATTCTAAAACGAAATTAATTGAATCAAAATGGATTCGAATTGATTAATGGACAATCGATGGACGATAGACAAACGGATGTTTGACTTCATGATTTAAAACATCAAGGTTTACATCATTCGACGTCTAATAAAAAAAAAATAAGGCGAATGGATAGTGGTAGACCGCGAAATTCAAATTTTCTTACGTTTTTTTGCAATTTGCAGGTCAGTGTCAAATTGTATCTTGATCAAAATATTATTCACGACAATAACAGGTAGGTAAATATTTAGATAATTATAATTATTAGAATCATTATTATATCTTTCTAAGTTAGATTTCTATCACCAACCACCAATATCATAAGGAAAAGTGTTAATTTATCTCTTTCTAACAACAGAAATTCCGTAGATGACATTTAATTTTCTTTCCCTTTCTTCGTGCGTATAAGTATTTATCTAGTGTAGTGTGAGTGTCGATAGTATTTACGCTATTTTCGAGTGCCGTGATGTTCATGCAATCATGAATGACGCGTCTATTAATATTACGTCATTGGCCTGCACTAATGGCTTTAGTTATCGTGCTTGAAATCGAAATTAGAATTATGTAAGCTAACATAATAACTTTGCTTATCAAACAATATACTTGCTTATCATTTAGGTACCTATTGAAACTATTACTCCCACAAATTGATGCAGTATTTATATAATTTTCTAAATATCAGGCGATGAGTAACGAATTCAAACAATGTGTGAGGTTTACGGGCTCTCCCTATTGACCTCACACGTTCTCTGAATGCATGCCCCTTTACAGCGACATTGTTTGGCGCGAATTAAATTAAAAGTGTAGATTTAAATATCGACATTCGCGCGGGTGAAACTGACGGAAAATGCTAGTTATATTAATCAAGGCTTCCATGTATATTATTATTATTATTAAATAATACATTTTTTAAACATAAAACAGCACAGAATGAAAAGCAATTCATTTATATCATAGTTACTGTTATATGTATAGTTAATGAGCATTATCATGGTGACATGTATGTAGAAGGAGAAATCGGAATTGTCATCAAACAATAATAAAGCATTAGACATCTATATATTACAATACATGGAAACTATCAACCGCCACACATTTGGGTCGCTGTGAAAGTGAGATGATGCAATCTGTCCTCAATTTTACACTGATAAAATGATAGTGTACCAACACCAGTGATGTATAGATTCTTCAATATTAGATTCTTCAAATCATTGACCACTTCAAAGGCTAAACCACACTAAACAAATATTGTACCTCAGATTTTGCCTCTCTGTCAAAATCACAGTGACCTTTATTTTTAACCCCCGACAAAAACAGAGGGGTGTTATCGTTTTAATAGGGTTGCTGTTGGGTTGCAGGTGTCAGAGATAAACTACCAATCTTGAAATTCTCCCATAAAAGGAGTTCATAATTTAATCAGTCTAGGCAAACAGGTTGTCTATGGATACAAATTAAGGCTTTATATTGAACTGAAAACTTCTTTTTTGAGATGGGAAAAAACCATTGAACTCGCGCCACTGTTACCGTAAGCGACACCGCGCGTGTTTTGTACATAAGACGATTTTAAAAAATACCCGCTTCGGATGTGTTTGGCTGTCCTCGGGATGTACACGGTTTTAATGTATATCTGAGATGTCAGTGAGTGATGGCAAAGTATTCTGTTTGTGTTTTGTTTTCACTTCTGTCGGCACTCCCGGAGTGCCACTGTTTTTTTTTTTGCAAAAGTTTCTTACCATCATTCCGGTTCCAGCTCCCACCATAAACAATGAACGTAGACCATCACTGACATTCTGACTAAGGTTACGTCCAACAAGCTGTGTATCTGCCGATAACCTGTTGACTAGCTCTCCTGTTGATGTTTTACCAAACCATGCAGGTTCTTGTCGCATTATTGCTCTGTAAACTTGTCTGCGGAGTGACTGTGTCATTCTTTGGCCTGAAATTTAGGGAAGCTTGTTAATAAAAATGAATTAAAATAATATTATACTTATGAATTATCCTACAAACATTGATGTTGTATATTTAACATAATATGTAGGTTAGTACAGACGCCAGCAGGTCAACCTACCCGAAACTGTCAGATTTTCCCAATCAACCTTGAACCTTATGCTTTAGCAATAAAGTCGAAAATCTATTAAAGAAATCTGACAGATTGTAGTAACTTGATGTGCTGGCGTCCGTACTTGTCAAATTTTATTGTTATAATAATATTGACTAAGTAGTTGGTAGGTGAGTTTTCTTCAGTTGATTTTCATACTATGTTTGCAACTTAGCACAATAAACGTATTTACCAAAATACAGTGTTTTAATGGACATAATAATTGAGTAAGAAAGATGGGGGGATTTGTTATTTTTTTATTTGATCAACAGGAATTCAATGATAACTTGAAAGATTAGAATCTATTAAGAAGTTTTTAAGCTGGAACTTCAGAAACTTGTATTTTTCTTTACCAAAGGTTTAGGATTGTAGTTACCTGATATAGACATTAAATACACCCTGCCAAAGTTACAGAGCCCTCCAACAAGGAATACTCCACACAGCATTAGACATAGAGTATCCAGCTTCTCTCGGGCAGAACTCAGGTCACTTGTACTGCTATAAATTATGTCTAACACCTGACCCAGCGAAAATGGTATAGCCATAGTGACACTAGAAGACACAATAAGGAAGCCAATAGCACCTGCAAAGAAAAAACTTATTATTTGCCAAAATTGTAACACATACCCAAAACAAACAAGGTGGACTACATACCAGCAAGAGTCCATTTTTCTGGTTCAGCTAATGTAAATAATCGTTTCAGTTCTGATGTCTTTAATTTGACATTGATCTTTTTCGTAGTTTCTATTGGATTTTTTTCTTTAACACTTTCGAATTGTGCATTCTTCTTCTGAGCGTCCACTTGAGTTGTGTAGCACCGAAATTTATAATTGAATAAACCATATTTATTAGTAAAGGTCCTTTCGTAAATATTTCGTACAACTGGCACCTTGTAACGAGAGTATAACCTGGATCCACACTGCTGACACAAAGGAGCTTTGGTCGGGATATTAAACAATAATTGTGAATTCTTCCGAGATATTTTCAGTTCAAAACTACTGTAAATTAATCGCTGTAACATTTTAATTTTTTTTTTTAACTTTCTAACTAAAAACCAGACAAAAAAAAACACCTCATCCTCCCGTAAACATGATAACTGTCAAACTTGACGTTTTGTGTCGTGGAGTATAGCTGGCTACATATTAGTAATCTGTGGTGGAGTAAAAAAATATAAAGAAGATTTACTCTATGGAAAAATAGTTATGTAAATACCGGTTTTTCTGTACGGTTTTGTCTTTTGGAAAGCACTAGAGATCAAAGGCAACCCTAGACATACTATAGATGCTATCTTTATTTATTTGGGGTCGGCGCAACACTTTTTTAGGGTTCCGTACCTCAAAAGGAAAAAACGGAACCCTTATAGGATCACTTTATTGTCCGTCCGTCTGTCTGTCAACATCCTTTATCTCGGGAACGCGTGGAGGTATCGAATTGAAATTAAAACCTTATACTCAGGTCTACAAGCTGTGAAAAATCAAACTTCTAAGTTAACGTAAAAACGACACTCTCAAGGGAATCAAAATGTATATTTTCCTGTTGACCTAGAATCATGAAATTTGGCAAGAAACAAGATCATGTAGCACAAGTAAAGGAAATTCTGAAAACCGTAAATTTGTAGGTACGGACGCCAGCAGGTCAAGCTACCCGAAACTGTCACATTTTCGCAATCAACCTTGAACCTTAATATGTAGCAATAAAGTTGAAAATCTAGTAAAGAAATCTGACAGATTGTAGTAGCTTGATGTGCTGGCGTCTGTACTTTAGAAAAATATCGTGATCAATGATTTCAAAAGTAAGGATACGATCATCTGAACATTTTACATAGACGTTCTTCATACAAGCAAAAGTAACGCCATCTGTCATAAATCATACGAACTACGTGAGTGCAGCGTTGCATAGGTCGACGACGTAACCTTGTACGTGCGTACACATTATGTCGTCAGTCAATATAAGTCAGTTGCATGCCGATATCCTTTAAACTCAGAATACCAGATTCTGAAAATATAAGATTCTCAAAATACCAGATTCTGAAAATATAAGATTCTCAATATATCAGATTTCAGACAGTCGAAATCAAAATTTAGTAATATTACAAAAAAAAACCTAGCTAGTTTTTGCAGCAAATAGACTGCTTAATGCACATTTTGCAATAAAATACTGTTTGGTTTTCTTATATTATTACCTATTTTGATTCATTGACATTGTTGTCATGAAGTTAAAAAGCCTTCTCCTTAGTTTGGAAATCTGTAATTTAAATATTATTTGTATCGTATTCGCTATCGCATAGTGTATAAAAATCGTTTATAACTATGTCTTCTCCTAATTTGGTACCAAAATTCAAAATTACTTACTCTACGTTCATAAGACAAAAATAAAACAGAAATAAAAAAATTACGTCCGTACAAGGTTACTTTGTTCACTTCGAGGAGCCATTGTCAGCCATTGGCCACACAATGGCCGCCATTGTAAAATAATTGTCGCTGTAGATAAAAATGTGTTTATTTAATCATTTAATTGCAACAAAAATAATGTAAGGTTACATTCCGATGATACGATATCCCATGTTTATTTTTAATTTTTGTATCGTAATTTTTGCAGCCTTTTACCACGCAACTAGGCATTTTTATGACAGGCAAATACACGTTCTCTCCTTCGCGCGCACCACTGTCAACCACAGAACACTATTACTCATAGCTGTCAACTGAGTTGCGTTGGCCCTAAAACCGTCATTTTAGGGCCAGCGCGTTGGTGCCATTTAGTCGCGCGGTTAGCCCGGTCCTTACGCTAGTAATATATAAAATATGTCAATGATCGTGATAAACTATTTTAAATTTTTACAAAGTAGGCACGGAACCCTCGGTGCGCGAGTCCGACTCGCACTTGACCGGTTTTTTTTAATATATTTGTGTCGTGACTTGACGTCCCAGTTAAACCATTTTTTTGTTGTGTAAACTTCACAGACGTAATGGGTACGACATGGGATACAACAAAACAAAAATTTTAATTTTTCAACTCTTATTTCAATTAACTACACTATCAGCAGTCGTTGCCCCCTTAAAAAATGCATCATTTTTTTTTGTCTATCTTGTTGTATATCGATACCCATCACATCTGTAGAGTTTCGCTAGCTAATTTAATTTGACCCTGTACAGTACAGACGCCAGCACATCAAGCTACCCGAAACTGTCAAATTTTCCCAATCAACTTTGAACCCTATGCTTTAGCGATAAAGTTAAAAACATATTAAAGAAATTTTACAGATTGTAGTAGGTTGATGTGCTGGCGTCTAGGTCTGTAAGTTATAGCTTTCAGCAACAGTGGGATGTCGGATAAAAATGAAAACGAGTACTTTTATTCATGTAGACGTGTATTATATTATTTTATATTCAGTATTGTACATAATATAATTTAACGATTGACTTTTTTAAGAATTCAAATAAAAAGAAATGAAATTGACGAAAAACAAACATTTATAAATTCTGTCATACTTACTGTTCATGATATCTCTAAAAGGGAAGTAAAAACAAAACAATAAATTCATATTCCTTAAGTTTTGACAAATAATAATTACTTGATGCTTGTTAAAACAAGAAAATCATTGATGAAAGTAATTTTATACATTCCAGAAAACCCTGCAACCTGTATTATGATGGCCCATGTTGGATAGACTTCATCACTTCAATATCCCTCGCTACATTCGTATACAAAACATCCACCATCGTCTAATGCCACACACACACACACATCCTTCATGACTCCAAGAGCCACCAAAAACATAATGATTCTCAGATGCAAAATTAGCCCCATCAAAGATCAGTTACATTCGAAAACAAAGCTGTTTTTAAAGAGTATTCTACTCAAAGGGTGCTGCCCATTTATAAACCCTAGAAACAAAGGGATATAAGATACAATATCTAAATGTCTTCATACAACTATATTATTTGTCGTTATTTTACAGGTCGTACAGGCCAGTTCATGTAGAGATGCAGACTGGCCGACGGTATAAGACAGCAAACTTGAGCTATAAATTGAAATCTGAATTAGTATGTTTCTTGTTTTATAATTTAATAGTTACTCCTCGAAGTTCCATAACGCGGCTTGCGGGAGGACCGGAGGAGTTAACTGGTAGAAATCGTCACGTAAGGAAAAAGCGTTATGCCCCCTCCATGCGACCCCTGCCTCTTTCTAGTTTATAAGTGTTTTGCGTAAGGAACTTCGTTCCTCACGCGCGGGGGTCTCCCGACCGCAGTTTTTTTTTTTCTTTTGTTATTGTTAAATTCAGAAATCATAATTTTGTTCATAAGTTGTGTTATTAAGGAGCTTGCAATTTTAGTAGGGAAAGATAGATTCTTAGAAAATATAACTGCCAAGTTAGGTATTTTAGTGATAATACTGCGTACCACAGATCTAAATAAACTATAATAAATAAATATCATTATGACATTTCGTTCAAATATGCAATACACAACATGGAATATATATAAACTCACGCCTTCCCATCTGAGTGGGAAGAAACTACCTGCTACAACAACATGGAATATGTATGAATAAATTATTAATCATATTTTTCTTAATAAATAAATACTCTACAATTGTGAATTGTCTATGATGGTGTCTCCACTATGTGCAAAGTGCTTGTTTTCTAGTGCTTTCAACGCACTCCTCCAGGACTTTCGGTATTTTGCGCCAAAACTTGCACGCATCAATAAAAATAATAAATAACAATAAGTCTTCCATTTCAATCAAATAAACTGGGTTTACGGGTAATAGACATCAAACACATTTTTATCAGTTTAAGTACGGTACTATTAACCTAAACCATAAACATTCTTAACTCTTCTAATGGCACAGAAAATAAATAGTATAACTAGGTGTAACCTGCAAATAACAGGTGTGGGTTTCAGAGGAAAAATTATATGGTTTGCAAGTAACAGTGATTATTGACATGCCTATAGCTAAACATCGGTTTTACTCATTATAACTACTGATATATCTTCATTTATATGTAAAAATAAATGGGTCCTACTATGGTAAAGCTAACAAAATAAATAAATACTCAACCTTCTTTCAACAAACATTCAAATGAAATGCAAAAAATAAACGTGCACCTCGCACAATAGGCTATTTGACAATGTAAAAAATAAGGTCATAATTATTGACACTCGTATAGATTATCGCTTTTAAAATCGATTTGCATTAATTTTACTACAAAACAATGTATTATTTATTAAAAAAATCCCGAAAAAACTTCATCTTTTTAAATCTGGCGCCACGTAATCGAAAACGGTCTGGATTGGCTGAACTTATGATGACGTCATGATATAGTCAATTTCTGTCTATCGTTGACAGAACAGATGACTTTTGTCTAGTTCTCGACCGTTTCAACGTTAGTTTACGTGTATTGTGACGTCACGACGCCATATTGTTAAAGATAGCGTTTTGGCGGCTTATTTAAACAGTACATTTTTATTTACTATTTTCTAAAAGAAATACATTATGCAATTTGAAGTAATAGGTTTTTGTGGGCTCGTTAGACACCATTAAATAATCTGAGATGTTTATCAGAAACCAGTCAAATAGCCTATTTAACAAAAACTACCGAAGGACAATTGAAAACTACTTACAAGATATTTGTGGTATATAACTTATAGATATAATAGACGAGATAACTAGATAATAACAAGGATAATTAATTGCCGAAGACGCCTCACTGTGACCTTACGATCGCAATTTAGCTCGCTACCTCGATGTCACTGTGATACCTTACGATCGCAGTTTAGCTCGCTACCTCGATGTCACTGTGATACCTTACGATAGCAGATTAGCTCGCTACCTCGATGTCACTGCGATACATCGCGGGCTGCTTGGGGGTTTACCTCGATGCCTATTGCCTACATGAAAACAAAATATTTTGTTTTTACATCGCGGACGACGGCAAGCATCGAGGTGATTGGTCGAATTGTTCTTCTGGGATACGTACAGGCCCCTCTTTTCCATTAGGCACTCTGGGCAAGCGCCCAGGGCCCCACGATCTTCAGGGGCCCCGGGCTGCTCTCATAAAAAACATTATTTGCAGCCACCGTTCCATTCTACGCATTATTAGTACCCGATTCAATGCCAAAATAATTTATTTGCAGTGCGATTTCCAATAAGTTTCTAGCCCCTCAGTTATGAATTATTAGTAGGTTTCTCTTACTGTCGTCTTATCTACACAAGGGCCCCGTGATCCTTATGTGCCCAGAGCCTCCAAAGACGGCCCTGAATAGGTAGAGTGCAGCACAAACATAGGATAGGCAACTGAGCTTTCAGGTGCACCATCATTTTCAGGTGTTTCATTTGCACCTCCACCCATGTAAAAACAGCGAGTGTCGATATCGAGGTATCCATATAGCGACCGCGATCGCGAGCATTTTCGGCATGTAATTACCCTAATAAGAGTACACCAGAAAAATTAAACAAAACTACCTTCAAACTAAGTGAACTAAAAGCATCTTCGTGTCTCGTTTTTTTACAAAGCTTATATTGTTAAATTAGCTAAAGCTCATAATTATTTCACTGAATTGTGTTAAAGTGCGAACAGATATTGCGAGGTGTTACTCGAATGCTTTATTGTGAATTTTGGTTCAAACAAAAAAAAAAAGATATTTTAGGTAATCTTTCTTATCACACAACGTAAGCGTCAAACCAACCGTTGATCTGTCGCGTCATCCAGCACCCTATGATTGCATAACACTATCAATCACAATCTGAATCATTTTGAAGGATATTGCTAATCCATTGCTTCATATGTTCGAGATTGTTTTCTGCTCAACAACGTAAATAAAGCAATGAATGTTGTTGACCTGTCAAAATGAAAGCCGTTGCTTGTGCTACTGATAGTAGCTAGTGTTACGCAACTACCCCGCAGTTCGCAGATCTGGTCCAGACAAGGCATATCTATACAACCCTCGCAATACTTCCCCGCGGTTGTGTTAACTATATCCTTTACATAAATAATGTTTTCAGGAACTAAAATACTGGCAGTACAATATTGGGTGTTAAAGTATAAAATAATTTAATATATTATATTACTTTCCATATAATTTCTTTGTCATGGCTCTACTATAGGGTTAAATGAAGTTTACTGTGTGTAGTACACTTTGTAGTAAAGTGTTTTGGATCGCCATAGACTGTAGGTGTTGTCGAACTTTAGTAAGTATACTCCTTCGCCGGGGTACGTGTGGGATCCAGCGTATACCTGAAAATAGATTTAAAAAAATCTTGATAAATATTTTTTAATATTCGGAAGTACAAATTCAGTTCAACAGCGCTTTATTGTCTGGCAAATAAAATATGATGAATTCGAAAATCATTTATTGGAAAGCTGGGTGGAAAGCTAATTTACAATTCTGAATGTAACAACGTATCGTGTAATTCGTGTTTAAATACGATGAATGTGGGATTTTCTCACTGTGAGCAAGTATTATTAACCTTTGCGGGACACTGAACGCCCCTAGACGTAATACCAAAAAAAAAAAAATGTTGTGTCTCGTTCAGTGTTCAATGGGATAAAAATGTATATAATGACAAAGTTAGCGACCTTATGTCGTAGCAATAAGACGCCGTTTTCGTAGTTCAATGTTTGCTACTTGACGTGCGTTTGACTAAAGTCTATTCAAACTTGTTTCAACTAAATATTATTTCAAGTTAAACAAATATCAACTTTATTTTAATGGCAATTTAGTTGATTTCAGAGTGACTAAGCACTATTGAAAAAGTTATAAAAATGTTTGAAGTTGTAGCGTAAACTGAATTTCTTGTGTAGGATTTAAAGTAATTTTTCTCTATACTCATATTTGTTTACAATTTTGGCCTATGCTAGTCGTACACACAAAATGCGACATTCACACCTACCTACAAAAAAAAAAAAAACTTAGCTACTGGACTACCTTACCTTACCTTAATTATGTATTTATTCGCTAAGTGAACAATGTAGGTATGTTCTTTTAGAATAAATAAAGAATCTTTAAACCCAAATAAATCGCGAATACAGATTACGTATATTGTATACATACCTCGGTGTGACAATCCCGGCGGTAAATGGGCACCACCAGACTCAATAATGGCCGCGTGGTACTGACGGCGAGTTTTTCTGATCTTTTCTCTGAACCTTGCTCCAAGTCTGCGCGAGTACCATGGATTGTGTACTCGGGGAATTGACCTGCAAATGAAATCACATATTTTGATAAGTACAAAGACACCATCATGTAAAAAAATGATCCTTTTGTTTACTTGATGTCTTTAATTTGTGATTACGATATTTTAGCTAGATTCAGACTTTTCACAATATTCGCGCCTTCTGAACGTGGATTTGATGCTAAAGAGTTAGTTGGAGACGAGATAGTGTAGGACTGGCGTGGAGTTGATAGGGTGTTCGAAGGCCATTAGTCGCCTTACCATACATCCATACTTAGCAGTGTTATTGGATTTTTCCATTACAAATTTCTTAGTAACAGCCCGTTCTGAGTTAGGAAGTTGGCGGTAATAGTATAGATATAATTTTTATTTTTACTATTACATTGTTATGGAAGTAATTACCATCTGTAACAGTGTATTCATCCTCATCCGCTTCTTCGTCGTCCTCGTCATCACTCTCGGCCACGTGCACCGTGACCTCGGTGGTCGCAGACTTGGTCCATTCAAAGTATAGGCCGAAACCTGGACATATGCATGCAGTATGAATGATTGGTTAATTATTTATACAGGGTGGCTGAAACGTCGACGCGCAAACTGGATCCATGAACTCCTCTTGTCTGTCACTAGGCTGTATCTCATGAACCGTGATAGCTAGACAGTTGAAATTTTCTCAGGTGATGTATTTCTGTTACTGCTATACTTAACAACAAAATACTAAAAACACAATAAAAATGTTTTTTTCGGCGTTTTTGCCTTGTGGTACGGAACCCTTCGTGTGCGAGTCCGACTCGCACTTGGCCAGATTTTTTTTTTTAATAACTGACGAAAAATTTCAACACAGGTGTTCAGAATCATGTACTGAGTCCATGGTAACGAGTTGCCCGTAGGTGTCTCTGCCACCCTGTGCCTGTATACACACAGCGATTCTGTTTGTCTGTTAGTGCGCTTATAACTCAAGATCCTCCTTCTCCATCACGATTTTGTTCTGAGAAAAAAACAAACGGCCTCATCAATTGCAAGTGCTATTGCTGAGCCATTGGTTTAATCCTCAAGACGGGAAATGTTTTTGGGTTTCCTAACTGGAAAAGTGCCTCGCTCTCAAGGGTCTTGACATAACTGGCAAAAAGTGGGTGTATTCTACCTGTATCTCTGCCTACCCCTTCAAGTTACACAGGCGTAATTTTATAAAATGCAGACTGCTTCGTACGTTTTTTACGACTTGATAAAACATCGAAATTTCTGTGTTCTCTAAGTTTAATATAAGTACATGTATTATACAAATAAACTTTCTGGAATAGATTAACTAAATGATGGTGAAACCGCATAAAAATTCGTCGCGGAGTTTAGAAGAACAACGCGATCACACAGACAGACACGAAACTTTAATTAGCTTTTTATTTAGCTACTTACCAATATCATAGTTATCAGTAGCAAACTCCCAGCAAAGGCACCTAGCCTTTGGGTGGGTAGGTACTCTCACAGTGATGGTCTCACCATGGCCCACCGTCAGTTTACCGCCTCCCTGCTGTGCAGAACTCTTGAACTTGACTATGTCGCCGCGAGTCCACATACGACTTGCTTCCACGTTCAGAAAACCATCTGGTAATGCAGAATTGACTTATAGTAAAAGTGCGCAATGCTTCACATCCCTACACTATTTTAAGTTAAACAAATATCAACTTTATTTCAATGAAAATTAAGTTGGTTCCAGAGTGACTAGCACTATTGAAAAAGTTATAAAAATGTTAGTCGTTGCGTAAACAGAACTTTATTGTGTAGGAATTAAAAGTTATGTTTCCATTAATTCATATTTGTTTACATTTTTGGCAAATAAATCGCGAACGCAGAATTTTTTAACTTGAATTCTTAATCTCAAATAGGTAATTCACATTCCATCGCTACTTACTCAACTGTCTACTTTGTTATGCATGTGTTCATTTTCGAAAGAGCATTTGTAATAAAAATTTAAAAGGTCCTGAAATATTTTTGGTGGAATTTGTCACGGTATGACATTGTAGCAAAACTACTAAACTTAGTAATTATTTCAGATTCTGATTTCAAATATTGAAAGAAGAAAAACGACTTACAAATTCTTATCACTCAGCGATTAGTTTTATCATTTTATGTGATTGTATTGATATTACTATGTTACTAATATCTGAAACTAATATAGACATTGTTCCAATAGGATGCAATTACACAGTCACGACTAGTTAAATAATGGCATTGAATTCAACTAAACAATAACAAAACAACTGCAGGCGAATTCTCGTAATTTAAAACTTTCAAAATCCAGTCTCAGCCTCATCTCGGCGACAAACAATAAAAACTTGTCAAAATGTAGGGAAATTAGAGGTACTTTTGAAAGATTGAGACTAAGATCAGACTGTGAATGTCCTTAAAATGACGAGAATTGCCCCTGATCTTGTGCCTTTTCTATAGGAAAAACCATCATCATTCACATGTCTTTTTCTTCCATACTTCTCTATTAGTCATCTCGGTAGTCACCCACTTTCTAACCATATCATCATTCGCAGACCATCCATCGTTTCTTTGTCCCCCTACTCTACGACATTTTCCTCATTTCTCCTTATCAAATGCGTGGAAATTGTCAAAGTGTTGCCATGACAATTTCCACATACCCGTTCAGGATAATACATATGTTGCCAAAATCCCGAGAGTCTGAAAATTTTCAGACTGGTTATGAAGGAAGGAAAATTTGAAATGGTTTAATTAAATAGGTTACCTTCATCATCTGTATTGTCATCCACCCTGGTCTCCTCTATATAATCATTAGATTCTGTCTTCTCTGTGGTCTGCATAGCCCTGTAACATTTATATTGTATGCACATGTCCATACCATTTAGGGAATCATAATTATTCTGTTACTCTTCTAACTTTATTATTGACTGAATTTTCAATTATCTGAGGATAACTTTTATGTGTGGAATAAATATTTGCACTTTGTCAACTTTTGCATACAAACATTTTAAACCGTCATATATCACCTCACCACCATTATAGTGGCACCCTCTGGGTTTAGAACCCTAGAAATCAGCTCTAAATCTTACAGGTTTGGTTCCAAGTCAGTTCAAGTAGTTCCATGTTTCAATCAAAAAGAAATAACATGTTAATGTGTGTCTCACTTACTTGTTATCCATTGTAGGAGCATCCCCAGTTTCATTCAAATTGCAATCAGTAACGGGTTCCTGTTTGGGTGCCTTTTCGGTGCCACTATTTGTGTAGTTATTTTCTTTTTCTTCCGTAGTGTCCTTTATATTAGAATTTGCAAGCCTCTGATCTACAGCAAGTTGCTGAATGTATTGCTGGTAGTGTTTATCTTGAAGCTGACGAATGAGAATCGCCTGCTGGTCGAAGTTGCCTGGGTACTGCTGTTGAGAGTACTGTAGAAACTGTTCGTAAGTTTGTGCATTGAGTGCATCTTTTATTCTTTGTCTGGAAATTTTGATAGTGCATTAGTATAAATTTGTAGTTTACGCATTCAGAGAAAGTGTAGAGTGAGTACATTGAAAGTCAATACATTAATAATGTATTTTTATCCATCTTAGCGAGTTGTGGCAAATATTGTTTTAAAAGAGAAAGAGTAACAGTGGAGTTTCTTGCCCATTCTTCTCCATACGAAACTACCTGTGGAAGGGGTGACTGAATCAATTCAATTTTTTTTTTTTGTTAATTTTGATGTTCAAAAGTGCCTATATAAGTGCTGTATTTGAAATAAATGGTTTGAATTTTAAAATAAGTCATTGGTATTGTAAATGAACAAATTGTTTCATTGTAAAAAAAAAAATTGACTAGAGCTTAATTATAAATTCAATGAGAAAAAGAAAGGTACCAGAAATAATGATTTGGTAGAAATGAACTTACACCTGTTGTTCCTCTGTTAATTTGTTACTCTGTTGTTTTTGTTTTTCCAGTTGTATTCTATTCTGCAGTTCCAAGTTTGCCCTTTCCTCCTCTTCTTTCTTTAGCCTGATAGTAAAAAAAAGACAACCTTCAATATATTTGGCACATTAGAAAAAACATAAACTAAGCTATTTAAAAATAAGAAGAACTCACTCTTGCTGTTTTTTGTCTTCCATATCCTTTTGTATTGCTTCCAAATATGGTTTGAAAAGTGGGCACAGTCTGTAATAGAAAGAAGGACTTGCAAGTTAAACTATATTGAAAATAGGCATTCTAATAAGATACTTGATAGATTAAATAGAAATAAATTGCCTCCTTACATACTGTTAGGATTAACAAATTTTTATTTGTCACTGTTTTGGTTATACTTACCCCACACAAATTCGTCCAACACTACTTGCTATGTAAATATCAGTGACAGCCAGTTAATATTACTTATTCTTCGAAATAAAATATAAGTGGAAAAAATATATTATTAATGAAGCTAACTCAAAAACTAGACCAGCAAAGTTAAAAAAATCTATCCATTAATAAAAGAATTTACGAAATAAATCCATTATTGACGGAGATCTAACGTAACATACATACAAAAAAAATACAGACAAATTGAGAACCTCATCATTTCTGAAGTTAATTAAAAATAATAGCCTGCATTCATTGGGTTCACCCAGAAAAAGAGGGGATACTTACCCAATTTATCTAAACAGCCACTCAGACATGAAAAAACTATTACCTGTCTAATGTGTGGACAAAACCGACCATTGCTTGAATTTGAGTCATCTGACCCAAAGCCTGCCACGCAGCCCTTCTATCTCGTCCAATCATATCCAGAACACCTAAAGGTGGTGCAGAGTTCACGTCTAAAGGCCCATGAGACATTTGCTGAGTGTATGCAACCAGTTTCAGCCTATCTTCATAGCTCAGGTGAATTGCCTTGCCTTCTTTATCTGTAAGTGTTGTACTGTGTTAACCTAATTTACAATCAGTGCAGTTACTAGGAAGTGTGATTAATGCCACTTCATCATATCAATTAAAATAATGGGCACGGGCACTTATATCGGCGCAGTACGGTTGTACCAGTAAATGAAGTCGTAAATATTTCAGGATGGTGATAATGGAGGCCCGGTTAACATTTTTAGCCATCTGTAACATTTTAACTTGAAATTTAACTTCGTGATCACGAACACTGCCGTGGCTTAAATAACTGGGAAAATATTAGAGAAAATTACCTTTGTAAAAAGTGAGTCCATGTTTGTACACATCTTTCAAAGGCATTCCCCATTTTCTTTCTTCACTCTCTACGATTCCCTGATCGGTTTCGAGGCGAACCTTTTCGGGGTTGACTTTGTAGTTATTTTCCACTTTGTTAGCCATTTTTTGATAGTGTATAGATTTTCGCGAAGCAAATTCCGGATTGTTTCGTATTCTACTTTTGACAAATGATTTGTCATATTTTGTTTTTAAAATGAAGACTGAATCTGGCCTTTTCAGAACATTTTTTTTGTCACATTTATTAGAAGGAAGAATTGTTAGTTCTTATAAGCTAAAACAGATCAAAATACTGTTGGTTTATTGTACAAATATTTCATGGAGGATTTGTTTTTATTTAGTAAAAAACTTTTTTTTTTAACGCTGCCATCTCGTGACAAGTAGCAATACTAAAAAAAATATAAATTGAAATTGAAATAATAAAAGTTTGCTATGGATTATATTAAAAAAATTACCAATTTGTAAACAAATTAAAGAAAGACGGCAATCATTACAGTTAGAAAAGAGCGAGAACAAAGGAACCAACTAGGCTAACACTGTGCTAAAACTTGTGCTAAAACTATTCTGCATGGACTGGAACTGGGATTCGGTATGACAAATGACAGCTGTTGACACTTGAGAGTGCTTGACACTACTTGACAGTTGACAGTTACGTACGTCACAGAATGCGTGTTTTGTCTCGAATTCTCGATTCGTAGAAGTAAAAAGAATAAAAATAGTTACTTTGTAAACAGTTGTGTAATATTCCAGGAGCAAAAGTGTACTGTGTGTATACATAGAGCTGAAAAATGTGTGCAAAATTATATTTCTACAAATATCATTTGAATACGTTGTTGCAAAATCCGTTTCTTGTCTAATCCACACTGTTCGTAATTTTATTTTAAAGTTACTTTCCATTTGTGAACATGGAAGTGAATCCTTTGAACATATTTTTCGTGAAATCAGACAGTAAAGGTGATAGATTACTGTTCAGATACCCTTACACAACAGAAAACAAGGATGAAAGCAAACAGAAAAAATATGGTCGTCACAATCCTTACGCCATTAATTCTACAGAGGACTTATTGCAGAATCCTCAGTCGCAGACGTCAAATATTTGTAAAGGTTAGTGCTTATATAGGTCACGTCTACTAGGGCGTCATAACTGTAAGCTGAATTCCATTGCACCCTGCTGAATACCAGAAAACAACTGTTTATCGTAATGTATATCAATATTATTTATAGATAAGGTACATACCTACTCCTGACTTTGATTAATGGGCATAAATCAATGTTTATAATATATACTTACCTTTATGAAGTTGTACGCTTTGCTTAGATGTTGGTAATGCAATTTACAGTAGATATGAAGTCTAGTACTTTCTGTAACTAGGTAACTTTGCATAGTTCAATAATTACCACATTGTTATCTTTGAAAACAGACAACTAATGCTCTGCTATATTATATTGATACAGAATGTAAGAGAATGGCTATTAGATCTGTACCTTAATAACATAGGAATCCAAAATGCTTCATTGCTAATACATTTTACTATTTGCAAAATCATGATAGGTATTTTAAATCTTACAAATAGTCATGAGACCACAAATAATTTTGAAGAGAAAACTGATTTATACATTTTACAATGTGATGAGAATACAAGCATAATCAAACATAACCTAGGCACACACCAATCTTATCAGACACCAATCTACATGGTTTTCACATGCATCTGACCAAGATTATGTCTGGACTTTAAAAGAGACTGTGATCTGTGAGTTTGTTTAGGCCTTTCTTCTCAGACAAACGCCAACCTTTTTTTTTTTTTTTTTTTTTTTTTTTTTTTTGGGTGGGAAATCATCAAATGACCCCTCCCGCTCTGGGCGGAGCGGAAGGGAGTGTCAGACTCTTACTGACTAAAACCCACCCGTGTTCCTTCAGTTGCCTGTGCCAGGGGCCACGGTATCTCTTTCGAACAACCCGCGACCCTGGTGGGCATCGGCCCTAGCGGACCCCGTCAGTTGGTGCTGACATCTCCTTGAGGCGCGCGTGGAACACAACGCGCCGTCGACCCGGGCCTGGTCCTTACCGGGCGGCGAGCTGCCCATTGCTCGCCGCCCGCAAGCCCGCGCCTACGGTGGCCGGGAATCGGCTATCGACTCCCGACGCCCGGGGCGTCTCCTGCGGCGGCTGGGGGCGTGAGGGCGCAAGGATTGCCTCTCCCTCACGCGCTCCGCCTCCTCCTTCGCGAGCATCACTGCTTCGCAGAAGAAGGCGATAGCCTCCCATGCACTCTCGCTCCGAACCATGGCCCGGACTAGGGCCGGACGCGAGAGATCGCCGCCGCCGATCGCCGCCGTGAGGACACGGCGGTGCTCTGCCCAAGCTGGGCAGATCTCCACCGTATGCTCCACCGTGTCCTCCGGGCGATCCACACAATGGTGACACCCGGGCGTTTCCTCCCGCCTTATTCGGAACAGGAACCTCCCGAAGCAGCCGTGTCCGGTGAGGACCTGCGTTAGGCGGAAGGTGAGGACGCCGTGGCGCCTCTCTAGCCACTCCTCAAAGAGGGGACTTATCGCCGCGATTGTGGCGTGCCCAGCACTGGGTTGCGACAGTCGCACTCTCCATGTCGCCATGAGATCCCGCCGGAGCTCTGTCCGCTGCACCGCGATTTCTCGCGGCAGCGGAGTTACGCCCCGGCGTTTCACCTCCTCTCGCCACTCCCATATGTGGGCGAGGACTTTGGCCTCCAGATCCCATGGCGGCAGTCCGGCAAGGAGGCTCGCTGCCTCCCCGGAGACCGTGCGGTATCCCCGGACTAACCGGACGGCCATGACCCTCTGGGACGCGTTCAACCGCCTGGCTGGTCGCCGCCTCAGTGAACGCGCCCACACCGGTGCCCCGTAAAGGGCCATGGACCGCACGACCCCCGCGTAGAGCCTCCGGCAGGAGGCGTTTGGACCCCCTAGATTTGGCAGGAGCCGCTTCAACGCAGCCCCGGCCCGCTCCAGTCTGGGAGCCAAACGTCGGAAGTGTTCCACGAAATTCCACCGGCTGTCGAGGACAAGTCCCAGGTACTTCATCGTCGACTCGACGCCGATGTGAACCCCTCCTACCGTTATTTGGGAACCCGACGGTGGCGCGTTCCGAGGGCCATGAAAACACATGGCCTCGGACTTGTGCAGGGCCACCTCGAGTCCCAGTTGCCGGATCCTTTCAACGACTGTCGCAACCCCGCGTGTCGCTAGTTCCGCCGCCGCCTGGTGCGACCTCCCCTGCGCCAGGACCAGCGTGTCGTCAGCGTAGCAAACTACACTAACGCCGCTAGGGAGGTCGGCGCGCAGCACCCAGTCGTACCCGATGTTCCACAGGGGCGGCCCCAGGACCGATCCCTGTGGGACACCGCACGACATCTCTCGCCGATTCCACTCTCCCTGATGACCGGGGTAGATGACGGCCCTATCCGTCAGATAGGCCTCGACCACGCGACAGAGGTAGGTCGGCATCCGGTGATACCGGAGTGCCTCCCTGATGCAACTCCAGGGCAGGGTGTTGAAGGCATTGGCAATGTCTAAGGACACCGCCAAGACGACCCCACCCTGGGCAACAGCATCCCCCGTCGTGAGGGCTCGTACGCGCATGACAGCGTCCACTGTAGAGCGCCCCCTGCGGAAACCGAACTGGCCGTCCGCCAGATCCGGCCCCACCCGCATCAGCTGCCCGACGAGACGGTCTGCAATGACTCTTTCAAAGAGCTTGCCCACCTCGTCGAGCAGCACGATGGGCCGGTAAGCGGACGGAGAGTCCGCAGGGCGCCCCGGCTTCTTGATGAGGACCAGCTTCCCCGTCTTCCATCGTAGTGGGAACTGGCCCCCCTCCAAACATGCGCTTAGGAGCCCCCTCAGTCGAGGCCCGAGAGCCTCCATGGCCAGAACCCAGGCTTTCCCAGGTAAGCCGTCGGGTCCTGGGGCGGTATTTTTGGCATTCAGCCTACGTACCGCCACTCTCAACTCTACCTCGGTCACCTCCGGAGAATCGTCGTCGTCGTCGGGTGTGTGGTCCTCATCGGGCACCGCAGGAGGCGGAGCCATGGGCGGGGGTGTATGTTCCCCTCGCGAAGGGAACAGAGCGCCCACCACGTCCTCCACGAGCTGGGGCCGGAGACTCTGCGTCAGCGGGGGAGCCCATGGGCGGAGTTTATCCCGCACCATTTTGTAGGGGCGTCCCCACGGGTCCCTGTTCAGAGTCTCCAGCGACTCCTCGCGGGCCAGTCCCCTGGCCCGCAGGATCTCCGCTCGGAGGGCGGTCTTCGCCGCTCTGTACCCCTCGTACAGCTCCGCCTGAATGGCTTCGGTATCCGGAGGGCGGATACGGAGCCTGCGGTGCCTGGCGTACCGGCGTCGTGCAGCGACGCACGCCTCGCGCAGGGTCGTCAGCTCCGGCGACCACCAGTACACCTGGCGCCAGGCGCGTCCTGGCCGGACCCGGGGCATTGCCATGTCACATATTTCGGACATGGCCTCCCGGAACCACTCCGCCTCGTCGTTGATGTCAGCAGGCCTGTCCGGTGGTGACACCCAGGCCTGCACGATCGAGGCTTCCAGGAGGAGCTCCCGGTCCAGCTGCTTCAGCGCCCACCGCGGACCACTCGGGGCCTGTCGGACTGGCGCGCTTGAGGTCTGGGCGGAGACGTCGAACCGGATGTACCGGTGGTCGGAATAGGTCTCCACCCCCTCCATGACGCGCCAGTCGACGACGTGCGGCAACAGAGCGGGGCTGGCGAACGAAATGTCCACCACTGATTCACCCCGCATCCGCACACACGTTGGGACAGAACCCCGGTTTAGGACGACCAGGCCTGTCTCCAGAGCCCAGTCCTCCACCATCCTGCCCCGCGTGTCCGTATACCGGGAACCCCAAGCCACATTCTTGGCATTGAAGTCCCCGAGGACGAACACGGGGAGGGAACGGAACCCGACGACGACGACTCTCAGCTCCACAAGGGAGTTGTGGAATTCGGCGAGAGTTCGGCTCGGGGAGAAGTATACCCCTACCACAACAATCCCCCCGAACCGTGCTGCTACGCAACCCCGTCCCCTCTTGACAGCCTCGAGGGACGGGGTACCGGCGGCGGCCGACGAAATTAGGGTCACTGAGCCGCTCAGGTCCTCCACCCAGTAATCTCTGGGCGGGACAAAATACGGCTCAGCGACCACGGCGATGTTGATCGACCACTGCGCCATGCTCTGGAGCAACAGATCCTGAGCGGCGGCGCAGTGGTTGATGTTCGCCTGGAGGAGGCGTAATGGGGCCGTTATTGGCACTCCATCTCAGCCCCCTCCCTAACCCTCTGTGAGGGCCCTGCCGTGGCAGTTCCAGCGGCGACAACGGTGGAGGCGGCAGCGGCGGTGACGGTGGCTGCGGCTGCGGCGGTGACGGCGGTGGCGGAGGGCTTACCCTTGCCTTTGGCTCTGGCGGGTGGAGCGCAGGCCTTGCTCCCAACCCGGTGATCGGCCGGCTTGCCAGCTGCCGCACATACGAAGCAGTGCGGCGTGGCCTTACACGAGCCGGCCTTGTGACCGGGCTGACCACAGCGGAAGCAGTGACTGCTGCGGTCCACCTCCAAGGGGCATTTCACTCCCACGTGGTTGCCCACATGGCAGCGGAAGCACCTCAGAGGTCTGGGTTCCAGCAGTTTCACCTGCGCGGAAACCCAGCCCACCAGGAGCCTTCGGCCCTCCTCGGCTATCTTCCGGGCCGCCGACACGGGGCAGCTCACCGTAACGGCTCGCATCCCCGTGTAGTCAGGACGGATGGTGCCTGCCCTCACCTGCTCGGCAGAGCACCCCCCAGTCCTAACGATGGCGGCCACCACCTCTTCCGCCGTCGCGGTGTCGTCCAAACCCAAGATGCGCACATCAGCGCATTTGGTGGGTCTGGACACTCGGGCCTCGTTCGCATTTAGCGACGCCCTAAGCCTTTCGGCCAGAGCGTCAGCGGTCGGGCCGCTGGCCGCACCGGGGACCTCCAGCATCCGGGCACCAGTCGCAGTGACCCTTACCCGGACGCCACCGGTGACCCCGAGCTCCTCGAGCTTCACCGCCGCCCTCGCTTTGGCGAGCACGTCGCCGTAGGTCATGCCCTTCTTCTCCGCTTCCGGCTGTAGTGTGATCACTACAGCTGCGGTCTTCGGGGCACGAAGCCTAGCCGCGACGTTTCGGTCCTTGCGCCGCTGCCGCCTCTCCTTTCTTTTGGCCGCCCTTGCTGCCTTACCCGCCTTCCTCTTCTCCCCGACTACTAGCCATTCGGCGTCGGTCGGAGGAGCTTTCGGAGGCGGGGGCGGCTGTCTTGCCGCTTGGGTTGGGGCCCTCGCGGGTTCCGGCACGGCTCCGCTTTTGGCCTTTTGGCCGCTTTGGCCCGACGGACTCTGTTTGGCCGTGGTAGCCGCGGCGGCGGCATACGAAGCCGCCTTCTTCCGCTGGCCCGAGGTCGGCTGGCTGGCTGCTAGAGGAGGACGCAGGACAATGGCCTCGAGAGCCGAAAACCGACCCCGGAAGGCAGCCAGCTCCTGCCGCACCAGATCCAGAACCCGGTCCTCAGCCGACACGGTCCCGCCCTGCCCATGCCGCGCCCTTCCCTGCGGCACCTCCCGGGGGGACAAACGCCAACCTCATATCAAATATGATTGACATGTAAAACTCTTTGTACAAACCTACTACTGAAATAAAATCGTATATCAAAGACATAACTTTGAATACCTACACTTACCAAGTACCAATACAAGGGAAATAAGACTGAAATTTCAATTAACAAAAAAATTCAGAGAGACGACAACTTAATCAATCTAATGATTGCAAATATTTATACATAATCAGCCTATAATGTTCCCACTGCTGGGACACAGGCCTCATCTCTGTGAGAGGGAATGGGCCGTAATCCACCACATGGGCTCAGTGTGGGTTGGTAGATGTTGACATGTCTTTGAATTTTGGTTCTAGGACATGCCGGTTTCCTCACAATGTTTTCCTTCGCTGTTTTGACGAGCAATGGTGATGAAATAAATTAAACAAAGTAAAGCGTCTGTCTGGGTCCGAATCACAACCTGTAACTCGTATTTGGGTCCGTTACCACTGGGCCACCACAGCTCTCATAAATTCACTAATTGTTTTTACAGGTCAGCTAAGTGGCTTCACAGATGAGATGCTCTCAACCCTGTTTGCAGTAAAAGCAGAGCTTTGCAACAGGAAGTTTGAGTTAAAAGTAAATGATGTAAGGTTTGTGGGACATCCTACATTGTTACCATACAGGACAAACAAAGATGATACTGCCACTATGATCCTTATCAATATTGTGTTTGCACTGCAGGCTTCCGCAAGTCATTCTGTTGGTAAGTTCAACTGTTGATGTGCATAATGTATATTGATTTCAATGTTAAGGAATTCTTTTAATCCGCACCCTAATTGCTTAACGCACAATCAATCGCAATCTAAATCATTTCAGAGGATATTGCTAATCCATTGCTTCATATGTTCGAATAATTTGTCTGCTCAACAACATAAATAACGCAACGAATATTGTTGAACTGTCAAAATAAAAGCCATTGCTACTGTTAGTGTTACGCAATTATCCCGCGGTTCCTCATGTTACAAAAAAATTACAATAATTTACGTAAAATGTGTTTAAAACCAACTCTTGCAGGTGATTTCATAAATCTTTAATACCTACTTTCTTATATTTATGATAAACCATTATCAATGATATATTTCTATTTGCAGTGAAGTGCTATTATGATTTGAGCAAAAGACTGGGAAAAGCACTGAGACATGAAGAAAAGAGGTGTTCTTATTTGACTGAAGAAATGAAAATAATGGTAAACATTTTTTACAGTTTGTCTAAATTTCCAATTTTGCTAAGTAAATTATGTTGGTGTTGTATGTACCTACTTGAAGCCTTAAAACATGTAAATCATACCATTTCTTAAGGTTTCAGTCTTATGTAAACCTGAAAAAACCCATAAAATATTATGTACTTATTATTGGCAACATTAACAGCTATAGTCTGTTCCAAAAGTATCTGTTCAAAGTGTAAACGAACCTTATTCAGGGTAAATTCTTACGCAATCACTCACTAAAGGGTAACACTCAGTAACACATTCATCTGTATTTAGAATGTCCAAACTTTATACCTCACCAGTTTTTCCAATAAAAAAACATGTGCGGTCAGGGGACTCCCGTCAGGTACGAAGTCACTTAAGCGATACTCTCACGCACACACTCGTATATTGTATCGAGGCAGAGAGAGAGAAAAACTCGCATGGAGGCGGCATACATAACGCTTTTCCCTACGTGACGATTTATACCAGCCAACTCCTACCGCAAGTCGCGTTAAGGAACTTCGTTCTAAAAATTATATTTATTAAATTAACCTTATCCGTCAAATGAAAAACATCTTTAAGGTCATTTCAAATTACAATTTTCTGATGCATTTGTTTACATTTTCGTCAGATACTTTTAGTACACACCATATGTACAACTGCTGTTCCTTAACCTTTTGACCGCCACAGTCATGTATAGATGACAAACCAAAATGTGCCCAGCACGCCACGGTTCGACTACATGACAGACTTTGACGCCGAGGGCACGTTTTTAATTTTTTGACGTGTGGCGGTCAAAAGGTTAAAAATTGCAGATATAAAGGCTACCTTAATTTTTTACAGTTGGCAGCTCATGACGAAGTATCAGCTTTAGACAGTGAGATGAATGGCGACAATGACGATGACGAAGATAATCTCCGGCACTCAGTCAGCTCAGCGACCTATAGCAGTGAGAATGGTACAGATACCACACCTAAGTCAGCATTCCACCTCATACTTCAACGGAGCTCGCTGGCGAGATCAATGAAGTCTGTGTTTGAAGAACTTAGTAGTACTGGTTAGTCCATAAGTATATTATTTTCATACTAATATTATTAATTCGAATGACCTCAAACAGACGGACACACCGTCTGTCTTGAGAGCGAAATCGCTGAATCGTGCTCTAACTAGAGGTAGAAATAGGGTATTTGACTGTACTACCTATCAAAAATATGCATGAATTAATACTTATTTCAAAACTAAAAAAGATTTGCGGGCAGCACGCATGCGTGCCTGGCCTGCACGCGGGCGCAAACACGCATGACAATAAAAAGGCCCTTAGGTTTAGTTCTTATGACAACGACAGCTGAGCGCTTCTGAAGAGCCCGCTTAGAGATTCTTCAACAACCGTTCACAAGAGCGAGAGCAAACGCGCGTAAACGTACATTTTGAAAATACTGCCGTTCATTTGAGCCTCATATTTTTTTTCATGGGAACCATTAACCAGGCCTAAAGTTTTAGGTTGTTGAATTTACACTTTATAGACCTTTTCTTTTTTAATTTACAGGTATAGTTCAAGTCCGCATTAACAAGTGGGTGTTACTGTCTTTCTGCTTGCCACACAAAGCTCACCAAATACATAATAGAGGATTAATCATAGAACCCGAAACAATAGACAAATGTTTACAAAAACTACGACCTTATCATGGAATATTGCTTATGGTAAGTAGTCAAAAACAGAAAATTAAGTGATATGATAGGCGCTCTTAGTTCGAGAACATCTATCGGTTTCTTACTAAACTTCAACTATATCCGACGATCCTGCATACTTATCTCTTTTGTTGACTGTACACAACATTCGAACAATGTCACACAATTAGATGACATGTGGCAGTAGGACTGCATGTCTTTATCATCGGGAGCAAAAGTGAGACTAGACGAAGAACCCTTTTTTTTTTTTTTTTGTGGGTGGTATCTCATCAAATGGGGAGTGATATGAAGATTCGAATGACGTTATTGCGACGCACGCTATTTCGAAAAAAATTAAGAGTGGTACGCCAGTTCGAAAACTCATAAAATCGAAAACCGCTATATCGAATGACGTTGTCGCGAACACGCTGATTCGAAAAACTATTTGAATGGTACGCTAGTACGAAAGTCTTGGCATTGAAATCCACTGTTGCGAATAGCCTAATATTCCAATCTGAATTTGTCTGAGGATCGAACTCGCGACCCCGATAAAGCCTTAGCTTTGTATTGGGTTTGGGAAACAAGAGCAATAAGAAGTACCTATTATTTTAAGTTAACTTTTGGTAATGAGTATTATATACCACCTATAATTTTGATTTGTTGACTTCTGTGTTGATTACTATACTTACCTACTGGAAATTAAAAAGTTAACTTTTTAATTTCCAGTAAGTCGGGGGTCGCGTGTCATAGATGGACGATTTCCTTCACTATGCATTTCTTATTTTAAGACTATATTCTAAAACTTTCCAGGTGAACCCCAACGACTTGCTAGCTTCAATACCGTTGGACAGCAGCTCGGCACTTCTAAGACTGATAAAACTATATAGCCCGCTGAAAAGCCTGCAGACACTCGCCATTGAAGCTGATTTGACGTTAAAACAGGTAAACACATAAATAACAAAGCGTTGAACAGTCCCAGGTGGGCTTACGAAAACCTGAACTATAGAAACACGCAGGTTAAAACCTTGTCATATAAAACGATTCAATATGCAAAAATGGCGACGTTAAAATTACACACTAGAGACATTTTAACGAGTTTAGTAATAGATACAAACTATGAAAGACTTTTTATTATAAAAACAGTGGCACTCCGGGAGTGCCACAGAGTACTTCTTGATAGGGGGGAGTGCCGACAGAACTGAAAACAAAACTCAAATAGAATACTTTGCCATCACTCACTGACATATCGGATATACATTAAAACCGAGTACCTACATCCCGAGGACAGCCGAACACATCCGAAGCGGGTATTTTTAATTTTTTTTTTAAACGTCTAATAAACAAAACACGCGCGGTGTCGCTTACGGTAACAGTGGCGCGAGTTCAATGGATCTCAAAAAATGCCCAACTCGCCTAAAGAAGTTTTCACTTCAAAAAATGTTTTTGTTCTAGGTTTCCCAGTTGACAGGCCATCTCGTCTATTGGGCGAAAGCGACAGTGATCTATCCGTTATGTGAGAGCAATGTATACGTGGTAGCTCCGGGCGCTAACGTTCACATACACTCGCCTTTAGTGGAAGAGTTCGCTAAGGAGTTCCCTTCATTGTGCTTAGTACAGGTATGTCGCTTAAAATTCGGTTTAAAAATCATCGGATTTGCAATTGAAACGCGACTTTAACTGCTTAGCATAAGATTGAAAATGGTGTATCAAAATAGCATTACACTGGCAGACTTCAAAATAATAATAGCGTGGCTTAACCTTGTCTATTTATCGATTTTCATGGTGAATGAAAAGCTAAAATTTTATATTGACACCAGGGTAATAACCCTACTACCAATAATAGGAAGACTTACGAAGTCTTGTCCACTTGTGAGTATGTAAGAAGCATTTAAAAAAGTCTTTTTTTTTTTTTTCTTTGAAACTGCACGTGGGCAGCGCATGTAAAATTACTAAGATTCTCGAAAAAGAATGACTTCAATTCATTTCACTTTTCTAAACGTCAAACCTCTCCAGATGCTAAGCGAGTTCTCCCTGCCCGCACCGCTGTGGTACGTGTCACGCAACGGTTGCGGCGGCGGCGGCGGCGCGCGCCTGGCGCGGTGCGTGGCGTGGCTGTTGCGGCGGCGGCTGCTGCTGCAGCTACATACCTACGTGCAGTTCAACTCGCCTCATTGGGGAAGGGAACCCGGTAAGATGTACATTTAACTTGCACTGGTTTTGTATGCAAATTTGTTAGCTTAAAAATGTTTGATTTTGTCAACCTAGGTGCTTCATGAAGCGGTATACCTACCAAAGGTAATACTTACTAAAAAGTCTTCCCGATTTTATATAACGTAGTTCCTCTAGCAGCTAGCTAGTAGAAAAATGCGGGAACATTTAACAAAAAAACGAGTGCCTTAAAATTTTGAAAAAATTTGTTTTAATTGACTTTCGACTACTTTGTCACTAAAAAGTGGTCCAAAAAGTATTCAAACTTACAAATTAATATCTTCATATTCAGATGGAAAAGAATACTACTGCGAGAAACACGACGTTTTCAACCAATCCTGCAGCGTCTCATTCTCCTCCCTCAACCAAATGCAGCTCAACGTTCCCGAACCCGTCGAACCCAGAGAAACTACCAACACATTCCCAGACTCCGACGAAGACTACCCAACAGAGAATAACTTGAACCAAACAGACTTCTCACATACCCAACCTATAGTCATAGAGTCAGAACATACGAAATACGACAAATTCAGAGAAAGTGACTCTGCAAACCATTCATTCGACGACGGCATAGATGTTGTAGACGGAGTCAAACAAAACACAAAAGGTGATTACGATGCGAAGGAAAAAGTACAGAAAAAAATACAAGGGAATTCTGTTGATAGTGGCATATCTAGCAATATGAATGGTACTATCAATGGGGTTAAAGTCAAAGAAGAAATTTTAGAAAATGGACTCACAGAAATTGCGAAGACAGAGTTAATATCAAACCTGTCTATTGAAAAATTAGATTCGGATAAAAAGAGTCTGCCTTCACGATTGTCGGATTTATCTTTGAAGGATAGTGAAGCGACTTTAAATAAGGATACGAGCAGTGATGAAGATAAGTTTGAGAGTGATCAGGATATATCACCGCGACTGAAAATTAATGGAATGGTCAATGGAACTGAAAAGAAGAATGGCGTGTCTTTGAATTTGAAGTTGCAGAGTGAGATGAGGTACGATATTTTTATTTTACTTTTCAATTTATAACAGAATAGGGCTCCCAAAATTTGATCAAACGTCGATAATGCGCTAAGGATTGGTTTACGTATAGTTAGTCAAGGGCTAAATATTCTAATTGGTTCATAGTTTTTATTATATTGTAATGAGAAATGATAATAACATCAATACCATCTATTTGAAAGTGTGTCTGTCTGTCTGTTACTTGTTCACGCTTAAACCGCTCAACCGATTTAGATGGGTATAGATATAGAGATAATATGAGCCCCGGGAAAGGACATAGGATAGTTTTATAAGTGTTATTACTAACAACAATATGAATCATTTGTGTTCGATTTAAATAAATAAAATTTAAAAAATAGTCCCTGAGTATGATTTACTAAACGTCAAGACTTGTGGTAGTCACTGTCGAAAAAGGTCAGACGGATGGTGAATTTTGACCACAACTTCGACTTCTACGAACTTTGATGTGTTTGTCCAGTCATCTGAAATTATTTAGAGCCTCTCCGTGTGGATGGTAGAACCATGAACTTCCCCAGTGTGCTAAGCTTGACAAATCCTAAAAAAAAAATAAAAAAAATCCTAAATCCAAATCCTAAATTTAATACTAACAAAATGATCTGTCTGTCCCATTCTAGCTTCCAACCGCCAACAGTGTGGAACGTCCCAGCGAGCTGTGACGTGGTAGACGCATGTCGCATCCCGAACGAGCCGCCCACGACAGAGTCCTTACTCGACACCTTTACTTCTGAGGAACGTGCCGCGCTTGCGACTGTACCCGCTTCGAAGAACACTGATGATCTGTTGTTACTGGCACAGCTACATAAGAAAGGTATGAAGTTACTGGAGGTTTTGAACGAAGGGATATTTTGCAGAAAATAGTAAATAAAAAAATACTAGTTCTCACACTTCAAAGTCAACTCATTTATTTTAAGCAGACCCATAAAAGGCACTTTTCAACGTTAAAATTTTCAAGGAATTAGAATTAATTCTAACCGCCCCAAATGGTAGTTTTGTATGGAGAAGAATGGGCTTAAAACTCCATATCGCCTTCGTAATCTTTATTAAAAAACTTCCGTGCGACAGTTTTCTTTTTTTCGTACAAATAACCCTCGCTCACCAAATTCGTTCTTAGTCGTGGGGTTTCGTAATATAGTCTACTTCACAATAGAAAAAACCAGTGTCACACCTCAAGGTGATAAACCTCAAGATTTTTTTATAAAATCAACTTTTATTTATATATTTAGCCCGTGGCAGCAGTCACAGCTGGGCAAAGGTTTCCCTTTTTCACTCACGTTGGTCCACTGCCATTGCGTGTCTGTGTTTTCGGTAAAAGTCAAGTTCGTCTCTCCATCTTCGTCTTGGTCTGCCACGATGTTGTCTGGCATGTAATGGGACCTAATTCATCGTCTTAAACGAATCTTTTTAGTAAAATGTTATGTATGTTGTGTGTGTGATTTTTACACAACTATCGCGGAATTCCGCAAAGTAACGCCTGATTCAATAACTTGTATCTTATTACTTTTCCAGGTTACTTCCGCGGCGAGCAGCATTTAGAAGAGATCATGTTTATGGAGAACGTGAGCCGATCACAGCTGATGCAACTCCTCGACAAGTTCAAAGATGTCCTCATTACCTTCGAGACGGAGGACCCTGCCGTCGCCATGTTATATCCCTACCAATAAATATCAAGTCATAAGCGCTACCTGTTAAGTCAAAAATATACCAGGCGCTCTGTATTAAAGGTTCAGTATAACCTTTGTTCGAGCTTTCTACAGTCGTTTCACAGTTATTTTACCTCTGACTGCATTACTGTCAAAATCACAGTCAGTCGGTGACGGTGGGTCGGTGATCGGTCGGTCGGAGTCGGTGTGTGGTGCAGGTCGGTCGCGGTCGGTTCAGTGTTTTCAAAATCACAATGATCTTTATTCTCGTTGCAATAAGGTTGCTGTTGGGGTGCTACTGTCAGTTAAAAAGAATTGTGAAGGGACTGTCCGTAAATGAATGGGTTATTCAAACAGACGCGGTGGCGGTGACCGACGGTATTAATGTGTACCGCCTGTGTTTAAATAGTTCCATCCATATCAGGTACATTACAACTGTCCTCCGCCGTAGGCCGCCTCTGTCTACTCTGAACAACGTATAACAATGTGCGTTGTGCCACAGCACGGGAGTGTGGTTCGTAATGCTGGGACACATCATGGTCGATGAATAAAGAGTCCACACTCCCGCTTATCCTTGAAATTCCCGCGTACAAAGCCTAGATATTGAATCGAATATACCCTTCTTGCTTCAGTTTGTAAAATACTACTGATTTTAAAAGTATGCAAAAAATATTTGATTAAATTTATAAAAATTAAAGACTGCCAATTTGGACAACTCGGATCAAATAAAAAATAAGAAAACAGTAACTAAAAAAAAATATTCAAGTTTTCAATGACAACATAATATGCTTCTGAGTTTCCAATGTAGAAAATATACTGCTAACTGCATTTTTATATAGCTCTGCGTATTGTATTACGTGCGCTTATCATTCTGTTAATTTTTTTTTTTATTGTATATTTATGCTCTCTAAGTATGGCACAATAATAACGGCATGAAACTATTTTAAATCATATTTTATTTTTAACCAACAGATCTTTTCTGATAAAATTGTTATCCTGGATATATTATATTATTTGGCATCTGCAAAGCTCAATTGGTTGTCTGTTCCTAAAAATCTATGAATAATACCTAGGCACTTATTTATTGAAATCTAGTTTTTTGTACCTTACACAATAATAAGTGGTTTATTTCAGGTGCTAGAATGAATTCTATTAGAGCCCTATCTCACTAAGACACCAGTGGCGGCGCAACCATGGTTGCATTGCCAAAAAATGTATGGTTGGTTGCGCAACCGATCGCACGATTGGTGAGATACCCACCATAAAGCTGTGTATATTTTGCAGGCAACGCGACCATGGTTGCGCCACCATGGGATCCTAGTGACATAAAGCCTAAAACGAGCCTGGCAAATACTCGCCTCGTCAATACATTTTGTTTATAATTTAATAAAGAATGACTTAACTAGTTATTTCCAATTCGCTATCTGAAATTATGTGTTTCACCATTTAATTCTATCGTAATTACTACATACTTACATTATAAATAAATACAATTAGACAATTTTGTATTTATTAAATAAAATATTTAAACTGGAAACTGTTGTCTTTGTTTATACATTACTGTGTAAAATGTTCCTTTTGATGATGAATAAAATTATGGTGATGATTGTGATGTCCGTTCAGTAAATTTCGGTTATTCTGGGCTGTCTAGGATCAGAAAATCTAGTTGGTTTTGCATTAAACCATGTGTTTAAAGGTCATAAGCACACGTATCAAATCGGAAAGGGATCGGCACCGTATCGCTTTTCGCCTTGCCGTCAATCAAACAGGCGTCAATCTAACGTAAGCACGTAACCAAAGCGGATCAGAAGCTCCGATACGTCGACTCGGCTACGACTAGGCGACGCCGCTTTTACGGCTCGCCGACCGCTGGTTGATGGTGCAGCAGGCAGGGGTGAGAGGGGCAAGGGTGGACGAAGAGACGTAAGCTCGGGTATGGAGAGACGAAAGCGCGGGGACGACGAGCTGTTAAAGAGCTGAGAAGCTGGTGCACTATGATCATCAGCTAGTGTTCCATTTCATGCTAATGGTGAGGAACTTCAGGTAATTGTTCAGAACAGAACACCTAAATATCCGCTGTTTCAGTCACAACTTGTGTTGTGTGGCATCATCGAAAGAGAGTTGTTGTGAAGTAGGCAGATACAATTATTATTTTGAGGACCGTTGTGTATTCCGAGCTGCAGCTGTAGGAGTAGCTGTTATGTTCCAAACGAAAACTGATGGAAATTCTGTCTTTTTTTTTAAATCTGTGTTGTTGAGTGCAGTCCTACTAACAGTAAAAAGATAACAGTACAGTTAAATAACAGCCAAAAGACTAAGATAGTCCTTTCTTGGTCATACGATACCGCGACACCCGAGGCAAAAGCTTCCCTATTGTTCAACTTTATAATAGCGTAATCTCTCTAGTATTTAATAGTAGTCTGGCGTAGTCGATCGAGAATCGAGATATTTTCAACTTAAGGTGCGTTCCGAGTTGCGCTGTAGTCGATTTGAGCGTGCTTATCCCCGTTCTGAATTAGCGTGAGCGCGATAACGATGTTCCGTGATTCCTCGTATATGACGTCGTGACATGTGTCATCTATGACGATACACAGGACATCGTTATCGCGCTCACGCTTATTCGGTACGGGCTTAGGAACGCTCAAAACGATTACATTCCCAACTCGGAACGCACCCTAGAACTGTCAACATAACGTCATTGTCATTTGTCAGTTGTGTATGTGGTGCAATCGTGAAATTGTTATTGTTTTTCTTCTATTGTGTTGTTTGCGAAATATAATTAAAAATGAAAAATTTCCCTGTTTTCGTGTTTCCAGTTTCTTTGGAATTCTATTTAAATGCTCGCCACACTCATAAACAATTACTGACTGTTTATAATCCTTACGATTTCTCTGTTAATTTCAAAGGTATTGTTTAAAAATATAAAACGTGTCGTAATTGTTCTCGTAAAGTTTTTTGTGTGTATGAATATGGTTTTTTGCAGTACTATGTACGTCTCCGAAGAAGTTCACAGTGATCGACCCTGAGGGTGTGATCGCTCCACAGAGCTGCATCGACATAGTAGTGCGTTATACTCAGCCATCTGTTTCCCACTGTGACACCGCCGAAAAGTTTAGGATAACAATGTATGACAAAAATACCCAGCAGGTATGAATAATTAATTAGCCTTTCAAAATTATCAATACCACATAGCCTTGAAATCTTGGCGATGTTGATACAGTTCATGTGTTTAAGTAATTCAACAAGGTGTTCAGTTCTATATACATTATTGAATCTGACTCATGTACAATTATCCATTCAATGTGAAACACAATTAATTGTATATTTTACAGGCACTAGGTAAACGAGATATATTGACAAAATTGATAGAAGGCGAGCCCTCAAACACAAACCAGGAGAGTTTAGGAGACAGTTTCCACCCACTGGTGGCCCGGGCGGCTCCTTTGAGGGCCACTACTGAGGAACATTCACGAGTCACTCCCTGCCAACACCCAACCCACAGGTCAGCTTATGCTCAGTAATTCTGTGAGATTGTCAATAGCACAAGTCGTTGCTGGCCTTTCTTGAGAAGCTGGGGTGGATCAAATATTCGAGCTTCCCACCCGTACACACGGGAATTTAAAAAGCTAGTATAAAGAGAGAGGAGATAGGTTCATTGTTTTCCTCTTATGGATATCGAAATCCTTTTTTTTCAAGGTAGTCTTTGAAGGATATAAAATTGTTAACATGCACTTGCATCACTATACCATAGGGGCTGCAGCAGCAGTGTTAACATTTATCTAATCTTGAAATTTTTATGTTTTCCAGCAATTTTTATCATTTTATACTGTACATAGAGTACATACATACCTTAGTAGGTAATAATAGGAAATAATAAAAAAATATATACTAATAGGTAGGTGCTAATTTGCATAGAATGAATTGTATTCAATAAGAAAGTGTTGAATACAATTCATTCTATCCAAATTGTATTTAAATATTCACCTAGATAGATAAACTTAAATTAGGATAATGTAAATAAGTAATAAAATTATTTAGGTCATGATGTCATCATAAATAACTGTAAGTAATAATTCTTGGATATATTTCATTCAACTATACCAAATAAACTATTGAAGCTGAAGAGTTTATTTGTTTTTTGTTTGAAGGCGGTCATCTCTGGAACTACCAGTCAGATTTAAAAATTTCATTTTACACTTGATAGCCCAATTCTTGAGGAAGGTTAAAGGCTATTTAAGGTGATATATTGAAAAAATGTTGTTTTTCTATTTCGTGTAACTTGTTAAGTAGGTACCTATGTGGAATAGGGATTTAACGTTTTGCTACTTATATGTTTTTTGTCTTTTTGGTCTAGTAGTATCATGTAAAAGGAACCCACCAAAAACATTTTCATGTAAAATGTTGCCAAGACGAGACCACATAATATGGCTCGCACTGCCACTGGCTTGGCCGTTTCGCTACTACAAGAATGATTGTATAACAGAAAAGTAATAAATAAAAAATAAAAAACCATTTATTTCGTGCAACCATAACTCATATGTAGAGTGCACACACAATAAAACATAATAAAAGGGATAATAAAAATAAAGTACAATAAAAATGAAAACAAATATAAGACTTAATATCTAACCGGCCCTGCTGACGGCAACATGCCTATTACAACAGTGCCGTATGTATGGGCAGTCCATCCGGTCCGCGATCATCGTAATGAACAGTGAATAAATTTTTCTCCTTACGCCCATGTGATGGTAGCGAAACGGCCTATTTCGGGTATTTTAGATATCAATAAAATCTAAAGTATAAGAGCTATGCATTTGAAACTTTATAGGTTTAATAAGTCAACCACTGACATCATATCCCGAAAATTTTGTTTATCTGGTATAATCCAAACCCAAGTTATGAAGGTTCAAAAATACGACGAAGTGCTTCGAGAAAAGTGCCCTTGCGCTTCGCTTGGCTCGTCTTGGCGATACACGATTCAATGATTTTTTCTCAATACAAAGAAATTGCAAAGTTATATCTCTTTTTTTTTCTTTTTTCGACATCACGGCGTAACGCTTAAGACTGCACCGAGCGCACAGTGGCGCCCTCATCGTTTGTTTGGTTATTTCTTTTATTTTAGAATGAAAATGCAGAAAATAAGCACTTTAAGTTGTGCTCCACAAGATTATACGTTAATATTAGTATAAACGGTAGTAATAATATTAACGTATAATCTTTTGGAGCGAGCGGGGGGATAATTTGACGCGGGCAAAAAAGTCGCGGGCAAAAGCTAGTTTAAAATAAAACGAAAACTTATCTTTCTACGTAATTGAAACGTAAGCAAGACTGATAAGAATGTTAAAAACAAAATCATTTTTGATTCGTTTTGTAGTTCATTCACATAATATTATAAAACAATAACGCGCTGTTGTTGTTAAGAAAAATAAGAAAAATGTTAGCTACAGATAAAAAAATTGCTAATCAAGTTCAATAATGTAACATGTTATCAGTTGATTTTAAAATTGATTACAAAGGAAAATTGCTGTTTTTTTTTTAAATAACATTTATTTTGCATTGACACATCCACATTGCAGTGAATGTAATATCAGCTAGGTTCATCAATGAAGTAAAATATAACCTTCCCTTTATGGGGCTTTAAACTTGGTTTGTCAATTATCATTTGCATGCATTTGGTAAATTTTTTGCAATGATGTAATCTATAGAGGAAGTTAATATTCTGAACTCTGTAATAGTCTGGCCTTGACACGCATGTTCGACTCGGCATGATTCGGCACACCCAGGCGGTAGCTTTGACACACATGTTCGGCTCGAAATGATTTGACACACCCGGGCGGCAATTTCGAATAACTAGAAATGTTTTCGGGACGAAGGCGCTTGGTTTAGCTCGAATTGTGCCGAGCCGACCCGAACATGATTAAGCGAGGGTAAATGTCGAACAAAGACTGCTGATCATCACGAGCTGAATGTAAGCAGAATATGTGTAGGTATAGATTCGGGTCGGCTTTGTTGTTCGCCGAATTAAATGTGCCGACCCGAACATGTCTGTAGCACCTCTTAGGTGACAGTACAGCTCCATTTTGTTTTTATATACTTAAGTATTAAGACCAGATATTTTCCTATTACAGAGAACCTCAACCAGTAAACGTAGTGGCGGTAGCAGTCAGCATATGTTGCATTGCCGCCCTTCTCCTACCAACGCAGCCGGAACAAGTCATGAAGTCCCAATGGCCTGATTGGCTCCACATCGGCTCCAACCTCAAACTGGTATTCTCCTTTGTACTTGGCCTTGTTTGTATGCTTGTTTTAAGACCATAGAGTTTATGCTGTAAAGTTTGTATTATGAAATTTTATTGCTATGACAACATGGTTCAGCCAGTATTAAAATATTGGAGATAAATATATAACTTGTTTATATCCAAAAAAATGGGTTTACCTAATTAAAACTGGTGCAGAACTGACGCAAGTGCAGCTAAAGTAGGCCAGTCTGGGGCAAAACGGTAATGTGGGGGGTATTTCTGAGCTAATGTAATTATGCAGAAGATGTTAGGGTAAAATTGTTTTAATGTGTGTCTTAGGAGAAACAACTTTATCATTTACTCGTATATGCCCCAAAAAAGGCTTTAAACTTATTGATAACTTTAAAATTACTAATTGTCTAAGTATTAATATTCCCAACGTAGTCAGCACCAAACTACTTTCTACAATAGCAATAAAATTTCATGGTACTAAGGGGCCATCCATAAATTACATCACATGTTAAGGGGGAGGGAGGGCGTCACATGTTAAGGGTCAACAAAGTGTGACATCGTGTGACAAAGGGGGAAACGAATCATAAGCTTCGTGGCGTCAAATGTATAAATAAAAAGTATTGATAAAAATTTAAAATTAATTTAAAAAAAAAACCGAAAAACCAACTAAAGAGGATAAGAAAAAAAGAGAATAAATACTTAGATAACGGCTATGTGACCGGTCTTTATACACCCTGTGCAAAGTATGCGACGTCAAACTACACAAACATGACCAGTGACCAAGGATCCGGTGCTGGGGGGGCTCCAAGAATCATGAAATTCATGTGTTGCAATGTATGGATGGCCCCTCATCTCCTGTAGAATATTAATTAGATTATATATAAACCATGACCACAAACCTAGTATATTTCGTAACAATCTGATATGAATCTTATGAGTTTCATTATGACTGTAATAAAAAACACATGGAATATGTATATTCCGAGAGTTACACATTCTTTGCGTGCAGCTGCAGTTAGCATGTTTAGTTTTGAACATTTTACCGCATTGCCGTGTTAACCCCTTAAGCTCCTCTAATGAGACGCAATTGATTTTCTATTGTTTCGTGACCCATCGGTCACGCGCGGAGCTTTACTGGTTAAGATTGTATTATATGAATCAAACTTTATGTTCTATGCTGATTCGGAATAAACTTGTCAACTCAATTTAGTAACTAGGTTAAATGTGCTTGCCTCATTAGGTACACGGGACTAACATAACTGAAAAAAAAGTGAGTGTACTTTATGTAGGTAGCTACACCTGTCTGTCTACCCTTTTGGGAATACAAGCGTAATGTAATGTATGTTTTAAACTAGCTCACTATCTAAAGAGCAACAATATTTCTATTTCCTTGATCAATTTGCCATGTTTGTTCAATCATGTAATTATATCAGCGACCGTTACGTCATTCGAAGTAGGTGCAAAGTTCATTCACAAGCGTAGTAACTACTTGGTGCCAATTTAACCAATGAACTTGAACGCAATCAGCACTTCTAAACTGCGTTCAAGAGTTGTCAGTGTCAATATTCCACAACAGTGATGATGATAACACTGACAGATTTTGGACGCGGTTTAGTTAGACGTGCTGATCGCGTTCAGTTACATTGGTGGAATCCGCCCTTAGTTACTTACCTTTTTTTATCCTATTTAGGATGGTTGAGTGCTATTTACTTATGGTTTAATTCTGAGTAAATTTTCAGTCTTTTAATTTGAGATAGGTATATGGTGTAAAAATTATAGTTAGTGTGACTTAAGTTTTAGATAGGTGCTAATATTTTTTAATTTATTTTATGGTTTGGTGTTTTAGTTTAAAATTATAACTACATGGTCGTACCTTGCTTTTAAAGCTAAGATAAGTCAAATGATATAAATTGAATTCGTGTGCTTTCACGATGTATTCTTACGGTATTTTAAATATGTTCAAATTGTGTGTATTTCTTGTTCGTAAAGTGGTGTCGTCACATAGACATGCTAGCATTGTTATCGTGTAAATAGGTCATGTAGTATCTACTATATTGTTGTAATATACCAATGTACAGATTTCCTTACATTATACACAATATTTACTTAGTATCGGTAAAAAGTAAGCATTTTTGTAATTAATGTTGTAAATACTGACAAAATTTAAACAATGATTAATATGCAGATTAATCTATTTTTATTAGATCCCCCTGTGATTTGGGACCACCTGCTGTGAAAATATTCATGCCAAATATATCTACAAATCAATCAATGTATTGTTTTTCTTTTGGAATCCGTAGAACCACGTAACTCTGCCAAGGCATTCATGAATCGCAAACTAGGAAACAAGATTGATTCATAAACGGAAATGGCAGCTCTTCGTCCACGATAGGGTGATATTCAGAGAATGCAAGTAAAATGCATGAGGTTCTGGGTTCGATTCCTCGGTCGGGCAAAGCGTTATTGGGTTTTCCACCTGGAATTTCTCAGTAGCAGCCCGGAGTCGGGATGTGTCCGGTTGATGGCAATAGGCTCGCCTCCTATTACATGGGACAAACATAACTGACGAAATGTGGGTGTACTATACGCACACCTCTGTCTAACCCTTCGGAAAATACAGGCGTGATATTATGTATGTGATAAGTAAAATAAAGGTGATTATTAAAACTAAACATTTTTTATTGTAACCGTTTATTCGCTACCAAGAGTTCATAGTGATTAGATTACAAATAAATTCCTTGCGTGAAATTGAGCAAATGCGCTAGCTGGCTATTTATGCTGCTGTTTCTAAAGTGTAGATGAAAAAATAGACTAGGCTAGGACTATTTTAAAACACGTTACTCCTGTTACGATAAACTGTTTGCCTTCCTGTACATGACGCCGGAGCCGGAACGTAAGCTTGTGTATACGAATGAATATCGCATCAATGGGGCGCACACGCGGTTCCGGTGCCGCGCATGCACACAATATTCATTCGTATACACAAACATGCGCTCCGGCGTCGGTGCGGCTCCGGCGTCATGTACAGGAAGCCTTTCGGTTAAAATGTAAATTCAAGTTCGGATTGGATACACAGCCTGACTTGTAATTCATTATCAATTCTTCAGGATATGAAAATACTCATGAATATACACAACTTTTGCTAAGGAACCAACAATGAAAGAATGCCAATGAATTCAAAATCAGTCTGACATGACAACCGATTTTGGATGTCGGACGGACAAGTTTTTTCGCAAAGGTATACGAAAATGCTCTGCAAAAACATATTTTCTAAAAGTAAAATATGAATGACAGACATATCTAATCCATTGTTCAACGTGAATTAAAATGTGTTTTAAACAGTAGGAACTACCTACAGATAGTCGCTACACAAATATTTTTTTTTTACATTTGAATGTTCTATTTATTGTAGAATGTGTAATGTAACCGAGGTTATAGCAGTAGATAACCGTGTTTAAAAAACACATAACCAACTTTCTATTCAAACCTCACTACCTAACATCTGTACTAATTAGGTACCTACCTAATCTATTCAATTACATTTTCAATCAAATTCCTTTGTTTCCCAGTGATATGACGTTTCTTTTACGACAATTTATTATCTTTGTTACTATTTTACCACATAATTTATGTTTAATTGATCTCCATCAGTGTATACTTTTATCTCACTAACAACGCGTATGGCCGCGGTCTTATGACGTCTACAGCGACGGATCGATATTACATTTTAAACCTTATTTCCCTTGCTATAAAGTATATTATATGTGTTACAGTGGCGACCTTAGGATTTGATCCATTCGACACTTCCCAAAGTCGCCTCTGGGATCAAATTCACATCTTGTTTTAGTAGTCATCATAAATCAGTAGGCACGGTCGTCCAAGAAAGTGGTCTAAATGCCAGTTTTATTTTCTGAGAAATGAAAATATCGCCAAGGTTATCAAATTAAACTAGGAACGGTTGAAATAACTCGCAACACAAATCATAAAGACAGTTTTAGTGGTTTATTGTCAGAAAATTTTTGCAAGTGAAAATTAACCTTATGGTCTTTTAATGCGCAAACGAGTCCTCGGTGTTTAGACTGCAACTACTGCAAGACTACTTTTTTGGCAGACTGTACCTACATTAACAATAGGTTCAACACATTTTCAGTAAACAATAACTAATAGATAGAAATAATTTAAGTACAAGTCAACAACTTTAAAAGTTTAAAGTTTTAAACAATCAATTCCCGTAATAACATACTTAGACTTAAATGTAGATGTAATTGCACTAGAACAATTAACTATAGGAATTCTATGGACAGAAATCGTTCAATCCCTCAACAAGAATATCACAATGTTTTATTATTATATTATTGCTTTAATTAGATTGAAATTACAATAGGAACGTTAGCAGTATAGCTGAGTAAAAGTTTTGGTCTCCATAACGGCTAGTTTTACGATAAGGGCAGATTTGGAGAGGAGCAAATTTATAGTCTCGTTGATCTATCTGGTCATCGCAAGTGCTATTGCTAAGCGTTCGAAGGTTCTCTGAGGGTTCGAGCCCCATGTTGGACAGTGTTATTGGATTTTCCTTTGCGAATATCTCAAAAGAGGCCGGGAGACTAAGTTTATATGGGCCTTAAAGGTCACAGGCGTAATGTATTATACCTCTGTCTGCCCCTACGGGGAATACAGGTAATTGTGTTGATGAATGAGAACAGAGGTTTTACCGAAACGCCGTTTTTTTCATAGATCTATGGTATTTTCCATGGACGAAGGAAACCAAAACAATTTTCTCCACAAAAAAAAACTCCTTTCCAAATCTGCCTTTGTTTGCATCTATAGTACTATTATTAATTGAATCTATAACTTCAATAGTTCGATTGATCTAATTATTAATCCTATGGCTTCGGAATCTATTCAAGTCAAGCTATAGTCGAAATCTAAATACATATTATTGTATTGAGAATTAAATCCTAATATTCTAGCTTACTAACTCACTACTTATTTTAAAGTGGTCTTAAAATTTCAGGTAATTAAAGCGAAATTGAACAAGTGATATGAGTAACTATAAGTTCATTCGATTTGGTATTTAACTAAATGTAACTACTACCCTACTTTTGGATAATTCGTTTATTAGATGGCGCCCATTAGAGGTGCTACATACGTGATCGGTTCGATACATCCGATCCAGCAGTATTTTTTTAAAATAACAAAGCCTCATCTCGCCCATATTGGACTTAAACATAACTGGCGAAATGTGGGTTTATTATAGGTACACGTCTGCCTAAACCTTCAGGGATAACAAGTGATGTTGTGTTTATGTAAAGCCAACCCGAAGCAATGAATACACAGATTTGGTGATTCAGCTCGTGACATCTATGGCTCGTGCCGATCGGCAAACTCCGCTCCGCATCTACCGTCGCTGAATGATCGGGTCGGCTCGTAACAATTTGAGCTAAGTTGCCCGTCTGTGCCGAATCATGCCGACCCGAACAAGTGTGTAGCACGCCTTACACGAGATAGAATTAAATCGTTTTAATTGAAAATTCTTTGACATTTGCCATCCCACAACCGACATTAGGAACAAGTCCAGCAATGGGCATTGTTCGCCTGACTATGTTATGTACGTGAATTAGAAAGTGTTTTTGTTTACATTTCGTTAAGTACCTAAACAAATTACTATAATTGTATGATATGCTACAAGTCAACCATGATATGGGTAAAGAGTGGGTGAAGGACGGTGGCGACCTCTGTGTATTGTAATGAGCTTAAACCATCTGTTGCCATCCTCTCCTTGGTGAAACTTAACACCTTTTTTCGTTGGTCCCTGAAAGAAAATATTATAATGTAGTCAGAAACTTGTTTTACTATGCCTTTTTACCTTGTAAACACAGGGCAACACTTACCTCTGCTGGGCAGCAATTCAATTTATTTTACAATTAATAGATATTGTTAATATGCCTTGTAGACATGTACAGTAAATAGTGATTTTGATTAAATCATGTTTGAATAAGGGACGGATGACCTGGTGAAACCTGCAGGAATCCGCTGGCTGCGAGAAGCGCATAACCGGTCGAAGTGGCGGTGCTTGAGGGAGGCCTAGGTCCAGCAGCGGACATCTTTGGGCTGAAATGATGATGATGATGTTTGAAAAATCTAGGTTATTCAGAAAATCAATAGTAATACTTACGTCTTCCTCTCAGCCTGGCTTGAGACCATATGATAACGACTGGTATCTGCTTGAAACCTGCATAGTTTGAGGTCATTTGCTTCTAACCGAGAGTACAAGTCATCATCTTCTCCGCCCATGCCAAAGACTTCATTGCTCATCCCATTTATAGCTTTAAATTGCTTTGAAACAATTGCTATTGCACCACCAAATAGGTTTAAATATGGCAGGACGAATCTGAAAAATGTATAGTACCTAGTTACAAAAGAAAAATAAAGTGGATAGGTAGACTATAGTATATGCAATTTGTGTACAAAGCAAGGTTTATAGTATAAGCAATTTGTGTACAAAGCAGCAAAGATGAAAATAAAATAACCTCCACCTTTTTTGAAGTCAGTTAAAAAAATAGGTACCTTTTCACATTTCTACCAAACAAAAATTATACATTCAACACTTATGCTTTTACTCAGTGCAAAAATATGATAATTTTTCAGCCAAAATCATTGCTGCTAGGTGTCAAACTAAAAATATAGAAAACGAATTAAATTGTAAATTGATTACAACATAAGGCCTTAGTACACACACGTTTTTCCTTGCTGTGAGCGTGTGAAGCTTGTTTATGTGCACGTTTTTTCTATGGCGCGGATATACGGTACAGTAAAGAAACCGCGCGGATATGCGCCGTACAGTAATGAAACCGTGCTGTTTACAAAGGGTGAAAAAAATATAAAAAATAATGGTGGTTTGAATACTTTCTGAATTTTAATCTAAGTATATAAAATAAATTTTTTGAAAGTTGCTGGGAAAACTGAACATGCATTTTCTACAGGAATTTTGTATGAATTATTGAAATTTGGACAGGACAATGTCTGTCAGTTCAGCTAATAAATAATAAACATAAAGAAAATCTCACCTGAACTTATTGATGCTAGAGGACATATGCCTGGGTCTTTCAGTGCAAGCGTACAAGTTTGCAGGCCGCAAAGGTAAGAGGTCCACATCATGAAGTATAAGACAAGGGTATCCTGCTTTCATAGCAGCGACTGCCCCTATGTTCATGAGCTTGGCTCGGTTGAAAGGGCGAGAGTCCACTTGTTCAACAATATAAATCCGGTAGTGGATATGTTGACGATGGAAGTATGTGTGCATGTAAACTAGGAACCCTCGTAATTGCTCAGCTCTGTCTCTGTAAGAATAAACTTTATTTTGTAGAATTTTGCCTTGATGGTGAATATAATATATATTTACGATGTCCGTGACTACCGCCGGACCACCAACGCCAATCGCTTCCATATTTTGTAAATAATTAGTATTCAATTGGTACTAATTAGTACTCGAACCACAAAATTGGTACCTTAGTAGTTTTCGAGAAAATCGACTTTGAAGGTGGTACGGCGGTAGTCACGCTCCCTTCAGCAGGACCACCATGAGCGCCGAAAAAGGGGGCACGCTACAGCTATTCTAAGTAGGTATACAAATAATTAGTACCCATAAATATGATTTATTTCGTAAAAAAAACAGAACTCTAACATTTGTATTTACCGAGAAATCAACGATGATAACTTTCTCGCAATTGTTCAGCAGGACCAATTGTCAGGAGTTGTCAATGGTAATGGCGGATTCCCTTGTTCACAAGCACAACTTAATTTGGTCGGGTTATACGCGGAGATTTTAGTATGGAAAAGTAATGAAAGCTAATTTCTCTTAAAGTAGAATACCTACTTAGGAATCTGAATTTTTGGTCGCTATAACTTCTTTAGGAGTACTAATTTTTGTATAAATTTGGGTAGAAATCACAGAGTTTTTAATAGGGAAATCTTGAAATGAAAATTTGGCACCGTGACTACCGCCACCCCACCAATGGCATGGTATATCTCGTAAACTACTGGAGTACTAGTTTTGAATTTTGGGTACTAATTTTATCTTGCAGGGTACTAATTTTTTATGTAGGTTTGAGGAAAGCGACAAGCTTCTCTAACTTGGAATCAACATTCAAAATCGTGGTCCTGCTGAACAATTGCGAGAAAGTTATCATCGTTGATTTCTCGGTAAATACAAATGTTAGAGTTCTGTTTTTTTACGAAATAAATCATATTTATGGGTACTAATTATTTGTATACTTAGAATAGCTGTAGCGTGCCCTTTTTCGGCGCTCATGGTGGTCCTGCTGAAGGGAGCGTGACTACCGCCGGACCACCTTCAAAGTCGATTTTCTCGAAAACTCCTAAGGTACCAATTTTGTGGTTCGAGTACTAATTAGTAACAATTGAGTACTAATTATTTACCAAATATGGAAGACATTGGCGTTGGTGGGGCGGCGGTAATCACGGACATTATTTACGGGGTTCCGCTTTTTGCTTTTGAACCCTACAAAGCATGGGTAAGGTACGGCTATGTTAAATGATTACATTTGCTGCTTGTGTGTAGTTTCTGAGAGATATACCTATTTACTGGTTATATAATTGCCTCGTTGGTCTGAGCGTGGGGTCCTGGGTTCAATTCCCAGGTTTGGCAAAGAAATGGTGAAAATAATGAGTTAACTAAAAAGCTTGGGAATTACTTACCTGTAAGGAACAATAATAGCTGTACTATACTTGGGTTTACAATCAGAAGGAGCGTATTCTCCACCTTCCTTTATCTTATGGCCTTCTATTAAGTCTCCGTCAACTAAACTAATGGACAGAGTAGTTTCATCGTGTATAATGTCGTAATAATCACAGTCAAGTACAGCGGTACTAGTAAAATTGTCAGCAGTTGCTTCATGAAGGCTATGAATAATATTATCTTTTTCTATATACTCGTAAGAACGCCGGGCGTTCATGTCGGGATGCAGCAAAATAATCAATGTAATGACGATCACACCACAGTAAATAATCTTCTTTTTATAAGCTTGACGCATTTTTAATAAATTATATTGCTTTTCCCCGCAACTGTATTCGGTTATTAAAATAATTAACGGCCTAGAAGCATTGAAATAACAAATAAATTAATTTAATAAAATAATAATGCCTTGTTTACGTTTGATCGATCGTTTTGTTGTGTCAATTTTATTTTGACAATGACAATTCAGTGAACAGCTGATTGTCAACGTTCAGAAACATGCATGTGGGCAGCAGTGTTCAGCATAGTAGATAACTGAAATAAATTAATTTAACATCAAGGTTTATTTAATGTAACTAAAAGGGATCTAAGAAAACACAGCTAATCCAAAAATATTTTAATATTCATCAATTAACAACAATTAATAGGTATGGCTAAACATGATGGGGATGACATGATTAAAACCAAAAACTCAGTAGTTTGTTTGCTAGTGAGGGTAGATTAATTTGAAAACATATTTTTCTGACGATGGTCTATTTTTAAGTTGCTGGAGTTTTTAGTCTTAAATCGAAGTAAAAATTAAACAAGTTAGTGAAAATTTACCTCTTACGCATTAAAAACTTTTCTCTAGTGTATTAATTTATCAAGATGCCGTTTGAAGAAGGCGAAAAAATAACCATTGTTGTCACTGATACGTCTGAAGAGAGAGAATTGTGTGATAACTCGGTAGAATTAATAAGGAAATGCTCTCAACAGGACACGATAAACACGTCATGGGATCGTAGTTTCATTTCATCTTATGAAAATAAAGACAAGGATTACGATAAGAGTCCTCCATTTGTGAGCATTATGGCCACTGACGACCCCAGTACCACGCTGGGGAACTCAACTAACAGTTCCACTCAAACGGAACCATTTGTGAGTCTGCCAGTTAACTGCAGCTTTGTTGACGTGAGCCTTTCCTTCAGTAAGGACTTTAATATACAAAACACAACATCAAATGAAACTTGTGAACAATCTTTACGATTTAAACGTTGTAGACGGAGCTCCAGTGATGGAGACCACAAGGAATTGCGACCTTGGAAAAAACAGTGTTCAGTTTCGTGTTCATCTAGCACATCTGATCTGACGGACGCTCATCTAGAGCTTGGGCCTCCTTCCTGTCTTTCCAGTAATTCGGACGTATCGTTTAAATCAATCAACAGCAATCATTCATTCAAAGTTCGAAAAAGACGCATGAAATCTGAATCAAACTTGTTTAGAGACGCCCTTCAGAGGTCACGGAAGAGCACTAGTTTCAGCAAACATCACGAAAATACATCGGCAGGTAATTTGTTTATTTACTTAGCAAACATTGTTATTTGAAAGTATTTAGGCGGGTTTTAGAGTCGCGCTGACCGCACGCTGATGGTCAGCGCTAATGGGTCGTTATGCTATGTAGTAAGGTAGCGTTTCTGAGTAATGCTGACCGCTCGCGCTGACGGCTCATACGTTTCGCTGTCCGCGCCGACGATCAGCGTGCGGTCAGCGCAACGACGATATAACCTTTGGGTCAGCGCGACTCTAAAACCAGCCTAAGTTGTATTTCAATTTCATCTACAATCTTACCTCATAACTTCGTGACATCGTGGTATCCCCAAAAGTCGGGAAAAATGGCACACTTTAAAAAAGTTGATAACTCCACTTTGTTTTTAGCTGGTCGATTCTTTAAAAATCTCACCGTGAAAACTTGGTGAAGTGAGTTTATTTTTCTAGGAATTGACACTATTGACAGCTCACTCCACGCTCACTTCACCTAAGTTTTAACGATGAGATTTTTACAAAATAGGTAGGACCGCAGTTGTGCTTTTAGTCAGAAGACTCAAGAGTCGAGTCGTTTTGATTTGATATACACTTACAGAAAGTTGTCCTGTCAACTTTTAGTCACTTACAAAAAATGATTAAGTATTTGCATAAACATCTATATATGTCAATGACGTCAATTAATTTCTGCGAGTGACGTAACCCAATGAACCAATCCTCACACCTCCAATACCTACCCATACATAAAAAAACCGGCCAAATGCGTGTCGGACCATTACGTAGTTGGGGTGAATTTATCCCACGAACAAACTCAACTTTGTAATTGGCCGTGACTTAAATCGATGTATGGGAGAACAATAAATTGTCCCGTTGGTCTGAAAGTGGGGTCCCAGCTTCGATTCCCAGGGCGAGCAGTATTTGTGGATTTTTCCACTAGGAATTTTCTCAGTACAGACAGCACACCGAAGTCAGATATCACTCAGGTGATATACCTACCCACTGTTTGTAAGTGACTTCACTAGATCACCACTGAGTGTTAAACGACAGGCAAAAATCACGTTTCTACAGTAGGTACAGACAATTTAAGCAAATAACGGTTACTACCTACTATTACCTAAATGACGTCGTTCTCGTCATCTGCTTAATATTTACAACTTATCCAGGGGACGCCCAGCACCATAATTGCGTAACACACTATTACTAGATATCAATTTGAATAATTTTGAAGCATATTATTTCTAATCCATTATCTACTACATACGATCGAAAAATATGTCTGCTCAACAACGCAAATAACGCAATGTTGTTGAACTGTCAAAATGAAACCCATTGCCAAAGAGTAAAGTAACTATGCCCATTGCTACTGATAGTGTATTAGTGTTAGTTACGCAATTACCCTGCGGGAGTTAATTTAAACAACTTGAACTTGTTATCTCAATTGATAACTATTTTTATTAAGCACAAACATCTTGGCTCAGTCAGCTGCTAATATAGCCGTGACATCATCGTCGCGCGCGCATCTCAGCATTTCAAGTTTTACTTTAACGGTCGAGACGAGACAACAGCAATCCAACCGCATTTTAATAACAACGTTGGATCAGTTCGTGTTTATAGACAAGTGCCAACTTGAGTAGGACCTCGTTTGTTTGAAAACTGATTTAGTGATGGGTGCTCTCACACAAAATAGCATAAAGGTTGAATTAGAGATAGAGTGTGCTCTAGATACGGGGCAGTTAAGTGATATGGAGTGGTTCATGTTGTCAGGTGGGACACCGCGGAAGGAGAGGAGCTGTCGCCGGAACAGCAAACCTAAAGCTTGGAAGATTGTTGATCTGTGCGCGTGGATCGGCAGAAAGGTAGTTAGTATCACTAAACTTTTTACTTTTTTTTTCAAGGCCTTTATCAGAGTAGGTACATAGATGGAATTTTCTTTTTATTTACTTATATAGATGAATGAAGATGATGTTTTTGTTTTTTTTTAATAAAAATAACACTGAAGCAGATGCACATCGATAGATATTACAACTACTCTGACTAATTACACTACCGCGATATTTAGGGACCCTTTCCCGAAATCGGGATGGTGCAATAAAAGAAAGGGAGGACGGGTCATGAAAAAAACCGGGCAAGACCGAGTTGGACTCGTGCACCGAGGTTCCGTGCCATCATGTTTTTAAATTTTCGTCGGCGAGGTCTATAATTGTCAGAGAATTTTAATACTGGACCCTGCATAGGTACTGGTGTAGAATATTGTAGTATTAGGTCAGCGCCATCTCTTGACTGATAGTGGAACTAATGTAACTTTTGTTGATGATTTCTGAAAAAGTGTGCCATTTAGAAATATCGTTTTGTTTTTCCTGTAATCTTTACATAAACTTCTGTCACATAGAATAATTACAGATTTTTCCCTACGCAAACTTCGGAGATAAGGGGGGGGGACGGTATTTAATGTGCAAACTGCGCTCTTTCATATGATACCCCACATGCCCTAGTAGCCCCACTTCGAAATTTTGAAACCCCCTTTCAGTCCCTGTTGCAAAAAAATGTCTTTCTTATTTGCAAAATAGTAGGGCAAACGTCATCTAAAACTATTCTAAGTTGATAGCATTAGTACCTAGGTCTTGAGATATCCAGCTGTGACAGACGGACAGACAGACTACAGAGTCGCACCGTAAGGGTTCCTTTTTATCATTTTGATGATACGGAACCCTAAAAACCGTGCGTGTGGGACCCGCGCACCGAGGGTTCCGTACAAAGTAGGGTATATAATATAACTACAAATTTACGGTTTTCAGATTTTTTCCAGTACTTGCAATGTGCTACATGACATTGCTTCTTGCCAAATTTCATGCTAGGTCAACCGGAAGTACCGTATAGGTTTTGATTCCGGAACATTTGCGTTGACTAAGAAGTTTGATTTTTTTACTGCTTTATGGGATTGCAGCCCTGAGTATTTGATATTCATTTCAACTTGATAACTCCACGCGTTCCTGAGAAAGCGAATCTTTTATGGGTTCCATTTTACCAGTTGCACAATTTTAAGCAGTATCATTTTTACAAGTGCATCTCAGTCAGTGCATTACGAGTACCTTATACAGTTTGAAATTACGTCAATACCTACTGTAATCGATTGCGATAATTCTAGTTATTAATAACAACATGTGCTTATGCAAATACGACTTATGTAATCGTCCCCTTTCCATCAGATAAGAACATTATAGTAATTATGAGTTAGAACTTAGAACTAAGTAGGTACCTCAAATGACAAATTAAGTCACGACTCACTACCCACAAAATGCACTTTATTATTTTTATTCTGTTTCGTTGTCTGAGGTCATTAAACTTTATTTCATTGTTGTAATTCTTAATTATGACCGTGGGACTGTATGAACAGTTAATGATGAATTAGAATGTCTGACCTAAAACAACACGGGTTCTTATAAACATTTATAAAATGGCATTTTTCCGAGAATTTCTTTGACTTTTGATAAAAGTATCGCAAAATGCAGGTGCCCTGTGCCACGACTTGCATTCACACCATGTCATAAAGGTCAAAATACCACACTCCACGCACCTTGCTTAAAACCGTGAACTCACTCGCACGCTTTAGTGCCAAATTGGGGTTTTCAGTGCCACTATTGCCTCACAGTTTTTCTTTCTTGTTCAGGGTTACCAATCAATCACCGGCCTGTACTCCGACATACTGCGCGAGCCATTAGTTCATCAAAAAGAAAACACTAATGAAAATGCTGAAGAGTTGCGAGAGCTCAGGAGATTCTTAGAACAAGTAGATAAGAAGCAAGAGCGGCTGGCACAAGAGAACGAGAGCTTAAAAGAAGGAATGAAAAAGATGATGGCCAAAATAGAACAACTCGAGGGTAAGCTCAGGTAAAACTTCACCATTGGTGCTATTGATATGAATGAGTTTAAGATTTATGAATGGTTTTATAAAGGGGATTGAAGATTTTTACATGGAGAATGGCATACCTACAGTGTCCACCATGTCTGTTTGCATTGAAGTCAGCTATCGATTAGGTTTGGCGTGTGTGGCCTCTATTTAAAAAAATTAAATAAAATGGTGGACAGGTAGTTATGCCACGGACCTTCAAAGACCAACCAAACAAAAACAAACGACATTGATTTCGTGTCTGTTCTTTACAGAAAGCGCGAGAGTCCATCTAAAGCGGCGCCACAAGCACCTCCTCCACCTCCACCGCCACCGCCGCCCCCTCTCCCGCCTCCTATAGATCCTCCTGTGACAAAGCTACCCATCAGATCACATACTTTACCAAGGTGTGGATCTGCACCGCCAAGAGCTCCTGGGCCCCACCTGACAATCACACCACAAGACATCGCCAATGTTAAATTGAGGAAGACAAGGGTAAATTCTTCACTATTTAGCTCTTTTCTTTCTTTTTACCATGTTGAAGGTACTATCTAGTACGCGGATTGATAATTTTAGTTGATACAATGCACCGTAATTGCGTAACACACTATCGATCTCAATCTGAATCATTATAAGGATACTCATCCATTGCTTCATAATTAGTTTCGAAAAAATTGTCTGCTCAACAACGTAAATAACGCAATGAATGTTGTTGAACAGTCAAAATGAAAGCCATTGCTACTGATAGTGTGTTAAGCAATTACCTCGCAGGTTAGGTAAACTTTTTTTTTTGTTCTGGGGTGGAAAAATCTTCTTTGATGTTCGCCCTGGGGCAGGCGGAGGGGTCTGTCGGACTCATACTGACTAAAATCCACCCCGGTGTTCCCTTCCCACACTTGGTTCGGGGATCATGGGAACTTGTGCGCCTTCTACGATCACCGGCTGGTGCCGGCCCGCGTTCGCGGGCCACCTCAAGTCCGCGGAGGGACGACGCGACGTTGCGTCGCCTCGAGTCATGCTAGATAGGGGGCGGTGGACGTCCCCAAGTCCGCCGTCCCTCAGGACCAGTTTATGGGGGGTGGAAGAGGGCGTTGTCCGCCCTCCACCGACGCCCGGTACGTCTGCTGCGGGTCGGGAGAGTAGTCAGGTTAGGTAAATTATTCTCCCACCCCGGTGGGTTTCCCGCATTGTCGGGGTGGGGGGCTCAGTAGCCGTGGCTTGGTCACCCACGGTGAAGCGAAGAGGAACCGGAGGAGGGGCCGCTCGTCAGGGCTTTTGACGGTAAGCCGGCGACGTAGCGGATAACAAGCAGGTTGCGGTGCCGGTATTGCGGTGCGCCGCTCTCCCTACCTACCGCGACCTTGACGGGGTCGCCACCGTCTGATGGCGGATGCGGTAGGGCCGCAGGGGAGGAGGAGTGTTGGTATGACGTTGGCAACCCTCCCTATCTTCTGCGACCGAAAATTTTCAGGCGGCGGGGCCGATGACCTGACCCGTCGCAGGGAGACCAAAGGGTGCCCAGACACGGGATCATCTGGCGCCCATGTGCTGGTTTGGTCCCTGGGGTGGTCACGGCGTGCTATGTGTTCTGGTGCGCCCGTGATGGGGAGTACTCCCCAGTGGTCCGGTGACGGACAGCCGCGGCGGGTTCACGGATGAGTGCTAACGCGTGCCCGTGTTCCCGCCGTAAGCGGCAGAGGAAGACACCGTGGAGTTTTAGTGTTTTAGAGTGCCACATAACTGCACTATCTCCCCGTGGTAGTGCAGAATGCATGAGCATTTCTCCACGATAAAAAAAAGGTAACCTATCCTAACCTGCCATATCGTTGTGATAGGATTGAAACATTGTTTTTGCTGAGTGTTAAGTCTCAGTACCTACTAACTTAATAATCACGTTCCAGGACAATCCAGTCCGCTCAAAACCAAACCAAAAGCAGCCTTTAGTGACGCAGCAAATGCTACAGAACACGCGCGCTAAACTAGGACGCGCCCGACCTGTCGCTGCATCAACCCCTAAGCAACAACTTACTGAGTTAGAAAAGTGAGTCTCAATGCAAAAAATCCCGTAGGTAAGGTGTTGGTACATCTACTAACTTTCTTACCACAACTGGGTCCCTTATCACAACTGGTTCTTACCTATCTGCTTTCAGCCATAAGTATCTTGTCATGTAGATATCCTAATTATTGCCAATATTTATACTCACCTTGTTTACTCCTCCTTCTGTCTTTTTTGAAGTAAAAACTTCTTTAGGCGCTTTGGGCATTTCTTGAGATGGGAAAAAAAACCATTGAACTCGCGACACTATTACCGTAACCGACACCGCGCTATATTCGGATGTGTTTGACTGACCTCGGGCTGTACTCGGTTTTAATGTAGGTACCTATATCCGATATGTCAGTGAGTGATGGCAAAGTATTCTGTTTGTATTTTGTTTTTCACTTCTGTCGGAGTGCCACTGTTTTTTTTTTATTCCTGAAGACCCCGATTCGCGGCCCGCAAACTGATGTGATGTTTTTGCATGCACTAGCAGGCTTCAGGAACATAGATAGGTACTGTTATTTATGACTATTTCAATAATCGACAAGGTTCAACTAAAATTAAAGTATGTAAGGGGCCGTCTCCACGAGCGAGAGAATCGCGGCGATATTATCGTCGTGCCACCTATTTCTATACACTCTCTTAGAACGTGTCTCCACACGGCGATATAATCGCCGCGAAAATTTGATGGCACGGCGAGACTATCACCGCGATTCTCTCGCTCGTGGAGACGGCCCCTAACTGTTTATGTAGTCGCCGATTGAGTAACACCGCAACCTCTTAAAACATAAATTTTGTGTCTTCAGGTGCCTGTTGCAAGAATCAACGGTGACGTCACTGTATCGGCGACGAGTAGCCCGTAATACATTCCGCAGTGCAGAAGAGTTGAGACCGCGGCCGTACCCGGCGGCGCGGTGTTCGCGTTCGCCTCTTTCTCCCCGATCACCCCGCGCCAACTCTTTACCACGAGTCAAACCGATGTCACCTCTAAAATTCCCCAACGGCACCGCGCCCAATAGTGCTAAATTAAATAATTGTAAATAATAGTCTAGATATTGATTTGAAAACCAGACTGCTTGTACCTACTCATTGAAGAATGACTAATGACTAAGACTTAGAAGTTATCTAATGATGAAACTTTAAATAACTTTTGACTGCATTGATTCCTAGTTCCTGCTGATCTAAGTAATTGATTACCTACAACTGGAATCAGATCAATTTATTTGATCGGTATTGACACTTTTTTTGAGATATTTTCTCTAGTTTTTTTTTTGTGCGAGTTACTTAGGAATCGCAGGCGGATTCCACTTTTGGGGTGCTTGAAAAGGAGACTTTTAAAAGACTTTAATAATAGGTACATATTAAAATGAATGATGATTTTATTTTGATTAAGTATCAAATCTTAACGCGTTGCCTGATCCGAATAAACGTAGGTACTCATCCGATATAATTATTTTACGGATAAAAACAATAAAAAAATTATTTCCTATGACAGACGGGCTAAAATTGATTTTTATATTGAACTACTTTTTGAGTATTTTTTTAGTTTTTTACTTACGACGCTTAATTTCGCATGGCTGATTTTTCAATAGTCAATTATCCTAATAGTTGAGGAATAATATTGACGTTTGACAGCTTTTGTATAGAAAATATGTTATATATTAATTCTTCAGATATAGGCTATCTGACTGTTGAAAAATCAGCCCTTAGGGGGGAAGCGCTAAGGTAGCCCGCAAAATTCAAATTTTCTTACGTTTTTTGCAAATTTGCTGGTCAGTATTAAGTTGTACGTTGATTAAAATATGATTCGCGACCGTGACAAATATGTATTTACAGAATTATAATCATTAGGATCAGTAATACAACTTGTTAAGTTACTATAATTGTAAAATGTCAAGATTTCATGAAATAGTCATTCAGTGGGATTACTTGGTCTTAGAGAGTTGTGTTGATGATTCTAATGACTATAATTCTGTAAATACCTATCTAATAAAGTCGCGAATCATATTTTGGTCAAGATCAACCTGACTGACCTGCAAATTGCAAAATACGTAAGAAAATTTGAATTTCGCGGGCTACCCTTGCGCTTTCACCTTAAAAAAGCTTGTAGGAATACTGTCGCGGCTTGATTGGCGACCGCGCATCTTTTTAATTTTGACAAGGGGAGCCAATACCTAGTAATTCATAAAATAATTATGTCATGTAGCTAAATTATTGTGTAATTAATTACCTATTTGTTATTGTACAATATTGTATGAATCGGGAGTTAAAATACTTTTGGATCTAAATAAAAATATATTCCAACATCTAGTAGTGTTGTTTTTTTTTAATAATAATTATTATAAAATGGCACCTACAGCTTGGCAAAAAAGAGTAGAAAATAATGGGGGCGCCACTGTTGTGTTCGTATGGCAACCCGCTGTAACCGAATAGCGTACCAATCTGGTCTTGATATTAGCTGTATTTTTGTTAAACATGTCCACTCTATTTAAGTATAATTTATTCAAATCAGTAAGTTTAATTGAACAAGGACGTGTTCTCGTCATGCAACTGATTACTAAGTACCTAAAAATAAATATTTAGGAATTATAAAAAAAAGACATTACATTTTAAACATTATTCTATTTTATTCCAATAAATCTTCCTCTAAATATTCCACCCCCACCACATCCATGTATTGGCTAGAGCTGGCCGCAAACTCATCTGAGTCTTGTACTGCTGCTATCATCCTCAAGATTTATGACTAATCGCTCTATTTCCTCATACAGAGTTAGTTCCCTCTCACAGTACTCCTTTGTTTCTATCTCCTTCCAGCACGACTCTTCTTATAGTGCTAACAGATTTACCTGAATTGAATAAAATACATACTTTTATAAAAAAATGTGCATCATCTTCTGTTACCTACTTATATGATTTAAGTCTATGGCACCTTAATTTCTGGTACATTTGCAAATGCTACAACAAATCCATTATTACCTTGTAATCACACTCAAAGTTGAAGTATAATAGAAATCGAATTTACATTTATTTAAAGCAGAGTACAAGTCACTCAAGTATCAATTAATCTAGGCGCGCTATAACAGAGTAATGCAGACAAAATGTAAACATAACCTATGCGCTCAATGTTTATTGTCCCAAATTTCCACATATTCGGTCATGCAAGCAATTCACAGCTTTGGGTTCATCAATTAACACTTGATTCAACTAAAAACAACAAAACAAACTCTTACATACCTGTCATATCAGCGGTTCTTTGGTAAATATTGTCAAGATCGGAAAGAATAGTTTGGGCCTCATGTTCCGCCAGACATCGCCTGTACACCTTATAAATAATCTCCCTGTCAGCACTTCGAATGGTGTTATTCATTATTTTTCAGTTTTTACCTATTTTAATCACCGTTTGATGGTCGAAATAAAAATTCTACGAAGTTGTGATCTTTGTTTATTTGAAACGTCATTATTTTGAGAATGTTGCCAGCAGACAAAAAAATTAGTTCCGTTTCTAGACTTTTTTGCCAAGCTGTAAGTAGGTGCATTGAAAAAGGACCTTTCAACACTGCAACAGAATATCACGCCTGTATTCCCCTCAAAGGATTGGGCAGATTCGAGCATTTCGAGCCTTAGATCATGGCAGAGGTAAATAGTAAATCGTGGAACACTTACATTTCGCCAGCTAAGTTGTAAGTCTCATGTATTAGGGCCGAGCCTAATTAGTGCTACTTAGTGCAATAAACATAGAAACAGTAGTAGGTACATTGTTCACCGAGGGGAGAAAGTGACATTACTAACGAGGGTGTGTAGTTAGGCCCTAATACACGAGTTGGGAATCGCACTTTATTCCGAGTGCTTCACAGTGCTTTATATTAGGTATAAGACCTACCTACGTGGAACGGTGGAAAATAAATAGTAGATTGTTTGCCAAGGGAGCAAACGCCTTAAAGAGGTTACCTACCTTTTTCTGTGTTACCTGGTTGCCAGGTGTAAACAGGTGAGTTATGGTGAATGGATAGTGGTAGACCGCGAAATTAAAATTTTCTTAGGTTTTTTGCAATTTGCAGGTCAGTGTCAGATTGTATCTTGATCAAAATATGATTCGCGACAATAACAGGTACATACACACATCAAAAGTGTCTAGGGATCAAGCATTTTTATGCGGATTTCTTGAGATTGAGATGTGGCTTTGTAATAAATTTATGATTTTATAAATTTATATGGATCCTTTTTGGTGCATTTCATAATTTGAATCAGGAACTGTGAATCAAATTCGAGTAAAAGATGAAAATCAGCTGTCAATATTTTCCCTATAAAAACATACAACGCATTGAAGACATTATTAGTGCTACTGTTTCCCTACTACTGATTAAAACCAACGTTATTATGGAGCGGCGACGTCATTTAAGCAGGGAAGAAATGCTCAGAGCCGTGGGAATGATAGAAGCTGGTTCCCGGCAACGTACTGTGGCTTTAGCTCTGAATACAAGTCAGAGTGTTATCAGTCGACTTTGGACACGTTACCGAAGCACTGGTACCGTGGCTGAGCGCCATGGAGGACGGTATCGCTGCACCACACGGAGACAAGACCGATACATTCAAATCTTAACTCGAAGAGCTCCAACAATAACCGCCATGATGTTAGCCGTGAGGCTTCATCACTCTTCAGGGAACTTAATTAGCGACCAAACAGTCAGAAACCGCTTGCATGAAGTGAACCTTCATTCCCGAAGACCGCTACGGATACCACCTATAGCAATGCACAATCGTAGGATTCGATATCAATGGGCTCTTGAACACAGAAATTGGGCAGAAGAACAATGGCGTTTCGTGTGCTTTTCTGATGAGTCTCGTTTTGGTATGAGACCGGATACAAGACGTATACGACACTGGAGAACCCCTGGACGCCAACAGCGATTAAAATCCTGCCAGGAAGTCCATCCTTATAGTGGTGGAACCATCATGGTATGGGCGGGTATTTGGATCGGCGGAAGAACTGAGTTGATTTGGATCAGAGGCAACCTCAACGCTCAAATTTATGCTGAGACGATTGTATCAGACGTCATCGTTCCTCTACAAGTGCAAATCGGTCCCTTATTTCAGTTAATGCATGATAATGCACGACCGCACACCGCAAGAGTTGTAAGACAGACTCTCGCCGCAGCTAACATCAATGTCCTGCCCTGGCCTGCTCAGTCGCCAGACTTGAACCCGATTGAGCATGCATGGGATATGCTACAGAGAAGAGCTCTGCCGAATATGGAGGGTATCCAGTCGCAAGAAGACCTTTTTTTGTTGTTGCAACGAACATGGGCGGCCATTCCACAGCGTGATTTGGATGAACTCATTTTGAGTATGCCAAACCGATGTTCTTGTGTTGTTAGTGTTCGCGGTAGAAACACGGATTATTAATTGTTTAAGTTACCCAATAAAATTTTAAAGAAAACTGTTATTTCAGTCTTTTTTTCGAACTTTTGTGTTAGTGGTTCAAATGTCAAAAATCCCTTTATTAGGAAAATGGCAAATTTCTTTATTAATGCAAAGGTGACTTGGTTTATCGTTACTGTGACAAACGAAAACACTTTATTTGATGAATCCTTAAAGAAAATTTTAATTAATATCAATCAGGAGAAAAGTTATTGCAAAAATATATGTTGATCCCTAGACACTTTTGATGTGTGTATTTAGAGAATTCTAGTCATTAGAATCCAAAGAGATTTAAGATAGGTACAAAAATGTCTTTGTTAGAATCATTAATATATCTTTTGAAGTTAGATTTCTGTTAATGGTAGAAATCTAACTTAGAAAGATGTATTAATGATTATAATAAAATTCTCTAAATATGTATCTGTTATTGTCGCGAATCATATTTTTATCGAGATACAACCTGACACTGACCTGCAAATTACAAAAAACGTAAGAAAATTTGAATTTCACGTTCTCAACTACCCATTCACCTTAAGTTAGGTACCTAATTCTTTCACTGATAGAAAGCTACAATATTGCCGGGTGCCATTGGAAATAAATAATGGTATAATAAAATTGGCTTCCACGCCACGCGGACGAAGTCGTACAACCCGACTCAACCACATCACCCGGCGCATTAACATGGCACCTGGCTCGAATGAATGACGTTTAAAGTACTGAGTGCATTTTTTTTTACAAATTACTCCGAAACTCAAACAGAAGAATACGTGCAACGGTAACAGTGATGCTAATCTCAGTTTATATATATTGGTCTATGACGCTACTGGTCTCGCACGACTCTCAGTTTATATATATTAGTCTATGCGCACGACGAGAGCGCGGGGGCCCCGCGCGGGGTAGCGGGAGGAGGGTTGTTTTCGAGCCAGGTGCCATGGGTTGTAGATGCCCCCGTATAGTAAAAGTACTCTGTGGTCGTAGGTAGAAGCTAGTCAATTATGTAGTAATTGGTACATACTAATTCCATGGATGGAGCCAATCAAAATGCCACTCAGATCGATACAAATGCATTTCAGTGTGACCATTTATGGCAGATTTCTGCCATTTTGGTAGATTTCGCTCCTAAATTTTGTCTGTGGCAGATCATGCTGACGATTTTCAAAAGTGGCAGATTTCGGCAGATTCCAAGAAAATTCACATTACTTCATTTTATTTTTCAATGCATTCATCTTTTTTAAAGTAATTACATCAGGTTTTATATATAATTAGATTACAAATAATTTTATTGAACTGGTAACTTCTGTTTCATAGCCAAATTATACGGGGATTTCCCACTTATTCTATTTTTAAACAAGTACGTCATACGATTATGAACCGTAATCAAACTAGAATAGTGTTCATATTCTGATTTTCTTTATTGATTTGGTTTCCAATCAACTTTTGATTTTACCTCATTCTCTTTTGATATGTATCGTGTGCGGTACTGTGCTTCTGTGTAACGAATCATTTAATATGAAGAGAATACAACAAAAGAGGGGATTAACGGAGACTGTCATATTTAAACCAACTAAAAACATGATCAAAAAGTTGTCGTCAAAATCTATGTGTACTCCGAAAATGACGAAAATTTGGAGGCAAATGCGGATACGTAGAGTAAGTAGTATACAGGTATAATAATGCATAAGAAAATTGTAAATTAATTTGTTGATTTCATTGAATTTGTTGTGTATTTTTTCCGAAACCATGAAGGCATATTTTTGGCAATTTTGGCGCCAAGTGTGGCAGGTTTTGGCAGATTTTTTTGCCCAGTCTGTGGCAGATTCGCCATTTATAAGATGGTCACACTGATGCAATTGCATGTCAGTGTCGTCAAATAACATTATGACTTTATGAGTATCAATCACTGTCTGTCAGTGTCAGTCGGTGTCAGTCAGTCTGTCAGTCATTGGAATTGTGGTGTTCAAGTTCAATGTTCATTGTTGTTGAATGGATACAAGCTTACCTACCGCAAATTACAGAGTACCTTTCTATTTTTCGAATTATGATTGATTTATATAACCTACCTACAATAAAACTTAATATTATACTTTTCCTAGGCGGACTTTTTGCTATCCAAGTGGAATTCGGAGTTCCTAGAATCAAAATATAAGTTGTACACACCTTGCTGTAACATTTCGAAAGTTTGTGCGACCAGTTGCTTTTCTATATTTTAGGACATGGATTTTAGTTCACGAAATCCGGCTACATCAAATGCACTAAATCTCGCTGCTAGAAACAATGATGTTGCTAACGTAGAGCGTTTGCTTCAAAAGATAAATCCTAACTGCGTTGATAACAGGGGGTGGACATGTCTGCACGAAGCCGCATACAACGATAGCTATGAATGCGTGTTGTTGATATTGAAAAGCCCTCGATGCAGACCATTAGCAGAGACTCATGAAGGTCACACTGCATTGTACTTAGCATGTAAAAATAAGTGTTCACTAAGAACTGTGACAGCGTTGCTTAATTCTGCAGATGATATCGTGAACTATGGCAGCACAGAGGGAGTGACACCCCTGCATATTGCCAGTAGCCAAGGAAGCACACAGTTAATGGAATTGCTGATAGACTATGGTGCTATCATTGATGTTCAGGACTTTGATGGTGATACACCATTGCATGATGCAGTTCTAGCCACTCAAGATGAGGCTTTGGTAACTCTACTGTATTCTGGAGCCAACCCTGAGATTCAAAATGAACCAGGCTGTTTCACACCATTCCATTTAGCTTGCTGCAGAGGATACTACCCTAACGTTGAAACTCTTTTTCCATTTATAACTGACATCAACCAAGTAACATTTTCAGGAGACTCTCCACTGACATTAGCACTTCAGGGATTAAATGATGATATTGTATATTTCTTGTTAGAGAATGGAGCTGATCCTCATATTATGAATCAATGTGGGGAAATGGCCATAGACATAGCCTTGAGTCTAGACAGTAGTACGGAGGTATTCCGAAAATTATTGTCTGTAACCGATACCGACAAGCTAAACAGAAATATAATTTTCAATGCTTGTAAGCCACATTATTTTAAGTTTGAGATCTTAGAAATTTTACTAACCAGTGATCTAGGACCAGAATTCTTTAGTTTTTCTCAACCATATAATAAAGAATGTTCTATAACAAATCAAGATCATGTACCTCAGTATGACCTAAATGCACCATTGAATTCATATTTAAATATATGTGGTTATATCTACACAAAGTCACCAGAAAAGTTTAGAGAGTTCTTTTATTTGTTTCTGATGAGAGGCGTGGAGGTGAATCCTTTGGATACTAATGTATGTCCACCGCTAGTGTATGCACATCAAGTTAATACATCATGCTTTCATGAAGTAAGTTCACTATAAAACTGAGGCAAAAATTGGGACATCAGATTGTTTTTTATTTAAACTTTCACATTGGTTTTTGTGCAGTTTGATGATTCCAAATTTTTGCCGACATCACTCTTGTAGTGGTAAAATTATTTGTTAATGTTTCTTCTGAATTTTAGGTATTCAAAATATTGGTAGAGCATGGCTGCAATGTAGATTACTGCAGTACATCTGAATTGGCTAATGAGGATCATATTCCTGATGCATTCTATGCTTCAATGAATTGGTATCCTCCTTCAATGCCAATTATGGTGCCATATAGCATTTACTGTGAGCCTGGAGATTTTCTACAAATTGCTTACGAGAGGGGTCAACTAGGCATAATACCACGAAAAGTAAGTTATTAATATTATGATCTTAGCTAGAATGTTCTCAAGGTCATCTTAGTTATTCAGCATCCAAAAACCCATTTACAGCTAATTAGAACTTATTTTGCCAAATTAATCATCCATTAAAACTAAAAATTGATTTTGGTAATTCTGAATTGAACATAGGTATGCAGTATGAACCCGAGTACTTAGGTAAATTGATTTCTTAACAATTTTCAGGTACAGCGTGACCTCTTGTTAATGTTAGACAGCAACAACCACAGTATTACGGCAGGGTCCATTCGATATCAAGTGTCATCTTTGAAGCATAGTAGCAGATACACAATTAGAAACTTAGTAAGAGAAAGAGGAGGAAGAAAAAGAGGAGGTGGAATCAAATCCACGCAAGAGTTTATATATGTCATAGATAGCTTGCCTATACCCAATATAATTAAAAAATATTTGCGATATATGTAAAGATCGAAATTCACAATTTTGTTGATATTAAACAAAGATATTAGTTTACAAGGTAAAATAAATCAGCTTGTAAAGCTTTACTCAGTTTTGTGATCAATAAAATGATTTATTCATATAAAAATGTCTTTCTACTTACATAAATATACATACATTGTTATTATTTTACATAATTATTTACAGTATGGGAATATAAAACTGGCAACAATTAGTTTTTTTTTTGGTATAACAACTTATTTAAAATTAGCACCATTCGCCATGTGTTCTTCAATTTCGGCAACACTGTAGACAAAAAAATCTCAGTTACAATATTATACTAATTATATATAATGAATTTTGATTGGTGTTGTTATTTGGAAACTTAGCTAGGACAGTGAGGGTCAGGAAAGTTTCAGGAATAATAAACTAAAATACTATCCATAGGTACCTACCTAAATTAGACAAATGTTTAGGCCAAACATGAAATTATTTATTCTAATAAAATAGGTTGTATAATATATAAGCTAAAAAACTTAATATTAATAATATGTACATGCATATAAAAAGGGAAAAGAATTATATCGCGTCAATAAATTATTTATTAATATTAATAATGTATTTACAATAATAATATTAATAAATAATTTTTAAGGTTGTTGAACAAGACGAGAGGGGAGGTTTGAAAGAAAAAAAAGGAGTCCTTTGTCTAGCAGTGGGACACAATGCAGGCTAAGCAAAACAAAAATGGGTTTTTGAAGATTGTATGTACCTACCCCCCCTCGTCCAAAATGGGCACAGCAATCGCTCTATAAAATACACAAAAGCTACTCACGTTCTGGGCACAAAGGTGAGGTTCTCCACTCCAGCCTCAGTGATAAGCACGTCATCTTCAATGCGTACGCCGCCGAAACCGCGGAATTGATCCAGTTTGTCCCAGTTGAAGAACTTGGCCTGAGCTGGGTTGTTCTTAGCCCCATTTAAGAGCTGGCAAAAAGAATAATACAATTTACTTTCCTATTTCAATATACTTTCCGATAGTGATGATCGAGTCGTATGGGACCTATCCAGTGGTATGGTCTTAAGTGATAAATGATTTTATTTTTGTAAGAAGGTTTGTACGAAAACTAATCACGTCAATTATTTAAAAAGTATATGCGGTCGATGTTTCCTATCCGACTATTTATTTTTGCGATATTCTAACAAGTGTCTGAAATGGTCTTTTGGAGGAAAGAACCTGTCTAGTCCGTGCATTTTTCATTATTATTCATAGTACGGTACCGATAGGCGAGGCAAAATCAATACCGTACCACCGTAGGTTGGCCGGCAAGCCGGCAACGCGTTTACAGTGGCAGAACGAAAAGGTTAACACTTTCAAGGGCACTATACGGCTATAGCCGTTTTCTCCCGCATACCAGGCACATTACCTTTTTGAACTGTCAAACTTTTCAGTAGTCGATCGTGGCCCATTTTTTTTCCTATTCTATTTTCCCGCGTTTTCTGGAAGATGAAGCCCCTTGTATTACTTACCCTCGGTATAAAATAGCAGCCAGGCTCGATAGTGAGCGTCATGCCAGCGAGCAGGGGTCGCGCAGTGCGCAGCCGGGCGAGCGGGCCGGCCGGGCGCGGCGGGCAGTGCGCCAGGTAGCCGCCCACGTCGTGCACGTCCAGCCCCAGCAGGTGGCCCAGGCCGTGCGGCTGCAGGATGCCGTGGATGCCATTCTGTGGAGAAAGAATATAATGATATGACTTTAAGTTTGGACATGGTGACATGTTCTCGATCATATATAATTTATTCATGTTCGGAAGTGACACAGGCATTTTATTTTATGGACCTAGTCTGAATTAAAGTTTTTATTATTATTATTTTACTCGGCATTTTTATTAGCACTATATCGATGAAAATGAAAAAGACACAGAATACACCTTGTATTCTGCGCACCGCTAAACAACGTAGTATAAAAAAAAAATTGGAGTGATAATCCCCATCCCAATCAATGAAAAAAAAAAAACAATGTACGGTATATAAGCATGTGGGATATAGTTGGATTCCATAATTAAAAAAAAAAAAAAAAACAACCGACTTCCAAAAAAAACACTACAAATTGAAAAATAACTTTAATTTCGGAAGTCGGTGTCTTTGGTTCCGCCTTTTCGTTTATTGACACCGACTTCCGAAATTAAAGTTATTTTTCAATTTGTAGTATTTTTTTTTGGAAGTCGGTTGTTTTTTTTTTGTAAAAAAGGTTTTATTTTTCACTTTTTAGTGGGTCAGTTTGTAATTTATCTAAGTTACAATAGCCTAATTGCAACTGCTCATCACCTTTTACAAAATATTGCTTTTCCCGGTGCTGGGACGTTAATTGTTGAGGAGTTCTCCTGGTAAGAACCAGGAGAACTACTCAACCACCACTCACCATACGCATTGTGACGAGCATAAATGGCTTAGCAACCTATTAAAGTAATCGAATCGCAACCCGTGAAATATTTGTCATTGAGTAGTTCCGATGGTCTTCATCATCAGCTCCACTTTACCAAATGATGATTTCCGAGAGCAAATGCTCAAGTTACTTTAAAAAATACCCAAATCGCTATAGGTTTGCCTATAAAATTTGAGGGTTTCCCTCGATTTCCATGGGATCCTCTCATCAGATTCCAACTTGATGATAATGGGACCACCTCGAGAGTATACCATTTCAAATAAAAAATGAATTTTTGGAATCGGTCCAGCCGTCTTCGAGTAATCGGTGAACATAAAAAAAAAAAACAGAGTCGAACATATAACCTCCTCGTTTTTGAAAGTCGGTTAAAAAGATTATGATGTAAGTATCTAAGTGCCTTTGCTATAAGTCAACTATTTTTTATTATGAAATGCGATCTTGGTTGTAACGAGCGAGCCCAGAAGATGCCTGTTCACTCGTGTTTTGAAGGCTGACGGATTATTATGTCGAAGGGAACACAGACGCTCCACACTTTGGCCGTGCGTCGGGATATCCACTCACACAATGCAGTACGTCTGGTAGCTCGATAGTGATAGAGAGATGGTGTGATCAAGTCGTGGAGCTCCTGCGCAGTCGCAGACTCTCTCCGAAGTACAGTCTGTAGAAGACCATATTGTATTACGTAAAAAAAAAAACAGACTTCCAAAAAAACACTACAAACTAAAAAAAACACTACAAACTGAAAAATAACTTTAATTTAGGAAGTCGGTGTCTTAGGGATCAGTATTTTAGTTTTTGCCATCGACTTCCGAAATTAAAGTAATCAAACCGCCATCGACTACATGGACGAGATCAGCATCTTGCAGATCTGCAAGTCATCGTACAAAGAGGAAGAGATTAGCAGTGCCAAGTTACTGTTGTTCACAACGCTCGGCAAAGTCAGCCAAATGCCGTTTCGTCGAAGAGACGGTACAGAGACGGGTCTCCAGGACATCATAACGCTGATGAAGGAGACCGACCCGCACGACGTGCCTGAATTCGTAGCGAAGGATCTGCACAAGCTGCCTCCCGTCACGTTCGACCACGTAGACGTCACCAGACTGCTGAAGGACATTAAAAAAAAAAAAACATAGTCACATTCCTGAAGCAAAGCCAGGCCGAGATGCAGCGTAAGCTGGAGGTGTCCAACAAGACCATCAGTGATCTACGGGCAGAAGTAGTGCTCTTGCGGAAAAACCAAAAAGGGGTAAACGAAGCAAGTCGAAACCCAACAAGGTTTTGAAAAGGCAGGGTCCAGAGAAGGACGCGTGCGACAAAGATGGTTTCATCACGGTGGAGGAGGAGGACAAGAAGAAGAAGCCTTCTTGTCGGAACCAGTCCGGCACCGCGCAGACAGGACCCAACATGCTGCTGAGTCCAGCAATCCCGACGACGCAGATGTACGTGTCCAGACTGCACCACTCCACGAAGGTTGAGGAGATCGTGGAGTACATGCGTGTGAAGACCAACTGGACTTTGAGGGTCGAGAAGTTGGAGTAGCGTCACAACACGAACTTCAAGTCGTTCGTGGTGCGTGTTCCGACACATCATCTCGAGAAGTTCCTCAAGGAAGAGTTCTGGCCGAAGGGTGTTGTGTACCGCCGGTTTCGTGGCCAGCTAAATGACACGGACGACACCAGTCAGCGAAACACGACGCAGACAATTCGTGTGCGTTAGTTTTTTTAGTGTAATTATAATGTTGTATGTATTTATAGTATTTTCAAGTTATATTAATATTGTATTGTATGTGTTTGTATGGGCCTTGATGCCTGAAATAAATAAATACAAGTTCGCACGGGCGATTTTTTATCGTGCACTGGATTTTCTAGTCTGATATTGAGCCGAGCATCCGAACGCGTCAAGAAAACACAGACACATGTCATAGTTTCAGCTCTCGGCGCTAAGTAGAGCGTTGCAAATCCAGTGCGCGAAAAAAAAGCGCCGCGATAAAAATACGACCGTACGAACCTGGGCTAAAAGGAGCATTACACTTACCGCAATCATATCTTCGACGTTGCCGATGAGCAAGCCTCCTTTCTTCAAATGATCGAGCATGGCTCTGTTAGCCGCGAGGTGCATATCAGTCCATAAAACGCCTGGTTTAGCTTCCCTGAAAGTATTGATATCTTTTGAAAATGTTGAGCACACAAAGCAAGCTAAACTCTGTTCCAAAAGTATTTGATGAAAATCTAAACAAATGGATTGGAAAACTTACCTGTGGCATGGTTGGTGTTACCTGTGCCAATTTGAATTTGTTGATAATAATATATTATAAATAAATAAATAAATTTTATTAATATGCTGATATTTGCTTTGGTTTGAATATTTAAACCGAGATGTTTTTCATTTGACAATTAATATAAATGTTATAACCTCAACTTTCGTTCGAAAGCGTAACGAATAGACAGAGAAACTCATTTTCGCATTTATAATATTAGTTAGGATTACAATTTAATAATGTTATTTAAACAATAATTGTTGGAAAAAGGGATGAGATATAAAGTTGCAATTAATTCCCTTTATTGCGTGATTGCGTAAGAATTTAATCAAGTCTGTTTATACTTTCTTCTGATACTTTTGGAACAGACTGTAGCATCGTACTCTGGAAACTGTCTCGAAGGTTGGCCAAGGTTCTTTGGTTACCTGATAACAGCATCTCTTCCAGCCAGCACAGCTTCATAGATGAGTTTTTGATCTTCTGTGAACTTGCCGTTGGCTGGGAACGAGCAGGTGATGTCAGCGGCATAGCCCGCGTAGTTGCCACCCATGTCGAATAAACTGTAATCATTATTTCATGTATACATATTATATATATAAAAGAAAATTTATAACTCGAGAACGGCTGAACCGATTTGGCTGAAAATTGGTGGGGAGGTAGCTTAGAACCAGGAGACGGGCATAGGATTTTTTTACTTATAGGAGTAGGGGTAGGAGTAGTGTAGGAGTAGTGTAGGAGTAGGATAGGAGTAAGGCAGGAGTAGGGTAGGAGTAGTGTAGGAGTAGGGTAGGGTAAGGGGTAGGACACCACGCGAACGAATTAGCGCCGGGCAGCTAGAAATAATTTATATGGCATAACAACGTTTGCCGGGTCAGCTAGTTATATATAAATTAAATTTGCTTTTCGTGTCTGTCTGTGTGACCGCATTGTTTTTCATTTAGAGAGTTAATCCCGGAAGGTTTATGAGCATACCTACCTATACATTAATATTAAAATTATATATTTAAAAAATAAATATCTGTTTTATCAAGTCATAAAAACTAATAGCTGATATACACTCGCGAGATGACACCTACTTCTACATCAGCAGCCTAAGATCTATAGTCGGGGAAATAAAATGGTTTAACTTTATTTTCACTTACAACGTGCATGACACTTATTTAAAAAAAAATTTACAGCCAGAATTATGAATAAAAATGGGCAGTTCTAAAAGGGGAAATTATGACCAAAATGCGTTTAAGAGCGTTTACGCCAAACGTCATTTCATACAAACTTTCAAGCCCTTGTTTTCGGAAATGAATGAACCAATTTTAATGAAACTTCATACGCATAAGCAGGATACAAAGGTCTAAAAAGTTAGTAGAGAACATTTTCGAAAAATAGTGTTACAGCCAAATTAGACCGATTTTAAACTTTTCATAGAAACAGAGATTTCCAGTTATCTTTTTTTAAATAAGACATTTCGAAAATGTTCTCTACTAACTTTTTAGACCTTTGTATCCTGCTTATGCATACGAAGTTTCATTAAAATCGGTACATTCATTTCGGAAAACAAGGGCTTGAAAATTTGTATGAAATGCCGTACGGCGTAAACGCTCTTAAAAAAAATCTTTCTGTGTACGTGATCCCATCTACTGTCCACTGGGCGCACACGCGCGTGTGGTTTGCGTGCTGAAGTAGGTTTCCTTCCTTCTAACTAAATAGTGTCAATACTCACCACATATCACCATCATTGACCATCTTAGTGTTGGGCGCGGAGGCGTGTCCGTAGTGCAGCGTGGCGCCCGTGTCGCCCGAACCACAGATACATGTGTACGACACGTGGCGACACCCGCCCACGCGGTAGCAGTGGTCTAAGAACACTGACTCGCATTGGTACTCCTTTCTGCCGGGTTTGGCGTACAGCATTACCTATTGAAATATAATAGATTGTTAAAAATGAGAGTGGTATGAGGCATTTAAGTATCGTATTACCCAGTAACTGGGTTGTGGAGGTCAGATAGGCAGTCGCTCCATGTAAAATACTGGTATTCAGCTGCATCTGGTTAGACTGGAAGCCGACCCCAACATAGTTGGGAAAAGGCTAGGCAGATAATGATGATGAGGCATTTAAGTGTCATTAGATAGATGGGTTGGAGGGATGACTGCTTCGTTGGTCTAGTGGTCGCAAGCGCTACAGTAACTGCTGAGCATGAGGTGCTAGGTTCGAATCCCGGGTCGGGCTGTGTTATTGGATTTTTCCATCCGGAATTTTTCAGTAGCAGCTCGGAGTCTGGATTTGTGCCCGGTTGAGGGCAATAGGCTAGCCTCTTAATACTTAGACTTAAACGTAATTGGAGAAATGTGGGTGTAAATACTACACTTCTGCCTAACCCTTGGGGAAATAGATATAAGAGTGATGTTATATTAGATAGATGGGATAACTTCACGTGTTAATAAAATTCGTCGTACCTATTAAGTAATTTTAGGTCACCATGATGAGAATTGGTCCTTTCGAAAATTGGTTTACCTTGGAATTGAACATTAGTAATTCGGACAATGGAGCATTTCCAGTGCTGTCATTTTGGACCGTAAATTTTTGGGATTCGGTCATTATTAGAATCAGGTTTCCTGTTGGTGGAAAGAACTCAACAGAAAGCCTGATTGAGTATTAGTAATTCGGAGAATGGAGCATTTTCAGTGCGGTCATTTTGGACCGTACATTTTTGGGATTCGGTCATTATTAGAATCAGGTTTCCTGTTCGTGGAAGGAACAACAGAAAGCCTGATTAAGTATACCTATTATAATCTACCTACAAGGTGTTTTATTTATTTTTTATTCCTGTAGTGGGATTTATAGGTACTTATATGTCCGTAGGTAGGTGTATCCGTGGCATCACAGCGGGCCCTATCAGAATAAGGTATTTATTAAATATCGCAGCATTATGCTGAGATAGAAGCTTTTTTGGTGTCGCAGTTTTTTTTTTAATTTCTTGTTGATTCGTAAAAAAAAAATAGTTTTAAATGCTCCTATTTTTCTTTCTTTCTTTCATTTTAACAACAGAAAAAGTTAACAATATGGTTGAAAACCAAATTAAAAAGTGTATGTAATTAAAACATAATGACCTGTTTATGAGCATCGGACGATATCTTGCACACGTATCGCAGAACTTCAATCTCCTCCGGGGTCTTGATAACGCGCCTGCACAAGTACACACAGTTTATTACTTCACACATATTTGCGTGGATATCAGAATAGATATTGTACTATGTAGGTATAGTGTCCAGATAAATATGGCTGTTGGGAGGACGCGAATATAGCACAGACAGATATCATGTAGTACATAACTGTGAATGGTGTAATTACCAACATGCCTGTTTATTGACCTTTGCTGTCCCATTGCTGGGCAAAGGTCTTCCCCATAGTTCGCCATTCATCTTTGCCTGCTGCCTTTTCCGGCCAATCAGTCAAAAGAGAGTCTGGGTCGTCGCGCCAGCGTTTTTTATGCCTGCCCCACTGCGCTTTTTATGCCTGCCCCACTGCGTTGCGACCTTGGCCCATCTGTTCTGATGCATCCTGTACGTGTGGCCCGCCTAGTTCCATTTTAGCCTCGCGGTCTTATCGCCAACATCGGGGATGCCTGTCTTCGGGCTTATTACTGTGTTGCGAATTCGATCCATACGACAATAATTTCATTTTACAAATCATGCTATGCCAAGATAGGTACATTTGTTTAGTTTAGTAGGTAAATTTGTTTCGTACTTTAGCAATGAACGTATCTATGATGAAACAAAGACACGTCACATATGCCTTTTATTTTAAAACTTTTCGGGGAAAACCAATGACTAATATAATTCGATGAACTATCTTTGGTCAATGAACTCAATATTTGAGTTTATTTTGTTTATTTATGTGGTTATGCTAGAAGCACAGATTTAGTAACGTCAGGCGTGGACGCTTAAATTTGGCAATATACCAAAATTCTTAGAGAAACGGATGTACATAATTATTTGGACAAAGAGGAATGACTTGTTGATTTCTGATTTGGATTTTGTAGATTTAAACATTTAGACAAGGTCATATTAAATTAGTTAGCGAAACTCCGCAGACGTGATGATGGGTATCTAAATACCTATATCTCAATATGATAAAATGAAAACGTAATTTTTTTTTTCTGGGGTTCAACATCCGCTGGTTGTCTTGTGCGAAGCGGAAAGAGAGGATCACATGCTATTGCCCAGCAGTGAGACAGTAGGCAGGCTGATATTATTATTATCGTTTATTTCAGGTACCCATAGCATAGCATAACCAGGTATTAGCTCATAATTAATAATCTGATACTATCTACAGCATGCAGTATTTTGAATATTACTAGGGATCTCAAGCCTAATTCACTACTGAAGGTAATTTTAGATCCCTGAACATTTTATGTAGCTGTTTCATTGCTAAATGTTACTTGTTTTCACATTGACAAGTGAATACAATAGGCAATTAAATCAACAATTGTACAATAAACTACGCTAATATGAAATCCTAACACATGTACCTAGCATTGGAAAAAAACAATCTCCTGATAACGTTGATAACTGCATTTACATAAGCAGTGTATAACGATAAAATTCTTTAGATACTTACATATAAATTAAGCAATCCTCTATCACATAATACTTATTATTACAGATTAATTATAAGATACTCACAGCTCCGCAATGATAGGGAATAATGTTTCGTTGTCAACTTTGAATCTGTAAAGGAAGAAAATCGTTATTTAAACCTTTATTAATGCTATTATGTACCAGTGCCTTAGGCATCGTCTGGGCACGCTCGTTCCATCATAGACCTCATCCATCGCTTTCCATCAGGCGTGATCAAGGTCAATTTGCCATTCAGCAATAAAAATAAGAAAATTATTGAAGATGGCAAGATTTTAATGTTTTTGAGGGTTTCAAGCTCCACTTAATAGATATTGGTGATACCCATTGAGATTTAAATTTGCATGGGGTGATCATTCTCTTTAGAAAACATACAATCATTATCATCCTATGGTACCTACCACTTTTTAATACACTTTTTTTCTCTACATCTCTATCAGTAATCTAAAAATACTGGTATTCAGCTGCATGCGGTTAGACTGGAAGCTAACCCTAAAAATAGTTGCGAATAAGTTGGGCAGATGATGAAATTTCTATCAGTGATCAGTAAGAGGTAGGTACCTATTGTGCTGCCGGGGAGTTTGTTGCGCCAGTTCTTCTTCCCACCAAAAGTACTAGGAAGTGGTGAAGGGCGGGCGTTTTAGGGGACTGTCTTATGTAATTTTGACGTTCGAAAAGTGCTGATTCTTAGCCTAATTGGACTTTTGATTTTGATAACATGTATGACCTTGGTTCATTATTATAAATTCTATTATTTTACATATTTTACTGTCTAACTGCAGAGTTTAACCCATAGGTTTGGATTTGTAGGGTATCTTTGGGATTTGTGAATGGTAGTAGCAAAAGAAACACTAAATGTTGATCTACAATGTAGATCAATGTAACTCCTGTAAAGTTGATATTTCATGTAGATTCAACTTTACAGGAGTTATTGTGTTAAAGGTTTTACTTACTCATCAATTCCCTCAAATACTGCCTCCTTGGCAGTTAAGCCACTGTCTGTGTTGGGACCACTCTGTAATATAAGGTTACTGCAAATTATTGTAAGGGTTTAATTACTATACAAATATACATACATACATAAATTATGTCATTTTAAAGATTATTATACACCGACTTACCAGGGTCAACAATTTCTCTGGGTTCAAGCTTTTCAGAACATTTTGGAGCTGAAATAAAAATTAAATTATTTCACTAAATTTTTCAAAAAAAAAATTCATTTCCTATGGTTATTGTTTCTAGAAACATAATTATCTCCCTTTTGAGATTTTATTAATTAAAACTGGTAATTAATTAAGAGTAAAGTACTGGTGTTCAGCTGCATCCGGTCAGACTGGATGCCAACTCCAACATAGAAAAAGGCTAGGCAGATGATAATTATATGAAGGTTAAAAACAATGATGTTTGCAGTTATTTTACCTCATCAACATAATGTACTTCATCAACTGCATACAGATTCTTGAAGTCTTCACAGCTCAGGAGTTTGCCCATCCAGATTTCATAGTCTTCTGGTAGGCGGCGCACAAACAAATGCGACTTCCTGGTAGCCACGTCCAGTGCAAAGTAGCAGCCTGGCTCCCGAACACCGCATACCCAGGTGAAATAGGCTTCCTGAAAAAACAAACATCTATAAATTAATTACCATCCGGCCACGGCTTTTGGCTTAGCGGCAAGTGGAGCGGTTAACTGCTAGCTTTGACGCTGCGATCGGTGCGTCATGGCATGCACATATTTTGTTTTTACAGGCCGCCGCCCCGCACTAAGCTGCCGCTGGCAGCGGCAAGGCCGTTGTACAGGCTGTATTAGGAAGGTGTGGTTTGCTATCACTTACAAAACTTGACCCAAATGTATGGGACGGCTGATCATTTTCTCAATTATGATGTTGGTCCACGTTGTTGCTGACCGACCCATGAAGAAAGTTGTTCTGAACCACCCTTAAATTGACCACACCTTTCCATAACAGGAGTGAAAAACCCAAAGTATGAGGGTATAAGAATTTAATAAGAGGGAAAATATCTGATTGGATGTAAGAATTCCCCTAGTAGGAATTGACTTTGTAGTTGATTAATAGGTATAAGGACTAATTTATTGATGACATGAGTTAGGTAGGTTAGGTACCTAACTATTAGGTACACAAGTACAGTCACATCAAGCTACCCAAATCTGTCAAATTTCTTTGATAGATTTTCAACTTTACTACAAAGGTTCAGGTTCTTTCAATTGGGAAAATTGACAGATTGGGGTAGCTTGATGTGCTGGCCTTTGTACCTATGCATTGAAGGAAACTTTTATATTAAATAAACTTGCCTGTCTAAACACATATTCGACGTCGGTGTCGTAATGGCTTATATCTTCGCCGCCTTGTAGAACAACTACTTGCCCGCTTTTTAGTTTGTCAGCCAGTCGATTCCTGTTCTTAGCAAACAGGGATAAAGGGACATCCAAAGTTCCCGGACCCATTGACCACGTCGCTGCCATCTTCGCTGACAAAGCAATACTGATTCTAGGCTTTGTTGCCAGCCGGTATAATACTGACGATAAGCGCAAACTTTGTAATTGATACAGATTACGACGCACTACAACAATATTACACTTGAGATGCAACTTCACCGGTAAACATTTTATGCTGAATAAATTGAAGAAACATCTATTTCTTAACATTTAAATTGGTGAAAACTGCTTTTTGAAGATTTTTATACAAATATTTACTTTTTGCGTAGGCTAAGCAGCAGTTTTTAGGGTGCCGTAAATTAATGACTAAAGCCATACAGGCAAAAATATGTCGAGAATATTCATACATTGATACGTCTTTACATTATTTTTCAGGTCAACACACTCAACACATATTCATTTTATTTTTTATTGTAACGAAATAAAGAAATAGTCACTCGATTTACCAATTTAAGAAGAGTTAAAATCTTTTAAATTATACGGAACTCTCGGAATTTACAAAGAACATCGAATATCTGTGACTTTGACAACTTTAGTATTGTCAATGTCAAACAATATTCAAAGTGCTATAAATGAACACGAGGCTTTTGGGTTTTGACAAATTGAACTTATTTCCTTCTGCTACTCGACACTAGATGCCGTTACTAGTATTATTAAATCAGCTGATACCATAGACGATAAAGTAGGAAAATAATATTATGATATGATATTTCTGTTATTGTAAACAACATCAAGCCAATCAAGGTGACTAATAATAAGATTGTATAATATTTTTCCATTTATGCTTCATCCATGACCGAAGTAAACTCCATTTTTGCAAGTTCGCAACAAAAATAGCAAATGATCTAGTATCTAAAATAGTATGTGCATACCTAATGAAGCGTAGGTATCTAGGTACAAAATATAACACGTGGTGGGCTCGTGCGAGATCAATATTAGTTAGAATAGAAGCATTTCATGCTGTTATATTTCTGTGGAAAGGTTATTTAAAATAAAAGATAATCATTTTATTCATCAAATATTTAATAGACGAAAAATAGATCTAACACTGAAAGTTTTCGTAGATAGCTAATTAAATATTTTGTACAGCTAAATTCAAGAACTTAATTCAAAAAATTTATTTTTTGAAATGAATTCCTTTTATTACTTAATTATTATCTAAATCACAAGATCGACGATAAATTAAACTACCTAAAAATCACAAAATGCACTAAAACATGCACACATGTAATATTATTATGATTTTTATACCATATTTTGGTACAATTATACATAATTACTACATTGATGAAATAAAGTATTATCTAAATAGGAATTTTTATAAAACTAAACCCTACAAATTGTCTAGGTTGCACTGTGACCGTCACAACAAGAAGGTACTTTCTGAAATAGCATCATGCGACAAATAAATTTTCCGTAAACTACCACATGCGAGGAAGTAACTGTACGGTACTTAATACAATGTAAAAGTGTACTGTTATCTCTACAATCACTTTTTGAAAGTTTTTATAACACAAAAAATGACCTAATTTAGTTTTTACATTAGATGTTTCGCTAGTGTAGAAATATTTAAAACCAAATATCTGATGTAATGTTGTTGAGATAAGAAATCATTTCAAGGAGGTATTAGGTATTAAAACTAATAAAGCAGTTCACTTAGGTGTAGAAACATGAAGTAGGTATGAAAGACAACGGATATTTGCTATCGAATATTTTAAATAATTACATAAACAATAGTTAAAGCTCTTGAATTATACTTCACATTAGCTAATTTAATTAGATGGAAATGTCTTAACGCGACATTCAGTCACAAAGTTTTAATTAATATAGAAATAAGTACTTTAGAACGCATTACAATACTAAAGGCTAGTTACGTCATTCAGTACTTTGATCATGATCAGTTAAGGTCACTATAAAACGAAGAATAAATATTATGATTGTAGAGTACGCGCGGCCATTTTGGTTCGTTCTCGTGACTCGTGTCGTGCGGGACACGTCATTGGTGGCTATCTCTTTCTTGCACGCTCTCCGCATATAGCACCATTGTAACCCGACACGTTTCTTACACACAAGCGATTTCACAACACGTTCGACACTTTCACAACTAAAATGTTTTGTTTATAAATTATGAATCTACAGAAATTTCATGACACACTTGTTTCTTTTCTTGTAATCTCCGAACAGCCTCGGCGACAAGGGCATTCTGCTCCAGCAACCTTTCCACAAGATCGACAGGTTCTTGTTTTCTAATGTAGTAAGGTGCAGCACGGGCTCGAGCCTGCAGGTGAAGCTTTTGTTTCAGGCCAATGGTGAGTTCTTCAATAGCAGGTAATCTACTGGAGGTTAGCGGACGGTTCTGTTCTTCAGAGGAATGGCGATTGTCATATCTGGACTTCTCTTTCAACATAGTGAAGGATAAAACGGTTAGAATTTGAAGATTGATTAAGTAAGGGACTAGAGATCTCACCGGTACGGTGGGCGGCGAGTAACAACGTTTGCGAATGCCGAATGAATGAGCGAGTGAGCCAGCTCGACCCCAGCGTAGGAAAGACAGGCCTCCGCGGGGGTACAGACGAGGGGGGAGGGATGACGTAGTCTGATGCGCAGTCGTGCCGGGCTGTATACAAACAATACGATGGACGTAAATAAACACAAGACAGACTCGAATACTCGATATGCCTGTACAGTGAATGGCTGGTGTTATCTCTGTGTTAGTGGTTTAGCTAGTCGACCGACTGGCTTGCTACAGCATGAAAACATTTGAATAAAGAGAACACAGGTAGGTCCAGTCACCGCTCGTTATTTTGTCGACGTGTTTGACGTGAATAAATGTTGTATGATTTGAAGTTGAGATGAGCTATGAAACATTTTGGTACCTACGTATAATAACCAGCCTATAAAATAAGTATGCCGACGCTGACAAGCAACCAGATAAGTAGGTATGGGTATTCCGACCTAATTTGCTTAAATGAATGGATGTCATTAATAGATCCTTGCTATATAATTTTAAAATTAAGAAGCTTACCTAAGAGACAAGCTAATTGTTAAATTAGACGTAATACATAAACTTGATAACTAATCTAAATGCAGAGTTACACTTATCAGTTTTAATAATTAAAATAAAAACATCACGATCACGTGTACAAAATGACGAATTAATGTGTTTATCGCTAACTACAATGTTAAAATATCAACGGCCAGAGTCGTGTAGGCCATGTTTATTTGTATATCTGCGAGTCTTGGTTGGGCGAAAGAAAACTAAAAACGGACAATGCCCTCGGTTTTTTCCAGACGACGATCACATAGATTGTTTATTGTGATAGGTAGCTATGTATTGTTATGACCGTTTAAAACTCTAGGTAGCTACATATCTTCATGACTGTTTTACAACTTTTATGTTTTCTGGATGAATATTGAATGTCTTGCAATTTTCGCACTAAACTTTGGTTATTGTATGCCATCGTGTTATTAAAACCAAGGTATCTCAGGAATCTATGGACCCTAGTACTACCTGTGCACGATAAATTGGGAACTTGGGACCTTCTAGGAATGCGACTGGGGAGTCGCATTCCTAGAAGGGACAAAGTTGGGCGGGGGCCTGCTTCCCCTGCACTTCCCCGATGGCGCCCGTATTGTACCGTTCGCATCGCTATTTTTTTTACTAGGGTACAAACACGCCACTGTGACGTCACCGCGCTGGTCCCAACTTTATCGCGCACGGGTAGTATATTTGTAAGCCATGGATAGAAGTAATTACCAGCAACATTAAAACGACTGCCACATGGAGTCGTTGACTCCTAAATAGTGCGACCGTTGCTTTTTGTAACCACGTTTTTATACAAGTGTGGTGTCATTTTACAAATACAATTTAGGTACTTTTAGATCTTGAAATATTTGTTGGGTTATTGCAATTAGTTAGTTAGTTAAATACTTAAAATAGCGAATTTAGGATGTTCCTCAAGGATATTAATTAAAATAATATTTTAGCACGCTTCCTCTGAAATATTATTAGGTATTTGACGACCACGTGGATTTTAGAACTTTAAATTGCTGCAAATTACCTCAATAGGGAAATCAAATGTGGTGTTTACAAATAACAATTATTACTTCATCTTTTAGACGTTATAACTAGGGCTTTCAGTCTCGATGCATTAACGAGTCCCGGGAAAAAAAAACGAGACTCGATGTGGTCTCGAAATTCCCGGGAAAAACGAGACTTTTGAGACTATTTCAAAACTAGGTTTCTTACTTATAGGCTATGCAATTAGGCAGTCAAAACAAGATATTTTAATCAAGTACTTTATTAAACAAACGCAAATAAAAAAATAAAAACCTTTTGTTGATTTTTTTTTTTCATTTTAGTAGTGGGCATGTGGTTTCAGACAGAGAGTATCTAATTTTATTACAAAAGTAACCCGCGTTAGAAAAAACTCTCTCTGCTTCTGCTAGTGGGGGAATACACATTATAGTATATTTCATTACAAGTGCGGAAAGGCTGTCATTGCAAAGAGTACCGACAAATGTCTACCCGAGCCGAGGCGCAGCCGAAGGCGAGGGTTGACAGTCGGAACAAGTTGCAATGACGGTTCCGCAGGTGTACTGAACGACTATTTTTAATACAGTTGCGAAAAAATGAAGCAATTTAATAAAATAATAAAAACACAACAAACTCAACTAACTAATATTTTTTTCTGGAATGGCGCCAACCGTAGAATATATGCAGAGTTTTTTTTTCTTCACCCATTTTGGAAGGCAAAGGGAACTATCCATACAGCTTAGTCTTCAGTATATTTTTTTTATTGATATGAAATAAAAATGAAATTTAATGAGATGAAATGAAATGAAACCTAACCTAACTCATTCAATTAAATCATTAAATCTGATATTGAAATAAATTAGTAGCTTCTTTTTAGAAATATACGTATTTGTATGAATCACAAAAACTCTTTAGTAAAAACTTCATGGTTGGTTTTTCTTTTTAATAGACATTATTTTGACAGTTGGGAAAGAGAACGCACGAGTTCGGGAAAGGTAAAAAAAAAGCACTAGTATGTAATAGCCCACATCCCGAACGCTATACGTCCCTGCAATACACCACTTTTTGAGCAACTGTATTAAAAAATAATTGTAGCAATAATTTAGGTATTTATCTGTCGCCCTCATTTTCAAAGAGAGCTTTTTCTACGTGTAAGGTTGTTTGCAATTCATGGATAGACATGGAAGTTATATTCTGTCCTTTGTCTTCTTGGGGGTTTAACCAATTATTAAGCTCAGATTCCAGCTATTCTTCTGTATTTAAACTTGTGAGCTCCGCAATCGTCGCATCATTTGTCAGATTTGTCAGTTGTGGATGTATTTAACCTTTACACAACAATTACACACGATTCTTTTAAAGACACTGTAATTTCGTCGTTGCTTAATGTTTGAAAAGCTGTTGCATCAAGCTTTTTTTCAAAAAACTGAGAAGGACTGTGCAAATATTGAAAGCTCAAACTCAAAGCATTTATTTATATTAGACCATGTACAGGCACTTTTGAATTGTAAAAATTAAATAGTCTTCTGTCAGTTAGTCAGAAAGTTGAAGCTAGTTGCCCATTCCAAAACGTAGATCTCTATGGAGAAGAACGGGCAAGAAACCAAAATCCTGGGTACATTATTCTTGTTACTTCTCTATGTGAGAACAATGTAAAAAAAAAACACTTAAACTAAGATACTTGTAACTTGCCTCAATCATTCTATTTTCCTTAATAAGGATGCGCAGTGGATTGGCGAGACTTACGCTTAAAAAAACTTTGTTGTAAGTCCAATTTCTTTAGGCAGAAATTTAGTGCAGTATCCGCTGTTACAAGAGTAACGTCTCGTCTACACAGGGCTTATAAGGTCAGTTTCATAATACCTAGTGAATTTCAGATTGCTTCCAATGTAGCCTAGTATACTCTGACTCAGTGAACTCTGTAACCATAATAAAAAATTACTGTTGGTTTAGTAGATTATTTAATACTGTTATTATGTGACTCAAGTCTCAAAAGTCTCGTTATTCCCGAGACCGAAAATGTTAGTCTCGAGTCTCGAAAATACCAAAAAATCGTCGAGACTCTCGAAATTTTCGAGACCGAGATTCCCGGGATGAAAGCCCTAGTTATAACAATATAACGCAAATAATTTTATATTAACAGTACCTAGGTAAACAATGTATGTACCTACGTTGTAATTTAAAGTATTGGGTGACGCGGACTGCCTATAATTTGACCTTCGAATAAAGATAACACAAGCTACTACGTTTAATTTTATTTTAAAGTCACCTGTTACTGGATATGAGGGACACGTTATATGGGATAGTTTCATTTGAAATACCTAATAAAAAAATTGTAAACATAGTACCTAATAAAAAGTTTCCTGCATTTCGTATCTACTATCGTACTTCCCATATAATATTTAATGAGTCATTTTACAATAACAAGAACTTTGACTCAACAGAAGTTACGAGAAAAATATTATGACAATTTTTATACCGTAGTAGATACGGTCGATGGATGGAGAGGAAGCTCAAATAAAACATGGATGGATTGTGTGAGGAATGATATGAAAGTGAAGGGAATGATAGCAGACAGGACACAGACAGACAGACAGGGGTTGACAGGGGAGAATGGAAGAAGAAAACGGGTTGCTCCACCCCTAAGTAACACGGGACAAGGGCAGGAAGATGATGAGTGTAGACACAGTCGACGACACGTCAGTGCATAGTATATTCCTGGCGTCAGTGTGACATAGAGCTCTAGAGCTGGCCTGGCGTTTCGGCCAGCTACTGCAAAGACATTAATTTACTGTTATACTGGTATTGTTACTACCAACTTGCGACACTGGGATACATGTCCAATGTTTACCTACAGACGTTATCTTCTATCTTTATTTTGATAAATCTAATCGCATTTTCAGTCAGATTAGGCAATATCAAAGTTACATTGGGGCATTTTGGATATTTATGTTACACGAATCTGTTTATAACCTCTTATACTATTGAGATATAGGTACTTATCATAAACAGCTAAAACAGCCATGATCATATTTTACTAAAATACCTACAGGAGTTGCAAAATGGTTTAAAATAAAATATGTTTTTCCTGTAGGTACAGCTTACCCTAAGTAGATACCTACTTACATCATTCTCTCAATTCTTTACATTTCGAAATATCTCCGTTCAATTAGGTACGTAAGTATGTCCTCATTTTATTTCTGATTACATAAGTAAATAATGTAAACACGGACACATAGTAGCCTACATGTTTTGTTTTGAGGAAATAAGCAACATAATTTCGATCTATACCTACAGTTTATGTATTTATTGCTAAATATAGTACTTAGATTAGATCAGATAATCATCATCCTCTGCCTAGCCTTTTCCTATATTGGAGTCGGCTTCCAGTCTAACCGGATGATAGTAGAGATAATAATACCTACTAGAAAATAATCCTATTGAGGCATTGACTTATATATTATTAGCGTAGAGGCAATTATTCCGTCAACCTAATTATTTATGTGTATCAACAAGTTGTAAAAAAACTAGTTCTTGTTCTTTCTTACTTATGATTTAAAATTCTATGCATAATTACATTTTTCTTGATACAGCTTCGTATAATATTATACATGCATATTTATTCTTATAATAATAATTTTTATTATCTAGATTACAACTTATCATAGACAAATGTCAATAAATGTCGGATAACTGCTTTGTGAGAGAACGCCATCTAGCGTCAAGTAGCTAAACTTTTCTCAATTAATGTTCTAGGTGAATTACATTAGGTGGCGGTAATACACTAGTTAGCAATATTTAAACCCCGACAAAACAGAGAATAGAACAGAAATACTCTATAATAATTATGTTTTTTTTGTTTCTTTCTTTGTTGTTTATTGTGTTCACAGAGCATGTAAGGAGTGATATTCTGTGTATCTGTGTGTCTGTCTGTTCCATCGTAGCTCCCAAACGGCTGAACCGATTTTGTTTTTTTTTGTTTTGATATTAATTAGTAATACTAACTATTACTTACCTACCAGCTATCGGTACCTAGATTAGCTTGTAAGGAAATGAAATACTTGACCTTTAAAGTTGAAATTGCTCAGAAATATGATCAAACAAACCCACAACATGGGTATTATCTATCGCCTCTATCGGAAGCATTAATGTTCTTTCGGTCTATCTATATTGCTCTCATTCGCACATAATACGTCCGCCCCTTCTTTTGCCCGGGAGACGACAGGCGACCTGCCGGCGCCCCATCTTTGCAGTTTTTATTAACTGGCTGTGCCCCGCGCTTTCACCCGCGTTAAATTGAGGAAAAAACCTACTAAAATATGTATATTCCATTAGGTACTATAGGAGTGTCACTATTAAGATTATTACTATGCTCTAAGTTACTTACCTATAGGAGGAACCCTATGACCGGCTGCCTTGCGGAGTTATTTTAAAACTATGATAGTATATTTCTATCTAATAAGGAAATATTATTTCCTAAGATATTCATTGAAATCAATAATGATGTCAAGGGCAATTTTGTTCAAAATTAAATACTGGTGTCATCACAAGTATATAGTTTTGAACAAAATATAACTAACTTATTTGGATAAGAATTTATATTAGGTATGTTTATAAAAACACCTTCGCAAATAATGCATTATTACCGACTTCAAAAAAAAAAGGAGGTTATCAATTCGACACGTATGTATGTGATATTATTGGAACTGCAATAAATTCACATAATTATGACAATCTATTAGGGCTTCCAAACAAATGTAAGTACTTATGTATATGTATGTATGTTTGTCCACGCATTTCTCCGCAACTTGATCGGATCGTGACCATTTTTTTATTGACTCACATTTACTTTAGGGAACAGTGCAAGTTTAATTAAAATCGATTCAGTAATTTTCAAGATTATGGACTAATATGTCATTGTGTAAGTGTGACGGCCTGGCTTATTGTTACAAGCTACGGGGTGTAGTGTCAAAGGGAAACATCTCAAAACCTTGGTCAAATTCTAGTGCAATAATGATTCAAATTGAGAGTAATTAGTGTGTTACGCAATTAGGGTGCTGGTTGGTCGCAGTTAGTGCAATTACTTGACTAGGTATTTAATATTTTTAGGACTGAGTTTCATAAAACTGTGATAACTTTTAATTAAAATTGTCCCTAAAATCATTGTTTTCACTTGAGTTAGGGTCAATGTCACTCATACTCGTTTTATATATTTCGGTATCGGACGCCATTATTGTTGATAGGACACAGTGACACAGCCACGAGCGACAAAATTTAGAACTAAAATCTAACTTTTCATTTCACCCTGTTTTACTGTAGCCTCTTATCGTTGACCCGGTGACAGCCCGGTGGTGCTTTGTTAAATAGGTACAAAATGTTTAATCAATTCTGCGCGTTTTTCAGTAGGTAGGTAGGTAATTATGAAAAACTGCTAAACGTCGTTCAACTGTTACATTTAAGGCGAAAGCATCAGGCAGCCTGCGAAATTCATTTTTTTTTAAGTTTTTTGCAATTTGCTGGTCAGTATTAAGTTGTACGTTGATTAAAATATGATTCGCGGCCGTAACAAATATTTATTTACAGAATTATAATCATTAAAGTCATCAACACAACTCTTAAGGCCAAGTAATCCCCAAGAAGGACTATTTCATGAAATCTTGACATTTGGGGATTATACTACATTAACAAGTTGTATTACTGATTGTAATGATTATAATTCTGTAAATACATATTAATTACGACCGCGAATCATATTTTAATCAATGTGTAAGTTAATACTGACCAGCAAATTGCAAAAAACGTGAGAAAATTTGAATTTCGCGGGCTGCCTTAGCGCTTCCCCCTTAACGGAGCTGTTTTGTAAAACAACTAGCAGTTTTGTAAAACAGCGAATTCAACAAATCGACAATTCATCTGCGACATTTATAATGATCTTAAAAATGTATGCTGTGAAAACACTACGGTTCAAGTTTTAGTTTATTCACACAAGATTTCACAAGAACAACTGAACAATGTACCTACAGACGCCAGCACAACAAGCTACCCGAAACAGTCAAATTTTCCCAATCAACTTTGAACCTTATAATTTAGCGATAAAGTTGAAAATCTAGTAACGAAATTTGACAGATTGTAGTAGCTTGATGTGCTGGCGTCTGTACCTACCATAAATATTTACCTACTAGTCTTTAAAGTATTTTCTACTCTTCAGTAATTTGTTACCTACAAGCAAGTCTTGCGTTCATAAAACTCTTCTGTTTGATTGGACTGATGGATTACATACCTATCCTTTGAGGGATTATCGTGGATTGGTAAATGTAATAACTAGGCACTACCCGACTGTTGTTGCTCTTTGAAACAACAAACAAGCAAGTAGGATAATTACTCATTCAAGTCATTAGTCTAGTCACCTCTACTCGGTCACCTACTTAGATACTGCTATTGCTATAATTAATTTACTAGGTATTGCTGAAATGAACATATTTTGCGCGGCCATGAGGCACACAAGAATAGATTTTTATTTTATGTTTTTAATGTAGTTCAAATATTATGTTAATACTTGTGTTAGAGGCAACAAGTTTTAAAACCTCTTTATTTCGTTTTTATTATTTTTAATTTTAAATAAAAAAAAGGAAAAAAACAAAAGATGTACAATACATCTTTTGTTTTTTTCCTTTTTGTGACATCACTGACATCTCATGTAAGTATGCACAAAAACCAAAAACCACAGAGTACAATAATAATCAAAAATTAAATAAATATTTTATGATACCTACCTATTTCATTTTTTGTTTGCGTATGTCTTACACCTTGCATACCTACTGTACTGCTGTGCCGAATAAATACCTCTCTCTTATTTTTCTTTTTAAACCGACTTCTTAAAAAGGAGGAGGTTATCAATTCGTCGCGTATATACTTATATATTTTCTAATTAGCTTTCTTACCACGCTTGATAAAATTATTCTGCTGCTTAAATAAAATAAATATTTGAGAACGACGCCTGATGATTTGAGCAGAGTTCCAAAAGTCCAAAAGCATCTTCGGTCGCATCTTCGCTTAGGATCAGGCGAGGAAATGGTGGTGAAACGGGAGCCGTGACGAACGGCTGCATTCTCCGAAGGCGGATATGAAAGGTAGAGCTATATAGATATACTTAGTACATTTTATGTCACATTGCGTCTGTGATCCGCATTGGGCTGAGAGAGGATCACAGATCGTGGGTAAGGATCAAAGATATACTTAGTCTTTGGTAAGGATAAACCGTAAAAGATACTCAGTCAGCCATACCGTATCTCGTGTCAGGCGTTGACCGTAAAAATATGTTGACACGAATTTCACAGTAGCAGCTGAGTCCTGTCCGTCAACGATGATGGTACGGGCCTATCCGTAAATAGTTCGATACTTAGGAGTAAACCCTACTCCAGATTAATTTAGTTTTGCGGACGGGCTTATACACATTCGGCAGTAAGGACAACTGTCAAATCGTGTTGTCATTCATTCTTAGTTCGGAATGTCCGAAGGTGATTCGGTGTAGGAACGTGGTAGGAACGCCAGTAACTTCGGCTGGAACTACGGAGTGCTTAGGGAGTAGATCCTCTGGATTGTGTCCGGTTGACAGCAATAGCATCGCCCCCTATTACATGGGACTTTAAACATAACTAGCGAAATGTGGGTGTTCTTATAGATAGATCATCATCATTTGCCTAGCCTTTTCCGATACACTTAGATACACCCGGGAAAACAGCCGTGATTTTATGTTTATGTTGAGAAGTGTTGCTTTGTTTTGTTACGTTATTATTATTTAATACTTATACCTATTATGTATAGATTGTATTATTATTATCGTATTATGATGTATTTTATTTACCTTTAATGCTAAACATAAACATTATATATTGCGTAATGCATTAGCATTCCGTACTTCTGTTATAAAAATATTCATTTCAAGAGTGGACATAAGTATTTTCCTTCCTCATTCGTTACATTAAGGACGCGTTTACGAATCTGACAAAAATAAGTAGTTTTACAGGCATTTTGCAGCAAAATGAGACTAAACCAAATGTAACTAATAATTACCACAGATAGGTTACTCCTTCATCTTCAAATGGTAGCTATTTTTCATTAAAAAATGTTGGTTTTTAATATAGTAAAAAATAATTTCCGTTGCCTCTTCACACAAAATCGACGATATCGTGCTGACTTTGGAGATATTTTTCTTCTATTTAATAACATAAATTTATTTATTTAAAAATATTTTATGTAAGCAGACATGTTCAACTCAAAAAGGTAGCAAAAAGAACTATCAAAATGTTACAAATAGGCTCAGAAAAAAATTAAAATCGGAGTCTATTTTTTCACATATTTCGCTGTAACGCGTGAATCTTATTGGATTGAAATAAGGGTTATTTTACTGGTCACTGTCTTGGTTTATTGCACAAAAATTTGTAATGAAATATTAGTCTGCGCTCGGCCGCCGTCGTGAGTGGACTCTGTGTCGCTTGTAAGCAGCAGCTTGTGCTGAAAAAGATCGCTGTACGGATACAAAATATTTGACATACCAAACATGATACTTTACGCATTCTATAATGTACCTACTACCCAAGGAGAGATTTTATTCACAGTCTTATAATTTTTCTAGAAGTAAGTAGGGATTATAAATTCATAATATTATTATTTCGTTTCGGACTTGATGGAGTGACCTGCAGGTGTACTTCGAAGACTGCTACTGGAACTAATAGCCGAGCTGAGCTAGATGTGCCGAGTTTGGGCTCATTTCGTTAGTTATGTTGAGATCTTACCTCCGGACTTGATGGAGTGACCTGCAGGTGTAATTCAAAGACTACTACTGGAACTAATAGCCGAGCTGAGCTAGGTGTGCCGAGTTTGGGCTCATTTCGTTGGTTATGTTGAGACCTTACCTCCGGACTTGATGGAGTGATCTGCAGGTGTACTTCGAAGACTGCTACTGGAACTAATAGCCGAGCTGAGCTAGGTGTTCCGAGTTTGGGCTCATTTCGTTGGTTATGTTGAGACCTTACCTCCGGACTTGATGGAGTGACCTGCAGGTGTACTTCGAAGACTGCTACTGGAACTAATAGCCGAACTGAGCTAGGTGTGCCGAGTTTGGGCTCATTTCGTTAGTTATGTTGAGACCTTACCTCCGGACTTGATGGAGTGATCTGCAGGTGTACTTCGAAGACTGCTACTGGAACTAATAGCCGAGCTGAGCTAGGTGTGCCGAGTTTCGGCCCTTTTTTGTAGTTATGTTGAGACCTTACCTCCGGACTAGATCGCGTGACCTGCAGGTGTACTTCGAAGACTGCTACTGGAACTAATAGCCGAGCTGAGCTAGGTGTGCCGAGTTTGGGCTCATTTCGTTAGTTATGTTGAGACCTTACCTCCGGACTTGATGGAGTGACCTGCAGGTGTACTTCGAAGACTGCTACTGGAACTAATAGCCGAGCTGAGCTAGATGTGCCGAGTTTGGGCTCATTTCGTTAGTTATATTGAGACCTTACCTCCGGACTTGATGGAGTGACCTGCAGGTGTAATTCAAAGACTACTACTGGAACTAATAGCCGAGCTGAGCTAGGTGTGCCGAGTTTGGGCTCATTTCGTTGGTTATGTTGAGACCTTACCTCCGGACTTGATGGAGTGATCTGCAGGTGTACTTCGAAGACTGCTACTGGAACTAATAGCCGAGCTGAGCTAGGTGTTCCGAGTTTGGGCTCATTTCGTTGGTTATGTTGAGACCTTACCTCCGGACTTGATGGAGTGATCTGCAGGTGTACTTCGAAGACTGCTACTGGAACTAATAGCCGAGCTGAGCTAGGTGTTCCGAGTTTGGGCTCATTTCGTTAGTTATGTTGAGACCTTACCTCCGGACTTGATGGAGTGACCTGCAGGTGTACTTCGAAGACTGCTACTGGAACTAATAGCCGAGCTGAGCTAGGTGTTCCGAGTTTGGGCTCATTTCGTTAGTTATGTTGAGACCTTACCTCCGGACTTGATGGAGTGACCTGCAGGTGTACTTCGAAGACTGCTACTGGAACTAATAGCCGAGCTGAGCTAGGTGTGCCGAGTTTGGGCTCGTTTCGTTAGTTATGTTGAGACCTTACCTCCGGGCTTGATGGAGTGATCTGCAGGTGTACTTCGAAGACTGCTACTGGAACTAATAGCCGAGCTGAGCTAGGTGTGCCGAGTTTCGGCCCTTTTTTGTAGTTATGTTGAGACCTTACCTCCGGACTAGATCGCGTGACCTGCAGGTGTACTTCGAAGACTGCTACTGGAACTAATAGCCGAGCTGAGCTAGGTGTGCCGAGTTTGGGCTCATTTCGTTAGTTATGTTGAGACCTTACCTCCGGACTTGATGGAGTGACCTGCAGGTGTACTTCGAAGACTGCTACTGGAACTAATAGCCGAGCTGAGCTAGGTGTTCCGAGTTTGGGCTCATTTCGTTGGTTATGTTGAGACCTTACCTCCGGACTTGATGGAGTGATCTGCAGGTGTACTTCGAAGACTGCTACTGGAACTAATAGCCGAGCTGAGCTAGGTGTTCCGAGTTTGGGCTCATTTCGTTAGTTATGTTGAGACCTTACCTCCGGACTTGATGGAGTGACCTGCAGGTGTACTTCGAAGACTGCTACTGGAACTAATAGCCGAGCTGAGCTAGGTGTGCCGAGTTTGGGCTCATTTCGTTAGTTATGTTGAGACCTTACCTCCGGGCTTGATGGAGTGATCTGCAGGTGTACTTCGAAGACTGCTACTGGAACTAATAGCCGAGCTGAGCTAGGTGTGCCGAGTTTCGGCCCTTTTTTGTAGTTATGTTGAGACCTTACCTCCGGACTAGATCGCGTGACCTGCAGGTGTACTTCGAAGACTGCTACTGGAACTAATAGCCGAGCTGAGCTAGGTGTGCCGAGTTTGGGCTCATTTCGTTAGTTATGTTGAGACCTTACCTCCGGACTTGATGGAGTGACCTGCAGGTGTACTTCGAAGACTGCTACTGGAACTAATAGCCGAGCTGAGCTAGATGTGCCGAGTTTGGGCTCATTTCGTTAGTTATGTTGAGACCTTACCTCCGGACTTGATAGAGTGACCTGCAGGTGTACTTCGAAGACTGCTACTGGATCTAATAGCCGAGCTGAGCTAGGTGTGCCGAGTTTGGGCTCATTTCGTTAGTTATGTTGAGACCTTACCTCCGGACTTGATGGAGTGATCTGCAGGTGTACTTCGAAGACTGCTACTGGAACTAATAGCCGAGCTGAGCTAGGTGTGCCGAGTTTCGGCCCTTTTTGGTAGTTATGTTGAGACCTTACCTCCGGACTGGATGGAGTGACCTGAAGGTGTACTTTGAAGACTGCTTCTAGAACTGATACACGAGTAGAACTAGCTGATAAGAATGTGTATAGTTTTTAACTCTTTAACTCGATTGTGATTTTAGGCCAAGACCTAAGACGTTTGGGAAAGGCTCTGGTAAGAAACTAGTTGATAAAAAATATAAAAAAATTACAGCCGCCATCTTGGATTTTCATTTTGACCTCACTATCGGCTTTAGCGCCCTTAAAAACCATAAAAACGATACCCATGATGAAAAAAAAAATTACAGCCGCCATCTTGGATTTTCATTTTTATCTCACTATCGGCGATCTCAATATCCGTCACTTTCTTTCTTCGCACGGCTAAATTACGAACGATTTTAACATTCATACTCGGTTGGTTATTCGACCTTCGCAATTTATCACCCTAAAGTAGGCAGGCCGTCTGGCGACTGCCTACTGCCGCGCGTAAATGTATGAAGATTTTGTTTTTTGTTAGGTATGATAATTTAGTGAGTTTCTTTACATACACTAAAATGTAATTGACAGGCTTATGGTGATTTATCGAGGTAGGCACTGCTTATATGCAATGCACGCCACTGCTTAGTACGCTATCATAATTGCGTAACTTGGAATGGCAATCCATTCCAATTTGACAGTACAACAATATCCATTGCGTTGTATTTGTTTTACGAATTTTTAACGATTTTTTTAAACATGTAGCCTATATGTTAATCCAGTGTGTCAGCTACCTCCATACCAAATTTTATATCAAAATTGGTCCAGCCGTTTGAGCGTGAAGAAGTAACAAACATATAAACACACACACACACAAACACAAACTTTCGCCTTTATAATATTAGTGTGATGAATATTGTAGCATTGGTAGTGTGTGCCTTGAAGGGTATGTGATTGGTAGTAAGGAAATAGGCCTGTAAGATGATGTTTCGTGAGCCGGTTTCCCTGGCTTAGCTATCATGATTACTTCGGCCACCTTCCATAAATCTGGAACATGTGCCAAATAAACATATTTTCTAAGCTTGTTTTCAATATGCTCGTTCGCAATTAATACATAGGTACGTACTTTGGCAAGTACTTGATTAATCACTGTCCAGTGAAATTAAGTAAATAGCATCTACTTTTATGAACACTTCACATTACCTATAAACTATTTGAAAACAAATCAACGTAAGCTTTAAAAAAAATACATGGCAAAAATTAAATAAAATTAGGCTCAAGTATCAAGTCGTGTCAGTTTACTCATAATTTCACCGCTTCGCGCATGTCGCTGTGTGTGTGAGCCGTGCACGTGTAGTAGTGAGACTCAATACCTAAAATTGAAGCGCGTCAATTCGTAAACGCGTCCTTAAAATGGGAACTATATTTTCTATCACCAAAATTTATATTTGTCATCAAGTTGTATCACCTAATAAATAGATCTATCGCCACGAAATATTTTCGTTCTCAGATAAACAAAAATTGTTCCCAGGTATGAATTATCAAATTAATGTTAATATATGTGTAAAATAAGAGATCGGACATTATCGAGAACCGAATTAGTTACGAGGTTAATTATTTAAAAAAAAATGCTTAGGTTAGGTAAGGTTAAAACTGTGACCTCCTACGCACGAGCCGAGCGAGCGAAGCGAGCGGTGCCGCGGCAGCGGCCGGCGAGTGCCAGAAACGACTAAATTTTAAAGAAAAAAAATATGGAAAAAGGATACTTGAAGGATATGGAAAAAGGATATTTGAACTTAATGCAATTTTCTAGTAACATAATATGATTTATTGGTGATCTCTTTATATTAGTTTGCTTAAATACTTATTAGGACACACCTATTATAATACATACAAAAACATTTATTTGGTACTAGACCTTATATCTCAGGATTTTAGGTGATTTATTGTGGAACTGATTTTGCATTGTTTGGTGACTACATTTTGGTGACAGATCTACTATTTGGAGGACAAACCCTATTATTTAAGAAACACAAAACTAATTAAATTGGTGATAGCTTAAATGATACCCATTCAATCTATACTAATATTATAAAGCTGCAGAGTTTGTTTGTTTGTTTGAACGCGCTAATCTCTGGAACTACTGGTCCGATTTGAATGATTCTTTTAGTGTTGGGTAGTCCATTTATCGAGGAAGGCTATAGGCTATTTAATATCACGCTATGACCCTTAGGAGCCGAGCAAAAAGAAAAAAAGTCAGAATGAACGCTAAGCGAATACGAAGTGTTGCGACGGGGTGGGGGTACAAGAAATTTCACGCGGACGAAGTCGCAGGCAGAAGCTAGTAAAAAATATGTATGTGAGAGCAGTCTGTGGTGGCCCAGTGGTAACGGCCGTGATTTACGTGTCGTAGGTTCGGACCCAGACAGGTCACAGGAGCTTTACTTTGTGTAAACTATTTCATCACCGCTGCTCTCAAAACGGTGACGGAAAACATTGTAGGGAAACCGGTATGTCCTAGAACCAAAAATTCGAAGAACTTATCAACCAGACTTCTACCAGCCAGCACTGGGCCCGTGTGGTAGATTACAGCCCACTTCACCGAGAGGAGGCTTGTGTCCCAGCAGTGGGAACATTACCTAAAGGCTGACTGCTTAGGATATGTCTGCCAATTATGAATTTTATAAAACAAAAGTGGGTACATAAATGATGTGTTGATTTTGATTTTGATTTTGAGATTTTGTTTATATGTATGTATGTATGTATGTATCTATGTATTAGTATTTATTCTTGTATTTTATAGTCATTTCTTGCTATTTATCCCTTTTGTTGCACCTGCCATGTTTTGTCTCTGCATCACCCTAAGGTTGACTGGTAGAAAATGCCTCAGGCATTAAGTCCGCCTTTGTACAGTATTTCTTTTACTTGTGCATAAAGTGTTAATAAAAATAAATAAAAATAAAATGTGTTGGCCCAATGGATACGGGAGGTTGTGAGTTCAAATCCGGGCAAGTAACAATGTGACGTTTTCAATTCTTATGTCATGTACAGACGCCATGCAGCACATCAAGCTACTACAATCTGTCAAATTTCTTTAATAGATTTTCAACTTTATCGCTAAATTATAAGGTTCAAAGTTGATTGGGAAAATTTGACAGTTTCGGGTAGCTTGATTGCTGGCGTCTGTACTTTCTGACTTTATCTTGGACATTACAGACATCGGTGAAGAAAAACATTGTGAGGAAACCTAGGACTTAGTTCATTTGTCGTTGTGTGTGTTTTGTAGAGGGGTTTGTGGTTAAGTAATAACAGCCGCGCGGGTCGATCGATCAGGTTAAGCTACGCTTGCCGCGGTTGGTCCGTGGATGGGTGACCAGCTTTACAAATCAAGACCCCTCCGTGACTCGGAAAGCACGTTAAGCCGTTGGTCCCGGCTGTCACTCATGAATCTTTGGCAGTCCTTATGAGTCGTCAGAGGCCCGAAAGTCTGACAACCAGTCTTACCAAGAGGTATCGTATTACCCAGTACCTAACGGTTTGTGGAGGTCAGATAGGTAGTCGCTCCATGTAAAATACTGCTATTCAGCTGCATCCGGTTAGACTGGAAGCCAACCCCAACATGGAAAAGGGTAGTCTGATGATGATGTATGTTAATTTGTAGTCTGAAATCGTCACCCCCGTCTTGAGTAAGCGCGGTGATCAATGCTCGTCTCTGTATGAGAGAGGCATTTGCCCTGTAGTGGATAATAAAAGCCTTCTTTTTATATTTAACTAGATTCCGCCCGCGGCTTCCCCCGCGAGGTATGTCGATAAAAACTGTCCTATATCCTTCCCCGGGATGCAATCTGTCTTTCTGCCAAATTTTATCGAAATCCGTTCAGTGGTTTAGGCTTGAAAAGGTAACTTATAGACAGACAGAGTCGAATTTATAATATTAATATGGATGTAATTATACGGTTTTAATTGACAACGAATTGTTTTATGAACCTCTTTGCCCTTGGGAGAGTACAGGCGTGATGCTTCACACCGATAATAATACAATATAATATACTAGCAGCACCCCGCGGTTTCACCCGCATAAGTGTCGATCCCGTGGGAATATGGGGATAAAAACTATCCTATGTCCTTTCCCGAGATGCAATCTATCTCTCTGCCAAATTTTAGTGGTTTAGGCGTGAAAAGGTAACATACAGACAGACAGACAGACTTACTTTCGAATTTATAATATTAGTATGGATTAGTATAGAATTATAGATTAGTACATTAGTATTATGGATGTAGGCCAATATATCAATTTGCCTAGCCTTATTCCAACTAGGTTGGGGGTCGACTTCCAGTCGAGGACTGCGGGGTAATTGCGTAACACACTATCAGTAGCAATGAATGGTTTTCATTTTGACAGTTCAACAACATTCATTGTATTATTTACGTTGTTGAGCAGACACATTTTTCGAACCTATGAAGCAATGGATTAGCAATATCCTTCAAAATGATTCAGATTGAGATCGACGCAAGGGTGCTGGTTGACAGACTCCTGAATACCCGTAACAACTGTCAATGATCTTCGAATGACAGCCGGGATCTTATGGGGCTTACAGGACCTAAACACAAAAAACGCAAGTTTTAGAAACAACAAAAGTAGGTATATAATCGACTACAGTAAACAAAATCAGAAAAATCTATAGATATAATAATAATAAAAATAAAGCTGAAGAGTGTGTTTGTTTGAACGCGATAATCTCTGGAACTACCGGTCAGATTTGAAAAAAATCTTTTTGCATTTGATAGCCCAATTCTTAAGGAAGGCTATAGGCTATTTAATATCACGCTATGACCCTTAGGAGCCGAGAAAAAAGAAAAAAGGCAGAATAAACGCTAAGCGAATACGAAGTGTTGCGACGGGGTGGGGGTACAAGAAATTTCGAAGTCACGAAGTCGCGGGCAGAAGCTAGTATATGATATTCTTCAGGATAGGTATATGCTAGGAAGATAGTGTGTTGAATACATGGTAATACAACTAATTTGATACGATTGAAAAAAATCATGAAGATACCTCTCAAAACTTTCTTTTTACAATAAAAACCATACTAATATACTCTCCTGTAAACCTCGGTTTTTTATTTGACCTTATGTACGTAGGAATCATCGATATAATCATTCTGTTTTTTTTGCCAGATTATTCTACAAGCAACATACTAGTGTTTTAGTCCAAACAATAGATTTTTTGCAATTAAATAATTGCTTCATATTTTGCAATAAATTACCAGCGTTGTGTCATCGCGCTTCTCTTTATTTTCTATGCAGTCGGACAGTAGGTAACCGCGCTTTAGGTCTGTAAGCCCCTTAGAACGAGCTTTCCGAGGCACGGTGGGTTCTCGATATGTAATGGTTGGTCGATGTGATTCACGAACAACCGCGGCAAGCGCAGCTTAATCCTTCGACCAACCCGTGTGGCTGATTATTATTTAGCTACAAGACCCACGAAATATAAGTACCTAGGTCCCTTACCAATTTACCATTAAATAGAGTACCTAAGTAGTTAAAGTCGACAGTAGTGTGGTATCTCTAAATCTAAAAGGTGTGTCATGATGTGGAAGATGCGGTACTGTTTAAGTAGACCTACCTGCCACCTACCTGCCTGCTACCTGCTATGGTACAAAATAAAAGAGAAAGTTTGTTGCTCTTCCCTCAATAAATGGCTGAGTTCTATGGAATGTATGGAATGTACAGACGCCAGCACATCAAATTACTACAATCTGTCAGATTTCTTTAATAGATTTTCGACTTTATTTCTAAAGCATAAGGTTCAAGGTTGATTGGGAAAATCTGACAGTTTCGGGTAGGTTGACCTGCTGGCGTCTGTACATACCTACCTACTTAGTAATTTAGCAAGGGCTGATTTTTAAATCATCTGCTAACTTTATTCGAGGAATAATTTTGAAATTTTGACAGTTATTTAATACAAAAACTGTCAAACGTCAATTTAATTCCTCGAATAAAAGTTATCTGACGTTGGGAAAATTAGCCCTAAGTCATAGATTTATAAGAACATCAATCTATGCCCTAAGTATATCTATGTACGGAACTACGAGAGGGAATAGGCCATATACACAATTTTTTTTATAAGTAATCCCCATTAACATTCGATAACTTTTTTATTATGCAATTGTTTCGATAATCGCTGGGATGTCCTAACATCTTATGGCACATATTATATTGTTTTTAATGCTAATGGTGTTAGCAATCTTTGCTACAAGCAGAGCATGAAGTTGGCCTGTTGGATATTACCCAGCGATTTTTAATGTTACTACGAACCACGAGTGTTACCTCATAGTAAGGTAGTGTTGTGCAAAGTCGATAATGTTGGTGTCGATAAAGGGTAGTTCTTCGAAATTTGATTCTTTGACTGATCCATATGGCCAAAATTTAATTTCACTTTCAGCTCTGTAACACATGTTCATATGAAAATAGGTATACCAAATAACATATATTTGAATGAGGGACTCGTTTTTATAAAGTAGTTTTCAAGATATTAATTTTGTGCCCAGATGAATCAGAATGTGTTACATATTAATCAGAAACAGAAATAAAAAGTAATAGATACACCGTTAGTTATGAATGTAAATTCTAAACAATAATTATTAATTCTTAAATAGGACTAAGACATATCAAAAGTATCATATTTAGAACAAGATTATACTCCTGTCATTTTTTTATTATTCAAAAGGTTATAGCTGAGTATATAATAATAAATAAGATTAAAACTACTGACTTGTACACGGTCAAAAATTGGACAAGGAGAATTACGCAACAAAAGCGCTCCTATCGTGCTGGAGAGGGGAAAAACTAATTTATTTTATTATTCATATGGGGTTTTGACCATACGAATCAGGCACAGATGAATCAGGATTTTGCCTACAATCATGCATAACTCATCGTACATACAGACTTCATTATTTTCATTTTTCTACACGAATCTATAACCCAAAAGCATCACACGAAACACAGATTGAAGTTTTAAAACAATAAAATAAATTTTATAAAGTAGGCATTGTAATCAGGATGCCACCTGAACCAAACACAGATGAATCAGGTATTTTCCTTCGTAACACCGGATCTAAGCCAACCAGCCGCACGTTCACCTTCTAGGTCGTCCGTTGCACGACTGGCTTCCCCCCGCGCTGGAAGCCAGACTCTCATTATTATTACCCGACCAAGCACGGTCAAGCGCAGCTTACGCCACATTAATCAGTATTATACGCCGGACACTTCTTTTTTACTTATTTATAAACAGACTAACGTAGTTATAACTAATACACATTTTTTTTGTAAGAGGACAATTCATTTCCTTTCGATATAATTATAATTTATATTGATGTACCAAAGGGAAAATGCGACATCGACCATTTTGTTCCGGAAAATGGCAAACGGACGCGCTATATGAATCAGAAGAACGACCTTCAAATATTTTTATTTTGTACCTAGACAGCAATTATTAAAAAAAAATCATTTGTCCCAGTAAGGGATAAAGCTAAACTGTACAAAAAAAAATATTACATGCCGTTTTGTTAGTTGGTTACAGAAATATACCCACAGACATCGAAAATTTTGTCCCTGAAGAATTACCCTAAAATGATAGTAGTTATGGTGTGATGGTAGTTGTGCTTACCTACTATTATCTATTATTTTTGTAACACACGCAGCTACCCCATCACACCAAACTACTTTCATTATAATTAAATTCTCGTCTGTTCTAGTTAAAGGTATGTACAGACGCCAGCACATCAAGCAACCCGAAACTGTCAAATTTTCCCAATCAACTTTGAGCCTTATGCTTTAGCGATAAAGTTGAAAATCTATTAAATAAATTAGATAGATTGTAGAGCTTGATCTGCTGGCGTCTGTATGTGCTCATAAATATGAAAATCCTATGTACCTACCGTGTTTCTGGCAAATTAATTATTTTGGCTTTGACAAAATATGATTCATATTTGCAACTTTTTAGCAGTTCCTATAGTTATTATCGCTTAGCTTTCTCACAGAGAATTCCATATTATTATTATAAATTCGAAAGTAACTGTGTCTGTCTGTCTGTATGTTACCTTTTCACGCCTAAACCACTGAACGGACTTCGATAAAATTTGGCAGAGAGATAGATTGCATCCCGGGGAGGGACATAGGATAGTTTTATCCCGCTATTCCCACGGGATCGACACTTATGCGGGTGAAACCGCGGGGCGCAGCTAGTATAATAATATTGGCACAATATTTACCAACGAATGATTCAAATATTAACTAAAACATTGCTGGTACGTGCAACATGTGTAATCTTATCATTACTTTGGCAATGTTATCACTGTTATCGTTAATCTCTAGTCATAACTGGATACTTTAACCGCAATCGGTCAATATTTGGGATACCTACTTTTATTTGAGTCAAAACAAGTATTGAAAGAAAATAGGAGTATCGAACATCACTAGTAAAGGCGTTGCGCAGACAGGCCACTAAAATGTCGAAAGAAAGTGAACGCAATAAGCGGCGACAGCGAGCTGGCTGTTTGTTTCTGGCAGTATGCTCAGATGCCTTCGCCTCGGCGCCCGCACCAATCGTGGAAAGCGGATGACGCGCGAAATTCGATTTTTAAAACCAGTGAAATACAATAACAACCGAATTTCGATTATGTTATGAATAAAAGTGGGTCTCAACAATAAAAAATAACAAACTTTTTGTGACAATTTCTAACTAGATTGAGTGATTTAGTTAAAATGGATTTGTCAGGGGAAGCTAGCAGTGGGACGCGCATTCTCACCGCTCGTCATATAAGTGCAGACAAATCGTTTCCCGAAACGGACATTGCAATAAACTCAACGCTCCTGTGCCATAGCTACAGCCAGAATCCCGATTTTACGTCCTACTTTTCAGGTATTCTATAGTTCGCTTTATGAAAATAAATTTTGACTGATTTGTAATCTGTGCTTTTGCCGATGTTTTTTATTTATTTAAAGGGGAATACAGATAAGTAGTAGTATATTAAAAATAAAGGTAGGACTTTAGTTTAGGTATCTGTCGTCGATTTAAGGGCTTCTTCTAATAATAAGTTCTTTCTGTGAAAAAAATATGGACTCTCAACTGACTCTAAACTAAAGCTTAGCCAAAATAAATGGAAACAAGTTAACAATCAACTTAACAAATATAAGTACTACCTACTCGTTTCTCGTCCGCAAATGACAACTGAGATACCTGAAATAATCCCACGTCAAAAGTTTAAGTAGGTACCATTATTATCTCCAATTTCTTTGTTTGTAGGTACCTACTTGTGTAAACATTTTACTTCCATGAATTCCTGAAGTACAAAGTCCGGTCAGCAGTGGGTCGTCTTATCCCAATCCCTACGAATTAAGAAGAGAGAAAAAAATCTTCCGTCATAGAATTCCTTTGATAAATAACTCTTTGGGAACCTTCTCATTGAGAAGGTTCCCAAAGAGTTATTCGTAGGGATTGGGATAAGACGACCCACTGCTAACCGGACTTTGTACTTCCATATTCATCTAAAAATATTGGAAAATTGGAATAGTGGAACTTCAGGAATTCATGGAAGTAAAAACTTCACTTTACCAGCCTTTCAAGTGGCTCCATGTTTGTCTCCAATATTTATCCACTTTTTACTGATAAAACGCCAAGGAGGAAAAATGTTTGTTCAAAATACTTGCTACGTAAAGATAATTCCATATCCAATAAATAAATCATTTGTTCTAATAATATATATGTCAATGTTTGTTATTGATAAATTTGATAATGTAGCTTATCTCCAATGTTATTTTAACCCGTCAAGCACCGCGCGTATCCTATGTCGCGATACAATAGAAAATCAATTGTGTCTCATTATCGGAGCTTGAGAGGTCACAATAGGTAGATACCTACTATTTAAAATTATCACAAATTCCCAATGTTAAGAAGTAAAATAACCTACCTTTTGTATCTTGGAATGCAGACTGCAGTTTCCTTGGCTTTACTGGGTCAGTGGGGTAATTGTGTAACACACTAATAATAGCAATGGGTTTCATTTTGACAGTTTAACAACTTTCATTGCGTTATTTACGTTGTTGAGTAGACGAATTTTTCGAACTTAAGAAGCAATGAATTAGCAATATCCTTCAAAATAATTCAGATTGTGATTAAAAGTGCGTTACGCAATTAGTTAGGGTGCTGGCAAGTCTTTTAAAGGATCCGTTTCCTCAACTTTACACAGCTAAAAATACACCATGAAAATACACTAGAAATAAACGATGTATATTTGAGATGGGACTTCAGGAGGAGAACCGTTGCGAACTCGTGCATGTTGACTTCTGTTTTGGGGAAAACTTAAAATGTAGGTATTTATTCAACCTGTTTAACTATGTCGTATCTGGTATTAACCAGATAAGTAAATCTATTGCTTAGGAATATGAATTTTAAATTAAACTGCGAACGTCGGTTGTACACAAGACGACATATCAAGATAAACTTACTTACCTTTCCAGTTTTAGCTGACCTCACATTGTATAGGCTTTTCGTACAATAAGAAGTCAGCTTATACTGGAATTATAGGTTGATATGTCGTCGTGCGTACCTAGCCTTATAGTGTGGTTAAACTAACCACAGCAGTTTACTGTCCTACCTTAACCCAGTCTGTAAGCCAGTACACAAAATGTATAATAGTTCAGTATGTAGGCACTTATTTCATAAATAAGCATGAATCAGAAACCTCAGCGTCAGCAAAAATAATAATAAAAATATAGTGCTTCCTGACTTGTAAAGGGTTAAGTACTTGAGTTGACAACGTTCAAGGGAATTTACGCGTGACATTTATGAGATAATAGTCCTCAGTTTCATAAAAAGTCGACCACTTTAACTTTGCTTTTTAGGGTTCCGTACTTAAAGATTGTCAACGGGACGCTAAAGGCTCCGCTGTCCGTCCGTCTGTCACGGGGCTGTAACTTTTGAACCATAATAGTAAGACACTTTTCAAAGAGTGTGCAGTGCCCTACAAGACCGCTGTAATAACAATAATAATAATTAAAGGGGGTCCCATACCATACCGGACACGGATGTTTCGGGAGGTTCCTGCACATCATCAGGCGAAAGTAAACGCCCGGGTGTCACCACTGCGAGGATCGCCCAGAGGACACGGTGGAGCATACGGTGGAGGTCTGCCCCGCTTGGGCGGAGCACCGCCGTGTCCTCGTAGAGGCGATCGGCAGCGGCGGCGACCTCTCGCGTCCGGCCCTGGTTCAAGCCATGGTCCGGAGGGAGAGGGAGTGGGAGCCAGTCACGTCCTTCTGCGAAGCGGTCATGCTAGTGAAGGAGGTGGCGGGATGGCTAAGGGAAAGAGCCTCCCGTCCCACCCGCCGCGGGAGACGCTCCGGGCGTCGGGAGCCGCGTGACGACTCCCGGCCACCGTAGGCGCGGGCCTGCGGATGGACAGTAATGGGTAGCTCACCGTCCGACCAGGACCAGGCCTGTGCCGGACGGCCCGGGCGGGTACGTGTTCAACGCGCGCCTCAAAGAGATGTCAGTATCAATTGAAGGGGCCCGTTAGGGCCGAAGCCTGCCGGGTCAGCGGGATTGTCCGAAAGGGTTACCGCTGCCCCGGAACATAAAGGGCTAAGTAAGGGACACGGGTGGGTTTTAGTCAGTAAGAGTCTGACACTCCCTTTCGCTCCACCCAGAGTGGGAGGTGTCATTTGATGATTTCCCATCCTCAAAAAGAAACGTGTTTCACACGGCGTTTATTATTAAAAAGTATTAACAAAAAATGTATCGTTAAATATTGCACGATGGAACCTTCTTCGTATGCGACTCCGACTCTTGGCCGCTTTTTTTGTACTGTTCTAGAATAAACGATGGTTTCTGAAAAACAAAATAGACCTACAAATAACATGTAGGCAGGTCATGGTGGAGTATATAAAAAAAAATGAGCCAAGTCCTTGAAGAATGCAATTTGTATTTCACATTAAGTTGCCTTTAGAGTGGTCAAGTTGTGCAGGTAAAGTTCATTAAGTCCAAGCGTGATTAAGCTCCGTCGGTGACAGGCATTACAATGAATGACAATGTACATACATAGACGGCTTTGTGTTTCATTAGCATTCACATCACACCGTCTAAAAATCAGCCTTTTGGTCAGCAATCAAAAGCTTTCAAATGCCAACTCATCTTAGATAACTGTATCTAGTATACAGATAAATAAAGTTGTAGTGTCTATTTGTAATGTCAAAATAACAGGTTTTTACTAAATATTTATGAAAGTGGTACAATACATAGAAAAAAACATTTTTTTTTTTAATTCTAACTGTTCCAGCTAATTTCCAAAACGGCTGGACCGATTTTGACGGGACCTTCACTGGCAGATATCTGATTTTATAAGTAGTAACTTAGGCTCTTAGGCTGCTTTTATTTTAGAAAACATCTAATTTGTTTTCCGACATGCACGCGGACAAAGTCGCGCGCACAGATAGTCGTTAAATAAGAACATTGATTGCTCTTCCAATTTCCTATGCCTATATAATTTCTACCTCTTCTCGTAATAGGTACACGCTCCATCAAGTCACTACGTAATAGCTTTCCATTCCGTCTCATGATGGCGGATATTCATCTCTTACTTACTTATTGCTTCCTGAAGTAGGTGGGTAAGTACTTACTTTGGATGGCTGGTAGCAGCTGGATGAGAGTTGCCGAAAATCGAGTTGAATGGCGTGCAATAGGAGAGGCCTATGTCCAGCAGTGGATTGCTATAGGCTGATGATGATGATGTCTTTACTTACCTACTAGAGGTAGTAGGTACTAGTACCAACCCAGGTCTATCTATGACTAGCAGTTCATACCCGGCGTCACCCGGGTGAATTTCATATCATTACCTCCAATGGAATTTTCGACGTTTCCGGTGAATTTTCCAAAAAAATATTTCATACCTTGTCCTGAAAATTACGAACACATTAAAAATAATCTGCCAAATCGGTCGAGCCGTTCTCAAATGATGATAAATTGGTTATTATTTAATTTATACAGGGTGCAAAAAAGGAATCATTCCACTTTGCCCCACCGGCCGGCCGCCCCATTGGTGGGGCAAAGTGGAATGCCTAAAATTAAGACCCATGACATATCCGTCAACTACGCATTCTGATATCATCGACATCAATCTAAGTAACATGTTTGCGACAAGTTTGCGGTAGTGCGCAATGTAACACACGTAAAATGTTGTTTTGTTACGGGTGCATTGGTTTCGTAAAACAACGTCAGTAAAAGTTGGAATTTTTATCTTCAATATCTTCCGTAACCAGAACCACTGGACCATACCTTACATACCCTATGTAAGGTATGGTCCAGTGGTCAGCGGGATTGTCCGAAAGGGTTACCGCTGGCCCGGAACATTATATAAAGAGCTAAGGAAGGAACACGGCTAGGTTTTAGTCAATAAGAGTCTGACAGTCCCTTCCGCTCCACCCAGAGCGGGAGGGGTCATTGATGATATCCCATCCACAAAAAAAAAAAGATATGGTCCAGTACAAAACAAAAATAAAATTACGGGGAGTACAAGTGACTCTCGGCTTCATTAAGTGTCTTTTTACACCCATTACAGATACACTGAATACCTAATATTCTATGTTAGGCTAAAATACACAGCACAGCTTTTGAGCACGGACACAGTCATAACGGATGTAAAAAGCAGTTATAATAGGCATATTAAAGCTCTACCTAAACTAACCTAAAGTACAGTAGGAGCAATTCAAATCACGGTTATTTTTGTAAATCACAGTAATTTTGTAGTACTTATGTTTCCATGCAAGAATCGATTACTAAATGTGCTATGGTCTGGCAACGTTGGCTTGCAAAACTTGCATTCTACTGTTCTTAATAGCATGTGTTGGCAACACGTCCAGTAGTTAATGTGCATCAAAGAAGATAATATCATATTCACAGTCACTTAGACTCAAGCCTTTCTCTCATGGCATGGTGATAAGCAGAAACTGCAGAATGGTTCTACGATCCATGTAAAACAAAAATCTAAAGACAGACAGACGGAAGACTGTCTCCTGAAGGATTTTTTTTTTGTTTTTTTTTTTTCTAGTTGAGCACACTTCCGTAGTAGGTAGTCCAAAGGCTCTAGCCCGTCTATTCTGTAAAACTCTTACCGGGAAAACGTAGGTGAAGTGAACGGACTTTCCATTGCTGCATTGCTATGATGCAGCAGACATATTGTTACCTTGTGAGTGTTCGTTTTTGTCTGCATACTTGTTATCCTGTCTGTTTATGAGTCTTGTTTCTTGAATTAAACTATTTTTGAATTGAAAACTTTTTAGACGCGTCGGGCATTTTGAGATGGGAAAAAACCATTAAACTCGACGCGACACTGTTACCGTAACCGACATCTCTGTTTTAAGTTTTGGCTATTATAAAGACATCAACGCGCGGCACAGTTTCTTTGGGAAAAACCTTCAAACATATTTATTAAAATTACTATGCTTTTCCAAGTTTTCAAATCTGTCGGAACTCCTGGAATGCTGCTGTTTTTTTTTATTTGATGCTAGGGATTGAGACAATTGACAGCTCACTAACACACACTCACCTAAGTTTTCACGGTGATATTTTTACGGAATAAGTAGATGGGCAGGTGTAAATTCCGTTCGTCAAAAAATCCTCTATATTCCACAAATACAAACCTAACATAATAACATCACGCCTTTATTTCCCAAAGGGTTAGGCAGAGGTGTAGGTACTTATTATAGTACAGCCATATTTCGTCAGTTATGTTTGAGTCCCATGTAACAGGGGGCGAGCCTATTCCCATCAACCGGGCACAAATCCAGGCTCCGGGCTGCTACTGAGAAAATCCAAATGGATAAACCTAACAACACTTTTCCCGACCCGGAAATCCAACCCAGTACCTCATGCTCAGTTAGTCGCAACCGCAAGTACTCAGGAGTAGGAGGCAGTTATGTAACAGGTACCATAGAAATGTATGTACTAACTGACTGTTATCACCATTCTGGCTATAAGTAATTGTTATTCGAAGAATTCTTCTCTATGTTTATATATATTATTATTATGTGAAGTTTCATCCGGTTCCGTTTTCAAACTGAATGGTGCAATTATGGTGCAACTTATGACATAGAAGAATTGTTACTCAAGTATTCAGAGGTGTACATTTTTTTTGCTAAGATAGGTACCTAATCATTTCTACCATAAATCTCATCTTAGTGTGTCCACAATATGTGTGTCGACGGCTGCTAGAAGAGCGGTGACGGCCACATGCGGCCGTAATGTCCAAATACACAGCGTTTTTTGACATCTTTTAATGTCAAATATTGGTGAAAATGACAGATTTTCATGACGTCCGTTATAAATATGACGGAAACGCTCATAAAAATATGACGGAAACTTTAGTGCGGTCACCGCTTTTCTAGGAAACCATAGATTTAGTCGTAATCCTTCATTTCATTCAAAAAGGGATAATAAGAGACCCGGGAGTCTCGCAACAAACTACGTTTAGAACAAGCACAGGAGCCTCTGTAATTAATAAAGATTCCTATCGTTAATTAAGATTCACTGTCATATCAATTTCAGTCACAGGAGCATGTACCTAGCTGAAAGCCAATTAGTCCAATTGTGGTGTTAATTGAGACAAGATAAATGTCGTTAAGACCGAATTAAAAACAGCACGCGCGTTTAGATCATCTTCTATTTCCATAGATACATTTTACATTTCTATGTCTATTTCAAATCCTAGTATTGCTGATTAAATTACGAGTTTCTCAGTAGCAGCTGGAGACTTAGGAGAGCCTAGTGGTGGCCCAGTGGTAACGGCCGCGACTTAGGACTTGTAGGTTGTAGGTTCGAATCCAGACACGCGTTTTACTTTATGTAAATTATTTTATCACCCACTGCTCTCAAAACGGTAACCGTAAACCGGCATGTCCTAGAACCAAAAAATCGAAGACATGTGATATTTACCAACCCGTATTGGGTCTGTGTGCTAGATAACGGCCCATTCCCTCTTACTGAGAGCGAGGCCTGTGTCCCAGCAGTGGGAACATTATAGGCTGATTATGCAGTAGCAGCTAGGAGTCTGGATTGTGCCCGGTTAGTGGCAAAAGCCTTGCTTCCTTCGTGACTTAATGTATGATACTGAAATGACTCGTTCAATTCAATCGACCTAATTGGATTCTTTGTTTATTATTGTATCCTTATTGATTTTAGAACGTCGTCGATAGTAGTCGTACCTATATCGCAGGAAGTATCGGCTAACGAATGTCCTAGTGCTTTTCTGTTAATCCATTGCCTAGGTCTGTTGGCTTGTTTTTGAGCGAACTTATCTTCTTTATTATTATTAATTTTTTGTCCCCCGACCCACCCCGTCGCATCGCATCGCCTGTCTGCGCTATTACCTCGTTTTCGCTTAGCGAAAACTTCTGACTTTTTTTTCTTTTTGCTCAATTCATAAGGGGGTCCTAGCGTGTGTGTGTTCAGAATTGTGCTATCAAATGCAAAAAGGTTTTTATAAATCTGACCGATATTTCCAGAGATTAGAGCATTCAAACAAACAACTCTTCAGCTTTATTATTAGTATTATTTTAAAACTTTATCAACGGAAATTTTGTTTAAAATTAAATGCTTGTGATGAATAACGTATTTATTTGGATAAGGATTAATATCATGTAAAACACCTTCGCAACTAATTCATTATTTTAGAACAAATTTGATTACCATAAAAAAGGTTATAGTGAGTCAACCTCAAAAGATAGACATATGTAATGTTATTATGATGTCGCAAACATTTTTTTAGAAGGGGAACAATTCCCGGCATACAAGATTTTTGCGTAGGTACAGCGCGGCAGCGTACTCAACGGAGCTCTCAGAAGGAATAATTTTTCACGTTTTTGCAACATTTTTTAATTGATGCTCCGCTCCTATTGGTCGTAGCGTTATGTTATGGATTATCCAACACAAAAATATTTTTTTAATTCGAACCAGTAGTTCCTGTTAGCGCGTTCATCCAAACAAACAAACAAAATTTACAGCTTTATAATATTAAAATATATTAAATATAAAGTATATATATATATTATATGCCGTTCTGAACGAAGTGTTAAAAAGTTTTGGTGAGAAGCATATTTCCTGTTATATTCGATTCGTTTAAAGGGATTTTGGATTGATGGAGTTGTTAACCTTTGTCAACTTTATCGGCACCGTAAGTTTAAAATGCTTGGAAGGACAACTATTTTTAAGCATCGCGATCTTTTGGCGTTCATATACTTACATAAGACAGCAGGGTAATTGCGTAACATACTAATTAACAGTAGCAATGGATTTCATTTTGACAGTTCAACAACATTTATTGCCTTATTTATGTTGTGGAGCAGACAAATTGGAACATATGAAGCAATGGATTAGCAATATGCTTCAAAATTATTCAAATTTTGATTGATAGTGTGCTATACAATTAAGGTGCTGATCTGATCTATCAAGCATATACTTACGCATAGATATTTATTTGTGAACTTACTGTTATTTTTAGAAAAAAAAAATAACAGACATAGACATCAGACCGAAAAAAAATTAATCAATTTGTTATTTTTAAATACTTATCAAACTTAATTGGAGTTTTATTAATATACAAATGAACATCGCGGAAGCACAATAACCAAAACAAAAAAAAGATTGACTGGTTCAAACATATGTTTTATACCATGAAGGTAAGGGGCCCTGTCCACGAGCGAGAGAATCGCGGCGATATTATCGTCGTGCCAAGTATTTAGTTCTATACACTCTCTTAGAACGTGTCTCCACTCGGCGATATCGTGGCGAAAATTTGATGGCACGGCGAGACTATCGCCGCGATTCTTTCGCTCGTGGAGACGGCCCCAAAATTAGTCCCTGGAACTTTGTTTCGTGTGTAATTATTTGCATGCCATGTTGAAATAATTACATTACAAGTCTACAACCATTTTTCATGATTAGATATGATATATGATAATAATAATTTGATTTATGATAATTAAATTTTCATATTACGTAGAAAATTCCATATACACTAACAAAACATTTGGCACGGAAACATGTCATAACTCCAGAGTTCATGGTAGGGACTTCGGTTGTAAACATTACTCAATCCCACCACGTATTCGTGTTTAACGAAACGAAAGTATAATATATTTTTACGCATTATGATTTTTACGCTTACCACAGTTACCGCTGTTCATGCGAAAAGAACATTTCCATGTTTTCAACGTTTCCATCGCAATTAGGGTTACCATCCGACTGGATTTGTAGCCATTTCCAATTTATTGGCTCCGTGATGGCTTTTTGCGACTTTTTCCGGCCTTATCTTTTGTCCGGACCTCACGAATCCGAGGTTATTTTTTTTGGAAAATTAGAAAAATTATGTGGATAAAATATCAAGAATTTTAAGATAAAAATAAATATAATATCGTCAAAGTCGCGGGAAACCTGGATGAAGGACACACGGAACTGGGAAATATGGCGGAAAAAAAGGTGCCATACCCACAGTGGGTGAATCCGGGCTGAAATGATGAAGATCAAAAATAAAAAAGTCCGTAACTTTTCGCAAATGTCTGAATATTTGTCAGGCCTTTTCAAATTTTTAAATGGTGTAACCCTTACACGTCGTTTTTGGGCACGGCACGGACACGTAGGTATCTACTTACTTATAATTTTTCACATACTTAATTAATTTACGGTATTATGCCCATGACATATTCAGAGGAGTGCAAATGGGTGTTACTGTTAAGTGATAATTAAATGTTTTTGACTTTTATGGGTTGTTAACATTTAAAGTAAAACTACGGGGCCGCGGCCGTGCGGAAATGTTTTAAATAATTTCGTGAGAATTCACAGGGGTTCTTCAACAACAAATTAATGAGAAGGGTTGTTTAAACCTACGAGTATTTTTGACCTCCTAAAGTTTCAAAGAGTTTAAAAAAAATGTGTAATAGCAATTTAGATATCGGTATTTGGAATTATTTATCTAACGGTTCTTACCCAAATGTTTGAAAGTCAACTTGCTTTCCAAGCGGATAATTTATATTCCAATTGGTTTAACATTTTAATTGCCCAAAATGTATTTTAAAATAAATAGAAGTAAGTATCGTGATAGTACCTGGTCTATATTATTAGTTAATACTGCTATTCTTTTTGAAGAACGAAACGAGAAATAATTTGGATCAGGCGGAATAATTAAAAAGCAACCATAGGTTTTTCCTTGCAGTGGTGGCCCAGTGGTAACGGCTCCGGCTTACGAGTTGTAAGTAGTGGGTTCGAAGGGAGGCTCTTATTTTTTACTCTTCTACTCTGTCCCTATCCTGGGCAAAGGCCTCCACTCCTTCCATCTTTCGCGAGCCCGCGCGACCTCCTTCCAGTTTTGATGGAACCTATCCAGCTCATCCTGCCATCTCCTACGTGTTCTGCCGCGACGCCGCCTCACTGTCTCAGCCACCAATTCAGTGTTATTTGGGCCCACAGCTTGTCGTGCGGCAGGCGCTTTACTTTGTGTAATTTATTTCATCACCACTGCTCTCAAAACGGTGGAGGAAAACATTGGGAGAAAACCGGCATGTCCCAGAGCCAGAAATTCGATGACATGTGACATCTACCAACCCGCACTGGGCCCGCGTGGTGGATTACGGCACATTCCCTCACAGAGAGGTGGCCTGTAGTGTCCCAGCAGTAGAGAGGTTATAATAGGCTGATTATAGGTAGGTTTTTCTTTCTACGTAGAAATTGTTATACATTATTGTTATAATTGTATATTTAAATTGTTTGCTGAAAGACAAGGATTAGTTACATTAATTAATTAATAAAACAAGTATTTAGCCAAGTTAATGTGGGAATGAAGAAGAATAGTAGTCGATTATATTAAACTATCAATGCGAGTATTTATGCGAGTATTTGGTACATAATGTATTGAAAGGGAAAGTTGTTTGGAACATGTTTACCTACGTCAATATTTACAAAGAGGTGCGAAAGGGGCCCGATTTCGCAATTGTTTTTTTTTAAATACTTTTTGTAATGTGCGTATCGTTAATTTCCATTTAGAGTACCTACCTACGGTATTTGGCGCATGTAAAAAAGAAAAAGAACATGCGTAGGTATTCACAAACTCTTTCAGGAAATCCGTGCATGGCGTGGCAAATGTTTTTTTCTCAATGTTTTCAATGTCAATGTAAAAAAAACAATATAACAAGAACAAATGGAACTAACTACGCAAGTATTATACATTGGTAAAAATAATAAAAAATCTCACGCGTCGTGCGTGAGATTTTTTATTATTATTTTCACAGGCTGATTTTACCACGCGTTGTGGTCGACTTTAGCCGAGTTGTAGATTTTTACTTTTTCGACTTATTTGCTAGGTTGGAAACTTGAAACTGGAACTAGTATGGTTATAAATAGCTTTTTGTATCTGAACTAGTCACGATTTCTGCGCCTATATTGATAAGAATGATATGTTACTCGACTTGAAGCTGGTTGTAATGGGTTTTCACTGAAACAAAAGTAAACTATTTGGATGATGTCGTGAACTTACATCTGAATCCACCAAAAGACTTTTGCCTCTATTTTGATATAACCAAAATGTTTCTGTAGACAGTGCACTCATATATGAAAATTCAACTTTTCATGTTGGATAACTAACCTATCTAATCCTTCAACTCAATCAACTCAGCCTATCGCAGTCCACTGCTGGACATAGGCCTCTCCCAGGCTGCGCCACATCACCCTGTCCTCCGCCTTCCGCATTCAGTCCGTCCCAGCCGTCGTCGGTCCATCTAGCTGGGCGGCGCGGCGTACCACACTACACTTGCTTATACGTGGTCTCCACTCGATGACCTGGTGAAGGCCGCAGGAGTCCGCTGGATGCGAGAAGCAGAAAATCGGGCGAAGTGGCGATGCTTGTGGGAGGCCTATGATCAATTTACCTTTAGTCACCTTTTTAACCGATGAAAAAACGGAGGAGGTTCTCAAGTCGACGCGTTTATATATTTTTTTTTTTATTGTTACAAAATGTACTCCGACTTCAACTCAATCTAACAGCCAGCCTGACAGATTTTAACCCAACAGGCATCAATTTCTCTGCTAAAATTCTGTGATAAATCCTATTTTAGCTTTAGCCCTTTTCACCCGACTGCGCGACGCAAAGGAGGGTAATGTGTTTATTAGCCATATGTATGAATTTATGTTTGTTCCTTTGTGGTACTCTAGAGACCAAATGCATGGACCGATATTGATGATTCTTATTATAGAGTCTTAAATATTTTTAACCTTCTTCTTCATCTTTCACAGCCCTTCACAACTACGCCTGGGTGCTCTGGGCCTTCGGTCTTGTGGTGTTGCTAGCAATATGCGCGCTATACGTCTTCACCCTCCGATCGGCACTGCAGCACTGGCGAGACAAAATCAGCCATGTAGCTGTCGTCATAAGTATTTATCCTGTGAGTATTTTTTCTTTATGTATTCGCTTATTGCGCATGAGTTAAAGAATCAGTGTGCTTTGGCATGGCATACCATGATTATTGGGTCCGGATCTTGAACGTGACTGAACTACTTGCTTTTTGTAGGTAATCTAGTGGGCAAAAAAATATTGGTAGGTGTCGCCATCGAATTGGTTTTCTTTGTCACGAATATTCTGGTTTGTAGCCTAAAGGCCTACGCAGACCAGGACGATATGGCAAGGGATTTTACCGTCAGTCAGCGACCACTAGCCGCTTAGATACCGCAGCATTCCAGTGGCTTCCCCGCTTCTCTACCCCCGCTGCCTCACCCCTCGGTATGTCACAACGAGCGCCGGAGTCCTTGGCATGCCGTTGCCTACCGCAGGACGCCACGGCATCCCGCCGCGGGAGCCCGTGGCGCGTCTTTCAATGCCGTGCAATGAAATCCCTTTCGATGCCACGGCATCATTTTAAAGCATAGCAATTTATGTCGTATTTCTATATCGATACGTTTGAATGAACAATCCCTTGCCATGCCGTCCCGGTCTGCGTAGGCCTTTATGCAATTGAATCGGACGATGACTGGCAAAACGCCAACAGAGGCAATATCATAGCTCGCTATATTTCGGGGAAAACCATGAAGGGGCAACAAGGAAGTAATAACATTAATTTTATGAGCTGGGGGACGTTTTTTTGCACAAACGGCTACTATAAATCCACCCTAACATAGTGGTCGAGGTAACGCGTGGAACTTGTGGGGAGCAATCTAGTGTTGCCGAAGTGGGAGGGTTTACACCCTAACCTTGTGTTGACCCCTGTTATTTTTGGACCATTATGAACCTCTACTCGAGCTTTAGTAGGTTCTATGCGTAACTGAGAGTAAAAATATTGTTTAAGAGCTCGTTACAAATTATGGTGTACTTTCAATAAAACCTCCTTCCTATACCTAAATTTATCAGGATCTTTATACAAACAGGCCAATATACAATCAGGCGACGGTATGACGTGGTTGCATCCGTGCGTGGTTGTGATAGACAAATTCGAGCAAGTCATTGCCATAATTTTTTAAACTAATTTAAAAACCAGCGTAATTTGTTCCGTGTTTGCTGTAGAGTCAACTATGACAAAGAGGTTAAGTTTGGCTTCTAGATATGATACACTAGCTTCTGTCCGTGACTTCGTCCGCGTGAAATTTCTTGTTCCCTCGACCCACTTCGTCGCATCGCATCGCTTGCCCGCGCTGTTGCCTCGTTACTTCGTTTTCGCATACCGTTCTTTCTGGCTTTTTTTCTTTTAGTCCCAACCTAAGGGTCCTAGCATGTTGTTTATCCTGATGAATCAGCCTACAGCCGTCTTCAAGAATTGGGTTATCAAATGCAAAGATAATTTTTCAAATCCAACTGGCAGTTCCAGAGATTAGCGCGTTCAAACAAACAAACAAAATGAAGAGTATGTAGGTAATTGAAACATTAATAGATAGATAATGATTCAGGCTAAGTCTGAAGAAAGTAAAGTGAGTCATCATTTCAGTAGCACGGTAGTCGTTGAAAGACAAACATGAACAATGAAGATAGAGATTAAAGTTATAATTTGTATTTATGTACATATACAGGGTTATTGGTAAAACATTAACAACCTCTTAAGAGGTCATTGTACTCATCATTATGAACAACTTTTACTATGGGACCAAACCTGAAATCGCGAAAAAAAATCAGCTGTACATTTGGACGAGTTATACAAACATAAATGTAGGGAAGAGCTGATTTTTTTTTTTGCCCTCCGTGCCTCGGAAAGCACGGTAAGCCGTTGGTCCCGGCTGTCATTCGTGGATCTTTGACAGCCGTTACGGGTAGTCAGAAGCCCGAAAGTCTGACAACCAGTCTTACCAAGGGGTATCGATTACCCAGTAACTGGGTTGTGCAGGTCAGATAGGCAGTCGCTCCATATAAAATACTGGCATCCAGCTCCATCCGGTTAGACTGGAAACCGACCCCAATATAGTCGGGAAAAGGCTAGGCAGATGATGAGGTGTCATTATATATTAAAAGGGTATAAAATTCCCTCTACCACTCTCCGTAATGAGTTTTCACTTTGTCAGATATCTTCAAACCTGCTGATAGCTTTCATGACCGTGCCCTCAATCAACCGTCATTCGATCGAGTTTACTCATCAAACATATCGCACCTCCGCTATAATAGGGTTACAGCTCGAAAAACCTGGATTTTATGAAAAGCGAAAATAAACTCACGGATTTGTTAATCAGTCTTTACTCTTACACTATTATTTTATGTGATCAAAATTATACATACTTGAAAAGCTTACAAAAATATGTTTTATGTTTTGTTTTACGCTGTTTTTCAATTTTCCAGAAAAACAACCTGAAAATTCCTTTTTCGAGTTGTGACCCTATTTTAACGGAGGTGCGATATCAAATTGCACCTTTTAGTGGTCTATAAACATGTAGAAAAAAAAAAACGAAAGGAAGGCAAGGTGTGTTCTGACTAAGCAAAGTGGTTCATTTTGCTCACGGGGTTTATCAATAAATGTAGCTTAGTTGTTTTTCCATGTTTTTTTTTACTTTTAAACTTCGTAACGTTTATAAATAAAGGGCTTCGTTGTGTTTAAAACATCTGGATGTGTATTGTAAGTAGGTTTTGGATGGGTAGTTCCACAGGCATCAAAAATAAACAATTTTTTATAATTTCGTCAGCAAAATGAATACGGCTCCTACATGAATTTTGATGTTCTTAAACTCTCGACTCTTCAAATCTTCTTGTAGTTACTCCGAAATACCTTGATTCTGACTAAGAAATCTGAAACAAATTCATTGAAGTAGGTACTTCATCATCCTCAACAAATTCAGGCAGTTTCCTCGTGGAACAATAATAAGGAAAAACACAAGCTAGGTCTTCTGAATAAAGTTAGTAATTGTTTCATAAAACAGTTTATTAAATATCCTTTGATTTACTTACGACTACGTAATCCTTAACCTTGCCGTAACAATAAATATGTATCGTGTACTTGCCTACTAAGAAGTTAAACTTGAAGTTGTTTCGATTGTAAATTCAGATTCCGAATAAATGAATAAGCAAAATATGAGTAAATTACAATTAATTTTATGCAATTTATTGTAATGACCCGTTTGTTTAAGAACATAATTAAATTTAGGTATTGTTCTGTGGGAATATTGGTTTCCCGTAAAAAAAATAAGTGTGCAAAGACACGAGAGGCCACTGCAAATGTCATATTGTGAGCGCCATACTCAAATGCACGAGCGACACGTTGTCGTCGACTGCCGCCGACACGCGTCGACGATTGCAGTTAGCTCTGTCGTCGACCCGTGTTACTCGTGTGTATGCACACTTACATCGAATTTTAGCAATTAGGTACGATCTTTAGTAGCTATTATGAAAGTCATTCACATGCAGCTTGTATCTTAGTTTATTTTCCCTCACTGGTAAAACTGAAGGAAACTTAGATTTATGTATTTATTGAACATGGAAGATCCTTCTTATTTGATAAGCAGTCATACATACGTATAAGTCATGTCTTAACATATTAATATCTAATATTTAAAAACGATGCGTTTCCCGTTAAGTGCATATAATTTTTAATTAGTCAATGTTATAGAACTCTAGTTATACTTTATAATTCATAATAACAAGTTTCCTTGTAGGCATTCATAGTAGTCATTGAAACATTGAAACAATCCAATTCCAATTTCCCTATATACATGTCAGTGTGTGCCTAAAGTTTTGGAAACAAAGATTATAATCTTTTTTAGTTCCAAGTATCGGTCTTTTATTAGTCGTTCACTTTTGGTTTATGACTGATCGCAGCCTGTCGTAATTTTCCTATGGAAATATGGTCCTATGTATGTGTCTCTCTCCTTTTGGTTAATTCAGTTTTTGTGGAATGACGTTCTCGATGGGGTCTAACCAGCGTATGGAGAGCGACTGGTATCGCGTCTTGATCCTACCAAACCTTCAATTAAATGACCATCGTCCATCATTCTAAACCCCCACCCTTCACCCTTGTGGTGATTTAGAATGATGGATAATTCCGTAACACACTAACAGTAGTAATGGCTTTTATTTTGACAGTTCAACAACATTCATTGCGTTATTTACGTTATTGAGCAGACAAGTTTTTTGAACATCTGAAGCAATGTACTAACGATATCCTTCAAAATTATTCAAACTATCATTAATAGTGTGTCAACCAATTAGAGTACAGTATCTATTTAAACAAAAAACAATAAAGATAACCTTAGATTAAAAAAAATAAACCATGTTGTGGCAAGTAGGGTACGATTGGTTCGCGAGGCCCGTGGCTCCGCGGGTCATTATTGCGTAAAGTCGCCGTTGTTTCGTAATAAGCTGCAGGCGACGACTACCGCTCTCTGATGACCGCCATGCCACAACGCGACAATGTTTAAAAAGTCAACTTTCTTAGAGACTGTTTTACATTATCAGCCTCACGACTCACTCCGCAAATATCAGTTTGAGAACTCGGACATGGACTTGAAGGATTTCACGTTCTGTGGCTATAGGTACCTACAGTTCATCCATTAAATTGGGTGAGCTGGTAAAAAATAATATTTACCAAATAACAGACGCACATAAGTAAAAGCTTGTTCGATTCGTAATAGTGAATTAGGTATCTAAGGTAGGAAAGAGCACGTAGGAGATAATAATTTATGGTGGTTAGAGTCATTTTGAACATACATAGACCTAGCTTAAAATAACGGGCCCAACGGAAGTTTACACACAGCCAGTATCCTTATCTCGAACTTCTTCGAAAAAACTTAAAACAAAGTTTGATTTGTCTTTATTTTTAGACACATAGAAACTCCTTTGACAAATAACAGACCGTCTTCAAGATTCGACGACCTTTGGAAACTAAGAAATACACTGGATTTAGTACCAGATTGGGCAATATTCATGGCCTCCTCATATTGCGTTGATGGGATGAAGATGAAAACGTATTGTGTTGCAGATTGATCATTGTTGTTTGCTAGTGCTTGGTAACCTAAAGGCACCGAATCTTTAGGAAAATGCCTCACTGTGAAACACTTAATTTTAGTCTTCACAATAACGATTTGTCAAAGATTCCAATCAATAATTTGCGGAATGACATATAATTGAAGATAGTGGTTTGGAATAAACCGCCAAGTAATAAAATAATGACGTCAAGATTTGGGTCAAAACCAAAACTACCGAGTTGTGACTTGCGACCTTAATTTAAAACTTAGTGGTCATTAATCTTGTTTCAGTAATTATTACAATTTAATACTTTTGAATATTTTATTTAATACTAGCTTCTGCCCGCCACTTCACCTGCGTGAAATTTGTTGTCCAGTCATCGCATCGCTCGCCCGCCCTAATAAATATATTCTTCCTTTTCTCTTAGCGTTCTTTCTGACTTTTTTTCTTTTTGTTTGGCTCCTGAGGGTCCTAGCGTAAAGTTATATCATAGCCTTCCTCAAGAATTGGACTAGCAAATGCAAACATTTTCTTTTTCAAATCCGTCTGGTAGATCCAAGATTATAATTATTATATATTGTTAGTTACAAACTTTCAAACAAACAAACAAATTTTACCTTTTTATAATATTGGTATAGAAGTAGCTAGCTGGTACAATCCAGGCAAAAAATACTCCCTATCAGGTTTTTAAACCCCGGGAGACAAAAGAGCACCTAATCATTTTAATTCCACATATTTATGATCAATTATTAATCAATCAATTGTTTTATTACATCTAATGGATTTGTTGACGTATTCGATGTTTATGAACTAAAGAACTAAGACGGTGCACATACAATCGCGCCTTAGTTGGAAATATTCCAATATGAACTTGATGGTCTTGAAACAAATATAATATCAACTGACTAAAATTCTTCTCCTGAGGATTCCTGACATCGAAACCAGTCAAATACAGCTAGGTACGCACGACGACATACATTTCCAGTATAAGCTGACTTCTCATTGTGGGTACGAAATGCCTATAAAGGGTTATTGGTAAAACATTAACACCCATGGGACCAAAACAGAAATCGCGAAAAAAAAAAATCAGCTGTTCCCTACATTTTGACGAGTTATACGAACATAAATGTAGGGAACAGCTGATTTTTTTTCCGCGATTTCAGGTTTGGTCCCATAGTAAAAGTTGTAATGATGAGTACAATGACCTCTTAAGAGTTGTTAATGTTTTACCAATAACACTGTACAATGCGAGGTCAGCTTAAACTGGAAATGTATACCTACTTAGCATGATGTGGCGTCGTGTGTACCGGTGCCTGATTCGTGTGAAAATGAATATACGTAATTGTTAGATTCCAGCATTTACATGTTAAAATATTATAGTTTTTTTAATTAACATAACTAGTTTATTAGCACGCTTGACCCCGGAAGAATATGTCAGGTATTATACACGTAGACCCAACAGTTCTTGCATGTCTGGGAGTGACATTCATATCCTCAAGTGACAAAAAAATTGTATATAGATGAAGCTACAAACATGTATAGATGACCTTCAATCCTGAGTCATCATCCTCCTGACCATAACCAAATTTTTCAAAATATGGGTCATTATCGCGCAGCATGTCTTCTTATTCCATACATAGTATCTCATCTCTATTAGGTATACCATCGCCATCGCCGTCATCTCGGTATTCACTCCCTTTTTAGTCATTATGATTTTCACACAATCCGATCGTTTCCGCGCATCACGCTTTACGTAATTAATTAATTTGCTTGTTTGACTCGACTCAAAATTAATTTGGTATATTTACATTAGTTTAAGAACTTAGTTATTAAGGTTAAATAAAAAAAGGTTTATTATTTTTTGCTTTTCAATTTTTTCGGCGGTTTAATTTTTTGTTTAAAAGTTTTTTCACACAATCCGTTCCTCGTTTCTTTGGTCTTAATGTCTTGGCATGAAGTCCCCAAGTGAAAACAAATTGTACGTAGAAGAAGATACAAACATAGCTGACCTGTCTTCAACCCTAAGTACTCCTGACCATAACCTAATTTTGCAAATTAAGGGTCATCAACACCATGTCGCAGCATGTCTTCCTCTTCCATACATAGTACCTCATCTCTATTAGGTATACCATCGCCATCACCGTCATCTCACACAATCCGATCGTTTCCTTGGTCTTATAGGTAACAGTTTTTTTTTTTTATAAGGAAATCATGATTGACATATAATTTACAAAAGACACAACATTCAACATGATAAGTAATGCGGGCCACTCACGATCAAGTTCACCGTCAAGTTTGCAGCGGACTTGAAGCCGCGTCCAGTAAACTTGACGGTGACTACTTTATCATGTATACCCATAGCCATACATATACAGTTTTCTTTAAAAAAATACATGTGCATCTACATATACCTACCTACATTATAATCAAATAAATGATTTCTATTTATTTTTCTTGATAATGATTGCTATTATTATAAATATTCTTTGTTTTTCATTAACTTATTATTTGACGACCTCAATTGATGCACAATGGTTGTGAATAAGAATTTAAAGATTTCCGATGCTTTGTTACTTGTTCTTGACCGATTTGAAATACTCAAGCAAGCTGTGGGAAAGACTTGCATCGACTACTTAATTACAGATAATACGTAATTAATCACGTACAATGATAACTATTATGGAAAGAAGTAAAGAAACAATAAGTAAAAACTTTATTTATCTACCCTACTAGCCTCGCTTCTGCCCGCGATTTCGTCCTCGTGAAATTTCGAACCCCGGCCCACTGCGTCGCATCGCATCCCATCGCCCGTCCGCGCTATTACTACTTACATTTTTACTTATCGTTCTTTTTTAATTCACAATACGTGCGAATTGTATTCGCACGTATTGTGAATTCGTATTTTAATTAGGAATTAATATTATTTATAACAAAATCAGGATAAGAAACCTTAAAAATACAAAAAAAAAATTCAATAACGTCAGAAATACTACTGCTTAATTTAATTAATAATAAAACAAGTAGGTATAATATCTTTTAATTAATTTGAACATTTTTATTTCGCCTATCTTACTAAAGGCCTATAAAATAATAATATTTTCTCACACTTTTGACGTATTTCAAGCTAAAACAATGAATACACAAGAAGATATGACAATCAGAGACATTTCACAGTTAGTTTTTCTCTGACAGCAGCAACGTAACAGCACCCTTATTGTGGCGAAAATAAAGATCACAATGATTTTGACAGACTTGTCAATGGCAGCAACCCAACAGCAACCTTATGAGCTCAACTGTGACTAATGAGTAATGAGAAACAATTACTTTTTAGGGTTCCGTACCCAAAGGGTAAAAACGGGACCCTATTACTAAGACTTCGCTGTCTGTCCGTCCGTCCGTCTGTCTGTCACTAGGCTGTATCTCAAGAACCGCGATAGCTAGACAGTTGAAATTTTTACAAATTATGTATTTCTGTTGCCGCTATAACAACAAATATTTACTAAAAACAAAATAAAATAAATTAAGGGGGCTCCTATACAATAAACGTGTTTTTTTTCGGTGTTTTTGCCTAGTGGTATGGAACCCTTCGTGTGCGAGTCCGACTCGCACTTGGCCAGTTTTTCTTTTGTTTCAGCGACAAAAAAAAAATGAAAATTAGAGTTATTTTTGACAGATTGGAGATTGAAGTTAGAATGCGAACGTTTTTAAAAATAGAATACTGGAATTTCCCATCAGATCATTAAGGTTAAGTTAGAATCTTTACAGTTGTGTGAAATATTTGATTTCTTTTTTCCAGATCGTGGCAGCGACAGCGTTCATAACGCTAATACTGCCCAGATCCCGGGTGCCTTGTGAAGCGATAGCCCAGGAGGCTGTCATGATAGCGCTGTACCACTTCTTCTGCCTGGTCGTGGCAGAATGCGGGGGTACCGAACAGTTCGTCAGGTCCGTATTCATTATTCAATCAATTTATCTCCTTTGTGTTATTGCACCAAATAAGGAAGCAATTAAATCTTTAACAATAATAACTCTGGCATTTTGAAATAGGTTTTGCTATTTTGGGTGCGTAGTTAATTATTTTATTCAATAATAATGGTTTACAAAAAACACAAGTAGAAATATTATAAGCATTGATTTAAAAATCTATATAATTTTATTTTTGTAACGGTGTAAGTGTAACTGTCAGATGACGTCATAAGTATATTACAACAAAGTGGTCATATGATCCAAGCTTGGCGCCATTTACCTATTCGACTTAATTTCAACAGCTGAATAATGAAAACACGACATTTTTTATACAACTCAATTAGTTCAGTTTAATTTGGGCACGCCTCACGCACACGCACTACAAATGATTAAATTGACATAACGACACCATAGAATTGGAATGAGACCCACAAAGGCACAACCCCCAAAAGTCCAGTGGTAAATAGACCAAGAATTGATAACGAAGTACCTCAAAAAATTGTGTCGATCCATTTACCAAACTCCTTGTATTGTACCTATATTTTACATATACGTTTAACTTTTTTACTTAGGTACACGGGGCCAATAATATTTTGTAAGTAGGTACGCTTCATGAGCGAGAACTCGTTCGTCGACGATGGGATTGGGACAGGTGCCTTAATAATTCAATTAATTATCAAGAGATTTTAGATTGAGTTCCTTTCTAGAACTGGCTAGAAGTAATTAAAAATATGTGAAAAAAAAAATAACATGTGAACGTCTTGGGAACGCAGGATCGGTCGTTGATGTCTTTTAGCTGCATCATAATAATGAGAAACAAAATACTATACAGTGTGAGTCTTCATAATGTGCACATATCGAAATGAGGGTAACTAAGCTTAATTTTATCGACGGAAAAAATATTTTAAAAAATCTAAAAAAAAAATTTTTGTAGAATTTTTATTAAAATTCTTGTTCGCTGCTGTGACCCCTGTGTAAACAATCGCCCTCAATTGAGAATTATGGTTTTTTTCTAACAAAAATCTGATATTTTTTCATCAATTTTTACAATAATTGTAAAATTACTCAATAAAAGCCCCGATTACCTACTCTTTTTTATTACTTTAAATTATTCTCCATCGTATCAGATTTCTAAACGTAAAATACCATGTTTAAAACTCAATCACAACATTTCCTATTAACTGTTAAAGAAAGGCCTTGCAATCACTATACTGTAGCAGGTAAAGATCCTTTTAAATATTTTTTTTATGTTTTCAAATATTTTTTCCGTCGATGAAATTAAGCTATGTTTCCCTCATTTCGTTATAGTGCACATTATGAAGACTCACACTGTATGTCCCTACCGCCGATGTCTGTTTTAGCTACCTAAATGAGAATTTTATAGAATACTTTAATGAAGAAAGATTTCGCGTGTCGTTCATATATACACAACAACTCGCAAAGGTGAATAAGTATTATAATAAATAACGAGTACCTACCAGCAGCATGAACATGTAATCCAAGTGACTTTCATTCAAAATATTTGAATAGAAATTTTGATCTGCAGTTTGCAGTCATCGAAAATTTATTGCTTGTTATTCTTGTTATTGAATAAATAAATAAGACTCGGTTATTGATTGAATTGTCTGTTATTGCCAAGCAGTATATTTAGCGATCATGTCACCCTGTCTGATAAAGAAACAAATACAGGATTAATACAAGAAACCCATACCTTGGACGTACTGAACTTTTAGGGTACCGAATGGGACTTCGGAAGGTCCACAGGGTCTCTTTAAAATACTGCTTAGTTAATTATAGTCGCTGATTGATAGGTGTAAGATAGAACCTACACAAGTAGATGATATAAGATGAACATCAATATTCAGAATATAACAACACCATACCTAGAAGAAATTGATGCAAGTACTAGGCTTATTGGTGTCAGTAATGCGTTAATAGTACATACTGGCATGCGATTTCTCTTGACTATCTGTTACGATTTGCGCAAGCATTTAACTACTAAGATATAGCTATCAATGCATTTAACTTTTATCTCGTTTCCACACAATTATTGCCATCTCCATTGATAATAGGAAGCTGTGGCAAACATAAAGCTTATCTAGTTGTAGATAATAATGAATTTCTCTGAACTACGCATGACCATAGAGCAGCGAATAGTACCTAATCCTATTGCAAAGTTGTTACGTAACGTGAACTCTTGCGTGTAGATGCATCTGCTACCTATTTCATTCGTGTGTGAGTTCATCGTGTTGAAACGAAATTACCCAGCTCCCTTGGACTGAACCGCGATGTCTTGTCGCGGATGTTGTAATAAGTAAAGTATTAATTTTGTAACATCCGGCGAGACAATAATTACGCGTTTGTCAGAAAATTATTATTGAAAAACACAGGTTTTTCAACAGCTGCCAATTTCGTTACGCGTTCCTACCTGCATCCCAAATCCTAATTCTACCACAGATTTTTCTGCTCGTTGAGGTTTGTTAAAATGCAACAAAAGCAGAGAGAGTGTTTTGTGCGAGGTTGTTTACCATGCAGACATCACCACGCAATCCTAACGTAATGTCTATGGGCTATTGGCTGTGTGCTCTTCAATGCGTAACTTCTTGGGTCACTGAGAAGTCCCAAACCAGTTGGCCACCGACACTATTTTTCAGTAGTTCATGAATAAGTTGAGTACCTAAACAATAAAAATATAAGCCATGCATGTCATGCGTTCTTTATAATAATAATATAATATATTTTTTATTTCGGAATACATTATACAAGTAAGTACACATAATCCATAATTATAATGTTAGTAAACTTTTACAAACTAATACAACTAAAAAAGACGTGGCCCAACACACAATGGCACGTGCCTCCGTACCCAGTGCCTTTTGTAGGGACTGTCCACTTTGTCTAATAATGTTTTTAGGATGCTGTTGGAGCTTCCGCGCAACCTACCCATTATTGACGCTGTTCTCTTCCTCATAATGTCATGAAAGTCGTCAAACATGCTTATCATTCTATCAGGCATAGGTAATCTGCATAATGATAATGATATCAGTATTGTTTGTATAAATTCAACAGGATCTAATGTTAATTTTTAAATTATCACGAACAAATAAGTAGACGTGACAAATGTGTCACGATTTTATGATAAAGTGTAGGTATACCTACTATAAAGTCAACAATTAAACACTAGATTTTATTAAATTACTTTTAAGAACTACGAAGGTCATTGTTGTTCATGTGGTGAATGTAACTAGACAAAAAAAAAAAAACCGGCCAAGTGCGTGTCGGGCCACGCACAATGTAGGGTTCCGTAGTAGCCCGTTTTCACAATAAAGTACGATTCTGTTGTTCTTTTTTTCTGAATATAACTAATGGTAAAGATGTTAGGAGTTAATGGTTTTTTTATTTCATAATTTGTTTTTCAATGCAAGTCTTTACCCGTTATAAACAAGCAACTACTTCATCTTAGTCACTTTAAAGAATTAATGCTAAGGATTTTGTATTTGGTATAAAATTATCCAACACCCAAGCTCAACGACTATTACTACTAAACTAATAAAGTTATCTTAACCGCTAAAATTTTTCTTTAAAGTTCATGAAATGCACTAACATCGTGAATTTTGCCCGCAGAGCTTTTTTTAGCTTTTAGAGGGGGGGGGGGACGAAAATGTTCACTTTCGATCGCGGGTAAGACCTGGTTGAGCCTCGCACAGACCAGGCATAGGAAAACATGGCACAAATGGGAGGAGGTCTATATTCAGCAGTGGATGGAACAGGCTGTCGTGAGGGGGAGTGGGCTGTAATCTACCACGCGAGCCCAGTGCGTGTTGGAATATGTCCCATGAATTTTTGTTTCTAGGACATGCCGGTTTCCTTGCAATGTTTGCTTTCACTGTTTTGAGAGCAGTGGTGTTGAAACAGTTCACACAAAGTAAAGCGCCTGGCTGGGTTCGAATTCACGACCTTACAACTCGTAAGTCTGGAACCGTTACCACTGGGTCATCACTGCTCTTCGCACTCAGCATATTAGAAACAGAATTGTAAATTTTATATGTGGGTACTATATTATTTGTATTGAAATTTGCTTTCGCCGACGAATATTTTACATATGCGACGAAACGCAATATGATTGAGTTAAGTTAAAAAAGATGTTAATGTTAAATAATCTAAGACTAACATGTAATGTTTACAGAACTGCCGGGGGAGCTGACCTAGAGACGAGGGTGATGCCATGCTGCTGTTGGCCGTGTTGCGTTATACCAAGGCCGAAGTTGCACAAGTAAGTTAAACTGCGCATGACTCAGCATTCATTTAAATACGATTATATGAGTAAAATACTTGAAATAGTAAAATAGTTGGAAATGGTCCACTGGACCGAATATAACTGAAAGTTATATGCGGGAGGCCTTTGCCCAGCAGTAGGACGATGCAGGCGTACCTACTGCAGTATTTTTATCTCACGCGCGCTTAACTTATGTTAACCAAATGTACAAACACGCTGTGAATGTGTGCGTGAAGACTACTAGCGTGGGTACATAACACACACACACTTCCGACTTCGCCATGCCATTGTCTCGAACGGTACCGAGAGCTCCTGCGCATATACACACATTCAAAGCGTGTTTGTACATTTGTTAACCACAAGTAAAGGGTTCGACGCTTCCTGATAAACTGTACTTTCTGTTAGGTACCTACTGTTATAGCATTTTTGCAATTGGTTAGTAAGTATATATTCAATGTTTTTTTTATAAGAATACATTGAATACTTATGGCTGATTTTTCAATCGACAGAATATTTTATTCGTGGAATAAAATTGACGTCTGACAGATTTTGTATGGAAGAACTGTCAAAAATTCAAAATTATCCCTTGGATAAAATTATCTGGCACTGGAAAAATCAGCCCTTAGTCGATTTTTGATGCTATACTTAGCCGTTTTTGGGGCAAAACAGGCAAGTCCCAGGGAGCGTTAGTTGACTGATAGAAGAGACCTCCTTTATTATATACATATTTTGAATATCAAAGACATATTTTTCGAAAAGTTCATCATAAAAAATGGTGTAGAAACCAGGAAGATATAAACGCATACTCTACGCCTATGAATTATTTTACCAATGGAAAAATACCCATTTATAAATGTTGCTTATTGCATACCTTTTAATATGTTTATTGTTTCCAGTTAGTCGTAAATAATAATTGTATTAGTATCAGTACCTAAGCAATTATTATGGCTACTGCGTGATAGAATATTGATGAATGAGTTGTATTTTTTTATCGAAAACAAGACACAATGGATGGATAATTAGCTGTTTACGTTCATAAATATTGTTATTACGTGGAGATAAAACGTGTAGATAGTACGATTTGGTGTAGGACAATGTTAGACCTTATAGACCTGCGGGGTACTTGCGTCACACACTATCAGTAACAATGGCTTTAATTTTGACAGTTCAACAACATTAATTGTGTTGTTTTCGTTGTTAAGCAGACCAATTTTTCGAAAATATGATTCAATATGAAGAAATGGATTAGCAGCATCCTTCAAAATGGATTAGCAGCATCCTTCAAAATGGATTAGCAGCATCCTTCAAAATCATTTAGATTGTGATTGATAGTGTGTTACGCAATTAGTGTGCTGTTTATATTTCTACTACATTACAGACGTTCACCTAGTTACCTACCTAAAAATGGTGCAGCAAAAATGTTTCTAGTTAGGTACCTAAGAAAATTCTTGCTGCGCCATTTTTGGGTTCCGTACCCAAAGGGTAAAAACGGAACCTGTGAAACTTCGCTGTCTGTCCGTCCGTCCGTCCGACCGTCCGTCCGTCTGTCTGTCACCAGGCTGTATCTCAAGAACCGCGGTATCTAGACGGTTGAAATTTTCACAAATTATGTATTTCTGTTGCCGCTATAACAACAAATACTAAAAACAAAATAAAATGAGGGGGGCTCCCATACAACAAACGCGGTTTTTTTTGCCCTTTTTTGCTCGATATCAATAATGGCAACAGGTAGGCACTTGAAATATTCACAAAATACTCAGTTGTATTTTTACTTTAATAATAAATAATAAAATAAATATTAAAGGGGGGCTCCCATACAACAAACGGGTTTTTTTCGGCGTTTCTGCCTTGTGGTACGGAACCCTTCGTGTGCAAGTCCGACTCGCACTTGGCCAGTTTTTTTTTTACGTCGCGGTACTCAATTCCAGAATAAGTACCTATACAATTCATAGTGTTAATTTTTGTTTCAGCATAGGTTTTAGTACCTATAGGTAGAATGGTAGAAATACGAACTTGCTGTATTTTCATAAAATGCTCCATATTTCTTTGTCTGTATTATTGTGGCAATTATTAAACTTACTTCAATTTCACTCTTCCCCAGCCCACCACCTGATAATTGCCACCCTTTAGACCCATACTTTTATTGGGGACGTTATGGGCAATTTGGACAACACCTTCTATTTTTTATGAGCCAGCAGCCTAAAGTTTAATTAACACGGGACTCGTAAAAGATGATTACCCGATTATCTAAGCTTATTTGTAACGACGCACCTAGTTTTATAGAGAATTACTAATTGATAGAAGTGCTGGCAAGGACAGTTCTCAAATTTCTTAGTGTTATAGGTGTGTCAGAGTCTGAGTAAATAATTATCAAAGGAATTACGATAGTAAGCTTTTGATTGCTCTAAGTAATAAAGTGGGTGGGTGCAGCAGTCATTAGAAAATTATAAATAGGTAGGTTATTTTTCACGCGATTATAATTGTTCTGTGTTTTAATCAATTAGACTAATTGTACCTTATATATTACGCGGAAATTGTAGGTATGATGTTATAATAATATAACAACGGTTATCATAAACTACGCTAACATCTCCTATGAGAATTGACCTACTTCTTTTGTCTTTTCAGGCAAACTCTGATGAGGTTGCGGTATTTAGTCCTCCAGATACCAATAGTTCAAGGAATCATTTACTTCATCATCGTCGTTATCTGGTCGGAAGATTACGTAAGTACCTACTTACCAATTAAAATGGGTATGTTTTTCAATATTCGGCTCGTTAAAATCTGGGATCGGGTTAAAGCGTGGGCGCAGTTTGCCATCTCTCATTCAGCTGCCACACAAACCCCGAACTTTTCCGAGTCATCGAAATACCCTAGATAAAGTTGTGTGATGGGATGTCTCCCGTCGACAATGCAAGCCTTTCATTTTCTCAAGACCCAATTTTAGTAGTTTAAATGAATTACTTAATTACATTACATTAAATGATTTTCTGTAAGTAGGTTGTATGTACAAACATACTTACAGAAAATCATTAATGTTCCAATTTTATTTGATTTCCAGATGCTATACCACCGTAACTTCGTATACTTCCAACCGTTCATCGCGGCCTCCATCTTATCTGGCATGTGGGGAGTAGTGATGCTGGTCCGGGCGGCCATGTCAGTAGGCCGCACTCCTCGAGCCAGGTTCTTGGCGGTACAACTGGTGCTCATCATTGTGAAGCTGCAGTGTGGACTAGCCAAGTCTTTGCCAGATATAGCCAATTTGTCGTGCGTCGTGAAGCTACATCCCGCCGTCTTTGTTTATAGTAAGTTGATTTGATGATTCTTTGATTGGTAAAAGCCCCTGAATAACGCCGTGGAAACTTTTTTTTTGAGGCAGATAAAACTCAGAAGATCAAATTTCACATTCTACATATCATATAGTTCGACAGGCATATTCCAAATATCTTTAACAAGGAGGTTCCCGAAGAAAACCATATATTGCGGTTATGGAAATAATAGCGAATATTATTGTTATGATAGCTACGGCCTGTAAAACCGATTTGTTGATCATCCTGTTTACTCGATTGTTGACCTCTTCCTCTAAGAAATCTTCTTCTTCTAATAAAAATCCTTCCTAATAGAAATTTCCGAAGATCAGTTATTGTACTATGTCCATGCCATAATGTAGTGTATTAATAGCGATAATTCTAATATGTTTTTTATTTTCTCCTCTTCCAGTTGTACACAACAGCATCATGATGCTGGAGATGCTATTGCTATCAATCATGGCATCGCGGTTCTACAGCTTACCTCCAGGGAAGGACCTCGAGAAAGTACAGAGAGACAAAGTAGTCGTCGCAGTATTAGAAGATAGTATTCGCTCTATAGAAGTCAGAAGCGCTAAAGACGGCATAGACAACAAGTCCTTTAATAATAATGTCTTAGTTGATGACTGAATGTTGTTCTTTTTAATGTATTTTGATGTCATTGTTGTGTATATGTAGTTGATACATGGACGTGTGAAGTGACGGAAATAAGTATAGGTAGAATAATAATAATCAATGGATGTTAAACCTTTTGTTTCGCTATAGCTATCGTGTCGTGTTTTTGACAAACACTTTTTAAATAAAACGAATTGTTGTGATCTGTGTAGTATGCATGTTGTCGGAGCATAATTATGTACCTTACGTATTTTTTAAATCACTAGGTAAGGATCCAGTGTAAAAGGTTTAATTTAGATTGTCTTTTAGGTTAGACTTTTTTTACTTTTTATATTGGGTTTTGTGTCGATAATTGCAATATTAATAAACTATTGATGTACCAAAATATGACACCATTAATTAATAATTGCTTACTACAAGCCCATTGAGTTGGTGTTTAAAATTATTGTGATATTTATAATATAAATAAATTAGTCAAAAATATACATTTATTCTTGATTTGTGTTTTTATTTTTTACAACAATTTAATAGTTTCACAGGTAAGTCAAATTAAATAGGTGTACATTGATCAAATTAAGTATTATTCCTCTGGAGACTCGCTTCCATTGCTCTTGTCCTCATTTTCTTCAGACGGTGTCCCAGCCCGAGAACTTTCTGATCCGTAAATGTTATGCAATTCTTCCAATTTGTAATTAATTTTCACGCCTTTCGAGTTGGTTTTGTTCACTTTATTTACCAGTGATTTCGTTTGTTCTTCTAATCTTTTCAATCGTAAATCACGCGCGGCGAATCGAGCTTCATGATCAATTTCATTGGATGTTGATGGCACAGAATCTTCTTTATCGGAACTCGAATTATCCTCTTTTGGTTCGTCAACATGATCTTCACTACTGCTACTGGGTTTCTGCTGCTCAGTATGAAGCGTATCAAGTTTTTCAATTATTTTGTCACCTGTATCAAGAGTGCTAGCTATGGTTTTTACTACTTCAGAACTACTATCTTCTAAGTTTTGCAGTCTTTCGTCTTTCTTTGCAAGTCTTTCATTTTGCTGTCTAACGTTTTCAAGTATAGCTTTAAAATCAGGAAGTTCATTTGAAGCTTGTAAATCGTTTACTGGGGGAGTTATTGTAGAATCAACGCTCGTTGATTCCTTATTTTGATCAGTGGTTATTTTCTCAATATCATCACCATTGTTCTGTATGCCCGCAGTTTCAAATATTTGGTTAGATTCAATTTCTTTTTCTGGGTCTGTTAAATCTGACGATGTTTTAGTAACGGTTGTAAAGTTAGTTGTCATATCAGAATTTGTGAGTTCTTTACGGTCTATATCGTCGGTTTCAGTGTTTGTTGTGTTATTTTCAGTTTCTTTATCTAGGGTATTTTTCAATGAATAATCACTTGAGGTGGGCCGATTAATAAGATGATCCAGTGTATTGCTTAGTTGCTCACTTATCTTAGCCGTATTTTGAGTCTTTTGTAACAATGCAGCGCTGCCTATTTCCAGATTATTCAATTTTCTGTCCTTAATAGCTAGTCTCTCGTTTTGGAGTCGGACGTTCTTCAAAATTTCAGCAGGATCGATAAGTAGTAGACCTGATGAAGATTTATCCGAAGTAGATGGTGCTATTTGCCGTTCACCCTCCAGACTACTGATAACTGTAGTGTCGTTAGACTGACTAACAACGGTATCTTCGGCATTCGTTTCTTCAGTGCAAGAGTCATCATGCGTAATATCTCCAACTTCATCTTCCGTTTCTTCGCATATTATTCCGTTTTTAGGAAATCGTTCACTTTTACTAGGTTCCGATGTTGGGTCATGATTATCTTCACTCTCTTGGGTGTCCAATGGCAAATCAGCCACATCTAGAAGGTCACTAGCGGGATCTTCTCTTTCTGCTATGTTAAAGTCTGTACTAGAATCCGGAATTGTTTCAAATGATTTCTTCTGCTTTCTCTTACATCTAGTCAGTTTCTCTGCTACATATTCACTTTCATCATTTGATTCGGAAGACTCTTCGGAAGGTCTCTCGTCGCTATATCCACTTTCTCCTGAATTATTAAACGATGGTGAGCCCGCCTTCCTACTCGTGAATTCAGTCCTTAGTGTTTGCCAGTCTTTTTCTGACTGTGTGTTCTTTTCACGGGCTTGTTCCCACTTTTCCCGACAGTATTCAAGTTCTTCTTTAAGTTCGTTCAGTAGCTTTCTCTTTTGCTGTAATTCATATTTTAGGATTTTCTCGTGAGTATGTAATTGATGATGGTGCCTCCTTAGTCGGCCAACTACATGCCATGTTTTGCCTAACTCATTAGTAACCATACATAGTCTTCGTTCTTGTTCTTCTAAACGTGTTTCTAAGTGGCCATTGAGTTGTTTCATACGGCTGACCTCTTTTATCAGACCCAACTTTTCTAATATTAGATCCTGAAAAAGAATTGTACTAGGCGTTATTTTAAATAACAAAGAAAATAAAAATAACTACTTTCAGATTCTGAGAAAGTGGTGTGATAACTGTTTTTGTTTTCGCAGATTACACTAATAATTGGCTCGGTACCAAAATTGAAGCTGTACATTTTTGAGAACTGCAAAATAATGATCATGAAGATGTTTATTTTTACATTGTGACTTTTGACCATGACTCAATTTATATAGAAAATGAGATAATCACTTACCTTTAATCTGATGTACGTCTGACTAACGCTTGGGACTAACACGGGTCCCGATTTTGTCTCGACAGATTTATAACATGTCGTAACTTTATCTGGAGAGTTCTCGTCAGGCGTATTTTGATGGCTGAGAAGTTCTATTAGTACTTTCCAAACTTTCGGCAGATTTTCCACAATTTCTTCGGCAGTGGTGCTCTGGGGCTTCTGAGTCCCTACAAATTAAAAGAACAATGAGGAATCGTAATTCAAGAAATACCTAGATGAATAGGTTACCTTTGTTGTAATCGATCTTTACCTGATTCTTGTTCTGATTCTGTAACTTCTTCTTTTGATGATTGACCAGTTTCATCAGTATATTTTTCTTCGTTTTCATCCACCTGACTGACCAACTCTAACAAAAGTTTGGGTAATTCCGACGAAGCTTCTGATCCGTTTTCTTTTTCCGCCATCTGCATTAGTAAACCATGGTTGTCCTCAAGCCGTTGAACAAGTGTGTCCAAATCTTGTTTAGTTTTGTCTCCGAGAAGTACTTGGGAGAATAGCTGTAATAAAATAAATGAAACAGAAATTAGAACACATTCTTCAGTGTAGTATCAATGGTACGGTCGGTTTACTTACTTTGTTTACGACAGCCATTTCAGCTTTCAGTACATTAGTTTCTATTTGACATGAAGATATTTGAGAATTTTTGCTATCAATAGTTTCAATTAATGAATCTATTTTCGAGTCAAGTTCTTCTACTTTTGTATTGAGATCTTTGCACCTGAAAACGTAATTATCAGAATGGTGAGTAGACTGCCCAAGACTGCCACGCACATCGAAGGCAACAAAAAACAAATGAGCGTCTATCTTTTTTATGAGTTTAGACTTACTTTTTGACTTCAGCTTGATAAAGTACTTTGTGTTCATCCAGCTCTCGGACCAGACGTTGTCTAGAAACTTCGGCAAGTCGGGCCCTCTCTTCATAAAGACCTCGAAGTGTGCGAATATTCTGCAATTGACGCTCATATTCTTGCCTTAGGTCGGCAGACAGCAGATTTGTTTCCCGATCAGCTAGAGTGCGTTCTATTTCATTTAACTTCTCTTTTAGCTGGAACATACGAAAATTGATGAAGAACGTCATGATTTGTTTATTTGATTGCATCCTAATTTATTATGTAACAGCGTGGGTGCATAGATACTATGAAATTGTTATGCTACGATATACGGAACAATCTACGTCAGTAAAAATATTTTTAAAAGAATTGACAGCCCTATCAAGGTTTGTTGAAGCTGCTATAGAAGTACATGTGGAGTTGGCACTTTGTCAAAACGTAAGACGCCAAGTAACAGATGATGCGCTTCGCATGCCGTATATTGGCGGTCCCTGACCGGCTGCAGCATGCCTGCCTCCAGGTCGTTGGCTTGGCATTGGATATTTGTGATAATTATGGAAATATCCATAGGTATAGAAACTAATATTGTAGATTCTGTGCCTCTGTTTGTTTGTTACGTTTTAAAGACTAAATCTACAGATTGTGAGTTTAGAACTAGAGATAGCTTGAAGCTGGAGGAAAGAAAAGAAAGCAACGCGACCTATGAAGTCGTGAGCAAAGCCTTAAGGCGATGGTAAAACATTTTTAATATTCCGCAAAAATAAGTTCCTTTTTTAGAGTTCTTACGAGGAAAAATAATGATATTACGTTAGATCCATAAAATAGGTTAGACCGAGAAGCGTGCAGGATACTTAAAAATTAAAGTACCTACCTATTAAGCAAATGAATTGTAATTATTTCTTTTTATGACGCAATAGTAATAACCTAGACAGGTGTACCTGCACAGCGAATTTTATTCAGAATTTTCATTCCATGACATTATTAATGTATTGTCTGAATAAAAATTAATTCATCAATCAAGCATATTATGCTAACTTCGCAATCAGGTTATTTCGCTAAGCGCATGCTTACTGGATAAGTAAATACCTACTCATCATCTGCCTAGCCTTTCCCCAAATAAGTTGGGGTTGGCGTCCAATCGAGCTGGATGCAGCTGAACTTACTAGCTAAATACTCACATCATTTAATTGTTGTTCTCGTAGACTTATCATTGTTTTACTGACAGCTACCACTTCCTTTAATGCACGAATTTGTTTGATGGATTCTGTGTTTTGAAAATTCAAATCTGCAATATCGGAGTAAGCTCCCTGTAACGACCTGTTAGTTTCGGACAGGTCCTTTCTAAGTTTCAAATTGTTTGCTTTTATATCATCTAATTCTTCTCTCATTAGCACTAAAGCGTCGGTGAGTTCACTGTTTCCTTTTAAATGCAGGAGGTTATCGGGGATATCAATATCATTCCTCGATAGCAGTTCACAAAGCAACTTGTTGCTTTCATATAACTCCAGTTTTTCCGCCTTCTCATTTTGCAATGCTTTCTCTAATTCTTCTTTCTCGGTTCTATGTCGTGCTAATATTTGTTTTCTTTGTTCACGTTTAATGTCGAGCTGCTTCTTGAACTCGTCCATTTCTTCTTCTTTTGCTTTAGCTCGAGCTTCCTTTTCGGTCATGGAGTCAGCACCAGGCATCTCAACGTTTTCAAATGTTTCATCACTGGAACCGCCTGTGTTGTTCATTGTTTCACTTTCACTAGTAACGTTACCAGCGTCGTGTTCCCTTGTTGGGGCACTACTGACAATATTTCCCATTTAGGAATACTTTTATAAACAAGGTCGCACTTTCATTCGCGCACATGCAGCGCGAGGATACGTGTTTTTAAAATAGGTAGCGACCAATACGATTTTAATCAGACAAAGGACTGTCGACTTGGTGGACTCACGCGTATGTTCGACGAAGCAGTCGTTTCCCGAAATAGATCCCTCGTCAGGTCCAGACATGCGTCGGCACACACATATAGCACGTTCGGTACTGCCGCTCCCAGCTCAGTTAGTATACGATGTATTTCGACAAAATCTCAGTCAATATTTTATTTTTACTGGGTATTTTCATTAAATTCTCAGAATTGGTAGTAGGAATGCATGTTTGGGCACAGAATAAATAGTACAAGTAGTTTGGGTGACTTGGTAGCTTCACGGAAAATTCTTTTTGTAGCATTTTAGGACAAACAATTGCGAAAACTGGATTGAGGCAATAACGGCTATATTTAGTTACGCATGTAGGTACTTATTTCAATTCTTTCGTAACGTTATGTATGAATGATATAGTTAAAATAAATTGGTAAATGAGCATTATCGAGAAGCTTGCAGATCAGAGCATATAATTTACTTCTGAATAGATATTTAGGTAATCTAGAGTAGAGGCAACCAGCTGCAGGTAGTGTGTAGGTACCTTTAGACGATAATCATTATGACTGTCGGTTCAGGTGCGGTAAGATTTGAGATGTCTTCCGCTACTTAATAGGTATGGCTCTCATAAAATTCCTGCTGTATAGGTAATCGTCTTTGAAGAAAGCTCTGCTGAATTTTAGAATTTATTTATTTTCTTATTGGTTTTATTATTCTTGGATTCTATTCTATTCTTCTATTTAAACATCCTTTTTGAAAATAAATTTTATACTTATGAACAATAATTGTACCTACCTATTTACCTATCTGTATCTTTAATTAATTTAAACTCTACTAGGTACAGACGCCAGCACATCAAGTTACTACAATCTGTCAGATTTCTTTAATAGATTTTCGACTTTATTGCTAAAGCATAAGGTTCAAGGTTGATTGCGAAAATCTGACAGTTTCGGGTAGGTAGGTTGACCTGCTGGCGTCTGTACAAGACATAGATAGTACAAGACGATCGGTTGGGGTTATCTACGCCGTTCGTTTGGATGCCATTACCCCACAGTAATATTAATTTCACGGGCTGATTTTTCCAACGACAGATAAAATTATTCCTTGATTAAAGTTACCTATTAGATGATTGAAAAAACTGGCCAAGTGCGAGTCGGAGTCACACACGAAGGGTTCCGTACCACAAGGCAAAAACGACAAAATGACACGTTTGTTGTATGGGGTCCTTAAATATTTATTTTATTTTATTATTTATTATTAAAGTAAAAATACAACTGAGTATTTCGTTAATATTTCTAGTGCCTACCTGTTGCCATTATTGATATCGAGCAAAAAAGGGCAAAAAAATCGCGTTTGTTGTATGGGAGCCCCCCTTAAATATTAATTTTATTTTGTTTTGACGTGACAACGTCTTAAATTAGGTTGCGGCTGGGAGTCACTTATGAAAAAGTGTAACGCTCGGTAACGTTACGATGAGTCACCGAACGAGAGAGAGAAAGACGTTGTCACGTAAAATCTTCGCCCGTAAAACCGACTTTACAGGCAACCATTTTTTTTAGTACTTATTTGTTGTTATAGCGGCAACAGAAATACATACAGACGGACGGACCGACGGACAGAGAGCGAAATCTTAGTAATAGGGTCCCGTTTTTAAACTTTGGGTACGGAACCCTAAAAACAGCCCTTAATAAACTGTACATATTATTTATAATAATTGACTGTACATACGCCAGTTTACTCTGTCTACGCCAGCATAATAATATCAAGCTACTACAATGTGTCAATTTTTTAAAATAGATTTTCAATTTTATCACTAAAACATAAGGTTCAAAGTTGATTGAGAAAATTTGGCATGTAAATCACTCATCATCCACCGAGCCGTTTCCCAACTGCGTAGGTTGCAAGGGTAGGCTTCTGGATGTTGGCTTTACAGCCTTCCATAATACACTTATTTGATCATCGCTTTCAGACCCATCGAGTGGTACCTATAATACTGGGCACTGGGATGATGGAGAACAATAAATGAGTGGCATACATATGTAAGCTGATAATTTTAAATGCTCGCACAGATATATATTATCATATTAAAACTAAATTATTTAAATCTTGTCCTTTTTAAAGCGTAACAAAATCCTACCTCATTGCTAAAACCCTAGGTTTCAAGCTTACATTTCTCGCAGATAAAATAAAACTGACAATTGTTAAACGTCAGTTGGTTATCAGCCACATAATCGAAATTCACATCACAGAACGAATTTTCTTTTGGGAAAATCCAATTTTAAGTCATATTCATATGTATAAATAACATTTCCAGTTATCTGTTTAGAGTAACTTGATTATTATGAGTCATTAAACATTGGCAGCTGGCAAAATCATATAAAATAAGTAAATATTTCACGTTGTGTCAAGATTGATTTTATTTTATTTTGTTTTAACAGTGGCTTATTGGTAATAAATAGCTAATAAAATCACTTTGTGTGTGCCGTTGTTCAATTTATTCGACAAATTGGACGTACCATAATCTGAAATGTGAAGTAGATAATAAAAGCTTGATAAGCAATGGATGAGAGTACTAAGAATTCCCCTTGTAAGGTAAAAATTTACCAATGTTTTGCTGTTTAATACTCTTCTGATTGTAGAAAGTTCTAAGCTGACTTTTCTTGTGGTTGATAATTAAGTATTAATTAATTTTGCTTTGTTTAGGTATGCCATTTGCATACAGTTGTTTTAGATTGTGATATTAGCTATACATTTTTGTCTTCCAAATACTTAGATAATTATTTTTATTCTCCTAAGTGTAAATACTACTGTTTGGAATGATTCGAATATCAAGGGGATATACTTTTATCAAACTGTGTCATAGAACCTAGAAAATGACTTGCTTGCTAATCTGGTAGACTCTTAGTACCAGTTTGATGTGCAAGATTAATTTGTGAAAAAATGGTAAAACACATTGAATATTATTATACTTAGTTAATAAATCTTTTTCATCAGACAGTAATAATGATATGATATCTTTTGTACTTCAGTAATAAAGATAGAATGCACATTGCTTCTCTTTTTTAATTTGCATTTTCCTATTACTTACACTTTATTGAAATGTTTCACTTAATAGTATTAGTTTTATAAATGTAGTAGAATTTTTTATTCACTGTTACACCATGTATATTTAGAGAAACATAAATGTCCTGATAATAATATTATTTATTTATTTAAACACAAAATCATAAAAAAATATGGTTTTATTCATTTAAACAATGCTACAATTATATTATTACAGTTAGGTATGTGTAATAGTTATTGTTTCTGACATTCTTTGTTTTCAATATCATAGATGAATTGGAGTAGTATTGATAAAATGACATACTGTTATGTCCAAAAACAGAGTTCATAACAGGTTGCTTTACTTAATTAAAAGCAAATTAATAATTTGGTTTTAATTGAACACAATCAAGGATATTTTAAACAATTCAAAAATATCAAATGGTTTTTTTCTTATGATTACAATTACACATAAAACAATTTATGATCCTCTAAAGTACTTGAAACAATCCACAACTTAAATGTTACCTCCACACTGGCTTGTTTGTTTTGATGTTGCACAAATTGCTAGGAGTGTGACGGTGACGCCGCGGGCCTGCAGTTGCAAGCTGAAGTGGAACATCTGAGACAGCACCTTGCAGAGCGGGACACACACATCGTAGCCCTTGAGGGAGAGTTCATCAAGAGTACGACCCGGGCCAACGATCTAGAAGAACAAGTCAGTACTTGGAGGGAGAAGTATGAAAGGTAAGTCAAAGTCAAAACATTTAATTTCAAGTAAGCCAATAAAAGGCTCTTGTGAACATCAGAATTTACAAGAAAATTGAATTCATAATGGAGTTCAATGGGCAAGCAAGGCCATGGTCACTCTTTTATACTGATTTACAATATTTTGTATACATTATAAATGTGAATACGGTGTATTTACCTAGAAAAATTACTATAATATAATACAATAGATACAAGGTATTAAAATGATTATAGATAAATTAATTATGTTAATATTAGCAACGCCCCGCGGTTTCACCCGCATAAGTGTTGTTCCCGTGGGAATATATCTCTGCCAAATTTTATCGAAATCCGTTCAGTGGTTTAGGCGTGATTAGGTAACATACAGACAGACAGACAGTCAGACAGAGTTACTTTCGAATTTATAGTATTAGTATGGATACATACAACATTTGTAAATACGCTCACATATTTACAAATATTGCAACCATGGACAGTTTTTCTTAGTACATTGAGTAATAATTGAAATCATATCACTTTTTAGGGTTCCGTACCCAAAGGGTCAAAACGGAACCCTATTACTAAGACTTCGCTGTCTGTCCGTCCGTCTGTCTGTCTGTCACTAGGCTGTATCTCAAGAACCGCGGTAGCTAGACAGTTGAAATTTTCACAAATTATGTATTTCTGTTGCCACTATAACAACAAATACTAAAAACAAAATAAAATAAATATTTAATATTTTCCCATACAACAAACGCGATTTTTTTTTGCCCTTTTTTGCTCAATATCAATAATGGCAACAGGTAGGCACTTGAAATATTCACAAAATACTCAGTTGTATTTTTACTTTAATAATAAAATTAAAATAAAATAAATATTTAAGCGGGGCTTCCATACAACAAACGTGTTTTTTTTTCGGCGTTTTTGCTTTGTGGTACGGAACCCTTCGTGTGCGAGTCCGACTCGCACTTGGCCAGTTTTTCCTTTGTGAGCTAGGTTAGGTGTTATTAAAACATAGAGGAAATCTATGTATATTACCAGCAGTCAAGGTCACTCCAAGTGTCAGACCAGCTAATAAACTTTGTGATTACTTATTGTTTTATAAAAAATTGTATTTCTTACGCTTAAGTAGCGCTTGGAAAAACTAGACCAACGAGGCAGTCGTTGGTCTAGTTTTTCCAAGCGCTACTGCTGAGCATGAGGTCCTGGGTTCGACTCCTGAGTTGGGTAACTTGTTATTGGGGTTTTCCATCTGGAATTTCTCAGTAGCAGCCTGGACTTTGGAATTGTGCCCGGTTGATGGTAATAGGCTCGCCTTCTATTACATGGTACTTAAACTAAACATAACTGGCGAAATGTGGGTGTATTATTATATGGTGATGTGATGTTATGGGTTTTGTTATGTATTTATGATAATCTATGATTCTATTGTAATCTTTAGTAAGTAAGTCACTATAGTCACGGATTTACCAATCGTTATAGTTTTTATTTTATGATGTAATGATTACTTGGATAACGATCTAATGTCACGATTCACTGATTCTGATAACACAATAAAAAGGTAACATTTCTAAACGTTTTTATTATTGGCAGGTTATATGATTCGCACAAGAGAGTACAGAAATTGAATCAAGTGCTTGAAGATAAGCTACTGCAAATGGTTGACAAGATGAAGGGGGAAAAGAGTCAACTTACCAAGGATATTGCCACTTTATCAGTACGTTTAGCCGAGTCTAAGCACAACTACAGTATGTTACAAAAGGAGAATGTATGTGTATTTTTTTATATGTCTTAAGTTTGTGGGTGGACTAAGTAAGGTGTTTTATTATAATACTTTATTGTGATTGCAGGAGAGATACAAGAATGATATGAATCTAGCAATTCAGCTACTACAATGCAAACCCGATAATTTCGTGTCACAGAAGCTGGACAATGTAAGCTAACATTCTAAACTTTCCCTTAATATTAGAAACTTTATTTAAAAAAAAGTTAATTCAAATTACTGTATTTATAGCTTCCAGTCGACACTCAAGCGCGGGTGTCCCAGTACGTCATGTCCAAGACATCGAAGCCGTCAAGCTCAACTCAATCCAAGAACGGTAATGACATTGATACTTTTGACGCCAGTGAATATGAATTCAATATCTCCGCATCCTTGATGTCGAAAATCCTTGAAGACAGTATCCAAGATACTGTTACCAAACACTGTGATACATGCACCTGCAATAAATCTCAAAACAAACCATTCTGCTACAATGAAACTTATTACTCAGTAGCCACGCAAACTATGGCGAGCGGGGAAATGAAAAACTCTCTGTGTCTCAATTGCAATGCTGATGTAAAGTCACTACATTCCAACCTCAGTATTAGAAGTATCTCACCGCATGCTGTCAAACTTATAAATGAAAAATCTATCAATCATGGAGTCATTAGTCCTTTATACATACTGCCGCAGAACACGGAAGCACTCAAAGATATTCTACCACCAGTACCAGCACCAGTTATTGAAAGGCCAAAAAATAATGGTATTGTTATTGATACCATTAAAATAAGTGAAAAGAGTGTGTTAGAGCCAATTGTGCAAATGGATGCTATACCTAAAGTAGATGACATGAAGCAATTTAGAAAGACTAGTGTTACTATGGAACCTGCAGTACACCACAAGCTTTGTGATCGTACAAAAAGTTCGATTTCAAGCAAGAAGAGTAGTATTCAGAGTGCAGGAAATGAAGATTCGCTGCTTGCTAAAGAAATACTTAATAAAGATTTGATAAATAAAGAACTTCTAAACAAAGATATACAAAACAAGGATTTACTAAACAAGGATTTACTAAACAAGGATTTACTTAACAAGGATTTACTTAACAAGGACTTACTAAACAAGGACTTACTAAACAAGGATATTCTAAACAAGGATATGCTGAACAATAAAGAAGTTAAACCAATAATTGATAAAACAGGAGATGATATCAGTCTGAGAAAGAACTCTCATAGTTCGATGGGCGCAGTCAGTCGGACGTCGTCAATTGCTAAATCAACAGTAAGTACACACAAGTCTAATCACACTCAGGTGGGGCCAGGGCCCAGGTTCTGTCATTTACGTATGCAAGCAGGATCTAAAAACATTCTCCTTGATAACGCGGAACCCGACGTGCCTCCCGTTCTGTACAGGCGACAAAGTAAGTGCAATGAAAACTCCATCTTCAAAGATCTCACCGACGATGTAGATAACTTTATCGATTTAGATAAAATCGAAGATAACTTAATTATTAAAGAAGATATAAAAAATGATAACATCGTAGTTGAGAGCACGCTCATCGATGTCCACGTTGACAATAATAACAAAGACACTAATGTCACCGCTAAGAACACTACTATTAACCCAATCTTACTAAACGTTTCTTCTTCGCCATTGCAACCGTTAAAAACTCACACATTTTCTAACAGTTCTGAAAATAACAACAACCAATCCCAAAGTATTGCAAGTCAGCAAAACACAACTGAAATTGATAATTTACTTAACGATTTCAATGCAGATAATAATAATACACAAAATAATAACGTTCTAAGCACCGACGACGATGACTCGAAAAAAGTTGATGTTTTTACTTCCACCGATAACCACGATGTAAAAATATTTAACTTTGATCGCTATGAACAGAACAAACTAACTAATCAATATAATAAACCTTTAAGGAAAATCGACATGTCGCAACTCCACTCCCTTGAAAATACTAAGATTTCTAAAGACCTGCCACCTCTAGGTGACATACCAAAGATGGAGAAAAAACCAGAGGTAGCTAAGCCACCACTGCCACCTATTGTAAACGTATATCCAAATCTTACCCAAACTCATTTGAAAGTTAATGATAACAAAGTGTTTACGAATGAGCAAAGCACTAGTTCTCTATCAAGTGATGATAGTGCAGCTTTACTGCAGAAGCAGCAGTTGCTTAGAGTTGCAGAGTGGGTAGAGAAAAACTTAGAGCAACAGAACAATTTTAACGATCCTTTGGAGGAAGACGTTAACTTTACCAACAGAGCTCTGAGGAGAGACAGCAAGCTGTCGAGGCTAACGGAAACTCTCAACGAGTTGGCGCTGAACATGCCGCATCCTGTTAGTAAGTACTCTAAATCATATGCGAGAGACGGTCATAACGCCTGGGTTCATAATAACGTGTCTATGCAAAATCAGGAGAAATTGGTGAAACACGCGTTGGCGATGCCGAAACTTGCCGGCCATGTCGTCAAAGAAACGATCTTTCCAGTCGAAAGTGGTGATGCGACGGTTACTGAAATAAGCGATAACTCCAAGAACAGGGAAACCGTTGCAGATTTAGTAGCCGAAGGACTGCGAGCTAAAGGTAACAAAGAGATAACGCCTGAAGATTTGGCGCGGATGGAATACAATGTGAAGAAGTTTCTATTGAGCGGGCCGCATTGGGTGAACCCGGAATCCGTGGGCAGGAGTCGACGCACAAGCAGTAAAACTGAGACTGATGTATAATTCCACAGTAGGTAGCATGGTAGAGAATCAACTTGCATTCCATGTTAGGTCAGAAAGCGGTATGGCAGTCTTGATCTATGCATTCTTTTGCAGCTCTTGTGCTGGTTAGCTATTTTACTTGTAAAAAATCAATACATTTTTAAGTTTTGTCTCTAATTGTTAAATCATATTTTTTGCAACATGTTCCTAAATGTAGATACTTCACATTTACTTCATAATCATAATATCAATGATTGATTACCGCTCTTATTTACGGATTTAATCAAACTAGTCTTTCGTACGTGTGTTTTAAATTTATTGCGCTTTATGAGATTTTATTATAGGATTTGTGTTGTGTAAAGTACCGCGTTTTGAAAGCATTTATTTTATGAAAATTAAATAAGAATGAAGATGAGATGAGAATGAGATGATGATGAGAATTATATGTAAGAATGAAGTTACATTGTAAACGCAGGTGGCGGCGGCGGCGGCGGCGTACGGAATTATATAAGTCAGGCACAATTTATAAATATCGGGAATTTATAGCTTTTGGATTTGTTTGTTTATGAATTTATGATAGTTCGAGAGTTCAGTGTTAGTGTTGGAAGATCAATATTAATTAAAAACAAGGCTGTCGTTTGCTAGAATAGCTTAGAATAGGAAAAAGCATCGCCAATATTAAAATAAGACGTGACGAGAGCTATTTGTAAACGTGTGGCATCACTTAGCAAGCGCAGACTACACGAACATTTTATTCATTCAGACATATTTCTATGTATAGTGGTTTTGTTCCGTATATTTCTCTCAGATTTTTCTATCACAATATTAGTACGCTTTCGAATAAATGTGATAAATGCGAAGTATAAGATAGTGGTTAAATTCGCCTAACGTACAAAATATTCTAGCATTGAAATAACTCAAAGTATATGTAAAACAGGCGCAGAAATTATTTTCTTATAACTTACAAAACATTGATGTTACCATAAAATGTTATGATTAAGAGAACGCTCATTTGATGGATTTTGTGTCAAAATTGTGTACATAATTTATTTATTTTGAGCTGTATTCTCAAAGGAAAACGGGATTTTCATGTGGACAAAATTGACCGGTTTTCTATTGAGAATTTGACTTACGCTGTAGAGTTTTTGTGATTGGTTGTCTTTTGTGTTTGACGTAACCAAAAGTATTACGTTGTTTTACGTGTTTTATGATAATATATTATGTCTTTCTATATAGTGATCTTGTCTATGTGTGTAGATTATATTTTATGACTAGATATGTTTTTACTTTGTCATTCACTTACACCATACACCTTATTCATACTTAAAATATCAATAGTTAATCAATTATAAGAAAATACAGGGGTAACATTATCAGTATTTACTGTAGTAATATTGAAAGTGTAGTCCTTGAGAATAATATACTACCGTCGTACTTCCTACATACACAATGTACTATCATGCCTCCGCTTACACAACATGTACAAGTTTTATATAAAAAATATGTTAATAGGTATTAAAATGGGTGTGTTTTATGCATATTTTCCTATATCAATGGAATATATTTTTAAATATTAGTTATGGTCGATCTGTATACAGTAGTTAGGAAAAGAAATGTTAGAATGTAGATCATTCCTGTTGGTATGATAATGATGGATATTGTTTAGTGTATTGAGCACAACTTAGTGTCGTTACGTGTTAGTGATTGTGACATCAACGTCCGGCTACTTGCGAGCACATTCCCTTTGTGAGTCCAATTTTTATATTAAAATTATTCATTTAGGCTGTTTTACATGTTGTATTTCAGCTAGGTAGTGTTTGGAAATGTGGATCTGTGATTTTTTGCAATGATCAAATGATCAGGGGTGTCATGTATCTTGTTTGCTTTTTATTTAAATATAATTGTAACAATTTGTTGTCCTTGCCAGTTTGTGATGATTTTTATTTATTTTATAGGCACATGTAACATGATCTATAAAATGTGCATTTATTTACACAATTATACATATTTTTTTTTGTATTGAATCAGAGAAAATGCAACTATGCTACGATTTAGATAGGTACCTACAGAGGTAGAAAGGCTTTTTCTTAGTATCGATACACGCCACGTCTGATCTGATATTTATTTATTGTATGTGTCTAATTACTTTGAAACACTCCATTGATCACGAAGCTTGTTGCTGACCCTAGTAGCTATGTTAGATATAGATATGCCACAGTCTAACTTCATACAGTTGGTCCGCGTGAACCTTGTTACTATCTAATCATGCTAGGGGTCGTGGTGCCTACGTCCCGAGTAGTCTTGTGTAACTCGGGACAATCAGGTTGGCGCGTTTTGCCCATTCAATGCAATTTACATTTCAATTTGAATATTACAGAACATAAAACAAAAGATAACCTCGTGAATAATGTGTCAAGAGTAATTCTGTTGTCCTACTGTATGGATTGGATAGTTACACTGTGGTTATGCTTTCAAAACAATATTCACACGAGTGCTACGGCTGCTCTCACTGACTGTAGCTTCAGCAGCGTAAATGTAATATGTGTTTATTTATTAAACATTATGGTGAACAGTATGCGTTTTACTCTACTAAAAATATTCCAAACGTAAAAATAATGCTTTCGAACTTATCATATTTGAACATTGTAAAGCTGATGAGAATCAGGAGCTGGTTATGAGTGACTCTGTGATTATTGCCAAATAGACTGTTTTTTTTTTTCGAAAAGAGACTTTCCAACAGTGAATTACTAGAAAACCATTCACAAACGACCCTAAGGAAAACGTTGGAAACTACCCGAACCCTATTAAATCTTTCAAAAACCTTCATTTAGTAACCAATTTCCCATAAGATCATAGCCTTAAGAATCTCAACTTCAAAATAAAATGAAACATATTTTTTTTTTATCGTATTGATGTAAACATAGGGTTGAGCGTGTTCACAGTAGCGTGAAATAGGTTATCGTTGCTAACAAGGAGGAAGGGCTTATCGTGGATCGCGACAAAGTTGACCTTCGCATTTCCAAAATACTTAGCGCACCTCTATTGTATATGTGACCTTGTGTAGCGGGCCATTGTTCAAACCGTCTTCAATTTTCGCTTTAACATACAATTTCACCTTGGGTGATTAACAGGCGGCGTAATTGTATTTTTATCTGAGGATGTTTGTTAGCTGTGTTTATGTAAACGACCCAGATGTATCAATTTACTGCTCGGGTGTTTTTGTTTTTATTTCGGTATGACGTTGTTTTGGGCTGAAAATAGATATCTATCTACCTATAATTTATTATTGATTAAATTGTAAAAAATGCCTTACTCGTACTCTTCCTATAGAACGGGTCTTTATGTCCAAAACGATTCTGAGTTGATTTGTTACCTAAATCACTCATGTTTTGGAAAACTCTCCTTTGGTAAAGGTGAATATCACCATTTTGCTTAGTAAGCTGCTGATCTGGCTTGGCTTTGCATTCTTAACTCCGCCGAACATGTTTTATTGATCGTTAAACTCACCTAAATGTTTCAGGTGTGAACAAAAACTCAATTTTCTCCAAAAATGTTTTCCTCGGAAAATGTGACAAGATAGTAAATTATGATAGCCACAAACCTTTATCAAAAGTCGTTAGCACAAAAACTTCGCAATTCACACGATTCGCAGTATAACAGACGTAATGGTAGCGATCATAACACCGGGCAGGTGCACGAGTGAACGACCGTGCGATTCGCGCCACCCACTGGGCGGCAGCCCGAGCTAACGTCCATGCAACACTCACAAAGGAAGGCTCTCCATTCCTATAGGCATACTTCCTGAAACTCCTTTTGATTGATTGATTTGTGGATATCTAGGCACTCGTTGAAGGCATGTGTCGTCTCGGACTTGAATGCGAAGCGGTAATGAAATGAGACAAACTAAAAGGATAACTCAAGTCTGTGCTACCGATCCTTCACAATAGGCTCTACCTATGAATTTTCAATTTTTTTATAGCAAGGATGTCCTATTTATTTAGTGCGTGGCGTTCTGCCTGAAATAACTAAGTTACTTTTTCGGTAGGTACCCAATTTACCAAACGGTTTACTGAGGGTTTTGGTAACGATGGAAGAATTAATTAAGAGAATACAAAATATTCTAAAACATTTTAAAAGAGTAAGGTGGAGTTTCTTGCCCATTCTTTTCCATACAAAACTAACTTTTGGAAGGGGCGACTAGAATCAATTCTATTTTTTGTAAATTTTGCCGTTAAAAAAAAGTGCCTTTTATGTGCCTATTTGAAATAAATTATGACTTTGACATCATAAAAATACTGAAGTTCACTTATTGTAATGAATTGTCGGTTCCTTTATATAGTTACTAGCTTCTGCCCGCGACTTGTTCGCGTGAAATTTCACCCTCCCTCCATTCACCCTCTTTGGGGAGGAATTTCGAAAAATCCTTTCTTAGTGGATACCTACTCTTCGCAAAGAACACAACCTCTTTCATGTCTCTAGGAGCAGCGGCTTAGGCTGTGCGTTAATATAATATCAGTCAGTCAGGACTTCGAATTTTATATATACCTATAGCTTATAATCTAACATCTTACTAATAAACGTATTATATCCAATGACGTTTATATCAGACTAATAGTACACACCGATTTCTCTCTTTCAGTCCTCAGTAATTTGACTTTCGAAAGAAGAAGACAAAACGTTTTGTAACTATACCGACGCTTTACAACGTTTAATATTATGGGGGTTTGGTCGGTACCTACCTGTAGATGTTTTATTTTTACCTACCTATCGTGACCAATTTAGTTTCTTTTTACAGTCAAACTCAAATGTAATCAGAGTTTTCATCAAAAGTAATCAATCCAAAACAAAAGCTCGGAACCAATAGCTGCGCACGGTGGATAATACTCTCTTTTGTTTGAAACTACTTGAGCGTCAGAGACCACTTTTATAATCACTTAGCCCGGAATTTATGGAAAATTGATCGTCTATAGAAGTGGGAATCATCTGTTCTGGAATTTTGTAAGTAGATTTATACCTACTTATAAGTTACCAGCGACCCCTCCTTGTTTCGCACGGTTTTACAACTTGACAAAAGATCAAGATTTCTTTATTACATTTAAGATTATATACCTATTAATCTAGGTATTATATACCTACTTATCTATACCATCCGGAATAAATTATCTAAAAGATGGTGAAAACCACATCAAAATCCATTGCGAAGTTTAGAAGAACAACGTGGTTATCTGCATAGACACGAAAAGCGACTTTATTGGTAAGTAATTTATAATATTAGTAGGTATACACAGGTTGTTTGAAAGCTGAGTGCAAAGCTTGTAAGGGAGTGATGGTTGACACCATTTACAGCGTTTTGAGCCATTTGTTCGCGGTTGGTCTGTGGATGGGTGACCATCTTTACATACCGTGACCCCTCCGTTCCTTGGAAAGCACGTTAAACCGTTGGTCCCGGCTGCCGTTCATGGATCTTTGAAAACGTGGTGTGCACAGGCCCTAAGACTGGAATAGAATCTTTATACTCGCTCTAGTATTTCTGACACAAATTTTTACTGCAGCTTGAAATTCCTTCTGAATCATCATGACAAAGCAAATCACCTTAAATTTTTGTTCACCGCAGAGGTTTAGGTAGAATAATTATAATTCGGTGCTCTGAGCAGTCAAAGACAATTTGCTGACTACCAAAGCCATCAAATTAGCATTGCATGAGAAAAAGGCACCTACCGTAGTTGCATACTTAGATAACCATGGATTTATTTAAGTACCTACATCCTAATTCTCCTCTTACATGTACGGATAACATAGCAACATCACGCGGATGACGCCTGTAGGTATGCTGAATGGTTAGGTAGGGAGATGTGTAAGTAATAAGGGGCCTATTGCCATCAATCGGGTACACATCCAGATTCCAGATCTGTACTGAGAAATTCCTGATAGATAAGCTCAATAAAACTGCTCGACGGGGAAGCGAACCCAAGACCACATATATAGAACTAGGTGTCTAACTTAGTTTATGATGTTCTTCGATAAAAATCCTGTCCTATTTTTAGCTCAAACATGTGCTACATCGAATCCTATCCACAAGGATCGACTCTCATGACTCAAGCATGATGGTGTTATGGTAACAACAGACGAAATCATTTATTAGACACGCCTGCGCTTTACACATTGTTACATGAATTTCGCACAGCTATCAATTTCCGAGCACACGTTATGTGGCTACAGTTATGTCAGCCATGCTCATAAAAATCTGGTAAGAATTGCACGTACTACTTGTGAACGTCGTCATTGCGTTGTTGGCATAAGCCGCATATCTAAAGCCTTTTCGGCCTTCTCACGGTCGCTGCGCTTAGCAGTGACAATGAGGGAAATGTATAGAATTATGCTTCACCGTTATGCCACATGTAACTGTCTACGGTCATATGAATTAGTTGAGTTCACAATGTCGAAAACATGCATGCAGCGCAAACGATTTATTCGGTTGGGAGAGTGCGAGTCCGTTGTTCCCCGGTACGACTATGGACTTGCTATGGATTTCACGTTTCCCTCAGTGAGTGGCTCAAAAGAACCTTAGAAAGCTATACCTAGAATCAGGGTGTTTGTTTACTACGAGATTGAACATAAAACACCGACTCTCACCGCATTCGGTTATAGCATTCAGATTATGTGTGACGGCCCGGCTTATTGATATGAGCTACGGGTGTAGTGCCAAAGGGAAAACACCTGAATGGTAGTTTTTTACATGGAGCAACCGCTCCATGTAAAAAACTGATCAGCTGCATTCGGTAGACTGGAAGCCGACCTCAACATAGTTGGGAAAAGGCTAGGCAGATTGATACCTATGCATAGACATCATCATCAAGTGGTAGCATTGCCAAATATTTTTTTTTTAATTTTGCCAAAATTGTGTACAGTGAAAACGCACAAATTACAAAGGGGCACGAAACTATAAACTCCGTAAGAACACTAACAATAGCGGAACGGTATGGCACCGCAGGAAATTAGGGCCATTTGACACTGGCGATTATCGCTGAAACCAATTAGGCTATAATTTGAAGGCATTAGCAAGTTTGAAAATGTATTGAGATGGTGTGCTAGTTCGCTTAAGAGCGTTTACACCGAACGTCATTTCATACAAACTTTCAAGCCCTTGTTTTCCGAAATGAACGAACCGATTTTAATGAAACTTCATACTGCAGGATACAAAGGTCTAAAAAGTTAGTAGAGAACATTTTCGAAAAATAGTGTTACAGCCAAATTAGACCGTTTTTAAACTTTTCATAGAAACAGAGATTTCCAGTTATCTTTTTTTAAATAAGACATTTTGAAAATGTTCTCTATTAACTTTTTAGACCTTTGTATCCTGCTTATGCGTATGAAGTTTCATTAAAATCGGTTCATTCATTTCGGAAAACAAGGGCTTGAAAGTTTGTATGACATGCCGTTCGGCGTAAACGCTCTTAAGAGCAAGTAGGTACCTATCTTTGCATGGTGTGTCTACCGAAAACTAATGGGTCTTATCACACAGCAATATAACGTCTATCCTTATCATAGGTGGAACCTGTTAGAATTCTTGTTTTTGTTTTGGAATTTGACTGATGTCAAATACCAACAAAATAGGAGTTCTCACAGGTAGGTACTGAAAGAAGAAAGAATTGTTTAAAACACACTGGTGGGTGTTTTAAACAGTTCTCTGGTTTCGGAGTTTCAGTTGATGCCTACTTTACCTAGTTGTTTTGAATTCCAAGGGAAAACACGGTAGTTTTTACTTTTAATTCAAAAAGCGCTCATATCTACTAGGAACACCCATTATTAATATTTAGGTTATTGTCACCTCTTCATTCCTTCTAACCCCATTGATTAATATTTCGTCAAATAGTCATTCAATAAATCTGTAAATAGATGCGTGTTACGGTCGCGAATTATATCTATTTTAATCAACATTCAACTTGACACTGACCTGCACCTGCAAATTACAGAATAGGTACGTAAGACGCGGACTACCCTGGCGCTTCCTCCTTAGTGACTTCTTGTTTACAAATAAATGTTTATGTAAGTAGATACTGCAAACAACAATAATTGGGCCAAAATTTAGTGTGAAATAATGTCTGTGGTGTTTCGCACGCTAGGCAGCGCTACGTGCTCTGTCACCGTCGGTTACCGGGCCGTTTGCGCCGGAGTCGCCGTCTTCCGCGATATGCACTCGATTTCAGATCACAACTATAATAGACTGTAAATTGAATTTCATAGTTCTAAAATTAGTTTTTAGGTAGGTCTGTGTTCATATAAAAAAGTTAGATCTAGATCTGAATTGTCTGTATATCTCATTATATCTCCTAAACTAAGACCCGATTAAATCTGTGACTTGGCGACTGATTCCGACTAATTGGCGACAAAATATGGGAGAAAACAGATCTTCGCTAGGTGCCCTAGTTTTTGAGATATAAATGTGGCCCTGCTGGGGAGACTCTCTCCAGATCGGCCACATAAAAACCCTTTATTATTAATATTTTTATCTTTTGAACCAGTGTAATTAGCGACAATTTTTTTGTGTTATCAAAATTAAAATCCCTGATGGTGGCTCTGCCAGAGTCAGTGACACTTACTTAATGATCTCTGCGTCAGTGAGCGGAGATCGCGCAGCAGAATTTAAGGCTAAAAATATTTAAACTTTTTGCCACCGATACCTACGCTTTACCTACGAAGAAGAATTAGGACTTTTCTTTTCTAAAGGCTGGGTACAAACCTAAAGTTCCCAAAATCGCTAAAAACCTTTTCAGTTACTTATATGGCATTTCAAACTTTCACCAAATAAGTAGGTAAGTACTTAATATAATTATGAAACTTCGACATAAATATCCGTCAGTCCCAATTTGTCAAAAATTAAAAATAACTAAATTTATAAAATTGCTTCACCAACAGTCACTCTCTGACATTGTAATCACGTCATATTTGTTGTTATATGTGTTTTATTTTGTGTTAAAATCAAAATCTTTGTGCTATGTGAACTAATTGGTATACTCATCATTTTACTTATCTCTAATTTCCTATTTGATCACGAATGTTAATAGCGTAATTTTTACAAGTGTATTTCTTGACCAGACCGACCATAATTTAGGTAGCAATGATTTAAATTATTAAGTTTGGGTCGCCTAATTATTATTACGGTAAGTATACAGTCAAAAAAGATAAGTAACCGTCGGGTATAGTTGAAGTTTAGTAAGAAAGTGATGGAGGTTTTCGATTGAAATAAAATTTGATAAATTAACGGTTTGTTTTCTATTAATTAAATTAAATTTTATTCGAAAACTTCCATCGGTCCGATGACCCTGGTTATTTATCTCCTTTGGTGACTGTATCTACGTAAGTTGCTAAAACCAACATAAAATGCCAAACCGATTAAAAATACATTTTTGTTTGCAAGAAAATGCTCCAGTAGAAATTCTCTTTGTCAGTTCAAAGTCTAAAACTTTTTTGCTGGTATTTTGACCAGCAAACAAATTGAGTACCTACAAGTTATCCTTACATAATAAGTATTTACTTATTAGGTAAGTACCTAAGTATAACACAAAGTCGCCGAAATGTCTGAACGCGCATAACTTCCGAATGACTGCACCAAATTGTATTATTCTTTTTTTGTTGTGTTCGGTATTGCCAGAAAAAGGTTTGCATGAACGAAAATTTCGGAAATTCGAAAAGAAAAAGGCATCCCTGTGAAGTTGGGGCGGGCCGCTAGTAAAAATTTTAATGAAGGTACTCGATCCTAGGCGAAAGACGTTGTACCTACCTGGCTATATTTAAGTACGTACACCGTCTCGTCTTTAAATAGGTACTATTTAAGTACTTATTTAATTATAAATGAAAATTCTTCATCGAAATAACAACTGATTGGACTTGGCTTTAGGCATATTGTCTGGCACTGAGAAAAATCCAGTTGAAAACGTTTCGATTGCACAAATTGTGGTTGAAGCAAATCAGAGTAGGAGACAGCATATTTATAAAGAAGTTGGATCCTAGTGACTTTTTACTGTTTGGTAAGGTGCTAAGTACATGTTATACACTTGTAGAGAGCTGCAATGTCTGTACTTCCACACTGTCTCACGTATTCAAGCGTCGAGCGACAACCCGGCGCGAGTCCTGGAGCCATCACTAGCGGTCGGGTGGAAGAGGTCAACTGCGGGCAGCCGGGCCTGGGTTATAACAAGCGGAAATGTGGCTGTTCACGGACCAGTGATAAGCTGAAGCAAATCATAGGGACATTCCCCGCTCCCCCACCACCCACGCCTATGGGTGGATTCATGGTAAGAAGATAAACTGGCCAAGTTCGAGTCGGACTCGCACACGAAGGGTTCCGTACCACAAGGCATAAACGCAGACAAAAACACGTTTGTATTATGGGAGCCCCTCTTAAATATTGATTGTACTCTGTTTTTAGTATTTGTTGTTATAGCGGCAACAGAAATACATCATCTGTGAAAATTTAAATGTCTAGCTATCACGGTTCATGAGATACAGCCTGGTGACAGACGGACAGACGGACAGTGGAGTCTTCAATATATAAGTACATCGAAGGATCAAAAACAATACATAATAATTTAACTTGTACTGTGGGAGACTGGTGCCTAAGCTAAGGCCTGTATTTCAGGACACCGACCGACCTTTTTTTGACTGCCCCGTTGGTCTCGTGGTCGCAAGCGCGACTGCTGAGCGTGGGGTCCTGGGTTCGATTCCCGGGTCGGGCAAGGTGTTATTGAGTTTTTCCATCAGGAATTTCATAGTAACAGCCCGGAGTTTGGAAGTTGGGGCGGTGTGATAATCCCGTGTCTCGGAAAGCACGTTAAGCCGTTGGTCCTGCGTCTGATCTCTCTCCGGTCGTGTCGAATTGCCGTCCTATTGGACTATGAGAGTGAGGGAAGAGGGAGTGCACCTGTGTCTGCATACACGCGCATACACTTGTGCACTATAATATCTCCCGCGTCGAAGGCTAGTCTCCGTTGAGATGGCCGCCGTGGCTGAAATACGGTCTGGAGGGACATTATTATTTCAGGACACCAGGTCTCCACCCCTACAGATGCAGTTACATTTCAATCGGATTATGCACTCGCACACGAATGCGGTAAGTTATAAAAGCAAAGAGGAAAAAAAAAGTTAAATAATGTACAGAATACACAATTGATTAATACTTAATCTAGGGTTAGTATTTTTGTGTGGTGTTACGGTGCGTGCGCGCTTGTGCGAGGGTGTGTGTGTGTGTTGGGTGTGTGTGTGGTAGGTGTATGTGTGGTGTGTTTGGTGGGGTCCTGCGTGAGAAGGTGAAGAATGCACAGAATGGTGATGTACATAAATATATACACATGGAATATATTTGTATTCAAACAAGCAAGTTATACTGGGGCAGCTAGAAGTTTTTCCGTATCATCATTTAATAACTTAACTCCTGGAGCCAGCTCTCAACCTTAATTTTACACTGGGTTTTGGTAAGATGGTAAATGGAGAGCGTCCTATTTATTTTTATTGTAGAGGAAGCGATCAAGGTAACAAAAGAAACGTTTGGAGAACATTGTAGCAAGTGGCTTACACCATGGCGGTCTACTGGGTCAAAACGTCTTTTACCTCGTAAAAGCGAGGAGTTGCAGCTAAGGACACCATGCTGTTTTAAGGTCGTTTGCAGAACAAACAGCGGCACCCGTGACTGAGAGCACCGCGACTATCGCTAGGGGTACGTAGATGCGATCGTCTGTGTGAGTGTGCCGTTTCGAACGTTAATACGTAGTTTCCGTACTGTTCATATCTTTACTGTGGTGGTAGAACCGTCTTGCCCTATTGGAAAAAAAAGGGTTAAGATGCCAAAGCTTGTAGGTACCTATCTTAATAATGGTTTTCTTTTCTTAATAGTACGACAAGGCTAGCGGGTACAATTATGGGCACACCGAGAAGCAATTCAAGCCCGAGGTGTGTATTGGAGCCAGAAAATTGAAAAAGGTAAGACAGGGTAAGGTTGCGTAACTCATTACGCCTAATTGCTGTAGTTATAAGGGTAATTTAAATTAATCAAAATCTTTGGCGTCCACAGAATCTTTATAAGTATTAAGTTATCAATCAGCTTTCATAAAAGCACTAAAAACTTTTATCACGATTGTTTTTTTAGCGTTTAACAAAAAAGTTCCTTCTGTATGATTGAGGGGTATGATGGGGGGTACCTTATTCGTACCACCTAGCCTAAGTCGTATTTAAAATAAGGTGTCAGATAGATACATAACATCTAAAGAATAATAAAACACGACATCGTTATCACCAATTGAAAACTAAAAACTACTTAATAATTTCTCATAGAATCATGTGGAATTCTTCTCTTTTTGGAGTCATCATAATAGCACATCAGGTAATTGATAATTTTCCTCAAACTTCCAAGTTAGGAAGAAACTAGACTCATAATGAATTAAAATAATGTTGTTTTAATAAGAATAAAATTTTAAAGATCTAAGCTAAAATGACTATAACGTAGTTGTCATTTTTAGGTTTTTAAAATTTTGTTCTGTTCATGAGAACAGAACAAAATTTTCCATGAGGTACGATTTAGGAATCCTCTGCAGTTACTGATTAACCAACTGGGCTTTCAAAGTTTTAAATCAAAACTGACTATGTATTAAATACATTATGGTACCGTCCCACGTGTCTTCATTGCAAATTGCTTCATCTATGAAGGTTCTGAAAGCGCTTACAGTTTTTTACATAAGCCCTTGTGTTAACAATAAGGTATGCCAAAGTGAAGTGACGCCATGCCTAATTAGTTGTCCGATAAAATCGTCATAAGTTCGGCGTTGGCGTCGGCAGCGGGCGTCGTCGTCGTGAGCAAGGTGGTTGCTTCGTGCGCCCTGTATCGGCCATCGCTCCTGCTCGATGCATCGCCTGTCGTTATTCAGGAATGTCTTGCTCTTGTCTTGTTACAACACGGACACGCTGCGACCTGCCCTTTGACTAGCCGCGAGGAACCAGGAAACTGTGTAAATTGGATCTTGGATTCCTGTCCTTTTTGTGTATTTGGTTGTTTATGGGATTCTTCTTGACGGCTCGCGCAGTGACTGCTGATTAGGCTGTTCTGTCTGTCTCGTCCAAACCTGTGTCTCCGAAAGTTTTGAAAGGTTTTCCAATTAAGAAATTGCCTTGATGTTTCATAATGGCACACAATTAACCGTTAGAAAATCATCACTAGCCTCGCCCTGCTTCGCTTTCAAAACAACAAGATCTTTAAGATCAATGTCCAAAGATCCTGACTCGCTACTCTGCAGGATTTGTCTTACACTATCAAAGTAGGATCAGCGTGGTGATAACAATGTACATAAACGTGGCGACTCGGTCGGCGTCGGCGTAGGAGTGTTGGTACGCGGTAATGGATGCTCGTGCGCACAGATAGCATCGAGACTAGGATCGTGACGCGGCGCGCCCTGCGACAGCGCCGCTTCCCACTACAAGGTGAAATGGTCATTTTTTAATGCTTATGTAAGAGTTTTTATGGGCTTTTAATTTGTATGTTTTAAGATTGGCGTCGAAAATGCAAACCAAGATAGGAACTGAAATTGTTGATCACGCTATTGGAGTCACTAATAAGAATAATTAAATTCGTTTCAGCTTTTCAATGAATAGTTGATCATTAAACTAGTCGATGCAAAGATTGAAAACTGACTGTTTTTCATTTAGTCAAGGTTTTTTAATAAACTACTGTTGCAACGAAATAGTCGTTAGTTTCAAGTGATAGATATTTAGTTAGGTGTTTAAACGCCGGGACGCCCTAGGACATATAGGTAGGTAAGTAACCTTCTTAGTGATGTTCTTCAGAAAGGTCAGGTGCGTAGTACGGACGCCAGCAGGTCAAGCTACCCGAAACTGTCACATTTTCGCAATCAACCTTGAACCTTAAGATGTAGCAATAAAGTTGAAAATCTATTAAAGAAATCTGACAGATTGTAGTAGCTTGATGTGCTGGCGTCTGTACCTACTCGCTACCGGTGCGCGTATGTGACCACCCTAATTGCGTAACACATTTTCAATCACAATCTCAATCATTTTGAAGGATATTGCCAATCCATTGCGTCATATGTTCGAAAAATTTGTCTGCTCAACCACGTAAATAACGCAATCAATGTTGTTGGACTGTCAAAATGAAAGCCATTGCGACTTTTAGTGTGTGTACGCTATTACCCCGCAAATTTATGAACGAACGAAGCAAAAGGAGTATGTAAAGACCGTAGGGAGGAAGGCGTGAGTTTATGTTTATATGTATTTAGTTAATAAACATAACAAACAAGTTAATTATAAAATTAAAACAATACATAATATTGATAATCATTTGCCGGATGATGCGGCGGATGGCTCGAAGGTTTCCGACATTAACTTGATGCACCTGCTTAAATTAATTCTTATCTTTTTCATTAAAGTCTGTGTTAATTCGGGGACACTATACTATATAACACATTGTTTCGTAATTAGGTACATGGATGTTTGTATATCTTCAGACTGGAATTCGCTTCCGGGATTACCAGGGCCCTTACCGATCGAAAGATGAATAGATAATTACTTTGGTGGTGCTCATGCATAATCAGCCTATAATGTTCCCACTGCTGGGAAACAGGCCTATCAGTGAGAGGCAGTGCTGGATTAAGATTACTTGATGCTATAAGGAATCCACGCCTGTGGGTTGCTGGAAGGAATACGTCAAATTATAAGTCAACCTGTATAATTCCGCCGACAAAACACGCAGGTTTTCAAACAGCCTTGCCTTTCATGTGCTAGCAAATGTTTTTTCGGTGCTGTTTATGGTGCCCCTCGAGACGTGATGCCCTAAGCAATTGCTTAATTTGCTTAGGGGCTAATCCAGAACTGGTGAGAGGGAATGGGCCGTAATCACCGCGCGGGCCTAGTGCGGGTTGGTAATGGCACATGTTGTGGTTCTAGGCCATGCCTGTTTCCTCACGATGTTTTCCTTCACCGTTTTTGAGAGTAGTGGTGATGAAATCAATTACACAAAGTATCTAAAGCGCCTGGCTGGTTTCGAACCCACGACTTACAACTCGTAAGTCAGGGCCGTTACCACTGGGCCACCTGATCTATCGGTGCTCATGCCTATTATAGAGTTTCTAGTTTCAAAGATGGCAAATATAATAATGATTAGTCAATTGCATTTTGCAATTAGATTAATAGATACTGCTACGTCACATAAATATCGCTTCTCATGGCAAGTTTATTCATGTCCCCAATGCCGTGTCTTTGATGCCAACCTCCAAGATTCAAGAACAGAAAAAACATCAAACCAAATACAATGAAAAGTCTATACGTATTATTAATAATTGCAGTACGTACCTATTAAAACACGAAAATCCAATTTGGATGTAGGCAAATTGAAATTAATTTAACTCAACCTGCAATAACATTTAACAAACATTAGAAATCTACTATCAAAGGGGAAAAGGAAGCAAGTAGTTTAGTGTGTTTTATTTACTTTACCTACATACTAAATGAAACCTTGTTTGATGAACCCAATTGAGGTTGCAGGCGCGTAATGTTTGTTAAAATGTAATTAAACCGTTTGATAGTGATCTCTCTAGGTTAAGACCAAGAACAGTAAAGTTTTCGTCTGTCGGCTGCTAAATTGGACTAGTCCGGCCATTTATTCACCTAGTAGAGATTAGGTTAGTTGTTAAACTCGGGCTTCAGGTGAAACACACATTAATACTCTAAATGGAAGCAAATCGGTGCTAAAGCTAATCGTTTGATCTACTAACTGTAATGACTAACAAGTTCAGACTAAAATGTATTCAGGGATATTTGCGTATTTAATGGAAAACCATTTACATCAATCTCAAAGTGTACAGCGTTAGCTTTGAGGAAAAAATCTAGGCTTTTAGTTATTTACCAGTGCGTTTCAATGGCACGACCACGATTATAATGGTGCTAAGTAGAGATGCGTCGAGTACTCGTTTTACTCGTACTCGGCATACTCGGCCATTTTGGTAGTAGGTAGTCGTTATTGGCCGAATAATTCGGTTTGATTGCTGAGGTACTCGAAAAGAACTCATAAACTTATAACCTTAGCTCTTTACAATATCAATGTAGATTAGTCATTGTCATAAAAGTCACGTGAAAAAACCGAACATATTTAATTAAATAATCAGTCTCTCGTCGTAATAAATTTTCTCTTAGAAATTGGTCTAACTCTATAGCGATGGCAGTTTTCGGATCTTCACGCTGCCGCTGTTGCTGCGCTGTAGATGCTAATTCCTCGTAGGAAAGCATTGCATGGCATACTTCGTTAATATTTGAATGGTGTGGTGTCGTTTGTTCCCAATATCTCCGTCAACGAAACCGAGATACCTACTCGGCAGAGTACTCGGTTCGGTAAATATAATACCGAGCAATACTCAGTACTCGGTTACTCGTTAAAACTTGTACTCGGCGCATCTCTAGTGCTAACAATTTGTAACTGATCACGAAATCCCCACTAATATCTTAGATGTAAAATTGAAATTGTCTGTCAGTTGGTTGCTTTTGCTGGCTAGATCGAATCATTTTGGAAATCGACTCTTTAAGAAAGGATACCAGGATATAAAAAAATAAAAAATAGATACTTACTTAATTATTTTCATGAGAAAAGACGCAACAATACAAAAAAATGAGTAGTTTTATCGGCTAAATTCAAAGTCAAAGTCAAATCATTTATTTCAAATAGGCACATTAAAGGCACTTTTGAACGTCAAAAAAAAAAAACTAAATAGAAATGATTCTAGTCGCCCATTCGAAAAGGTAGTTTTCGTATGGAGAAGAATGGGCAAGAAACTCCACCGTTACTCTTTTAAAAATGTTTTACAAGGTCTTGTATACATAATAAAAATTATATGTGAACACGATGCACCCATAATAAAATTAGTCTACCACAAAAGGTAAAAAGAATTAAAAATTAAGCAATGACAGGTAAATCAAATAAGTGATAGATACATGGTGCTCACATATTTACAAGTTATTTAAAAAAAAAATGCAAAAGTAGTTGAACTTTAACAAGTGTGTGAGCCACTGTAGTCGCAGATTGTAAAAATGAATTAGAATAAGATGTCATAATTAAAAATATATATATAAATTAAATTAGGAACAAGTTTGATTTTGTCTAAACTTTTAGATTGTCCTATGGAGCAGGACCAGCATGTTTCCAAACATTCTTATCTTGGATATAATCCTCTAATTTGTAATATCCTTGTTTACAAAGTGTACTTTTAATATGAGTTTTAAATTTTCTTTCATTTAATTGCAATATGTCACAAGGTATTTTGTTGTAGCATTTAACACAGTACCCCATAAAAGATGTATGTACTTTAGATAATCTAAAAAAAGGTTGATCTAATTTATCTTTATTTCTAGTATTAAAATTATGCCGATCACTTATTTTATTAAAAAGATGTTGATTTTTTCTTACATACATAATATTTTCATAAATGAATTGGCAAGGTACCGTCATGATATTAACCTTTTTAAATAGTTCCCTAAGAGATTCGCGACGACGTAGATTGTAAATGGCTCTGACAGCTCTCTTTTGTAAAATAAAAATGGATTCAATGTCAGCAGCCCGACCCCATAGTAAAATGCCATATGACATAATACTGTGGAAGTAACTAAAATAGACCAAACGCGCGGTTTCTACATCTGTTAACTGTCTTATCTTTCTAACAGCATAAGCGGCGGAGCTTAGCCGCCCCGCAATAGATGTTATATGAGGTCCCCATTGTAATTTCTCGTCTAGCGTGATTCCTAGGAAAACTGTCTGATCAATAAATTCTAGTTTTTGGCCATTCAATATGATTTCACATTCGCTACTTCTAACATTCGGTAATTTAAATCTAATGCATTTGGTTTTTTTTTCATTAAGTACTAAATTATTTACCGTAAACCAATCTTGGACCTGAAGAATAGAGTTATTCACGTCGTCAAGATTTTGTGACCGTCGGTCTATTTTAAAGATTAACGATGTGTCATCTGCAAATAACACCATCTTCGGTTGATTTTGAAGTAATTGGGGTAAATCATTAATGTAAACTAAAAAGAGGAATGGACCCAATATCGAACCTTGAGGAACACCCATTGTCATTTCAGACCCTAATGAGTTTACGCCGTTTACTTGAACTTTAACCTTTCTATCTTTCAGGTATGATCTTAGCAAGTCAAGTGCTGCTTTTCTAATTCCATAGTGCTCCAGTTTCATCAGAAGTGTCTCGTGGTTTACGCAATCGAACGCCTTAGAGAGGTCGCAAAAGATTCCAATGGCATCTTGTGCTTCTTCCCAGGCGTTAAAAATGTTCTTTATTAGGGTAACACCGGCGTCAGTAGTGCAACGCCCTTTGGTGAAACCGTACTGGTGTTCATGAAAGATGGAATTTTTATTAAAGTGACGTAACATTTGATTGAGCATCAACTTTTCAAACACCTTACTGAGAACTGGTAGAATTGACACAGGTCTATAATTGTTAGGATCTTTACTATCACCGGATTTGAACAATGGTACTACTTTACTATGTTTCATAAGATCCGGAAAGACTCCTTGGTCAACACTGGTGTTAAATATGAAAGCTAAATAGGGCGCAATAGTTTCGATAAAAGATCTACATACTTTTACAGACATTCCCCAGAGATCTTCTGTTGATTTAATGTTAAGATCTCTAAAAGCTTTTATAACAGCCTGGGGGCTTGTATGCTGAAACCTAAACTCCAAAGGGCATGCCTTTACATTCTTTTTAAGTAAGGCAGCAGAAAGCGTGGGGGATGAATTTAAAGCTTCAGTAGTTTTAAGGGGAATATTAGAAAAAAAGTTTTCAAATTCCTGAGCTATTTCTACATCTGAGTTGATGGGGCCATGTGCAGTCTCTAAATTAAATTCAGTGTTAGGCTGTTTTTTCCTACCTGTTTCATTATTTATTATTTGCCAGGTAGTTTTTATTTTATCATCAGCTGATTTTATTTTATTGCTAATATAAAGAGCTTTAGCTTTTTGGCACACACTTTTAAAAGTTTTTGAATATTTTGCAACATACTGATGAAAGTTTGTATTATTCATATGTTGCTTTAAGCCATAGAGTTCAAAAAGTTTTTCCCTGCTTTTACGAATACCTGGAGTCGCCCAGTCACTAAATAAAAACTTTGTGTGAATATTTTTAGTTTTTAGTGGAAAAGTGTCATTAAACTGCGCGTTTAATATTGAAAAGAACTCGGCGTAGAATTCATTTGGGTCACCTATATTATTAAAATTCTGATCACATAACTTACTGGCCAAAGAATTATTTAATTTCTCTAACTTTTTACATGTAATTGTCCTAAACCTTATTTGAATTTTTTGTAAAGGCATGTAGGAGCTAAATGTTATTTTTTGTCCACTGTGATCAGATGGCAACTTATTTACAATTTCTTTGTGTAAGTAATCACAATTACAAAAAACATTATCAATACAAGTGGCAGAAGAAGCTGTCACTCGGGTTGGTTCAATAAAAACATTTGACAAATCAAATGACCCAAAAAGACTTAACAATCTGACAGTATTCGAGTTATTTTCCAATAAATTAATATTAAAATCTCCACATACTATTATTGACTTACTACTAGTACTAAGTTTCTTTAACACATCTTCCATTACAGAATCAAACACCGATAGATTCTGGTAACTTGGAGGTCTGTATACACATACTATAACATGCTTATCAAGCTCAACACAGGACAATTCAATGGTGTGTTCAACAGACAGTCCAATTATGTCTTTTCGTTCTTTTGATTTAATAGAATTTTTAATTAATATTAATGATCCGCCATGTATCATACGTTTTCGGCTGAAATGGCTAACTACACAATAATTTTCATAATTAATTGACTTTACTTGATGATCTTTCAACCAATGCTCTGTTAAACAAATGACATCAAACTTGGTGTTTTCCAAAAACAATTCTATTTCCAATAATTTGGAAGCGCAACCTTGGATATTCTGATTAAATAATTTTAAAATATGTTGCACTCCCTTTGGTTTTTTATTATTATTAATTATATTGCCAGAAGATACCTTTTTATTATTCTGTAATAATAATTTGGTATTTGAAGGGGTAACTTCTGTTGTCTCACTGACTAGTTTAAATAGTTATCCGGAGTGACCTCCACAACTACAACTGGAGAGTCTGGATTGCCCGAGTATGTTCCAGCGGGAGGAGAATATCCTATCTGACTGGTAGTAGTCTCCAAGGCCGTCTCGTAGCCGGTGTCGTTTGTTCTTTATGCTTAACCCCACAGATAGAATGCGAGATTTTATGTATGTAGGTACAGTCACGAGCACCAATATGCCAAACACTTGGCAACTTTCCATGTCGATTTTTTCGAGAAATAACGTATGCAACGTTGAAATACGACACTTTACGCAAACCTACGGGTTCGAAAATATTTTGTTCGTAATAACATAAAATTTCATTCAAAACTAAAGGAGAAAATCGTCTTGAATAAAGCCAAGTGTATACTTATGCTCGTGACTACTAGGTGTTATATGTAGGTATATAATTATGTATGAGCTAGGTACTTTTTTTCAAGCATGACGCAAAGGCATGGAGGATTGTGGCAGAACTGGTGTCCCTGGTGCAAATGTCGGTGACTGCGACGGCGCTGGTCCTCTACTACTTGATCTACTGCTACATGCAGCTTGTGTACTACACCCTCAGGAGCGCCCTGTATTTCCACAATGCTGACGGGTATTTATTTCATTTATTTTAATTTTATTGATTTTAAGAAAACTTACCTATAGCTAAGTGTCTGTAATAATGCAAGTAACAATATGCAGAAGAAGGCCAATTACAAGTTTCCACTAATACTAATATAAACGTAAGCACCTGGGTATAAAATTGAAAATCTGCGTAAATAGCGAGAATCAAGGTTCAAAGGCTCAAGCATACATGAGCAGTTAAAAAAAAAATGTTTTCCTAAAATGAACTAAATAAAAAAGAGGTTACACATCTAAGATAACATAAAAAATTATTTATTTCTGGGTTCAAGTTAAACAAATCCAGATCGACTACCCGACAAACTATAATAAACGGTGCCTTGCACAATGTTGCTTGCTGATAAGGGAGCTCGCTCACTACGCGACTACGACCACTACCTACTGGTCGTTGTAGTGGCCGCAATCTTGGCCGTAGAAGCTCCGACGAAGATATTTTCTCATTATATACTAAAGTACAAAAAATTTGGCCGCAACTGGTCGGTCGGCCTGTCGAGCGACTTTTGCTCATTACGGCCAAATGCACGTTGCACATTTGGATGATATATTTTTAACCTGGTTTGGCCGGCCATAGATCGTGGCCGCGGCCACGAGTGCACGAGGTCCGTAAATATCAACTGAAACAAATTTTAAATAATATATTTCTATAAAAAAAACCGGGCAAGAGCGAGTCGGACTCGCGCACCAAGGGTTCCGTACCATCATATTATGTTTTTAAATTTTAATAGGCGAGGCCAATATTCGTCAGAGAATTTTAACACTGCACGTTGCGGTGTAGAATATTGTAGTTTTAGGCCAGCGCCATCACTTGACCGATAGTGGAACTAATGTATCTTTTGTTGATAATTTCTGAGAAATTGTGCTATTTAGAGACATCGTTTTATTTTTCCCATAAACTTCTATCGCATAGAATAATTTCAGATTTTTCTCTATGCAAATTTCGGAGATAAACGAAACGGTTTTTTTTACATTTTTCATCAAAAGTTGAAAAACTATGCAGCCTAAATAAAAAAAAAGTGTTTGAGAATGTGCAAACTGCGCTCTTTCATATGATACCCCACTTAACCTAGTAGCCCCACTTCGAATTTTTCAGACCCCCTTTCAGTCCGTTGCAAAAAAAAAATCTTTCTTATTTGCAAAATAGTTGGGCAAACATCATCTAAAACTATTCTAAATTTCAGGTTGATAGCATTAGTAGTTCTTGAGATATCTAGCTGTGACAGACGGACAGACAGACAGACAGGTTGAGTAGCACCATAGGGGTTCCTTTTTACCATTTGTGTACGGAACCCTAATAACGCACTGGCAGATGGAATGGTGACTTGGAGTAAGTGAACACCTGTTGATTAAAACAACACAGTTACCATTTTCTGATCAGGGTTTGTGTATTCGAGGCCTTCATCTTTCGTCACCCAGTCCGATCCAGGAACGGAAACTCTGTTATATGTCTGTTATATCATCTCTGTTTATCCAGCCCGGCGTTCCATACTTTGCTTTTCAACCTTATTGAGTAGTTTTCGGTTTCCTGACAGTTATGGCTAACACAGGCTCTTGAGTTAAGTACTCAACTCCAATTGAAACTGAATAGTAGGTACAATAAACGATTTTCTGTTACAGACCCATGAAGGTTACGATTGCAGTGGTAACTGTGACTTCGCTAATAGTCGGGTTCAACATATTGATGCGAATGGAGAATCTCATCGCGATTGTTTACTGAACTATTACTACATTTAGCAATAACTTCATAATAAAATGTACATTAAATACAGACAAAATTAATAAGGTAAAACTAACAAAACAGAGTAAAGAAAGTTAAAATAATTTTAAGTTTACTTTGAAACCGAAGTTTGTACCCAAAAACTGTTGTTACTTTGTATCAAAATCAAGTCTATTTTTATAACTTAGTGTAATTTATTGAAATAATAGTGTGTTGTAAATTAAATATGTTATATAAACTTGATAAAGCAGAGTTTTTAGTTGTCAATTCATTGTACGGAGTAATTGCCTTTGAACTTGGTCATTAATCAGGTCGGATTGAGCGTGACAGTTCGCACCTGGACATTGTTTCCTCAAGTGGTTTTGGAAGTGATTAAGACCCCCCTCGCGCTTTTGTGCGGGCTCACCGCAGCGGGAAGCATTACGCGGATGAGGAGACACGCTGGAGGCTGAGTCGACGACCAACACTTGATGGTCAGACACCGCGAGAGGCGGCCGCGCACTACCATCCTTCCTCTAACTTCGATTGTTACGATCGACCGCGAACTTACGCACGCACCAGTCACGCGAAGTGATAATCGATTAAAGCTCGAGTAGTGGCAGTGTTATAGTATCGAATGAACCAGTGTGAATCGTGTATCGCTTAGTGCAAAATGGTGCTAAGTGTCAGGTAAATAGAGTATGGAAATGTGAAACGTTTTCATGTTTTGTATTTCATGATCTGAATTAGTTGTTAAGCACTGTTATTCTTTGTGTATTTTATATTATTAGGAAGGTATATGAATGAATCACGTGCTAAGTAAGGTAAAAACAAAAGGCGAAGCGGAAAATGTTTTCCCACTTTGGACGAGAAAGTTTCAGGTTTGTCTAAGGCAATATAGAGTATTATTGTTTTTATTGATCATATCACCATTAATACTGCAAATTCAAAATATTATGTGACCATAACAAACAAAACCCGCAAGGAACTCGCGATAAATTTGTGATCACTAGGTAGGTACCTTTTTTTTGTTTTCGGGGGGAAACCTTCAAAAGGAGCCCGACTTCCGGGGAGGGAGGTCGAGGAGTGTGGGATTTTTACCTCACCAAAACCACCCCGGTGATTACCATCAGCACATAGGGGTGGTCCCGATTCCTCTTAAAATATCAATTCCGGAATCCCCCCGTGCAACGCCTGTAAGGCACATACCTGGGGTAGGTAGGTACCTATGTGACGAAAGAAAATCTAGACCACAAGGACTCTAAAACAACAATTCATTCAAACCCTAACGACCGCCAAACAATAAATTACATTGCTAAGAATGTACAGTTGGACAAATAAATCAATAGAAATAAGTAAATTCGCGACGCTACAACAAAATGATATTTGTACTAGATCTGTGACCCGGCTACGCTTGAACGGAATAAAAGGCATAGCTTATTTGCATCGGAGCTTCTTAGAGGAACTTTTAAACAGCTGCCACAGGTTTAAGGCCGCCATTTTTAGCCAAAGATTTGGCAGTTTACCGCAAGTTAATTTATTGTGCTATTGTTCTCATTTATAGTTGTTGCATTTATTCAGGGCCTGTGTTGCTTTTCAAATGCAACGATTTATGTTGCGTCAAGTTTTGCTAAGATTATGCAGCTAATATTGTAGTATTCAGATAAATGTATTTGAGGTTTGTCCTGTCAATTTTGTAATGTCACTGAAATTGATGAAGGCGAACACGAGCATGTTAATGAATTGCGAATATCGTTCAAACATTTTTTTTAAATGAAAGAAAGAAAAGACAGAAAAGAAAGAAAGAAAAGCAAGAAGGAATTGAATGAAAGAAAGGAAAGAAAAACCGTTTATTTGCGGTAAACATGACGCAGAGAGAGAGCACAAAACATTTTCACAATTACTTGAAATCAAATATGAATTATAGTAGACACTACAAATTAAAAATATTTATTTTAGTCTAGATCATACTAGTAGGTAGGTACTCCACATACAGGATGGCAGGGACATCGACGCGCCACCTAGGTTACCATGGATTAAGTACATGACTCTGAACCGCCCTGCATATAAATATTTCGTCGGTTATTAAAAAAAAAGTCTGTTCCATACATTCTGACCGCGTAGATTCTATGAAACAGCCATTTTTTTTTTTGATAACTCACTACCTATATATTTCAGAGTCTAAAATCATGTGCTTAAATTCATGGTTACAGTTTGCCCGTCGCTGTGGGAATGTGGAATACTACCCTGTCTATTAATGACCAGTTAAGATTTAAACGCCGAATCAAGATGCTTTTCCAGTCGTGTGTAGCGTATGTCAAATGGGGCGATAGCATCAGATAGCCGCACTGCTCGTGATGTTTCTTTCTGTCAGGTCATAGCGCACCTGCAGCTTTGTTTTTAACCTCAGATACCATATTATACAAGACACTAAGGCTTCTTAGTTTTGATGGATTCCTTATAAATGAGCTTATAACGTATGTACCACATTCGTCCAGCCACGTTTGGGCTCGCCAAGTCAACCACAAGCCTTGTCGGCATGCCGGGTCAGCGGGATTGTCCGAAAGGGTTACCGCTGGCCCGGAACGGGTAGATTTTAGTCAGTAAGAGTCTGACACTCCCTTCCGCTCCACCCAGAGCGGGAGGGGGTCATTTGATGATTTCCCATACACAAAAAAAAAAAAGTCTTGTCGGCAGGTCAAATCCCGTTATTCCGTTTATGTATTATTCCCAAAAAATCATGTGCGTGTGGATTCAGTGCTCCTTTTTAAAAGTTTATTATATTTTTACGAAATCAAGGAGGAAAAATTTATGAAATAGGTATTATGAAGTAGGTAGTCGTGGTCAATTAACTAGAACACTCAATCTGCTAACCTGAGAAAATATTGTAACTCGTGTCTCAAAATATAGATACTAGATATATTATATATATTATGTTTAACATTTTTGTGTGGAATAATTGTATTAAATTTGTGAAAAATATTCAATTGTTTTTAACGGTTTATTTGGATTTTATAAAGGTTTACCACGACTTTCTCACCATAGATTTCACAATTTTTTTTCTTCACCATGAAGTTTTCACAATTATTTCCTAAATTCTTCCTTGATTTCGTAAAAATATAATAAACGTTTAAAAAGGAGCCCTCAATCCACACGAACATAAAAAAATCCACCCTAGGGTGGATACGCGCAAACGTGTCTGAGAATTCATCCTAATTAAAAGCCGATACATTTTGTTTATCCAACTAGGCCTAGGGTGGATTCTCGGACACGCTTTTCCGCATTCGGGTGGATAAACGAAACCTGTCAAATCGCAGTCTTTCCCTTTGGCTTATAGCACAGAATACATACCCTTAAAGGGAGTGTCTACCATTTGACCTGCTACCCATTTACTTAGTGGTTACATACATTTTCTGGCTATTCCTGAAATCGTGAAAAAAAATCGAAGAAGAAAATGTAACGGTGTCTGTATTTTTGGTTAGAACATAGAGGCTGAGTTAGGGGTATTGACTTGTTAATACGAGTAGCAGTCACTCGTCCATCAACTGACCAAAGCAAATGCAACCTTTTGTCTCAGATCGATCGATTTTTGCGGTCACGAGGCCCTCCAAGCCTGATGAACGTACTTTAGCAAGTGAAGTTTGTATAGCCAGGGAAATTATTGTTAAGAAAATTGACATAATATGATTGTCTAGAAAACTAAACTGTCTAAAAATTAAAGTTTTGATTTGAATATCCGGACGATTTAGTTTAGTAGTCAATCTGCTTAAAAATTTATTCCCCTGACTTTAACTCAGTATACGGTGTGAGTCTTCATAATGTGCACATATCGAAATGAGGGAAACTAAGCTTAATTTTATCGACGGAAAAAATATTTTAAAAAATCTAAAAAAAAATAAAAAATTGTAGCATTTTTAAAATTCTTGTTCGCTGCTGTGACCTGTATAAACAATCGCCCTCAATTGAGAATTATGGTTTTTTTTTTAACAAAAATCTGATATTTTTTCATTAATTTTTACAATAATTGTAAAATTACTCAATAAAAGCTCCGATTACCTACCCTTTTTTATTACTTTAAATTATTCTCCATCGTATCAGATTTCTAAACGTAAAAATACCATGTTTATAACTCAATCACAACATTTCCTATCAACTGTTAAAGAAAGGCCTTGCAATCACCATACTTTAGCAGGTAAAGATCCTTTTAAATATTTTTTTATTTTTTCAAATATTTTTTCCGTCGATAAAATTAAGCTAAGTTTCATCATTTCGTTATGTGCACATTATGAAGACTTACACTGTATAATGTGTGACAGCGTGCACAGGTCATAGCGCCGGGTTACGGTGACGGTGACGTTGCGAGGTGTAGTGGGCCGCATGTCACACCAGCCGTGTAGTAACGGTGCGTTCCGGACGCCGCCCCCACTTAACACTCGCATGTGTGAAACCTTGCCTTACTACCAATCTACCACCCTCGGTATCAAATGTAAGGCAGGCGATGCATGTTGCTTGGCCATATGCCTTGGCTATACAACGAATGTGAAAAGACGCCTAACAAAGCCGATGCATGTATGGTCTGATCTCGACAGAACGGCAGTAGGGTGTGACTGTGGAGCTACGTCGCAAACCATGCTCCACCTCCTATCCTGCCCTCTGTGCCCCAAAACATGCAGTTAAAGTGACCTCTATGCTGACACCGACGAAACCTTGGAAGTGGCGAAGTTTTGAGCCAACAAGATCAGATACCTACAGCCGTGCCAGCGACACAAAGAAGAAATAAAACGAAGCCGAGAGTCACTGATACTTCCTGTCATTCTGATATTTTATTTTGTCATCATCATCATTATATTTTATTTTTGTACTAGCATATCGTCTGATTACGGAGATATTGAATGTTAATTAGTTCCAACTGTTTTTGACGTTTATTACAAAGTTTAATGTTATAACTTAACTTTAAATACTCCCACGATCTCTATACCGTTTCATGCACCCTAAGTTCAATGTTTTGTGTACGTTACATTGCGCACTACTATAAACAGCGAATTTTCACGCCAAAATTAAGTCGTTTTCCAGAAATTATTTTTGCACAAAGTTATTTAGTTTGATGTACAGAATGCGTTGATGACGGCTTCGTAATGGGTCTTTTTACGACCTGATAAGACCTGCGTTGAGAGGTCTCCGTAATGAAGAAGAGGTTTTTGTCAGGCTTCGTCTGGGTATCTATTCTTAACTAGTTATAAGGATTCTTTTCCTTACGTAGGTATTTACTATAAGGAAATTGTGATTCTAAACAAATTGTACATATAAAATCGAATTTAAAAACGTAATTTTTTCAGTCATCATCTCGAATAAAATTTAATTTAATTAATAGAAAACAAACAGCTCATTTATCAAATTAAATTTCAGTCGACAACATCCATCGGTTTCTTACTAAACTTCAACTATATCCGACGATCCTGCATACTTATCTCTTTTTACCGACTTCAAAAAAAAGGAGGTTATCAATTCGACACGTATGTATGTAATATTATTGGAATTGCATTAAATTCACATATGACAATCTATTAGGTCTTCCAAACATATATACAAAATTTTATAGACGTATGTATGTATGTGTATGTATGTATGTTTGTCCACGCATATCTCCGGAACTATTAATCGCATCGTGACCATTTTTTTTTGTTGACTTACATTTACTTCAACTTAGGGAACAGTGCAAGTTTCATCAAGATGTATTCAGTAATTTTCAAGATATGGAGTAATACGTATAAGTGTGACGGCCTGGCTTATTGATAGGAGCTACGGGTGTAGTGACAAAGGGAAAACATCTCAAAACCTTGGTCAAATTCTAGTGCAGAAAATAAAAATTACGAAATAAAAAGTAATTTAAAAAAATAAAACCGACTTCAAAAAAAAAAATAACTCAAAATTATGAAATAACTTTAATTTCGGAAGTCGGTGGCATAAAACTAAAATACACATCCCAAGACACCGAGTTCCGAAATTAAAGTTATTTCATAATTTTGAGTTAATTTTTTTTTGAAGTCGGTTTAATTTTTTTAAATTACTTTTGTTGACTGTACATAGCTGATGATGTCTTAGGTAATACAGCTACATTGCTAATTGATAGGTATATTATGTGCTCTTTTAAATTAGTTGTGGTGCTTCGATTTTGTCCAATAATTAGCTTAATTATCTTAGCACAAGATGTAAATACCATAATCAGCTCAAGCAGCATTGCTACAAGTCTTTTCAGTTGACTGACTCTTAGGCTCCTTGTACACGGACACGGCACGGTTTCGTCACGGTCCGGCGTATAAACCGCGTCGTAGAAAAAACGTGTCCGTTTACAAGCTTCCATAGTGATCCATATAACACTGATGACCGTGTTTTTTATGAAAAGAAAAACCTGTGTGTACAAAGGGTCTTATCCCGGCTTCCTGAATCAGTAATCCGTTTGATGTTGCATGTGTTCATGGGAGGCGCTAATAAACACTCTCGGTTGGCTATCTGTTCGCATTGATTATAAATTATTCAAAACATTAAAAAGCAAATAAAACTCTTGATTCATTTGCTTGCATTACATATGAGGCTTAGATTATATTACATAATTATTATTAAACTTTTATAATTCTGATTCATATTTCTGACAATCTAAGGGGGGGGGGGGGCGTGCCTAAATAATAACATGTCTGTGGATGGGTGACCATCTTTACATACCGAGACCCCTCCGTGCCTCGGAAAGCACGTTAAGCCGTTGGTCCCGGCTGTCATTCGTGGATCTTTGACAGTCGTTACAGGTAGTCAGAAGCCTGAAAGTCTGACAACCAGTCTTACTAAGTGGCATCGTATTACCCAGTAACTGGGTTGTGGAGGTCAGATAAGCAGTCGCTCTAAGTAAAATACTGGTATTCAGCTGCATCCGGTTAGACTGGAAGCCGACCCCAACATAGTTGGGAAAAGGCTATAGGCAGATGATGATGATTTCTGACATCCTAAAATAAATCACTCCATCTAAAATATAAATACATTAAATTAGCCTATCCTAATGCAGAGCAAAGGTCTCTTTCCATAAAGCGAAGACACAAGCACTTACGACCCACTGGGCCACCACTGCTCTCAAATGTTTGCCAGGATTTATTACGAACGCATCCAGATGTATTCTGAAATAGTATCCCGACGATTGAATCTGTTTTTTCTTCTTTATGGAGTTGACAAAAACATCTCAGCATGAAATTAACTAGTCAAAAATGTTTTGTAGGAAATCGTATGAAATCATCCATGAAAGTAGACTTTCATGGATGATTTCAGCTCATTCATTTTCGAGCAGCAATTGTCTGAAATTATTTAAAAAAAATGTGACATAGTTTTCAGTTATTTGGCAGATGGTTTAGTTTTTCAATGGATAACATGAACCTTATTAAATACAGTTCCCCTTTGATGGTTATATTATTTATCCATTTATTTCAGGCATCAAGGCCCTTATAAACACATACAATACAATATCAATATAACTTAAAAATACTATAAATACATACAACAATATATTAACACTAAAAACTAACAACTAAAAACTAACGTACACGAAGTGTCGGCGTCGTGTTTCGCTGACTGGTGTCATGTAGCCGGCCACGAAACCGGCGGTACACAACCCTTCGGTCAGAACTCTTCCTTGAGGAACTTTTCGAGATGATGTGTCGGAACACGCACCACGAACGACTTGAAGTTCGTGTTGTGACGCGACTCCAACTTCTCGACCCTCAAAGTCCAGTTGGTCTATTTTATGTTGTTGGTTGGTATATTATTATTCATAACTTATGTAACTACATTTGGATGGATTATTTTAAGATTGATTTTATTTATGTTTTGCCGGTGCCCTGAGGGGCAATTCTCGTAATTTTAAGAACGTTTACAGTCTGGGGGCCTAAAGAGGCCACTTTGGAGAATCATAAAAGGATAACATTATGGATCATAATATGGCGAAGACAGTCCGTGTTTTTCTTTTTTTCGCTGCACTACGTAGAATCAAAGAGATTGTGATTGGAGTTGGATTGGATTGATTGGTATTTTAGCACAGACAAAAAAAAATAACTGAAAAATGCTTCACCAATGGGATTTGATACGATTAACTTAAAAGTTAACTTTCCATTATGTTATCCTTTTATGATTCTGCCAAAGTGGCTTTTTTAGTCTCAATCTGTCAAAAATCTCTCTCTTCTCCACAATTTTGACATTGATTGGCGCTGAGATGAGATGATTTTGAACGTTTTTAATTACGGAAATTGGCCTTCTGATCTTAATTCAACGTGGTTAGAAATACGTTGCCAATTGCCGTTGGCGTCCATAAAATTGGACCGCCTGAAGTGTTCCCCAAAAATGTACAGCTCCATATCAAAGGGATGGGCAACGTCCTTGAGCTAACATTATGACCTAGTTATACCACAAACTGAGCATCACGTGAATGTTAGTGAGGAAGCGGAAATGAGGCCATTACGATAGGAGATGTAGGAAGCCGAGCGAGGCCGAGTTGTTCCGACCGCCGCCCGCCGAACTGAGCCGAACCGCCGCCGCCGCGGCGCCGAGATTATAGAGCGCGCGCACTTACTGTGAAAATTATGCAATAAATTAATTAATTTAATAGAGGAACTAAAATATGATATAATAAGCTATCCGTTTTTATTTCGAAATTTGACCGTCACCTTTCAGTTATGTGCGTAGAAATGTAGAAAATGTGGCTTTTTTTGTTCCTATTTATGATAACGATCTGCCCTTGGTTGCGTTTTGTAGAAATAATTTAAGTCCAATTCAAAAACCTAATTTAAAAATTACGAAAACCGTTGAACGTACAATTTTAAGTGTTTTGCGTTACTTTGTATACCTATAAAGCACTATAATCAGAAAATATTAGTTTAATATTATGCATACTAATTATAAAACAAAATCTTTGCGTCATAAAATCTTTGTTTCACCAAGGTTTCACCTTCATACGAGCATATAAACAGTTGTCATGCTTTACGCGCAGGCGCGTGAACAAAAGACATCAACGACTCAAAGTGCTACGAACTTGCTACGAGGCTCATCGCAATTTTTTTTTTTACTAAAACTCACGCACGCTTTTAACTAATTTTATGAATACGTTGTTAGTATTTTATTATGAAAAACTCAGTTAAATTTGTCGATGACGATTCATGATTTTTTAAAGAAAAATTTTCAGTCATATAAAAATATTGTTGCTTGCAATTTTTGTATTTTCAAGTTACAATATTGCGTTCTAATAAAATACAGCAATCCAATTCGATTAAACTCGATCCCGCTATTCTTAACCCCAGGATCGAGTGACCCTTCGTGCCTTTCAGTCATCTCAAACCTGCAGGGCTTCATACAAAACCGAGCATTACGCCATGTCGCCCCCTGGACGTACACGAATAACGGACTCGGTTCTCGATCACGAAATCAAAGCGATTATGACGATTATAACTCGACTAACGATGATCGGAACGTTCGGTTATCGATTAATTGCGAGCACAATCACGAACTGTTGGAGTTTATGCGAATGAAATGATAAGGTTGTGATGTAATGCGATTTGAACTATGAAGGAGGAAATGTGAACAGTTGTTTTATTAAACTGACTGATTTATCATATCTTTGTTTGGTTTAAATAAACATATTCTCACGTCTGGACAAAATACGCAATGAGCACGTAAGTTGGACGTCTTTTGAAATAGCTCGAATAACGGAAAAACTAAAAGAAAGCCGGCTTAGATGGTACGCCCACGTAATGAGAAGAGATCATAGTTTCTCAGGAGAACAGTCCTGAATGTCCCTACGAATTGCCTGGAATGAGGAAAATCCCCCGCTACATGGTGGTTCAGTATCGAGAGGGAGATGAAAGCTCAGAACCTAACTCCTATGACAACCCCGGATAGATCGTCCTGGCGCCGCTGTACTAGAAGATCTGACTTCAGATAGAACTGGGATTAAGGGATGGTAGAAGAAGAATGTATATTCTGACGAAAACACGTTAGGCAAGATTTTACTGGTGTAAATTTTCATTGAAACGCTACGCTTTTTCGAAGACCGTTTAACTTTTCAGTTCTCAGACATTTTCTTGACTTTCCGAACAAGTTTCATTTACACATGTATGAAACTAGCAGCGCCCCGCGGTTTCACCCGAATAAGTTTCGATCCCGTGGGAATATCGGGATAAAAGCTATCCTATGTCCTTTCCCGGGACTCAAACTATCTTTACACCAAATTTCATCCAAATCGGTTCAGCGGTTTAAGCGTGAAGAGGTAACAGACAAACAGACAGACACACTTTCGCATTTATAATATTAGTATGGATAGTATGGAATAGTGCAAGGTTTATTTTAACATCGAGGATGCAGTCCATGACAGTACAAACAGTGCATTATCATTTAGGTCACTAAAAAGTAAAAAAAGAATAACAAGTGGACTTTTTCAGTGGACCACAGCGTTCTAAATTTTTCTTTTGCCTTTTAATTATATAACTAGGAAAGGTAGATTAATTCAATCAAACTTTTCATAGATTGTAATTTTTTTTCCAAGATGGCACAGCATGATATGACCAATGATTCATCGATTTCGATTAGTTTATGGAATCCGAAGGACAGGAGAGGTCACGGTTGGATGGCAGGGTCACTGACTGAGGCACATTATTCTAAGATTATTAGAACTGTAACAATCGAAACAATAGGCAATACGCAGATGGAATTATATAAATTTGAGAGAGGAAAAATAACTTTTTATCTAAATGATAGCTTTATAATAGCTCTTGATTCTCAAGAACTCGGCTGCGGAATACTGGCCATCTAATAGACACACGTCATCATCATCGTTCTCCTGCCCTTTTGCCAATTTATTTAGGGTCGGCGCGTCATGTCTTCTTCTTCCATAATCAATTACTCATCGTCAATTTTAAATACAATGCTCATACCCAGTCTTACCAAGGGGTTTAGAGCGTTTACGACGTACGGCATTTCATACTCATACACACGTTCAAGCCCTTGTTTTTCGAAATGAATGAACCGATTTTAATTAAACTTCATACACCAGGATACAAAGGTCTAAAAAGTTAGTTAAGGACATTTTTTGTTCAGTTGGGAAAAGGCTAGGTAGATGATGTCATAGTCGTTATCTCGGTAGATAGACACACGATCTCAGCAAGTTTATAAATGGAGCTCTGGAACTCACTTGTGAAAATCCTATATCCACTCAACTTTTACGACAGCCAAGACAAAGGATAATAGATCTCCCAGATTTCGTCGAAATCACAAAAAGACGCTTTATCTTATTTTATTCTGAAAAAGTATATTATTATTTCTTTAATATTCAGACAACAAGATCCATTTTCTTAGTAGAAAAATGCTTAAAACTATGTTAGTTCACACATAAACGCATACAATTTTTGAAGAACGGACTGTCATACTTGTCTGCTATCACACTCAGGATGCGGTTGCTACTCACACGCACTGTGTGACGCCGCTTTCTTGCGTAAGATCGCGTCGCCGCGAAACCATCTACGCGTGCCTCCATGAACATGACGGACGCGCTGCAAAACGGAGGAAGCCACAGCAGCATCCTGAATGCGGTATTGTATTGGACCCGCAGAGCATTGACAGCCCTTTGCGTATATACTGTCCACAGACTGCTGGAGTAAAACGTCTGACAAAAGGATTTAAATAACAAAATCTTTACCTCTCTTGTGCAGCGGGCAAACCTGCGGGCCAGCATATTAGCCTGACCGTATATCTTAAGTTATAATTTTATTCGAGTGTAGGAAAACCTCCCGCACACTTTTGTAAACTGTCGCATTTCAGGTTTGTGAACCGTTTATAAATGCAAAGCAACCAAAATACATGATTGAATTAGAATTCAGTTTATTCAATGAACTCCAAATTTACAGTTCTCAATTTAATAGACTTCTTATGATCAGAGTGAACCGTAAACATCACGCAAAGATTCGTTCACCTTTAACTTTTACAGAAAACGTTCACAGTACAACGTGAAACGAAAATTGAAATTGTGTAATATATAATATTTACATCGCAAACTGTACGTGATTCAACAATTTTGTTGGCAAACTCTGCGTAGGTAATAGATATTGATTCTCTGGGATCAATCCAATCTCGAGGCCTGTCATTACCAGGCCGTGTCTTTTGACCCGTCATTAGGTAGTAGCATTACTTGGAACAATGCGCCCGCGCCGACAATATAAGCGTATCACGAAAGCGAGTTTAGCCGCGTTTACTTACATTTGTTTGCGAATATAAGTGATCATTAGAATGTATCACGATTCAATTCGGTCTGCACTCAACATGTTATTGAATACATTTCTTTATTTCATCTCGTGTATTATCTATTTCAATATCACATATTATTGTGCTGAACATGTAAGGGTATAATTTTTAATTTTGTTGCAGATTCCTCATCGTGTGCAGTTATGTTATTATCTCCAGAGTAAGTAGTCATTGTATTTCTCTTTTTGTTCAGCCATTCAATTTCAATATTCATGGATAATGGGTTTTCTAAAATCACTGACCTCATTTCTTTTCTAAGAATACTCTGTTCAGGATTAACTGGATTTAGTATTACGGAGAGAATGTTTTTAAATTGAAACTTTCTTTGTATTTTAGCTAAGAAATGAGCATCTCTTTTGGGGCATAAGGTCAAAGCAATCTTTTAATATGTATTATGTATTCACCTCTGACTAATTTTGATTTCCTTTTAAGTAACTTGGGACCGTCTATTTAGTTTCCATTGATTGTGTTCAGCGGTTTTGAATAGATTATTTGGCCATCATCATTATCGGTCATTGGATTCCAATGCGCCTTATTTTCGGCAAATAGATGCGAAAGCTCCAGTATGAAGTTACGGTGGCATACAATCACTAAGCTTTACCAAGCAAAGTTTATTACCAAGTTGATGACTAATAGTAAATTGATGAGAAATTCTGGTATTCCGTTGCATCCGGTAAGACTGGAAGCTGAACCCAACACAGTTGGAAAAAATCCTGGCAGAAGATGTGAAGTTTGTTGAGTTTGATAACGCTGCTCTTGTATAAAAATTAGGTGTATTAAAGCTAAGCGTACATAACAGCCGCTACTGGCCGCAGCGCAGCGGATTTTTTTTACGAAAATTTACGAATGTGATGAAGGAAGATTTATGCAATGCGCTGCTCCTAATCTGCACTAGCCATTAATGTTACTTATATAATGCTTCCTATTACATCATCAGGTGCACTCGGCGGCCCAGCACCTGGACTCGGCCGAGTACTCGGAATCCACAGAAGTGTCCGTGGTGTCCGTCTCGTCCTCGGCGTCAGCCTCCTCAGAACTCCACGAGGGATCCGGGGAGGACCCTCCTGATCCTCTACTTTCGAATGATTTGAAGGTTGGTACTTATCTCTGGGTTGAGCTACACGATTACTGACAAATGCTTGCACTGACTGGACAGGTCGACTGAAATCTGCGTGGTTATTTCCTAAAAATACCATTACAGACGCTAATATACGAGTACGTAGTCCTACCGTGAACTGAGCAAGATTATGTCTGGAATTTAAAAGAGACTATGACCTCTGAGTTTGTTTCGGTGTTTCTTCTGAGAGTAGTCGGATAGAAATTGCCGACCTCATAGATCTATTTTTTTTAAAATATCATTGAGGTGTAAAAATTGTTTGTACAAACCTACTTACAGAAATAAAATCATTTATCATTTGCCTCTGTTTCATAAAATAAAATGATTGCATGAATTGGAAAAGCTGAACTGAGCTGCCTCGCTGGTCTAGTACTCGGGAGCGTCACTGGTAGCTTAGGTATTTGGCGAATTGTGGGTGTACAAATTCACCCTACACAGCATAGCATGTTATATATGGCGAAAAAGTATTCTTGAATGAATGTATTTTTCTGTAGCTACATTTATCTTGGCTTTATGTATCCCTATTTTGTCGGATTTTAAAAAGTTATCCAATAATAGCGGCTAAAAGAGATACAAAAACGCGAAACAATGATTTATAAAAATGTATAGTTCGCTTAGCTTAGTTAATATATCTTATAAAACTTATTTTTATTTTCAGAATGAAACAAGAGAAGCACTCAAAAGTGATGGCAGTGAACAGGACCCGGTGAGTTATAAATATATTTCTTTCTTTCTTTTAACGTACGTGCTATTCAGAACACACTATTTATACCTAAGTTGATCATGCACTCTACGATAGGTCTAAGGGCTGATTTTCCCAACGCTAGACAATTTTATCCGGGGAATAATTTTGAATTTTTTACAGATCTTCCATACAAAATCTGACAGACGTCAATTGTTTTCCACGAATTAAAATTATCTGTCGATAGAAAAATCAGCCTTTAGTGGACTGATTTAAAACTAATAAGTAGCAAAGAAAATGCTAAGTTGGAAAAGTATAAGTTGTAGGTATTTACATCATCATCCAAACTTCACCCAGAGCATAGGCCTCTCTTTTCTAGTGCCAATCCCGAGGCTCCTGCGCTAGCCTCATCTGGTCCTACCCGCGATTGTTTTTATATATTTACAAAACTATACAAAATTGCTTTGCATAGAGCTAATTAATTTGGGAAGGAAGTATAAAATGAAACGGAACACACATCTAAATTTCACTTTCTCATACCCACGATTCGGCCTTGAAGCAGCAACATTTATTACATACTCGCGTATACCAGTAATGTAGGAACGTAACCGCTGCGAACAATGAGCCATTTCTTGATATAAAAGAATCCGCAGTCCACCGCTCAGCCCTGTCTCTTTCATCGTGCTTAATGGCTCTGAAAATAGCCAGATTTGTTAACTACGATTTATAACTCAATTATTTACTAGATTTTTAGATTGTTGAGTCTTTTTGTTAGCGAAGTCTGCGTCAGTTGAATTGTGGAGAGTCGAAACCTAAAACTATTGTGTTTCTTACTGTAACAGACCTCTTTGTAACGCAGAAGAAATTAAATTAAAAGAGGTTTCGCACGTCAATATACTTACTTACAAACTGTGGGTGTAATGCCTGAAATTCGTTCCGACACACGGTTTCACTATCCACCTAATTATTTATTTTCACTTTTTCTTGGTCTTTTATCATGGTAGTTTATTGTAGGCGTATTTCGGGGGCGCAAAATAAAAGAGTGACTGTTCAAATAATCGTCACAGTCATCACCCAATTACTCGAAGGCATGAGCACAGAAATGGGTGAAAGGTACGCTGTAATAGTCTCCAATTTACACCCATTTGAACGACCATTGATGGATCGGTTGAAAGAATTCTTCTAAGAATACACGATTCGACACAATCTATCTTTTCCTTTCGTTTTGCGGAATTGCTGCACTTATTTGTGACATTGGTTTTACGGTCGATTTGTATAGACCGAACGAATGGTATGAAGTTTAGTTGACATGTAAACGGACCTACTTTTGAGGAGTGCATTTAAAATATAACAATGCATACGCAACGGTTGCCTTTTGCAGATTTCGGATTTAATAAAACACAGTAAAATGTTGCTAGAAAATGGTAATGTTAGTTAGCTGATGAATCAAATGGTGTGAAATTATTATTTGGTGAATTTGTGTGATAAAAAGAATAAATAGAAAGATCAAATAGAGTGGTTACGGGGCTATTATTTGTGTCACGCGTGAGTTCCCGCGTGCTACGCGTACGGTGGCAGTCAGCACGTTGCTCAACGCACTGCTACTCTAGTGACCGACTGAATGGGGGAGGCCACGCCGCAGCCTCTGAGGGCTTGTGCAATATACAATATTGAAGTTGCGAAGGGCTTCTCCAATCTGATTAGGTTATCATCATTCCGCTGCCGATTTATGATGTTTTACGGGTAATATTTGTACAAACAAAGGTAAGCTCGGTTGTTCTACAACGTAGGTCCTACGGATGTTATAATTTCATTAAAGAATTTCGAGCAATACGACGTTCTTTCGTAGGTATGTTAAGTTCACTAGAATTACTAGGCACCTACATTACCTATATGTATATGGTTTAGATTCCATCTGTTATACCTAATCTTCTAATGTCAATTGTTCATCAAAAGAAAGTTGACACGACAAGATCTTTAAATTACATCCTGGAAAACATATGAATTGTCATCTCACCCCATAAAACACAAACAAATAAATTAATATAATCAAATTAACTAATTAAGTCGTGAGAAACTGATTCTGCTACTGTCACGCGCATTGTGGGCTTCTAAGAAGGTCGTGTATGTGTTAGTTTAGCGATATCCATCTCTGACCTGGTGTAAATGGCTGGTAGCTGTTGTTTGACTCACATTGCATCTAAACCATGAACGATGGCGACGGTGACACACCGCGTGACCAACAAAGAAGAACATCCCTTGGAAATGCGTTATTAATATTGTTAAAGATATTAATATTGCTGGTAGTAGGGTCTGAAAAAATGTAACGAGATTATAAGATAACAAGGTATACAGGTTGGATTTTTGAGATAGGGCAGGAAGGGCAGGTTACTTAACCGTTGTAAGTACCTTAACTTTTTGAGATATTTTTATCTGCATTCACAATTTTTTTATAAATACAGTCATCAAGAAAATTGGCAATTTTCACATCAACTTTGTTTTGATGCCAATCGTTCCGGCCAGTATATTCATCATAAAAAAGTAAATTGGGGAGTCTCATTTCCTACGAAATGTATGAGAAACGTTTTTACCGATTTCTGGTACTAATAACAGTACATAGTGACATTATTATAGGGAAATAGGTACAGCCAGTCCAGAGGGAAATAGGTTCAGTTACAAAAGTAAAAACTAATCCACTAAACTAATACTAAAAACTTTAACAAACAGAACAAAAAACAAAACCAAACATAATTCTTATTTTAAAACATTATTGTATAAAGTGTATAAACAGTCTATTCAATTTTATTTTCAGTCAAGAAAAAAAAAATTAACTTACGCTGGTTGATTGTCAATATTTATTTTTAATTGTAATTGTACCGTGAAATACAAACTTGTTACGGTCTGACCGACATTATTTAAATTGGAAGTTACAGGTATTCGTCGAATTCTTTGTTATATTGTGCTTCTACGAAAGTCTATTAGTTAACTGCGTGTAAAACTAACAAACCACATGAAAACCGAATGAAAGTGTTCCCAATTCATGGCATTTCTATTTCTACGGATAAGGTATGCCTTAACGCGCCGTGATGTGGAATGCGCCGTGGGTAAATGGCTTTATTTGTTGTTTTATATTGGACTCAATTTGTCAAAGTGATGTGGCGACAGCGTTTACTCTGTCACTCCACTGGCCCAATTTTATAATGCGTAGGTACTGGCAGCCGGCGTGCGAACTGCCCTGGCATACTTATTGCCATTTACGTCTTTTTTGTGCAAAACTTTCAAGGGGTCGTGACTGTGAAATGGTGAATTACCGACGCCGTAATTCGTTAGTTTGTTTTGAATTTTTTCTTTGGTCAGATAATGGTTGCAATCTAGTTGCAGCTCGGTCACAATAAAGATAACGGTTTTACTTTTGTGAGTATTTTTTTGGTGCTTGTTAAGTTAACAGTCGTTTAAGGCGCTAATTAGCGGAGGTTGTGTTATTTGTTGAAGGCAGTCAAAAGTCGCGTGTGCCGGAAGGTGGTAGTTAGGCTTATGTTATCTCAGGGCTATCTGATTGTGAAACCTCCACGGAGCGCTACCTCCTCAAATGCAAACGGTCTTCATATAAGGAATGTATTAAACAAAATGAGTAATTTCAATTAAATATTGTAACAATGTAATACAGCATAACTGTTGCGCCAGTTTTAAACGCTTCTAAGGGTCAGTTTCGCAACTTCCGAATGATGATCAGCGATCTATGAAGTAGATAGTAATTATGTGGTTTAAACTTGCTACCATTAAATTAACATTGGTTGGAATATTTACTTACGTTCAGGGTCTATAAAGTAATCAGGATTTGTAGGTAGAAATTAGGGTTTGGGAAGTCTCGACAGTCTCAACGTCTCGGGACTCGAGACAACCCACGATCACAGTCCCGAGACGTCCCCGGCCTTCGAGACTTCTCAGAATAAAATTGGAATCGAGTTAATTTTGGGCCAATATGTATCAATAAAAAAGCATTTTTTTGTGATTTTTGTAATAATGCCACCGGACAAGGTGAACATTCTCTTGTTTTCAACAAATATCGGTTTGTTGTGTTTAGCTTTGTAAAGTAGTTCCAAACTTGCAGTATTCTTCCGCAAAAGCAATATGTGCAATTACTCAAATTCGAAGTTAAAAATCCGTATTTTGGGACCGTGACTGTTATCTGTGCTGGTCGTTTAGCAGTCGTCGGGACCCGAGACAAGTAAATTTACAAAATGTTCCGGGAATTCAAGACACGAGACGTCCGCGGGACTTCGGGGTCCCTAGTAGATATACCTAACAAACAGCTCTAGTCAAATAATCAAAAGTTAAAATGGATGTTACATCTAGTAGGTAGATGAAATAGCGGAAACTGCATCGTTGACATCGCTCTAGTTACGTTCATGGTTACCCACAGCAATTAATATAAGAGCTGTTTGTTGGTACTACATCTGCATATTTAATAATTGTATTTTTTATGTCTAGGTGGTGTTCTTATCAGAGAAGAACAGTTACATACCGGTGAGTATCAAGCCGCGCTCGCCTGCAGTGGACACGACGTGGCGCGAACCACCTGCCTGGGAGCGCGAGTACCGCAGACATCGAACCAATGGCAGTAGAGTGCAGTGTGAGTAAGGCAATCCTAGCTTGTGTACTGCAGTGCAGTCTAAAGCTACTATAGAGTTGGCTCTTGTTGTATCAAAAGTAATTTATTTAAATTAGGCTGAGAATCAGCACTTGTCGAACGTCAAGATTACATAAGACAGTCCCCCATAGCAGGATTGTCCGAAAGGGTTACCGCTGGCCCGGAACATAAAGGGCTAAGGAAGGAACACGGGTGGGTTTTAGTCAGTAAGAGCCTGACACTCCCTTTCGCTCCGCCCAGAGCGGGAGGGGTCATTTGATGATTTCCCACACAAAAAAAAAAAAACAGTCCCCCAAAACGCCCGCCCTTCACCACTTCCTAGTACTTATAGGGAACAGGCGCAAGGACAGAGTCAGTGTCGCCGACATGATGACGATGTCGTCTATTGGTGTAATGGTGTTGTCGGTTTACCTACAGCACCATAATTGCGTAACACACTTTCAATCACAATCTGAACCATTTTGAATGATGTTGCTAATCCATTGCTTCATATGTAGGTACGAAACATTTGCCTGCTCAACAACGTAAATAACGCACTCGATGTTGTTGAACTGTCAAAATGAAAGCCATTGCTACTCTTAGTGTGTTGCCTAATTTCCCCGCTGGCTGTATTTTTTTCAGTAAGTTTGATATCCTTCCTGTAATACTCATCCTATTTATTCTTGTAGCGGGATGAACGAATTAATTTAGAGCTTTCTGCATCACTATAAAGTTTGTATTTATGGTCCAGAATTGAAAGAAACAAATTAAACTGCAAATCTTTATTACTTACTAATAAAGAAATAATTGCATTTTATAAAAGTATCATATACAGCAAACATTGTCTACCTAATGTTGTGAAACCGGACAAATTGAGATGGTATCGTATGGAGCGCGTGGCGCCATGCTTGCGCAACCCTTTGTGTGGCTTTTTATTAGTTTTTACTGAACTATTCATATGATGCAGGATACAGGGATTATAATGGTTACGTATCAAGATACTATTGTCCACACGTTACTATAGAGTGGGATAGTTTTGACTTGTATTTGACGTGAAATGCCGGTTCCCTACTAAGAAAAGGCTTGTGATAGAGATTTGGAGAAGTAGACTAAGCTAGGGTATTTTATAAGGGTGGGCAGCTTAATCTTTATGTATGCTGAACCTTATGTATGTATGAAATCACATTTTTTTTTGTGTTTAACAGATATTGAAGCAGAGTGCCAAGACGACTTCATGAAAATTAGAGTCGGGTTCAACGGATCTTTCGGCGGCTTGGTTTATTCAGCAGGTGAGAACATCTCCTATTCTAACGTCTTTAACAAGTATTTCTTAGAAATGATTCTGAAAAATTAAGTTTCAATCCTCACACACACGTTAGTATATCAAAACCTGAAAGATTTGCTAAAGAATAAAGGCTTGCAGGCAGACAGAAGCGATGCGACAGCGTGACGCAACTATATTAGAACAATTTCTATAAAAACTTCATGGAAATAATTCTACCAGAATCGCGTCAAACCATCGCGTCGCGCATGTCTGCGGAAAGCTTTAACTGGAGTTTGATTTTAAACAAGAGCGAGTTGAAATACCTAGGTACAATAATGCTTCCAGCTTGCCTATTGTCTACAAATCATAAAGGCTTAACCCACCGTTATGTCGGCTACCTAGGGAAGTTCCACTCAGTTCCTACGGTGTAATCGGTCATCAGACTAACCCTAGGTATTGTGCAGATAGCTGGAACAATTAGGCGTGTAGAATAGACGAGTGTCATTACCGTGGTATTGTTACTTACGTCCCGACGGCGGCGGGCGTCGCAACTCCCACATTGTGTCGGTATGTCCTTTTGTTTGTGGTCGAGGAGTAAGAAGTAAATGGAGTCTTCAGCCTGTCTGTTCTGCTGGGGAGTTGGGTGCGCCACTTCTTCCCAGCGAAAGCATTAGGAAGTGATGAAAAGGCTTTGGGGGTTTTGGGGGACTGTCTTATGTAATTTTGACGTTCGAAAAGTGCTGATTCTCAATCTAATTTGGATAAATGACTTTTGATTTTGTCTCTTGACCACCATTCGTATAAATGTAAATGCTAAGCGCAAAATGTGATGCCAGCGATCAACCTTCTAAACCACTTTAAGTAGTATTTAGCCGGGTGATCTGTTACTCAGGAGTTCAGGACCCTCCTACCTCAGACACCTATCTTTATTTATGATTGTGCATTTTATTAACCAGTACCTGTATTATGATGTTGAGATAAATAAAGATTTATGGTTAGTATTTCAAGTAATTCCAGAAAACCAAGTAATTTACGGTGGTCTCTAGATAACATTCTGTTTTAACGTTCACGCAACTGCATAACTTAATTGGGTATTCCCTCCCTCACGCATTAAAAGTTACCCAATCAATGAACCTTAGCACAGTTCATGTATTAGATACATCAGCACTAGAACTAAAATGAATTAAAATTTAATTCGAGAAATAATCTATGCCTACAAAGTGCTTGCAGTTTTTCGCACGGTCGTTCCCACATTAGCACTCCATGTGCTTGCTATTCTGTGTTTGTTCCACATCTCTTATCGTGGTTGTCAAAGGGCATGTGTGTTGGATGTAAGATTTGATAATTTCGCGACGTGGTTATCATAAATCAAGTGCACAGCTTCTCTGGAATGAATTGTTCTCATAAAGAGTATGAGAATATTTTATTCAACCGTTTTATTAATCTTTAGTTGATCTGTGACTAAGTAGGTAGCTTATAAAGTCACATCATTTAGACTTCTAGGTTTTTATGTGGGAAAATGTATTTTGATACAAAATCGTCTTTTGTATTTTTATTTTTCCAATACGATCGGGTTTTGTTTGGATGAATTGCGTTATATAGGATGCCTGAATCTAAAGTAATTTCGACTTTGTGTGTTCGTAGTTGTACATTTGTTCAAAAGACTATGTTAGGCGTCTAAGGGCACTGAACGAGACAGTTGAAGTTTTATTGTTATCACGTCTGGGGGCGTTTCGTGTCTCACAGAGTTTTAATTGACTTAAAAGTAATGTCACAACAAAACTAAATTATATGAGTGATGTCGGAGTGATTCAAGTTCTCAATAAAGTCTAAATGTATCACAAAGTCAGGGAACCGTTTACCATAAACCCATACCACGGTCTATTAGAAGGAAGATTACTAGATATTAAATTGTACAGTACTATAAGATTATACCATTTTCCCTCTTAGATGCATTGTTTATGATTCGTGGGACAGCCGCTTAACTGATTCACACTACCGTTAACTTTAGGGAACTTCAAATGACGACCTTTTAAAAGCTTTTATTTATCATAATTAATTATTTATATATACTTTATTGAACACCACAAACATACATAACGTGAAAAAACTACTTCAAACACTAAAAAATATACAATGGGCGGCCTTATCGCTTTCTGCGATCTCTTCCAGGCAACCTTGGAATGGGCAGTGTTTTTCCTGGACATCAATGGGGCTGCCATGTCGTTCATACATTATTTATTAAAATACTTTTTGTTTGGGTATACTGGTCTACTTAGAATTTCGCTAGTCAATTTTGAAAAAGTCTGTTATACGAACAGGAAAACAGACTACATTAGAAAAAAAGTAAAGTAGTTTTTTTTTATATACTATAAAAATACTCGACCTCAATATGGTCACTGGGTTAGATTCCCGGGTCGAGCAGTGTTATTTAGTTTTCATCAGTAGCTTCTTAATAGCAGCCGGGAGTCTGAATTTGTGCCGCGTCGATGGCTCGCCCCCTATTACATGGGCTGGACCAATTTTGATAAAATGTTGTATGGAGGTAGCTGACACCCTGGATTAACATATAGGCTACTTTTTATCCCGATATTCCCACGGGATCGACATTTACGCGGGTGAAACCGCGGGGCGCAACTAGTATAAAATAAGGGTACCTACATAGATACCAAAAGCCAAATACGAAAATAAGAGTAAGTAAAAGTTTCAAGAATGGCCAATTAAGCACAGCAACAGTGCAATAGTGTACTTAAGTTTCTAAGCACGCAGTAAATGACTGTTAAAAAGTAATTAAGTAACGTCAAGTGATGAAGTGACATAGTTTAAATTTCGGTGAACTATGTCACCCTTTCACCTAGATAGTATCTGCGTTTAGAAGTAACTTGAGTGCAGTTTCGGTTTCTAAGCACTTTCTTTAATAGGTTTTATTACTGTGACTAGGTCAACTCTGCGTTATTATGATTTATTTTATTTGTTTGATGTATGTTACGAGTTTTTGCTTAATTTTTGGGCATGCAATTTGAGGAGCTGCTTTTCAACGTGTTTAGAATAGAAGGAACACTTCTTTATTTTTGCCAGTCTCGGTAATCGTCTACTTAAGACGATTCCAAAAAGGGTGTAAATAAAAAAGAACTAAAACCCGAGTACTTCAATATTAAAGTACTTAATATATATAAAGTTCGTAGCAATTATTTTCAAATTGTCAACGGTCTTCTATCCCTCTCCATTTGTAACGTTCAGTGGCCTGGTAGAATGTGGCGCTGATGAGTATCTCCAATCGCTCGGATTTTTGATCCGACCATATTTTTAGGCTTAGAAATATAGAAATATAGACTATTTCTATATTTCTAGGTCTTGGTTCTAAAGACCGTTGACAATTTGAAACGGAGTCATGATTCTCAGCAGTGAAGAGCGATTGAGAAGAGAGAAGAGCAGTTATTTAGTTCAATCTCAGATTTGATGCCACCAACTGCATCAAACTGCAAAAAGTCAGCTTGTTTTGAACTTTAACAATGATATTATAAGTAAAAAGGTACACTTATAATATCATTGCGTCTAAAGTCCACCATTTTAAACAAAATCTAGCCTCATGTTTTAAAATCCATCCAGCCGTTAGGTTGCTTCGAGGGTATAAAGAATCCCATATATTTACAACGTGAAAAATATAACCGTGTCTTTGCTGTAGCGCAGTCTGTTAAAAAGTACAAATTGTGCTTAAACGGGGAAGTTCTATCTAAACATTATAAGTAAAATCGTTGTATGTACTGGGACTATTCGTTTTGGGGTCTACTTTAAAGGAATTCATGATAGAAATAACTGACAGTTCTTCCTATTACAGGCTACTCCTACGATCCAGATTGTATGTATATAAATGGCACGGGTCGCGACTACTACGAGTTCTACATCCAGCTCAACAGATGTGGCACACTGGGCAGGAATGGCCAGCATGATGACACCAGGAAACATCCTACTGTGAGTACCTAGACTTATGCAAATGTTAATTATTCTCCTCCTTAACTCCAAGCTGTTACCGGGGCCTTCTATCGCCACATGGGCACTAAACTTACGCAAAAATTAAATTATTTTTAACCTAACAACCCTGGACTAAAGCCTTCTACCGGCACATAGGCATTAAGACATGGGCATTAAATCAGAACACAGAACACGCCTACGCACTTACGGTGATGTATTGAAGCAATAAATAAAAAATACTTTCATTTTATAAAGACTATGCCCGTTCTTTTTATTATCTGGGCAATGAGGTGAGGGGGTAATCCTATTATATTTGCGAAAGTAAGTTTGTTTGTTACATTTTCACGTCTAAACCACTGAACCGATCATCCTGAAATTTTGCATATACCTACGTTGTCAGGTGTACAGAAATGGACTTAAGGTACCTTCCATCCGGAAAAAAAGTGCTGTTCCCGAGGAAAACAACAATAACGTTATTATGATAAAAGATGGCACCACGTGTCTTTCGAATCAAAAACAGGACAACGTCTGTCGGGTCAGCTAGTAGACTATAATACCATTTTAGTTGCAAGACGTTTATGGCCATGGCTAGCCTAGAATAATGTCAGCAACTGAATAATATAGGCCTGCTATGAGTGATCTTGGTAGAATATCTACTGCATTAACCACCATATTTGGAACACAGATGTAATCAAAAATGCCATCTTATTGTTAGGGAAACAGAAGGCTGTACAAAATGAGTATTTACTAAGACCTACCCATCTATATGTTGCGGAATAAGATAAACAGAGCACGCACTTTACTTTACGAGTTTCATTATTAAGATAACATCTTAAGGCTCCAGAGACGGCATTCTGTGATATTTAGATTCATAGATATTCTCATGACAGTCGAGACCTAGACCTTTATGTATATTCCGAGGCATAATACGTATGATACGCAAGTCTGAATATGTAAAGTGTGTAGCGGCGTAGCACGCGTAGGCATTTTGCTACGAGATCTACAGCAAATCTACTTATTGATATTTTACCGTAGAACCGTTTAAATAACCTTCTGTTAGCTTATAACTTTTTTTTTTTTTTTTTTTTATTCAGCCTATACTGTCCCACTGCTGGGCAAAGGCCTCCCCCAAGGCATCCCTCGCCTTTGCCCAGCTTATAACTATGAAAAAAAAATAATATGCGTCGTAGACGATGAAATTGGAATTCTTGAACAAATTGTTTTTTGGTCGCCTTTCAGTAAAGGTAAGGTGTCCATGGAGTTTCTTGCCCGTTCTTCTCCATAGGTACCTACGCTTTGGAATGGGCAACTAGCTTCATATTTTCTGACTGACCGACTTCTTGACAATTCAAAAGTGCCTGTAAATGGTTTAATTGAAATAAATGGTTTGAGTTTGAGTTGAGTAAAAAGTAATCAAATATAGGTGCGTAGGTACCAGTGTACGCACTTATTTCATTACTTTTTATTCTTCTTCCAATAACATACCGACACTGTTGACTTTAACTTAATTTATGTATTTTATATTGAAAATGTATGTTCGTGTGACAGAAGAACCTGATGTGGAACACGATAACAGTGCAGTACAACTCGCTGATAGAAGAGGAGCTAGACGAACACTTCAAGGTCACTTGCGAGTATGGATACGACTTCTGGAAGACTGTGACATTTCCTTTTTTGGACGTAGAGTAAGTAAAAATTCATATGCTTTACGATAGCCGAAGACATTTCCAAGTATTCTGGCATTGAAATAATATTCAAAATTTACGAATTATTCCAACGGAACTAGTTATAGATTGACTTAGCTAAGTGAACAGTTTAACCCTGTATTTGAAGATAAATGATATCTTTATTTAATACTTAAAGCTTTCTTGCCCGTTCTTCTCCATAGGTAGGTACCTACGCTTTGGAATGGGCAACTAGCTTCATCTTTCTGTCTGACCGATCCCTTGATAATTCAAAAGTGCCTGTAATTGGTTTAATTGAAATAAATGCTTTGAGTTTGAGTTTGAAGCACAGAAATGTACAGAGGCGGACTATAAAGTCAAGTTAGTCAGTCAGTTTTATCTATGAATTCAATATTTAAACTCGCGTTGCTACAAACATGGTTATTCGAGTCTACTTATGTGGATCTGCTTATCCGGCCCGCTCTGGACTACTTACTGGGGGCCTAAAAAGGCCACTATGGCAGAATTATAAAATGATAACATTATGAATCTTATTAGGTATGGCGAAGACAGTCCGTGTTTTTCTTTTTTACGAAGGTATAATTTGGAATTTTTTGGTGTTTTTTTTTTTGTGATTTGGATTGGATTGATTGGTAGGTATTGAAGCACAGATTAAAAAAATAACTTAAAATCCCTCACCCATGGGATTTGATACGATTAACTTAACAGTTAACTGATTATATGATTCATAATGTTATCCGTTTTTATGATTCTGCCAAAGTGGCCTTTTTAGGCCCCCTGATCATAGCTTAGATTGAATTATTGCAATTGATTTCTGCCGAAACCGTGTTTACCAAACTATAGAACTAAGATTTGGCACAGCTGTGGTTTGTTCTAAACCATGATCTACTTTCAATAGATAAAATGCGTGAGGTATTTTTAGTTTTGTTTTAATTCAGTTCAAAAGTAAAAAGTGAAACTTCAAACATTTAGGTATTTTTATTGAAAACCACAAAATGTTTGCGACCCATGGCAGATCAGATTAGCTGTCAAGGCGTTGCGCACGCATGATCTTGTTGACATAGATCGGGAAGCGATTATCTGTGACGATTGGTGATAAATGCATTATCATAACCATAACTGCATGTAATCGGGAAACCGGATTAGTTAGCCAAACCGGGACTTTGGATCTCTTAATTACCTACTATTTTAAATACTTAAGGGGAAATGCGGGTGGTCGTTTTTCCATAGAAATGCTCTCCCCAGTTTTCTTTCTAGTGAATGACCATAAAGCAATGATGTTTTACAGAATAATAAATATTAACCAGGTACTTGTATGTCTCTATGTTTTCCTTTTTGATGATACATTATTTTTATAAGCACTAGAACCTTCAAAAAATGCCGATTTAAACCGCTGTCAACAGAGGCCTAGTGTACAAATTTGACAACTATTCATGAAAAAAGAAAAACATAGGGACACAGTTTATGAAATTTATCTTTTAAATTGGTCCAATATTGGAGGAATAGGCGAGAGCCAAACCTCGAATTACGACATTTTATTTAGGATTTTTCAAAAGTCTCTCCGACCGCATTTCCTCTTATAACGCATCATAGTGGAGAACAGTGCACAGCTCAGGTTGGCAAGGTGAATGAACATGATTTAAATTTGTTTTATGAGAACTGTATAATATTTAAGGCAATAAAATAATTATATTCTATTCAAAGTTGTAGTTTTTGCAATGGAAGTTGATCTTTGAAAATATGATTTCAAATCTTGACGGGACTGAAAGTTGACAGATCGTTTGTATGAATATGACGTACAAACGCGACTTGATTGATTGGATGAGTATGTATGCATTAGGTTTTTTTTAGGTTAAAGCCAACGCCTTAAAGTTCCAAGTTTTCATCCTCCACTAATCAAACAAAAAAAAAACAGCAGCTTTAATTACCATTTATGTTGACCTTCAGGGTGGCGACAGGAAACCCGGTCGTGTTTACGCTGCAACCACCTGAATGTTACATGGAGATTCGGTCAGGATACGGAGCCAATGGAGCGCGTGTGTCGGGACCTGTGCGCGTTGGAGATCCCCTCACTTTGCTCATCTATATGAGGAGCGCTTATGGTAAGAACTACCTAGTTTTTTTATTTTATTTTCTTGGTTATTAATGTTGTTCTTATTAGCATTGATTTCGGAAACTTAGTTGAGTTAACAAAAGAGAAAGAACGTCTTTGCATTGTAGTCAAAAAATGAAATTAAACAAAACACAAAAATCAAAAGACACGAAAACAGCAATGATTTCAGTTGTTCATAAAAACAACTCTGTAATCACCCATCGCGAAACGCACAATCAAGAAAATCTCGCTTTTGGTAGCACCGTCGTCAATCATGTCAATCGATGCGGCTAACAATAATTGAAATAAAAGTTAGCTTCAAAGAAATCTCAACCGGTTTTTTGTCACAATGTGTGTCTATTAATCAGCAGTTATTTTTACCGTAGTACCTACAACTGAACTAAATTTTAGTATAGGTACCAATAACAATTAAATACCGTAAACCTAAGGGCGAGAATCGTAACGGTTGAACTGTTAAAGCTCGCATGTGTACGCGCAATACGGCTTCAAAATATTCCAATCAGTTTTACTTAATCAAGATCTTGCGTTTTTCGTAAATTTTATTATATGGAACGGTATGGGAGCAATGACGTTGGATTATGTATGTCAGAACATGTTTATAATATTAATATTTTCACGAGCAAACCTACGTGATGTGGGAAAAATCCGAAAACCGTAAATTTGTTGTTAAGTAGGTACATTACAAAAAAAAAACCCGTAATAAACTATTTACATGGTACCTACAACTTTGTACGGAACCCTCGGTGCGCGAGTCCGACTCGCACTTGACCGGTTTTTTTTTATAACCGATGAAAAATTTCTACTCAAGGGGGTCTAGAATGTCGTGCGGTCCATGGCCCTATACGGGGCCCCGGTGCGGCGGCGACCTCTCGCGTCCAGCCCTGGTGCAAGCCATGATCCGGAGCGAGAGGGAGTGGGAGGCAGTCACCTCCTTCTGCGAAGCAGTCATGCTAGCAAAGGAGGTGGCGCGATGGCTCAGGGACAGAGCCTCACGTCTCAGCCGCCGCGGAAGACGCTCCGGGCGTCGGGAGCCACGTGACGACTCCCGGCCACCGTAGGCGCGGGCCTGCGGACGGAGGGTAATGAGTAGCTCACCGTCCGATCAGGACCAGGCCCGTGCCGGACGGCGCGTACATGTTCCACGCGCGCCTCAAAGAGATGTCAGCATCAACGAAGGGGCCCGTTAGGGCCGAAACCTGCCGTGTCAACGGGATTGTCCCAAAGGGTTAACATAAAGGGCTAAGGAAGGAACACGGGTGGGTTTTAGTCAGTAAGAGTCTGACACTGCCTTCCGCTCCACCCAGGGCGGGAGGGGTCATTTGATAATTTCCCATTCTGAAAAAAAAGGGGGTCTTGAATCATGTGCTGAATTCATGGTTTCAGTTTGCGCGTCTCTGCCAGCCTGTAGAGTTCCAAGTTAAGAAAGATCTTGCCATGGTGGTGCATCGAAGTTTGATCCAACATATTGATTGTTTTCAGACGGATTCGACATCGTCGTGAACGACTGCTTCGCTCACAATGGGGCCACGAAGAGAATACAACTTATTGATGAATTTGGGTGAGTTCAATTTCTGTAAAAGAAGAATACCTACCAACTTATTTAAAGGCAGCGCCCTTAAATCCCTACTTAAGTAGGTATAACGCCATTGCAATGGAACTATTAGGCGATCCACAAATAACAGCCGGGACCAAACGGCTTAACGTGCTTTTCGAGGCACATAGGAGTCTCGGTATGTAAATATGATCACTCATCCACAGACCAACCGCGGCAAGAATAGCTTAACAACCCCTCCTTCCTCCTTCTACAACTATGTTTTACAATTAAAGTTTTGACTTTGACTTTATCACTTTCCAGCTGCCCAGTAGATGACAAACTGATCTCCCGTTTTCGCGGCTCGTGGTCGGAATCAGGCGTGTTTGAGACCCAAGTGTACGCTTACATGAAGACTTTTCGGTTCACTGGCTCGCCCGCGCTTTATATAGAGTGCGATGTCAGGATGTGCCATGGAAGATGTCCGGTGAGTTATAATACAGAATTATTCATTACACCTCATAAACCTTTACAGAGAGGTATGACCAAAATGGAGTTGTACCTACTTGGGTACAATTAATAATAAGTGCTTATGGTGTAGTTCTATTTGTCTTCAAAAAAGGCGAAGTAAGTAAATATATAAAGACCCTGAAGTCCTGAGGCATAAACCTCAGAACTTCAGGCTCCTAGACGTTGCATTGCCTATAAAGACGATGTTCCAGCAATGCATTCTTGTATAGTTACGCCACATCAATTAGCAGAAACAAAGGCAAAGTGGGATCTCAGGAATCATACCCTTTTAATTATTTTGGAATGAGACCAGTACTATAATTGCGTACCTAACACACTATTACTCTCAATTTGAAGCATATTGCTAATCTATGTCTATGTTCGAAAAATGTGTTTGCTCAACGTGTTGTTCTACTGTCAAAATGAAACCTACTGCTACTGATAGTGTGTGTTTTCAGAAACCAAAATTCATCTCTTGTTCAAAATAATTAAACTAATTCATTTCCTTTCACAGTCCCAACCTTGTCACTGGCGTAATATGAAGAGCGTGAAGCGACGTTCGATCGAGTCGAAGCCCGGCTTGGACTCTGCCTCGAGTGTGGCGCCGCGACTGTCCGAGAACATATCGCTGTTCCAGTCACTCAGGGTGCTGCAGGAGGGGGAAGAAGACTCGGAGCTTGCTGCCAGCACTGGTGGTAAGTATCTTTATATAATAAAGCCTAAGGCTTGTATTTTATAAAGGGCTGGTGTCTGCAACTCCACGTCCAAGCGCGTATTTTGCGAACGACGCACATACGCAAAACAAACGCTTGAACCTTTGATTTAAACTCGACTTACCTATTCAATTTAAAAAGAGATGGCAGTGGTACGTTATAATAAATTTTCTTTACATTTCCAGTTGCACCTGAAGGCCAAACCTGTATGAAGACATCAGCACTATCCGCCATCATGGTATCATGTGGCGTGTTGATCGCCGCGCTATGTGGCGGAGTGTTAGCGGCCGCTCGAGGATTCCGCCGCGGGGAACCAAGGACGCCCCTACATGCGTACGTCCCTCATAAAGGACGGATCAAATAGGTTCTAGAATATACTAGGTATATTTCTCTTTTTTTAGTTGCCGAGTGACATGACTGTTGAGACTTTTTAAGGTAGTGTTGATAATTTAAGATACCGATGGTCATAGCTAGAAGTAGAATTATTTTGATACTGATAGCATAGAGGTCCAGATAAGATTCGTTGCACGGAGATTGTATAACCATAACTCCTCGCCTGTATTTTTTAAGAAGCCGGAACTCATGATTGTAACTTCACTTGAGTACCTGTAATGAGATTATTCTAACTCAGGCATTTTAATAGACTTAAAGAATGAGTCCCGAGCTGCCTTTGTGTAACTCGGGACCTAAGTGACGTTATCCAACGGAGACTGCATTTCGAAAAAGTCAACCCATTGATAATATATTTTTTCATTCGTGCTGATTTGACGTGAGAATGTTTAATTCTGACTTACGACCGTAATGAACCACTGCATGGTGTAGGATTACAGTTGAATAACGAGATGGTGCCTTTTTAACGCTTGAAAAAAGTCGTTTATATTTAGATGTATAAATAGAGTAGTATCTAGTAATTTAATTAATTTATGCTCGATATAATACTTGGACAAATTGCGAGGATCTATATTTTTATGTAAAATATACCTCCTCCGTTTGTCTGGCACTATTTATGTAGGTATGCAGTTCTCAAAGTTGTGATAAAATAAGTATTAAATAGAGTAAACTACATGATCAATTAATTTGTAATACAACGATGTTTATTTCTTATTTTATGTTACTTATTGTATTCAGTATTGCCAATATTAAAAAGCGGACAGGCGGATTATACCTCAATTTTTCGTTATTTTTTTAGGATTGGATGTAAAATCTTAGTTAGAAAGGCTTTTCCTAAATACCTAATTCATAACAATGACTTAATCAAATGTTTCATACGTTTTATAATAATAAAAAACAGCTTTAGAAGGACTAATTTATTTAAATAATTGTCAAGAATAAATCATATCAAAATAATGTTTAATTTTTCAACACAATTGAAATATTTTATATTTCATTAATTTATTTGAAGAATAACTTATTTTTTTAATCTGTAAATATTAATATAGGATTTATTTAAAATGTATTTTAGATAAGTATTATTTTTAAACTGTACTTTATACTTCCTATTATTTATACGTCGAATGAAATGTATCTGCGAGTAATATACTTATATGTAGTAGGTACATTTTAAGAGGAAAAAATAAATAATTTTATAAATCGAAGTTTGTGATTTAATGGAACCCCTTTACAAGTTCTAAATGAAAGTTTTTATGATTTGCTATAGCTATATTACCTCCATTATTTTGCGCTTGGTTCGTGTAAAGCTTTTCATTAGTGCGTTTCCATTAGCGAGACCTTTACTACAAATGGTTGGTGTGATTTAGAGAGCCTAAGTTTCCATTGGAACCCCTATTTCTTGAGTTTTTCGCATTATATCTCAAAAACCAGTCGTCTTAGGTCAAAAATTATGTCATCACCTCCTAGTATTTTGCCTCTGTAAACGCTACCAACGACTCAGCTATAAGCACAATAATAAAAATGTCATCCGAGCCTCCAACCACCACCGCGTTGCCGGTTTGTTTCGACTGTATCGGAGGCTCATTGAGTGAAATGCTAAAATCCCTGTCTGCGTAACATATTAGTCACTTTGTTGGCGTCTTTTTTATAGGTAGCGCACCTTTAGGTGATGATCCGTCGGAATTCTCGTAAAGAGCTCTTGGTTTCAATCAAATACAGATTGTGTAGTGTGAAGTTTGTGATTCGGTAAGCAATCTTGTTCGAACAATGTTTGCTAACTGTTAACTTATAGGCGCTACGCATGTCGATTTTTATGACCCATGAAAATTACCAGTGTTTAGTCTTCTTAATTAACTATTTTATATTGAAAAATTAGCGCAACTCCCTAAATGAATGGGACAAAATCCTAACTATTTAAACACTAAATAAATTGGGCCAAATCCAAAAAGATTTTGCGAGAAACCGTAAAAACCTTTGAGATTATGTAATATACATATAATATACTTAATAAAAATCTTGAATTCACTGACAGGCAACGTACAGCAACAAATCTCTGGGTCTAGAATCATAAAATGTGGCACAGAGGTTCTTTATATAACGAAAGTGAGTAATAAAGCACGATTTTGTCAAATTCACCTTTAGGGGTAATTACGGGATGCAAGTTTGTTTGGAATTTTGACATTTTTGGCGCACGGCTTCTAGTAAGTAGGTTTTAATAAAATGATGGTATGACAACTCAAATTAAGTATATTAAATTATAAGAATTGCACACAAATCGTAAGTAAGTTACAACTAAAAAACAATTATAAACACACAAACAATATAACAAAAATCCCAGCAAATGAAATTCGTTGTACGCTTTAAAAATATTTAAGTAAATTAAACTTAGTTAAAATTATATCAACAAGGTATCATAATCATAAGGTACCAATACTGTCATGATTTGTTCATAAGATTTTATACTTATTCATTATATTTTCTACATCTTGCAGAAATATCCGTTGAATGTGGCTATCAACGTCAATCATTCATATCTCTCTCTGGGATGATCCCTTGTCGAGAAAGAATAAAATCTATGGATATATTCATCGGATTGCATAAGATTTATTTAGATTTTTCCTCAGCGGTGGGTAGTTTACGTAAAGTTTCTTCTAGATACTTCATGGCACCCTGTAGTATTTGTACTTCGCATTTCTTCAGCAGCTTCACATTTTTCCTAAAATAAAGTTTTCGGTTTATTTCTACAGTCCGAAATATCAAATTTCTAGATGATGGTGTATCCGCGGCATCATTAAGTAACAAGATTTTTTACAAAAATATTTTATTTGATTTTTAAAAATTTTAAAGCAGTCTTGTATCATTCATTTTAAACTACTCTACAACCACAAAACCTAAAAAAAAAATCAGCTGTTTAATACAAAAGTTCAATACTTACATACTTGACCAAAATGTATGAAACAGCGGATTTTTTTTTCGTGATTTCAGAGTTGGTCCCATAGTGATAGTTGTTCAGTTCTATGGTCTAAAGTACCTCTTAAAGTTTGACAGGTTAATTTTTTATATTTGGTTATATTTTATTGAATTTTTTCTCATTCAATCTAGGAACAGACACTAGCTACCGTAGCTATGGTCTGTTGCAAAAGTATCTAATGAAAGTGTAAACAAAAGCTTGTTCAAGTTAAATTCTTACGCAATCACTCTCTAAAGAGAATTAGTAACACATTCATCTGTATTTAGACGGTTTTCACTTTTTGTGTCACCTCTTTTTCCAACAATTACTGTTTGAATAGCATAATTAAATTGTAATTGACAAAACATAGACAAAAATTGGGGTTGTAAGATTAACGTCAATTGTCAAATGAAAAACATCTTACAGGGTGATTTTAAATTAAAATTTAGGCTTTAGTTTCAAATAATTACAAGAAAGCACTCAATTCGAAAGTGGCACTACAAATTAGCACCCGTTCGTTCGTTTTGAGATCCATTTGTTTACATTATAATCAGATAATTTTAGAACAGACTATACATATAATGGACGGATGGATGACCCCTGTAACACAGGTTCCACCTAGCATGGGGGACATTGATTAAATCTCTGTGCACCTGTAAGTCTATGTTGTAAATGTTATATATTTACTCTGTGTATTATTATGGAAAAAATAATTATTATTTACCTATGGAGTGAATCATCTTCACCGTCGGCAATTTTCTTATAAGAAGCAGCGATGAGCTTGCATCGTGTCAGCAAGTAGGTGTAAGCTCGTCTATCGATGTCTGCGCCCACTGCTTCGGCGCTAGATGCATCAGAAGATACTAGGTCCCCAGGTAGACCCTGGCTTGACCACTTTGTTAGCTCCTCTGGAATTAATTATTGGAATTTTATTAGGGCTCTTATGAGAGGTTTATTTACTCTAAACGTAAGCGCACATTACAGCCCAGACGAGCCGCAGCACGCCGCATTGCGAAATTGCGCCAAATCACATTAGCAGTCGCGTCTGTTCGCACCGCAACGCAGTAATTGTTTCAATCAAATTCAAACTTTGAATTTCAATTTAACTCACCTTGTTCTTCCAACTGCTTCCAATTTTTAACTCTCCTCATTGGGGTTTATCTTATTCAACATTGAGGCGATTAACACACGGCACCGCGCGCCGCCGCGGTAGGCGGTGAAGCGGATCTCATGTCGCATTGGTCTCTAATAAATCCGTAGATACCTAACACACGTACACCGCCTGGCCGCGCAGTCGAGCGGTGCTTTCACCGCCACCGCCCCTCCGCGCTGCCGTCCGCGCGGTGAGGCGGCGCCTCACACACGGGGCGCCGCATAACCGCGCGGATCATCGTGGGTGCAGGACGTGTTGCAATTTAAAAATGGATTTCGTTGTCAAAACCGTGTTAAATCCATCCGCGCGGACAGGCGCGTAAACCGCCCTACCGCACGGGGCACCGCTACGAAATCCGCTTTACCGCCACCGCCCTCCGCGACGGTGCGCGGTGCCGTGTGTTAATCGCCTTAGGTCCGGTTGCACCCCAAATCCCTTTTCGAACGACGTTTTAAATTGGTTTAGCATAATCAGCCTATATTGTTCGCACTCCTGGGACAAAGGCCTCGTCTCTTCGAGATGGAATGGGCTGTAATCTACCACGCGGGCCCAGTGCGAGTTGGTAGATGTCACGTCTTCGAATTTTTGGTTTTAGAACATGGGTTTACTCACGATGTTTTCCTTCACCGGTTTGAGAGCAGTGGTGATGAAATTATTTTCACAAAGTAAAGCGCCTGCCTGGGTTCGAATCCAGGATCTACAACTCTTAAATCGGGGCCATTAACTCACCTTGATTCATATTAAATATCCTGATAAAGGCAAGGAGCTCGGCACTGACAGGGTTGTCTCCTTGGTACAGACTGAAGTGGGCGATGCCTGCCAGCCCTAACTTGGTCAGGAGTGACAGCTTCGTTTCACGGAGCGGGTCACTTGAACTGACGCCGAGCGATAGAGAAAGACTGTCGTGCTGGTTGTTGGGGTAAACGAATCTGGAATAAATAAGAGGAATAATGTGATATGGTAATTGGTCGAAAGTTACCTTATTTTACTTCTTAATCAGCCTATAATATTCCCACTGCTGGGACACAGGCCAGCTCTCTGTAAGACGGGAGTGGGCCATAATCAGCCACGCGGGTCCAGTGCTGGTCGGTGGTCGATACATGTCTTCGATTTTTTTGGTGACAAAAAATATCGTGACAAACAAACTACTCTGTACCCAATACGAACAATTAATATAACATTTGCAATCCAAGTCAAACAACCGTTTCAATTTCTTGCAACACATGTGTCAATTGAATCCTAAGTGCAAGTCATTGATGATGAACAGAACGTTAGCATTCAGTGTGATATAACTCACAACAAGCCGTAATGAGTTGCGTCACCGTTATGAATCAGGAACATCGGATAGCGTTGCATGCAGATTTGTTACTATTTCATTTCAAATGCATGTAACACACCGACATCGAGTTACACAGCTAAATAAACATACGTTGCTTTGGTTCATTACCTTTGCTATAATGCGTTATGCATTGACAACCTTTACTATGTGATATAATGGGGGCCTGGAGTTCTAAAATACTAGGTAGGCTTAGTTTAGACTTCAGATCTCTCACAAATTACAATATTTTGATAATAATACCTGTCAACTGAATAATTAGTAAAAAAATGTAATTTGTGGAGATAAAATAAACATTATTTATGGATAACTGTTGTGAGTCGTTAAAATGTCTGTGGACATTTGTTGAATATCATCTTTAAGTACCTACTTAATCACACTAATATTAAAAGGCGAAAGTTTGTGAGTGTAATTTCTTACTTCTTGACGCTCAAATGGCTGGAACAATTTTGATAAAACTTTGTATGGACGTAGCTGACACCCTGGATTAACATATAGGCTTTTTATCCCGATATTCCCACGGGATCGACATTTACGCGGGTGAAATAGCGGGGCGTAGCTAGTTATACATACATCCATAAACATACGCCTTTTTTCCATGGGGGTAGGCAGAAACTACAGAACACTAAAGTCTATTCAAACTTGTTTCAAATTAATATTATTTTAAGTTAAACAAATATCAACTTTATTTTAATGGTTTAAGTTGATTTCAGAGTGCTACAACTCAAAGATTTTTATAACTGAAAAAGTTATAAAAATCTTTGAGTTGTAGCGTAAACTGAGCTTTATTGTGTAGAATTTAAAGTTATTTTTCCATAAACTCATATTTGTTTACATTTTTGGCAAATAAATCGTGAATGCAGATTACTTGACACGATTCTTACTAATTCCTTTTGTTTTGGTTTAATTACATGTTCTTAGACTGTCAAGTTGGGCAAGTGAGTTATCATTGTTGCGGTACTGAAAAAGCTTAAGTATGTTCAAAAGCTACGGGGGCTCATAAAATGGAGATGGATCTATGAAAGTTAGTTAGTCAAAAGTTCAGGTGGATCAAATCAGAGTAATGCAACTTTCGTCTGCATTATGTTTAATTTTATGAAATTCGTGAATACCTACATAATTAATTAAGTTAAATGACAAAATCAAAATGACAAAATAATCAATTGGTCGTTAATTGATAGTTGACAGGTAAATAAAAGCCACAAGACACAAATAAACAACGTAAACAAAAAAAGATTTAGTAAGTTAAAAGTTCTGACGCATATTGTTATGCAAATTTGCTCTACATTCTGAATTTTTAGTAAATCAAGAATGAATCATTCATTAATAATATTATGTATTTGGTGTCCAAATGAAACAAATACATAATTAATTAAGTTGGATCAGAACATGAATAACCAATTTGTTGTTAGTTGGCAAGTAAATAAAAGCCATAAGACACAAATAGATAATGTTTATCAATTGTTATTAAGAATTAGGGCTGATTTTTCAATCGAGAGATAATTTGTATTCGTGAAAAAAAATTGACGTCTGACAGTTTTTGTATGGAACAAATGTCAAAAATTTAAAAATTATTCCTCCGATAAAATTATCTGGCATTGAAAAAATCAGCCCTTAATTGATTGGAAGTTCTCAACTCAAGACGTTTCAAAGATGCATCATTGTTATGCAACTTTGCTCTACATTATGTATAATTTTGAGTAATCCGAGAATTCATAGCAGTGATTAATATTATGTTTGACATTATCAAACTCAAGGAAATACATAATGTATGTATTAAGATTAGAATGTAAGATAGTAAAATGAATAACCAATTCGTCGTTATATATAAAATATTTTAACGTTATTTAAGGCAAACAAATAAAGCCACAAGACAAATAGATAACGTTTACCAATTTACCCATTGTGCAGGAATAAATCGGCGTTGGGTCGCGCGCCGTAGAATATGAAGATCTGCTCGCCGGGGTTGAAGTCTCGAAGCGCGAAGCATTCCCCGCGGTCCAAGTCTTTGTTGAAGTCCGTTGTTATCTGAAAATAGGAAAATAATGATAAGACATAAGTCTGTAGCGGTATCTACAACGCCACATGCGAACAACGCATCATACTGACGTCACGCAAAATCCTGCATCTCGCAAGCAGACTTTACCGCGCAACTAGCGTAGATACAACAAGAATCACCCGACCCGGCCCGACACGAATCACCGGACGAGAATAAAGATCACTGGGGTTTTGACAGTGATGCAAAATCAGAGGCTAAACTAACTGTGAACAGTCTATAGCAGAACTAAGAATATTCATGAAGATGACCGACTGTAAATATGTATGGTTTACTACTAGAGAGACGGAAGTACCTACCTATACCTAGTACCTAAATGTGTTTCCTCAAAACCTTTCAGTTACGTACAAAGAAATGCAGAAAGTTACTAACTGGTAAAAAACATATTTTCGTGCATCAAAACAACGGCCAATTATTTTAAATAGATAGTAGCTAATTCATTTCTAGCGATTCTTCTACGTAACATAAGTCACGGATTTTCTTCGCACAATGGCTGTTTCCACATTGATTGTTAAAAGAAAGTCTATGAAATGTTCAGTTTCAATCAAATTATTATTAAACACTGTTATTATCTGACGGGTATTACTTATATGATGGATGAGCAATATTATACGTAACCATTTTATTGTACTGTGTAACCAGAGTAAGTAATAGAAAGTATCATTATAGGTTATATGTATGACGGTCATCGTGCCAATAATGGTCATCGCGGAAATATAAAAGATGAAAAAAAAAAAACACTCCCCGGCAGTAAATTTGGCACGTAAGCCAAGAAGGCGAGCAAAAAAAATTGTTAACTTGCATTCCTGGGGAACTTAAGCAGCTTTGGCGTATTTCTTTACACAAGTCCATTTTAAACTAACCTAATGTGATTCATCTAAAGTTCTAAGCCAACTAGAGAAGCTAATTCATCTGCTTCTATGCTCAAAAAAAATCCCAAAGAATTAGTCTGTTCACAAATTCGCGTTTAGGGCTTTGACCACATTTACTACCGCTGAGTACACTCACACACACTCATACACTCAGCTATTTAAGTCTTAATTTACCTTGCCATGTTCATGGTTGCACATATCCCAAAGCGGGATGAAAGCTGTGACGTCAGTGTCAGCCAGCTGGATGTTGTTCTGCCTCGTCATCACCGTGGATACCGCCCATCTGGAATAATGATGATGTTATGTAAAGATAAGAGGAAATTGTTGACAAATGTGCTAGATTACAAACACAGTGGTCATATCAATGCAAGAATTCCAAATGTTTATATGCTCAAACGGATGATGCCAAAAAAACTCGTTTGTTTGAAAGCAAACCAGAAAAAACTTAAATTTCTCGAAGATTTCAACGTCTTTAGCACAAAGATAAACATAACCTAACATCACACCAGCGGTGCGATTCTGTAAAAATGTCACCGTGAAAACTTAGGTGAAGTGAGCGTGGAGTGAGCTGTCAATAGTGTCAATTCCTAACAAAAACAAACTCACTTCACTTGTCAAAAATGTAGGGAAATTAGAGGTATTTTTGACAGACTGTGAACGTTCTTAAAATTACGAGAACTGAACCTCTGTTTTTCCCCATAGGGTTAGGCGGAGTACCTATCCTACAGACATAGTACACCCGCATTGCTCTAGTAAACGTTTAGCACAAAGATCTAATTTTTTTTTCCCTTGGGGTAATCATCATGGAGACGGAGAGTCCGTCTGGGGTGAACGGAGGTTATGTCGGACTCCTGCCGACTAAAATCCCATGGTTCCTTCTACTACCATAAGTCGGGGGCCCGGGAGATACATGTTGTACATTCGTCGCATCCTAGATTTAGGTACACCTAATCATCATGCTGAGTTTTACGTAATCCATACAATTCTTTGGGATTGTATGGATTGCATGATACGAAACAAAACAATTCCGAGTTCCAACCGGAGCGTTGCACAAATAAATCTTCATTAGGAATTTCAAGTGACCAACATAACTTTGCCGCTGGTTAAGACATTTGTTAAGGAAAAAGTGAAGAATTCTTCAGTAATTGCGGTATAGCTGCTTTGCCGACTGAAAGATGCTATTTGTGATAATATCGGAACTAATCACGCTACATTGTTTGAGCTGGTAGCTCACGCGAATTTCACCGGACATGTTCTTATTGATTTTACAAAACTGAGATCGGTTGTTAAATATATTTTATATTGTCATGGAAAAGACCTCAATACAGGGTTATTGGTAAAACATTAACAACCTCTTAAGAGGTCATTGTACTCATTATTATGAACCACTTTTAATAAGGGACCAAACCTGATATCACGAAAAAAAAATCTCCTGTTCCCTACATTTATGTTCGTATAACTCGTCAAAATGTAGGGAACAGCTGTTTTTTTTTCGCAATTTCAGGTTTGGTCCCATAGTAAAAGTTGTTCATAATGATGAGTACAATGACCTCTTAAGAGGTTGTTAATGTTTGACCAATAACCCTGTATAATGAGGGGTAAGCTGTTTTGTATTAGAGTTGAATAACGGTTCTAAAAAGTTTAATATGGCCTCAATTTGAATAAATAAACTAATATAAAACATTTATTTCAGGCTACAATGGCCCATAGACATATACCTTAAAAACTAACATATATACAGTATAAAAAAAAAACGAAAAGAATGAAATGTATATAGCGTTAAAATTTAAACATATATGCAGTATGCAGAACCCTCTGAGTGAAGACAGAGAAATCATTTTCATACATTTCCCTAGCGAGAGCAATTTCTCATTAACGAATACGTAACAATTATTTACATATGCATTGCCAGCGTAACTACAAACAATAGGTGCCGATTGAAACAGCCTCTTACTTTCAAACAGTTACAATTTTCACTCTTATAGCACCTGCTTACCTATTGTCTTAGACTATGAGAAAAGACTTTCGGTTTATCTAACTCCTCATCTCCACGTATTTTATTAAGTCTGGACGTATTTTCACATACAATTATATCTATTATGGGTTTATTAGTGGACGGATAGACGCTCGCTACTTTCACAATGCAACATTGTTAGTAGTGAAGAATTTACAAACAAACCCAATGCGCGGGCTCGCGGACGCAGAGCAATGTGGAAGCCGTAGATAAAACATCCACAGCAAATGCCTAATCGCTATTTAGGGAATGTGATGTAACATTTGTTGGTGACAGGGTTGTTTATAGGCCAAGAGAGAAACAAACAAACAAAGGCTATAATAATCTACTTGCGCTACTTATGCATTTTTGAACTGATTTTTTCAATATACAAGATATTAGAATTAACTTGGAAGTCTTGTCAAATACGGATGTATTAACTTTGGGAAAATGGTAATCGGTCTAGACAGGGTAAACTAATAAAACTTTCTAATTTCAAAAACAAATGATTCGTGATAAATAACTTGCATCAGCCCAAGCAAAAATGTCAGGCTTAAAATTAATCACTAAAACATCGAAGTAAATATACTACAAGAATTGAGTTGTAGATACTTAATTTTCAAAGACGATGTCAAAACGCATGCAAATAACTTCTTGAATAACTCTTATTATGCGAGATTGTAATAGAAAATTAGCAAAATTATCTGTGGTTTGCAAATTATAGGAAAACGTGCACAAAATGAAAGTGCCATCTTCCAACGAAGCTGAGTTAATGCAGTCAATTTGTTGCATAAACTTGCAAAAACAATTGTCATAGACTAATCGAATTAATAACGTCTGCAAATAACCACTAACCAATGTAAATAGCTACAGGTGGCTAGCAAATTGGATAAGCGGAAGAAGCTACCGAATTGAATAAAAACAAAGCATTGTTCTATAGATATAGTCAACAATCGGACAATGTAGATGACACAACAAACTAAGGAAGGGTTATACATATTATAGCCCATAGCCGCTATAACAACAGAATATGATACGATAAAAAGAAAATACAACATAAAGCCAGTGTTTCATGGATAAGCATCATTCTGCATCAATGACAAAACTTAAGATTCTACTATAGTGGCCCAGTGGTAACGGCCCCGATTTTCGAGTTGTAGGTCATAGGTTCGAACCCAGACAGGCGCTTAAGCTACTTTTTGTACATAATTTCATCACCACTGCTTTCAAAACGGTGAAGGAAAACATCGTGAGGAAACCGGCATGTCCAAGAACCAAAAATTCAAAGACATATGACATCTATCAACCACCACTGGACCCGCGTGGTAGATTACGGCCCACTCCCTCTCACAGAGAGAAGGTCTGTGTCCCAGCAGCGGGAACATTATAGGCTGATTACGCTATAGTTGGTAACAAAAGATACATATGCTTGTATAATTCTAGGACACAGTACAGGACAATCAGCGTGCAATATCCTTACAATATGAGGAGCATGTGAAACTACAAGTTTTCAGAAATTTAGATTATGTATGTACTGATTTGGAAAGAATACATTTTGAGAGTTTCACGTAACGGTCTAGTTTAGTATCAAATTGAGTGCATAATTTACCAATAGGCGAAAACGAACACAAGCAATTAGAACAGTCATGCAGCTTTTGCCGACAAAGTTAGGGAAAATTTTGAAAGCATAGAAAATGGGAGTACATTACTGAGATAGCCATATAAAAGCAAACACCATAATAAGGACGTAAATTGCTTATTACTTGTCCTATCCGATATGATCTATACGTGAGTAAATGCTTAGCAGATCATCAAGTGAATGTATATGATGATCCGTATGGATCGCTCGAGTTATCCAATGTAACGAGCTTTTTGTACCGTCACAACGATCTCACTAAATCAACGATATTATGCCGGTGATATGGAAAGTAAGAGCGACGCGTGAGAAAACGTGACGTTAACAATGACCCATACAACGTGCAACGAGATGAGATTATGTAGATCGATAAGCTAAGGATAATATAGATGGAAATTATGATGTATGTAGGTTTAATTAATATCATAATTTGGTGCCATTGTTTAGTCCTAGGCAATTTTGTCTTCGCTTGTAAGTACCATAATTATTTTATTGATTGGTTTTTGGTAAATGATACTGTAGTTTAAACGGTATATTGTTATTTATAATTGCATTAATTTTCTCAGTTAAGAGACTGCAAAAATTTAAACACAATTTGTGCTTGTCAAATAATTAATTAGAGGACTCAGGCAGTTTTTTACGATTTACGGATTAATTAAGAAAATTTATTTCGCTCAAAAGAATACAATTATTCACTCCTATGAGGAAAAACATATAATAATTAAAATTAAGCGACGGTTTCGCTGAAACTAAACGTTTTTATAAATAAACTAAACAGAAAACGTACAATTTAAACATTATTCAGAACATTTTGTGCAGTATATATGGAGAAATCAGCAACACAGGATTACGGATTATTTTCATAAACTGCGCTATTGTCACATTCAAATCCCCATTGTTCAGTTTTACACAGGTTTAAAAGGCGTAAACACATCTTCGCAGAAATGTCTTCAAATGCTCATACATAACACAAGAGAGAAGTGACGAAACGTAATTGTGGTGTTTCAAAGGTGTAAACCCAACCGCAGCACTCATCACTTTATCAAGACTAGTTACGTCAAGTATGGCATTCATCTTCTATTTGTAGTTACACAACTTTTAGCGGATTAACGTTAGAAAACAGAACGAGAGAAATGCAAGGCGTGCAAGTGGGCGTGAAAAATGCCAATTCTTAGTTTGTCACGAAGGCGACGTTACGCGGAACAACTAAGCATAAACAGTAAGGCATTTAGTCAAGACGTTTATTAATAAAGAAAACAAGTAAACAAAAACAGTTTTCGTACGACACGGAAGTCTTTAACGACCGATAAAGTGTGGACAGTAATCGTTTCACTAAAATACCGTAAGTAATTTTCTAAAATAAATAGTGTTGGACGCGTGTAACTACGAAAGATGGTTTTGAATGCAATTAAATGTTACGCTAGACATTTATGTAACTTTTAACTGTGCATGTTTGTACTTGGGAGTATGAACGTGCATGAGCTTTTACCGTAACGTTGCTTTAACTTATTAAGTGGTTACGGTGGCTATACGTACCTAGTCATAAGCTCACGATTTTATTTTCGAAGACCTCCTTTCCTTTTATGAACGTACTTTAAAAAAAAAACATCAATCGCCATTAAAGCTTTGAATTAAGTACCTAGGTTTGTAATTAGTAGCGGAGAGAAAATTTTAGACGGAAAATCCTCTAGTTCTATTATACAGGATATACAGGATAACATTCCATGCAGTGCGCAAACTGTTTTACTTAAAACTAAAAATTACGAAATAAAAAAGGTAATCTAAAAAAATTAAAACGACTTCAAAAAGAAATTAACTCAAAATTATGAAATAATTTTAATTTCGGAAGTCGGTGGCAAAAATCTATAACTAAAATACAGATCCCAAGACACCAACTTCCGAAATTAAAGTTATTTCATAATTTTGAGTTACTTAATTTCTTTTTGAAGTCGATTTAATTTTTTTAAATTAAATTACTTTTTTATTATACCCATGCATATTATTAGATGCAAGTAATTGATTAACAAACGACGATAATTCGCGCATGTGATCGTCACGGGCGGCGCGCGCATTCCGCCGGGGAGGCGGCGCGGCTCGTGCGCACATTCCGTTTCACATAATACTGTGATTTGCCATCTTTGCCGCATGGAAATTAAGGGTGCTTGGAATCTATTAGATGATGGAAACTGATATTTAATGAAAAGTAATTGAACATTGAGTGGCCAGTTGGCGTATGGCGAGTAGTTTGCGATCTTCCAGATTTTGGTTGAAGTCAATTTTAATTTCTGATTCTTTTTAAACCTATGCATATTTATACTCTTGCATTATTTATACGTTTTCTTAACCTTTTTCTGCATTAATCGACCAAGTATATTCTATTTCTGTACGAATGGTCAAAAGACAACCTATTCTATTGGAGGCGGGGTGCTAAAAGTATTGAACTCGCTTCGATGGTTCAAGAGCGAGTGACCCGGGGGTACAAGTACCCTGCATTCTTACAGTTCTTAAGTTTTTCTTCATAAGTCAACAGAGTTACCTTACTTCTAATTGTATATGAATGTTCAAAAGAAAACCTAACACCCAAGGCATGGTGCAAAAATTACGGGAGGTGTAAACTATTCCTTGTTCTGTACCATAGAGACGAGACGAATGGATATCAATCTTATGCAATATGCATATGCATATTCGAGAACACTGCTTCATGGTAAAAATAACGGCGACATGCCTGAATAGGTTTTATCATTGTTTGATCGAATATTTCAAACGCGAATGAGCAATGTTGAAAAAACACAAAATGCAGTTGTTATTGAAACACAAAAGAAAAGTAAAAATTGCACGAGCGCATTGCCGGAGCGCTGTGCATTCACCATTTGTTGAGTTACCACTCGAACGCGCTGAGCCGCCGCGGGCTAACGTGTGCCGCTAACCGCCATCATCACTTTCACGTTCACAAACAAAAAAAGCGCGGGAAACTTGTACGAGAGATCTCACATTTTTCTTAAATAACAACAACCCGTCACATAATTGCCTACTTGAGATTCTATTGCCGCGACATCGGATTGTTTACAAATATACGATCATGATGTGATAATAAAACGAATTCAATCGTTCAATAGCCAGGGCCGAGTGCACGCGTTTTTGACAAATAGAGAACACCCGCACGTGAATTTTGCGGGCTTTGTTTTCTTCTATTTCTCTTTCTTTATCTTTGATTCTTCCGTCTATTGGTTTCTGAGCTTCGTGTCATCCGTGCCTCAATTGTACCGCGACAATTGCGTGACTTGATACAAACATTTGGAACTCGTTATTAGTGCAGTGTTTGTGCATCAATACGTGTGGACGTACAGTCACAGTGCGTTCGGAGCTTGCAGTTGCCTTTTTGATATAATATGGGTATAATTTGGAGATCCGCCATGCCTCTATTGACCACGTTGGCCGCTTTGGTGATTATAGTACATTCTGCAGAGGAAGATTTGGAGACGGAGTATCGACACGATTTGAGGCCTAGAATATTGGATACAGGGACGCCTAATTTCGACCAGGTAATTTATTTTTTTATTTTAAGTTATTGGACACCTATCGTAATCTTAACTTTTAAATTAAGCTGTGAGCTGAGGGAACAGATAACGTGTCTAAGTGATTTCTCCCTCATAATGCCCAGTCTTTATTTATTGGGGTGTCGGGGTACTTATTGAACTTTTTTGCTCTCAATTCAATCATTACTGATTAATTTGACAGACAAAATAAGGATAGACATAATGTAGCACTTGGAGAAGTTTTAATTTAACAAAAAGCTCTAAAGCACAACTTTGGACTAGCCCTAAGAAGTAACTCCAGGATAGGTGTGACAATAATAGTTCGGATGAAACAAAATGACAAAGGATGAATGTAATTTTTTATAAAAAGTCTTATCAACAGCAAAGCAAAAGTATCAGAACAATAAATAGTCATTTATCTATGGTATTGAAAAGTATAGGGGAAATAAAACAGAAATACGAATATCAGGAAATTGATTTGATTCCAAACTACGCATTCTTTTTGCGGTTGTTTCATAACAATGGCTGTGTTCTTTTCTTCTGCGGTTTCTATTTTTACATTTTTCACTTCAAGCTATAAAATGTATACCAAACACGGCTGTAGTAGACTTTAAGGTATACCTAAACATTTACGTTTTGAGTAATTGGTAAAAACAAACAGTACTTATCAGAAAGCACCTAACACCATTATATTTTCATGTAGGAATTGTAACAGAGCCTACATGGCTTTTGTTACAATTTGTTAAAAAATAAAAAAGTAGAACTGGCATCAAGGATCAGTAAACTTGACGAAATAATGCATAGGAATTGATAGCTTCACCCATATTTTGACATAATTATATAATCATACTACAGACCGATTTAGAATAATTAAAGACACCGTAATCTCCGCGTGGGATGTAAAATTTGTATCGGGACTTGAAATCGATCTAATTACTTTATTACAAAAATCACAAAAATGTTAGCCAATACTGTACGTTAACCAAGTCACGGAGGCTAACCTATAAACAATCACAAAATTTGTTGACTTTCTTTGTGCATTCAAAGCCAATACGCCAAAACGAATGACAAAAGAAAAAAAACGCAATAATGTTTCTGCAATTCCAAGAATCCGAACTAATGAAGATGATAATAAAGAGAAATCTTGTTACAAAGAAGGGAGGAAAACAGGAAGTGTACGAAGTCTAGATCAAGAGTAGACAAGTCTAGAAACTGGTCTAGAAATCTGGGGAGGTGCCTGGAGTAAGTGGAGCGTGATCGGTTGTCCGCACATCAATTAGACAATTGACGTGTGCAGAATAAGGCTAGGCTAGCTATAGCTGTCCAGAAAAGTACCAGCACTTTCATGTCTGATAGAGGTGATAATTGACAGAATGATTGATAGCACCAATGATGGAAGTGACTATATGCGTGTAGATAGTCTTTTTTAACCAATGAATACGAATTCAATGCACTGCAAATCATTGCTTGCAATGCATTAGCTTTTTTACCGTCTCTTTCTATATGGTAGAAACTGCCACTTACAGTATTGGATTTGATACCTTATTGGGACAAAAATTGTGAATGTGCATGCTGTAGAGAATCAAGAACGATCAGATGACCATGCTTTATTCAAAGGCGTAGAAACAAAGTTGTTCTAGGATAGAAACTTAGTCTCAGTTCAGTGTACTTTATGTTGTCTCGTAAATTGGTCCAGTGGGTACGGCACGCACCGGGCCGTGATATTATGCGATCATAATTAAAATTCAGCTTTTTTACCAACGACGTCACTGTGACTAACACAATTAATCGAATTAATAGCGGGTAGAACGAAGAAAATGGGTAAACAAAGTTAATTTTTGGAGAGTGAAGTTTGTGGATAATTTAATTTTTAAATTGTGAGGTGTAGTGGTTCTTGCTATGAGAATTCCGATAATAAAAGGTAATGTAGTTATGATTTAAGAGGTCAAGAGGTCAAACGCGTTAAACTATTGTGGTTACCCCACAAAGAACCCACACGAGTATGCTTGTTACACAAACCAGTTTATGTCATAAAGGTCGACTTACTAGCAATTGAATGGTGATTGCATAATTGTACGAGAGTACTCTCTATCTATACGAATAGGAAGACAATAATGAAGCTCCATAATAAAATGTATTTAGATAAGTTAGGTTCAAAGAAAGACGCGAAACAAAAAACAGTCTAACCACACACGAAACTGACAATCAAAAGCTCATCCAACATTACATCACCAAGATCCTTAAAAAAACACATTTATCGCACTTTCTACGATTCACCACATATTCATAAAATAATATTACATTAACATACGTCTTAACGACCTCGATTAACATAAGTCACATAGCATAGCTGGTGATTCAAGTTCGCAGACCGGTACCACGCTGCTTTCAACTTTCCTTGCAGGCCGCGGTTATAACATCGTCTTGTAACAGCTTTCTTTATTCAAAGATGAGATAACTAAATTATATTTGAACAGATGTATTTCACGATGATATGAGATTTTTTTGGTACATATGTGCAGTTTTATTTGTCTTAGTATGAGCATGATCTATACCTTTTTTGTGTACTGTCAGATTTTGTTGCATCACTTGCAAAAAATGTGATGATATTTCTAAATATGCTGGTACAAAGTTACGAACAATGAAGATCATCATCTTCCTGCCCTTATCCCATGTTACTTGGGGTCGGCGCAACACGTTTTCTTCTTCCATTCTCCCCTGTCAACCGTCACGCTATCATTCACTCCCTTCTCTTTCATATCATTCCTCACACAATCCATCCATCTTTTCTTCGGCCTTCCTCTCCCTCTCCATCCATCAACATGTATATTCATCACTCTTTTAGTCACATGCGTTTCGTCCCTTCTCATCACATGCCCATACCAAGACAAACGATGTCCTTTGAACTTTTCTGTCACTGGCGCCACTTTCAAACTTCCTCTTATATACTCATTTCTTACTTTATCCATTCTCGTCAATGAAGATGTTGTGATTTAATAAGTCATTGTTAATAATTTAAGTGAAAATTGAAATCTTTAGGTTAAGCTTAATCCATTAGCACACCATGACTCGGATGTTTTAGACGACTATTTATGGCGAAGAAATCAATCTGTGCCATCCCGTTTTCTCAGAGACAAATGACTTCTTCAATGAAAGCGTTGTGAAAAAAAGATTAGATAGATAGATAAATCGTTTATTTGGTGCACACAAAATATATAGCACAACAAAAGCATCATAATCAGCCTATAATGTTCCCACTGCTGGGACATAGATCTCTTCTCGGGACGTAAATCACTACGCGGGCCCATACGGCTTGGTAGATGTCACAAATCTTCGAATTTTTGGTTCTAGCACAACAAAAGTATGATTAAATAATAAATATTAAGAATAACACCTACCAGTTGCCAATATACAAAAAAAAACAAGATATTTTTGAAGACACTATTGGCTATGCCATTTAGCTAGAGAAAAACGGGACAGTTTGCATGTTAACCTGCTTTTCGATCACCTATCTATTAACAACAGTTAGACTTTGCCCACTTGAGACAAAACAGTTTTGTCTCGTGTCAAAACAGGTTTTTCAGTAGTATGAGGCTCTCATACTACTGAATCATCCTCTCCTCGATTTTCGAAACCAATAAGTACATAAATTTATCATTCTTCAGCTTCTTTAGGAATTTTGTGTCGAATTAACAGGCTTTCATGAATATGTATCTGAATAGTAGTATAAGAAGTTGTCTGCTTAAAGAACATTAATTTAGCCTCAGTTGAAAATGAATGATCTAGTGTAATTGCCTTCATTAAATTATTGTCTGGGTTTTAAAATTTTACTGAACTAATTGGATGTTTTAGACATTAAAGAAGGACATCGTTTAAAACCAGCAATTCATAATATTTTTGTTTACGTAAACTGCCAGCTGTAAATTGGCGTCATTATCCATCATTCCAAAGAGATTTAACAATCATCTCTGGACAATGATACGTTTGTGAAAACTGTAGAATCCGCAGATATGACTTTATTCATCATCCTAACAATTTATGGGGTTACAAAGCACAAGAAATAACTGGTATATGTTGTCCAGAAATGAATAATTATAAAAGATATCATTCATTTGGAATCAATTCAGTTAGTTTACAGTATGTTGCACTAAGTCACTGGATTTAAGACGAGTTTTCCATTCTTGGAAAATGCTGCACCTAATAATTTAATACTTAATGGAGTGCATTATCGTGTTGAAGCTTACTATATTAAGGCAAGGAATGCTAGTGGTTTTAAGTGGAAAAGTAAAGTATCATGTGCAGTTTTGATCACTTTTATTTCCCTAGATTTATGACAACTTTACTTTCGAATAAACGCGTATTTACTTAACTTGCTACTGTATCGTTCTATCTTGTGGTTAAAAGAAAGATAACAATATAATTAGACAGTATTTAACTAATTCCAGGATTACTCGCTGTAGCAGCTATGCGTTGATTGATTACACAAACAATAATAACATAATCATAATTGTTACGCCTTAGATTTATTGTTTTCGAAAAGATTTAAAGTAACTATACTTACTTATGTTCCTAAGCCAAACATAAAAACTTAAGAAGTTTATCAAGTTCTAAGCAAAATGGGTAGGTATGGAAGACGAGCATGTCTGAAGTTCTGTGATGAGTGTATGAATATTTGCCTATTTTTAACTATTGCAATTGGCGGATAGCCGTTGTTTTATATTAAAGTAAAATATATCAAATAATATTGTAAAGGCGAAAGTTTGTGAGTGTGTTTGTATGTTTGTTACTTCTTCACGCATAAACGGCCGGACCAATTTTGATAAAATGTGGTATGGAGGTAGCTGACACCCTGTATTAACACATAGGCTATTTTTATCCCAATATTTATTTCCTCGGGATAGAAACTTATGCGGGCGCTGCAAGTAAAAAAATAAATGGCCCAAAAATATGTACGACGCCTGTTTAACAGATCTGTAGGTATTGTGAAGATAGGTAGATATGTCTAACCAGAATCTACAGGCGTATTAAAATCAAACGATGCGACTAATTACCATAAAAATAAAACAAGTGTAAATAGAAAACACGTCTAGCCGGTTGGATGATAAATTAGTCCGTTCCGACAAATTGTTATTTAAGCAGAATAGAGTTACATCTTTCAAATTAACTATTTATTCGCTCACTTGACCCACAGTACCTACTCGCGTAAGATGACAAGCACTATACTGTAAAGTAAAGAAATATATATCCTATCTTACGACTATATGATGTAATATTACACGTTTAAATATGCAATAGCTGTTTCCGGTTCGCGACAGATGGTAAATAACAAAAAATGGGGGGCTCTAAAAAATATATATCCTCAAAGTGGGCGGTGGGCAATATAAGGTTGAGAACCTACGCTGTAAATGAATATTTTAACGATAAACTTTATTTAAAGTGCTATATTATCTAATAACAAGTTATGTTATGTGCCTGATGGGATGTCACATCGGCAGAAATTACATAGATTGATGATGTTTTTATGGAGCCTACCTACCTGTCCGCTTTTTTTTTAACTTACATTTCCGTGTTTGGTCTGATTATGTTTTCTGTTTGTATTGATTTACACAGGTTTCATTTTCATGCCTGGCCGCCATTTAGAAAAACAAAAAACAAAATGGCGGATAGGTAGGTATGCCACAAACCTGATAAGCTCTTTCAAAAATTCATCGTTAATGCTCAATTTCACTATACATATAAGGAAATTTGTGCAAAATGCCATGTCTCCAGCAGTTTCGGCTGTGCGATGTCAGTGAATGAGTTTATTTTTTTTATTAAGTAGACAAGCATGCCCGGTGGGATTTCCCATCAGCAAAAACTACGAACATCCATACAAGCTTTCATCCCCCATTACCATAACCTCTATAGGGAATGGATTTTCAAAAATCCTTCCTTAGTGCTTACCTATGCCCGGTGGGATTTCCCATCAGCAAAAACTACGAACATCCATACAAGCTTTCATCCCCCATTACCATAACCTCTATAGGGAATGGATTTTCAAAAATCCTTCCTTAGTGCTTACCTTCGTTGTATAAAGAAGACTTGTGCAAAATTTCAAGCATCCAGACCCAGCAGTTTAGGCAATGCATTGTCTGTCAGTAAACGAAAGTATTTCATTTTTAAATATGTAGATTATTAGTACAGAAATTATAAATATTTGAAAATTCGTAGATATTAGAAAAAAAAACCCAAATAACATTAGGTTATAGTTAAGAAAGCTGATAAGATTTAAAAGCTTCCTCTCTTCTAGAATTTTGCTGTGCCCGACAGGGTCCATAATCTCATTGAATTTTAAGATAAAACAACCATTGCACATTATTGAGTATTGAGCAGGTAACACTCTGTATACTCGTTTCGGTAATACGTGTTTTCCTCTCCGCCAACACGGAAGACTATTATGTAAATAGAAAGAGCAAAAAAAATTCAAGAGTAAATCATTATTCGCTCTTACCGCGAAAACAGTTAATCAATTACAGCGGAAAATAACTTATAGTTTAAGTGATTGATGGCTTAGGCTTACAGCTGGTAGTATAAACTGAGCTATTGAGGCGTAATCAAAGACACTTTCTACGTACTGTGTAGGTACAGTGCACGCAATAATGCATCGCTCTCAAATCAACCACGACGGCTCACAAAATAAACAATTAGGTACCTACTCGTACTTATAACAGCGTAACGTTTTTTTTACCGAATATTCCAGTATTGTTCTTCAGTTTCACACGAGACACGAGAATTTACCGAGATTTTTTTACCGCATTATCAAACGCATTATTTAGAGCACGAAGAGTCGCATCGTCTTGAATTTACGTAATGCGTAGGTAATGCGTGTGCGCAGCCATAAGAAAAATGTGTTAAAATCCCAGTGATAATTAACGTTACGGCTTTATGATTTTATAAAATGATGTACAGAGTAATTATTTAACAACTAGCAACCTAACTTTTTAGGTTTACCAACTTTAATGACTATGATAGCATTAAGAGTTGGATATAAAGGAATTATATTACTACATAACTACGCTGCTGTAACTAGAGTGTAAATAGGTACCCATTAAGCAAGTGAATACTATTTCCTTTTTTAATCAGAACAAGAAAACAACATAACAAAATTATATCATTCAATCTCACAAGATCTGAGATAAACAAATCCAAAGATGAGACGTTCAATGTTCACGGAGACAGGTGAATGAATGAGATTACAAAGTCATTCACCTTCAGTCTAACCGCTGACCTTTCACTACTACATTTTCCAATCGTAGACGCAACTACCAATGAAACTGTTTGAACAATGTTAATTATAAAACAAAACAAAAACATGCGCATTAGTATCGGAATTACTGTAATTGAATTCATAATGCATTATGAATAAGCAATAATGATAATAAGAACCGGACAGGCGCGAGCCCGCTACGGTTAGGCTCGCTATAGGATTCCGTATTTCATTCATAAATAGCCTAGCTTTTTTAGGGAGACATTGTAAAGTACCTATAAGGTATATGTTGTGTATTGACTCTTATGTTGGTGAAGATATTTCCATCTGACCTCAATAATTGGGATTTGATGAGAAATGGGAAAGTTGTCATATCTAGAACGGTTTACCATTAGGGTAATGCGAGTCTATAAAAAATGCTAAAAGCCTTAATACATTCAAATCTTTTATAAAGCGAAAACTATGTCAGACAGCCTATTATACTGTAAAAGACTATATTGAGAACAAAAAGGCTTGGGATTGAGCTGCTCCAATAGGTTTAGAATGTTGTTTTTATTTTGCTATTTTACACTTTAATAATTTTCTTTTTTTTAAGTATCTATTTACTTAAATAATGACATGTACATTTACTGTGTATAGTATTAAATGATTTTAATTATTGTGAATGTGAGGACTATGTGGGTAATGTTTTTTTTCTCTCTCTTCGTTTTAATCATGATCTGGCAGTTTGAGTAGTTTATGCGGCCTACCCAAATGTCCTGTCTTTGGTATTGTTCGTCGAATCGTTGAGCTCCTTAAGTTCTGAGTTGAGCTGCACGATTTTTGACAAATGCGTGCACTGATTGGACAGGTCCGGTCAATCTGTGTGGTTCTTTCCTCAAAAGACCATTTCAGACACCAATCTATGTAGATTGGTGTCTGAAATGGTCTTTTGAGGAAAGATCGATCAGATCTTGATCAGATCGATCTTGGTCAGATCGTGTGAAGACCATGTGGTCTTCACACGATCTGACCAAGATTTTGTCTGGACTTTAAAAGAGACTGTGATTTCTGAGTTTGTTTCGGCCTTTCTTCTCAGAATAGTCAGTTAGGAAACGCCGACCTCATCTAGTTAAAAAAAAAAAAATATGATTGACGTGTAAAAGTGTTTGTACAAACCTACTTACAGAAATAAAATCATTTATCATTTATAATGCTGCATAAGTTCCTGCAAATGTCATTTATGTGTGAAATGGGTTTCCTTTGCATATTTCGTTACGGAATACTAAAAGTATTGATTGTAATGTAATGAAACCTTTGTCCATTTATAAATGGACAGGAGTTTTTTATTACCAGTTACGGATCACTTCACTAAAACAAAAACAGTTGTGAATTGCTCAGTATGTAGGCAATGCAACCGATGTCAGCTAGAAGCCATTTTTAGGGTTCCGTACCCAAAGGGTAAAAACGGAACCCTATTACTAAGACTTCGCTGCATGTCCGTCCGTCTGTCTGTCTGTCACCAGGCTGTATCTCAAGAACCGCGGTAGCTGGACAGTTGAAATTTTCACAAATTATGTATTTCTGTTGCCGCTATAACAACAAATACTAAAAACAAAATAAAATAAATATTTAAGGGGGGCTCCCATACAACAAACGCGATTTTTTTGCCCTTTTTTGCTCGATATCAATAATGGCAACAGGTACCTAGGCACTTGAAATATTCACAAAGTACTCAGTTATATTTTTACTTTAATAATAAAATAAATATTTAAGGGGGGCTCCCATACAACAAACGTGTTTTTTTCGGCGTTTTTGCCTTGTGGCCCGGAACCCTTCGTGTGCGAGTCCGACTCGCACTTGGCCAATTCTGCGCTATTTGGGCCCACAGTTTGTCCGGCATGGGGCAGACATGTCCTGTCCAGTCCCATTTTTGTTTTGGAGCGCAGTATTGTGTTTCGAACACGATCCGTTAATTTAACGCCTAGTATACTGCGCTCCATTGCTCGTTAGCAGACCTTGAGTTTGGACTTCTGGATGTTAGTCAAAGACCATGTTTGTGCACCATAGGTTAAGACGGGAAGAATACACATGTCCGTGAGCCTGCGTTTCAGTGCCATAGGCAATTCACCCTTAAATAGTTTCTTCAAGGATCAGTAGCTCTTCCAAGCGTTTTCCGTTCGTCTTGAGATTTCTTTATCTCTAAGAAGCCTATTCAAGAAGAAGAAGAATATTCAATTTAAAACAGTGCATATTATATTTAAAACTTATGTTCATTACACCCACATTATCTAAGTGAGAGGCCTTACTCTAGAATAAAACGGCGATAAGCTGTTGACGAATATAAAATCATCATAATTATCATCCACAACCTGAGTTCACCTACTGCTGGAGGTCTCGCTTTCTTGTGCCAATCCCCACGCTCCTGTGCCAGTCTCACCCAGGTTTTGCCCGCGATGGCAACAATGTCGTCCGCCCATATCGCTGCCGGAAGACCGACACCTCGTCTTCCAGTCCCAATATAAAATAGGCAAAAAATATCAAGCTAGGTATTTAAGAAGTTTTCGTTTAAATTTTCAGCCATGGAGAGCAATGGAAGCAGACCCACCAGTGCGAGAACAACGAAATACCGAAAATTGGGGAAAAGATACACCAGACGACGTCCCTAAACGTCGCAGACCTGGACGTAAACGAAAACGTCGTCCACAAACAGATTCCGACGAAGATCTCATTCCACAAGAGAGATTTGTATATCCCGACGAACCACCTCGACCCTTCTTCGATTTAGACTTCGAGAACACCCACCAAACTACAGAAATGCCTAAACGAAGACGAAAGAAACCAGAAAATAGACCTATACGTTGGACCGACGATGTTGTGGACTTGGAGAGACCAATAAGAAGAGGACAACGAAGGAAGCGACCTTCACTCGAAACATGGCCTGAATTAAGCGAATTCAAACAAACCCCACATGAACCAGTAGAAGCAAAAACAGAATCAATTGACCAAGTCAATATCGAAGAAAGAGATGAGGTTCCACAAGATGTCGTACTTTATGAAGAAAAAAAACACGAATTAACGGAACAAAGGCCTACAAATCTCAAACTAAATTTAGACCAGCGCGCAGCAAACACCGAATTTACTTTACACATAGATGATCCAGAAATTAACGTTGAGCCTAAAAAAGTGCCGCTAGTCGAAGACGAATCTCTATCCGAGTCTTCACCGGAAGTGATTAAAACAGCGGCAAAAAAACGGAGCAAGAACGCCGAACTCAACAAAGCACAGGTATACTCATATACATTTGTCTAGGATATAATTTTTCATTAAAATAAACAACTGGCCTAGTACTTTTGCTTTTAAATTATTTAAAAATATAAGAGCTCGTTAACAAAACGTAAAACGTGTCTCTTTGGCTACTAAGCTGTTGTATATTTCAATGAAGCATAATCCTTTGATTAATTTGCCTCAACGGAATTTTTGACATGATATCATTATAATGTTATTCTTTTATAGGATAAAACTTTGGCACAGTATCACATTAAGATAAAAAAGACATCCAAAGTAGGTAATTCCACAACAACATGTAGCAATAATAATAATTATAAACATAACACATCCGCAGTGAACGATGAACTCAAGAAAGCACAGGTATACTCAATAGTATTTCTAGGATTTTATTTTTCATTCAAATAAACATCTGGCCTAGTATTTTCATTTTTTTAAATAAGACCACGTCAACAAAAGCGCCACTTTGGCTGCTAAGCTATCGTATATTAATTTAAAGGAAGCATAAGCCTGTGATGAATTTGACACAACTTTGATACATGATATCATTTTAATGTTATTATTTTATAGGATAAAACTTTGGCACAGTGTCACAGTAAAAAAAAAAAGACAGTTAAAGTAGATCGTTCCACAACACCACGTACCCCTTTGGAATTAAAAACTGAAAAACAACAACACCATAACACTAGCAAGGTGCCTGTGGTGCAGCTCCCTCTAGAACAAGAAAAAGCCTTTGAGAAGGTCAAAGAATCGCTTGAAGTTAAAAAAAGATTGGCGTGTAAAAAGAATCAAGCGAAACTACTCTTAGGGAAATGTAAAGACAAACTCCAACGACATAAGACAAGATCGTTAGAAGGATCGCCACCAATATTGTGGATGCATAAAATTATCACGGTACTGATAGGCATGAATGGGGCAGTTCAAGTATTACGTAAGCAGATTTTTGCAATTATTAACCCCCTCTCCCTCATCAGCAAAAGTAAGCAAAGCTCTTAAGGTGAATGGATAGTGGTAGACCGCGAAATTCAAATTTTCTTACGTTTTTTGCAATTTTCAGGTCAGTGTCAGATTGTATCTTGATCAAAATATGATTCGCGATAATAACAGGTACAGTCAACAAAGGAGATAAGTATACAGGAGCGTTGGATATAGATGAAGTTTAGTAAGAAACCGATGGATGTTCTGGACTGAAATTTAATTTAATAAATGAGCTGTTTGTTTTCTATTAATAAAATAAAATTTTATTCTAGAACATCCATCGGTTTTTTAGTAAACTTCAACCATATCCGACGCTCCTGTATACTTATCTCCTTTGTTGACTGTACATATTTAGAGAATTATAATCATTAGAATCATTAATACATCTTTCTAAGTTAGATTTCTACCATTAACACTTTTCCATAAGAGATTGGTGGTTGGTGGTAGAAATATAACTTAGAAAGATATATTAATGATTCTAATGATTATAATTCTCTAAATATGTACCTGTTATTATCGCGAATCATATTTTGATCAAGATACAATCTGACACTGACCTGCAAATTGCAAAAAACGTAAGAAAATCTGAATTTCGCGGTCTACCACTATCCATTCACCTTAAACGCTTACGTAAACATTGGTACATGCATTTTTCAATGTGTTCTGGTTTCTTTATTGATTCACGATCAGCAGTTATATGCGTTTCATTTTCAAGCATAGACAAGTAGGTTGCCATATGTGTTCAAACTAAAATCGACAAAATTTTGCAGAAAATCGGAAAAAGTAAAAACGACGCTGACGTAATCACCATCTAGACCCCCATGTCATCAAAAATAAGCAAAGCAAAGAACCCCGTAGTGCTTACGTAATACTTGAATGGCCCCAATGTATAATGTTCTCTTAACTGCTCCTAAAAATGTAGCAGTGTATAACAAACAGTAGTGTGCGATATATGATTGTCTAATAAACTAATTAAAATTGACCAATACTGTGTCCTTACCTATTCTTGAAATCGTGGTAACAGAAAAATATAAATACTAATGGATTCTAAACTATAGTAAAACTTCTCATAATTGTGTGGCTGTTAACTACAAATTATAGTTATTACTGATTCTTATTTTCAGGATGGTTATCTCATGGATCCACTGACTTTAAAAGATATATTGAAGAGATCCAATGGAACAAGTTTAAGCGAAATACTGCAACAACATAATCTGTCGTTGGCGGACTTGCTTCATGGAAAACATCACGCAGTGTCAATATTTAAGCCCCATGATTCCCTTGAAGATAAAAATAGAAATCCATCGGAGCCAAGAAACGATATATCTGAGACCAGGCATGACTTCCAAGATAAAGAATCAGACGAGCAAGCTTTTATCAATGTAGAAACAAATTACGCTACTGAACCAGCAATGGAATACCCGACAACGGTTGAAATTCAAACTGAAGACAACATAAAAGATGATAAACCCACAACAACCGCTAAACCTGTGGAAAAGACTCCTAAAATATCAACAAGACGCCGTTTCCCACTTGGAGCGCGTAAGAAACTAAGAATGAGACCCATGTTAAACAACACATATAAGGGGCAACTTAGCAGAGATTTAGTGACATTGAATTCGAGAAAATATTCACATCATAGAAGAAATATTACAAAATCTAAAGAATGGAGGGATGTAATTCCATCTATGATGCAGAATAACACCAATGTTGAAAAAAATAACACTGTTGAGATTGAAACCACTACACCTGCTATTATACCAGAAGAAACCACTATCACATTTGAAATTGCTAATAGTAACACCTCATCTGAGGAAATTAATTTAGAAGACGGCAAACTTGACGACATTAACATGGACATGACAGAAAGACAGACAGAAACTGCAGTTTTTTCTATAAAAGAGATCCTAACCGAAACTCCGAAACCCGCGACAGAAAAACCGATAGTAGTATCTACGGTGAGACCAATTGTGAATTCATCAGGTCTTAGACGACAAGCCTTTAACAACAGACTGAAAAGGAAACGTCTGAAGCATAAGAATGCTACGACGGAACCTCCGCAAGACGACCTTATAAAACACCTGTTAGGACTGGGCGGTTTAGTTTCCTCTTCTGAGTTTATTTCAAGAACGCCAGAGCCGAAGTCCATTGAAGACGATACCAATGATCCAACTACACTGGATGACTTCATTACGACGGAAAGTACACGCAGAACTGAAAGTGTTCCTGAACATTCCATAGCGAAAGTTTTAAAATCAACAACACTACCCAGTACAACAGAAGAAACTGCCCAAATAGAGATTGAAGAAATTTTTAATGACACTCGAAGTAAGTAAACCAAAATCATGCAAACAAGTCTCAGTGTTCTCGTTGTAGGTAGCAAGCGTGGCCAAACTAAAAAAATGGTTGCCTGTAAAGTCGGTTTTACGGGCGAAGATTTTACGTGACAACGACCGATCATCCGATCATAGTTGAGTGGGAGAGAGACGCAAGGCATTCGGCGGGCCTCTCTCTCGTTCGGTGACTCATCGTAACGTTACCGAGCGTTACACTTTTTCATAAGTGACTCCCAGCCGCAACCTAATTTAAGACGTTGTCACGTCAAAAATATGAACTTCGATAAGCGTCAAACGTTATTTCTTTTGGTGTCTATTACCTTGTTAACACATAATATTTAATTTGGTTAATCATATTATGGAACATAGCGTTACTAATTTTTAATCTTTACTTTCAGCGAGTGCCAAATTATCCAAGATATTGATGGAACGAAATATGACACTAAGCGAATTAGTAGAGCACAGGGAGCGTGGATCCAGCCATGTGCACCTGGCTGACATATTCCACAATGCATCCCGGGAACCTAACCCACCGGAGCCATTCTTATCTAAGTCTCTTTTAGAGCCGATATCCAAAGAGACTTATCCATTAAGGGCTCTTTTAGATGCTAATTTGCATGATCAACATGCAGTAACAACTGATGAACCAAGTATCATAAACAATGTAAACATTCCTGTTGTAATGGATTACCGAAATAATGTTAACGAAAATGCAGAAAATATGGGTATAATGTCCTTGTTCAATAATTATACCAAGCCAGCAAATAAAACTACATTAATGAAAGACTCTGAAGGACGAGCATACAAGACAGATATACTTGCCGTTAATATTACAAATGAAAATAAGACAAGTGAAACAGTTAGAGAGAGCCGAGTTCTAAGCGAAAGTCCAGACGATATTGTCAGCTGGAATGAGATATTCTCATTGATGGGAAGGAATCACAATAATGATACGTCAGATTATATAGAAGGTATAAATAAGCATTCATTAGTGATGTCATTGTTACACACTATTTAAAAAAAACCCCGACTCGACTGCCCCGTTTGTCTCGTGGCGCGACTGCTGAGCGTGGAGTCCCGGGTTCGATTCTTGGGTCGGGCAAAGTGTTATTTGGTTTTTTCATTGGTAATTTCTTAGTAACAGTCCGGAGTTTGGAAATTGTGATACTCTCGTGCCTCGGAAAGCACGTTAAGCCGTTGGTCCTCCGCCTGATCTTTCTCCGGTTGTGTCTGATTGCCGTCCCATCGGACAATGAGAGTGAGGGCACCTGTCTGCGCACACACTTGTGCACTATAATATCTCTCGCGCCGAATGCTGGTCTCCGCTGAGATCGCCATGTCCGAAATTCGGTCTGGAGGACTTTATTTATTTATTTACTACTGCAAACAGTATCCATAATATATTATGTTTCAGGGCTGCCTATGAAACCATTAAAGACAATCAGACTAGACGAAGACGCGGACGGCGACGGTTTAATAGTACTGGAAGATCTGCAACACCTCAAGGAATTTGAAAACAACATTGCTTCAGGTTCTGAAGAGAAAGTAGAAGTGAATACATACGAAAATAAAGAGCCAACACCTGCATCAGGTATTCTCGATAAAATACCCAGCCAAACTAAATCTGTGACCGTTGCTACAGCCAGCATTGCTGGTTTAGCTATGATATTGTTCTTATTAACTTATGCAGCATTTAAATGGAAACAGCAGAGATCCGTGATTAGGAAAAAACGAAGTTTCGGTGACGAACGGATTCCAACACCGGTATTCGAACATAGAAAAGGTCACAAGAACAATTGTAGTACTCGCAGTATTAGTCCGATGTTGCAAACATCAAATATTTACACGTTAAACACATTAGATTCACAAAATGGTAAAGATTCGCCAGATTACATGTGGGACAGTCTGAGGAAACCATTCCAGTAGGCATTACTTAAGTTATTGACCAATTTTTGGACGAATTGGTTAAATTAGTTTAATTACAATATTTGGTTAGATGGGTGTTTTCTGCAATAATATATTACTATGTGTTTGTGTATGCGATTTGTTGATATCGAAAATTGTGGAAAGGGATTCATAATTTAAACTAGTGACCTGATATTGATTAAGATTTTTATAAAATAGATCAATATTGATTGTAACACAAATAAATCCACAATGCTGTTTTCTTGCTGTGTCAGATACATAACTTACTATATTTTAAGGTTTAATTTTATTTCTTGTCTCATGAAACTGTCTGTATTTTGCAGTCCAAACTTAAATAAAATTATTCTTTGCTCAAAAATTGATATAGAAATATGTAGGTATTTATGGATGTGTTGAATTTAATCAAAATGTATTGTTTTATTTCAGTATTATGCTTTATGTGCAATGTGACATATCAAAGACTTTTTTGAGTGTTTCTTATTTAACAGTTACTTATTTTTTATAGCATTGACTTAAAAATTAAATATTAAGATGAATTGTTTATCTATTTTCATTTATCTTACCTGTAGCTGTCGAAAGTAAACACGTCTTGAAGCTTCTTTAACACTGGTATGTCCAAGGAGTGGATTTTGTTGTAAAAGTAGGCATACTGCCTCGCAATGCTTCTGTATAGTTTCAGTGCAGACTCAAAGACTGGTGATGGCTGAAAATAATTGAATACAAAACAGTTAAGTACCTAATAAAAATATTATTTAAGTATTATCCTTAAATAGTATAAAACAAAGTCGAAAAAATGTCTGTATGCGCATAATTTCCGAATGACTGCACGAAATTGGATAATTCTTTTTTTTTGTGTTCGGTATTGCCAGGACAAGGTTTGTGCGAAAGAAAATATCGGAAATTCGAAAAAAAAAATTTGCACCTGTGCGAAGCTGGGGCAGGCCGCTAGTATACTATATACTTACTACTAATAATAAAGCTGAAGAGTTTGTTTGTTTGAACGCGCTAATCTCTGGGACTACGAGTCGGATTTGAAAAAATCTTTTTGCATTTTATAGCCCATTTCTTGAGGAAGGCTATTTATCATCACGCTATGACCCTTAGGAGCCGAGCAAAGAGACAAAAGTAAAAAAAAGGACGCTAAGCGAAAACGAAGTGATAGTGCGGGCAGGTGATGGAATGCAACGGGGTGGGTCATGGGAACAAGAAATTTCACACGGACGAAGTTGCGGGCAGATGCTTGTATTCAATAATTATACAGGAAGATAACATAATTATCGTTTTTAAAATAACTTTTAGAATGGTCATTAAAACTGAAACAGTTTAGAAGAGGTTCTTTCAACAAAATCCACAAGAAAACAAATAAAATAAGTATGCACATGTTTCAGTAGCAACAAACCAATTTTTCTTACTTTCTTTTTTTTTTGTTTTGAACTTTCTTACAACTTTTAGGCTCCACTAAAGTGAAGGTCTTCTATCTTGAATGTACCTAAATATGCTCAAAATATACAAATAGTACCATCAAGTTCAACTGTATCATGTAAGATTTTTATCGTTTTATTTTTTAATTAATAACAATGCAGACTTGCTTTTCCAATTCACTAAGTATGACATTGGCAGAATAGTTGACATCGGCTTTGCTTGGCATAATAAAAAAATTGAATAGATTAAAATTATCAATCATCATCATATGATCAACATACATAATTATACAGATTTCCATAGAATACTGCTTTAAATCCCATGGACAGTGTTCTCACTGCATATATTAATATTAACACAAACAATAGCAAAGAAAAGAGAATGGTAGATGTCAATTAAAGTCAGATCATTAACTTTTCTTAATTACCTTGAGTTCTGCTAGCTCCTCCAAGGTGAAGTAAAGAATTGTGGAATATTTCTCAGGTAATATGTCAATATATGGCTTCCAAAATGATTCTGAAAACAGTTTGTAAATAAAATTAATATATTATTGTACTAACAAATATTTACTTATTTTAAAAACTTTATTGTAGGTACACCTAAGTGTCAAGTGATCTTATAAAGTGTCGTAATAAGGAAAAATGTACACTTATTAAATTAAACTTTATTTAAGTTTGCTAGTAAGGAAAAATTTACACTTTATAAGATCACTTTTTGTCCGTCTGTCTCAGAAGTCTTGTTTGTGGTGTACAATCAAGTTATTAATAAGACAAAAATAACATAATTTGTATTACTACTTTTAATTTTGAAAGTAGTAATAAAGTACCAATAGAAAAGCAGTCTAAACAATATAGACCACTTACCTCATCATCATATCAACATATTATGTTTGGATAATTTCAGGGGCCAATGGTTTACATCTACTGGCAGTCCTGCGGGGTAATTGCGTAACACACTAACAGTAGCAGTGGCTTTAATTTTGACAGTTCCACAATATTCATTGCACTATTTATACTGTTGTTTTTTCGATCATATGAAGCAATAGATTCCTTTAAAGTGATTTAGATTGTGATTGATAGTTGGTTATGCAATTAGGGTGCTGGGCCGATTAATTAATCCAATGGAAATTAAAGAACTGTATGGTATCTATATTACTTATAATAATAAATATATTAATAATAACATAATAATATTCCACAACTATCACACAACGCCGTCTAGTCTCAAGCTAAGCAGAGCTTGTGTTATGAGTACTAGACAACTGATAAACATACTTATATATTTCTAAATACATACATATATAGATAAATTACACCCAGACACAGAACAAATGATCATGCTCATCACACAAACATTTGTCCTGGGTGGGAATCGAACCCACGACCTCTGGCATAGCAGTCATAGTCACTGTCATATTAGTGTTAACTTACCAGGATTATGTTTTTCTAGCAGCAGGAACATTGCCAGTGTTATATTTGGCATACTTTGCAACAACGGGTCAATGGTTATGAAGCTTCCTAATTCGGACTCTTTAGCATTCTTCTCGGTCATCATCACTTTCGATGGTACAGTGAGAATTTGTGATCCTTCTTTAAATGCTTTTGTTGCTTTCAGACCCAGCTCGTACCCTTCAAACTCGGAGATCTCAATACCTGTAAAATTTTGGAAGAAACTGTTTAGAATGTGTTTGGGTTTGTATGGGTAGTGGCAGTGTATGGGTATAAAATATTTCAAGTTTTGTATTTCAGAATGTATGTGCCAAGAACAGCATGGAAATTTGTTATGCACAAACTCAAATTGTTTAAGTAGGCGATGTTAAACTTTTCTTTACAAGTAGGTAAACCGAGATTCATACATTTCACCAAGTAATTTGTAAACAAAGTTCACGCGATTGTTATAACTTACCATCAAGTTGGACCTCATTTTCACTTAGCCACTTGATATACTTTTCAATATTCGACTGCCTCTGGTTCTGGCCACTCTTAGGCTGAGGACCCTCAAGATTCAATATTTCTTTGATCAAAGCGTCAATTTCTAAGTGATGCTCCCAACTTTTTATCACACTATTAGAAGCCTGGAATATACCCGTCAGCCTCAACACCTTATCCACCAGAACTGCCAGTTCTTTTCTCTTTTGCTGTATGAACTTGCTGTTTTCCTTCCCTGCATTCTTCTTAGGATTCTGTTTTGACTGCGACTTGCGGCCCATTTCGTATATTAAACTTACACTTCAAAACTAAAACCAACTAAAAATACGTAAAGTAACTTAATCTAAAACGTGGGAATACTATCGCCAAAAATAGGTCTCCGAAATTTTGAAATGTTTTCCTTTCAAAAGTCAAAGTGAAAGATGAATAACGTCAATAACGATGAAGTGACATAAAGTCAGATACACACTGCTGACAGCCGAGGTTTACACGAGCAGTCCCAAGCACTTTGATTTACTTTGTTGCTGTTTTTTTTCTTATTGCAATCGTACCCTTTTGTATCATCATCATTTCAGCTGAAAGACGTCCACTGCTGGACATAGGACCCTTTTGTATGAATAAACATAATTAAAATGTCATAATTTTTGCAATAAATACCTATTCAATAGGTAGGTAGGTACGGCAATTTAAACTGAGAGTTGTATTGATTGAATAGTAATATGAATTTGGAGATGCGTTATGGTAGTCCGTGAAAATCAAATTATCTACATTTTAGTTCATTAAAATTCTACCTTGAGTGTATAATACTTTTTTGAGATTTTGTTGATGATTTTCAGTGTAAGCCTTGCCTTACAACTGTGTTCCATGTTTGGCCAAACAGCATTTGTCATATTTTAGGCATCGGCACGTTTTAGTTTAAGGTTTATTGTTATATAAGTTTTATAAAAATAAGGAGTTTAATTGTAAAATTAATTATTTTAAATAACATATATTATCATCAATGATTTTTAAACATTTATAATCTGAAACATGATTGTAAATGGTTTAAATTTTTTTGCAATGAACGGAACGCACATACTAGCGGGAATTTGAAAAACTTTTGCGTTTGGTTAAATCATTTTTAAGATTTTTTAAAGATGTTTTAAAGTTTAAACGGTAAGGTAAGAAATATTGTATTTTTATTTGAATCCTTCATAATTTAACGCCTAAATATTGTGACTCTTAGCATCTTATAGGGCTACCTATAAGATGCTGAGAGTCACATTATTTATATTACTAACGACTTTGAAAATACTTTTTTTACTGGTCCATTTCATAAATGCCTATGTCCAGCAGTGGACGTCTTTCGGCTGAAATGATTTTATAAATAATCATCATAATTTTTCAGCCGTAAGACGTCCACTACTGGACATAGGCCTCTAAAGTCAATAAATAAAATGAACACAAATGTCTTATCATAACATCACGCCAGTATTCCCCGAAGGGTTAGGCAGAGGTGCACCAACCACTAGTAGGTAGGAACACCCACATTTCGCCACTTACCTTATTTATTTATTTTATTGCTGAATGTGCCCGCTCTTGACCTCGATCACGCCTGATGGAAAACGATCGCGATGAGGTCTGTGCTAATGGAACGAGCGTGCCCAGAAGATGCTTATAGCACTGAAACTCCCACGCATCGAAGAAACACAGCAGGCTGCTCCAATGGGACTCCAATGGGAGGGTGGTCGCAAACCAGGCGGGCGTTAGCCGTACCTACCTACAACCGCAAGGGAAGAATTGGTCAATCAAATAAGGTGTTGGGTGAAACTGTCCAGGATGCGCCGAGCGCTCGGTTCAGTCGAGTAACTGGCGTAACAAACTGCGCTACACGAGGAGGCTTCTTCATGCATTCCAAAAACTTTGTATACTCAAGTCACATGTACCTAACATGGGGGCGAGCGCGCGAGCGTATGAGCGTATTGCCATCAACCGGGAACAAATCTAGGTTACGGGCTGCTACTGAGAAATAATATATTAGAAATGCCAAAGTAACTCTGTCCTTCATCTTTTCGCGTAAACCACTGAAGCGATTGTTATGAAAGATAATTATATAGGTTGTCTGGATATTTGTATAAAAAAACCGGTCAAGTGCGAGTCGGACTCGCGCACCGAGGGTTCCGTATTTTGTAGGTATGTACCTAATATGGTTTTCGGATTTTTTCCTTTACTTGTGCTACATGACATTGCTTCTTGCCAAATCTCCTGCGGCGACTGGGGGCTTCAGGGCGAAAAGATTGCCTCTCCCTAACGCGTTCCGCCCCTTTTCCTTCGCAAAGCCTTACCGTTTTGCAGAAGACTAGGTTACGGCTTCCCATGCAATCTCGCTGCGTACCATGGCCTGGACCAGGGCCGGACACGAGAGATCGCCGCCGCCGTGAGGACGCGGCGGTGCTCCGCCCAAGCCGGGCAGACCTCCACCGTATGCTCCACGGTGTCCTCCGAGCGATCCACACAATGGTGTTTCCTCCCGCCTTATATGAAACAGGAACCTCCCGAAGCAACCGTGTCCGATGGGGACATGCGACAGGTGAGGACGCCGTGGCACCTCTCTAGCCACTCCTCAAAGAGGGGACTTTGCGGCGTGCCCAGGTTTTGATTCCCTTGCAAGTGTCAAAATATGTGGCATAAACGGAACATAAACTCCCGTATCTTTTGATTGCGTTGACTTAGAAGTTTGATTTTTGAATTGCTTCAAGGGACTGCAACCTTGAGTATTTGATATTAATTTCAACTTGATAACTCCACGCATTCCTGAGAAAAAGAGTCTTGACTGACGGACAGACAGACGGACAACGAAGTGATTTTATAAAGGTTCCGTTTTTCCTTTTGAGGTACGGAGCCCTAAAAATTATGAAATACCCACAACAAAATACAGTAGATTTAGTCGCGGGTAAAAGTTAGTCTGATAGTATCTGTATACCTACCTATAGCATTCGAACGAAGGCGTAGGTATCATATGACCTATTTGATTGTGGGTTCTAGTTCCGGTTCCCGCTACCTCAATTTGAAGAGTGGGCTCTGAATTTCTGGTTATATTCTATTTGGAATACTTGTAGAGTCGGGGCCAACCTGATTCATAATTTGATTGTCATTAAAATCATTATTGGATTTATATTAATCTTCGATAGAAAGAACTTAAAAGGTTACTAATACAAATGAAACAAAAACAATATTTATAAAAGTATCATAGCCCCAAGATTTTAAAGAAAATAAAACGCCACAGTCAATTTTATTAGGCATTGATAACTAAACTTTGTCTGGCAATGACAATGGTGCAGCGAGCACTTGGCAGCGGACCGCTCAGTTCCCAGAAAAGTTATTTGAAACCGCCCCAGTTTTGGGGCCAGAGAAAGAATTGTTCTGCATATTAATCGAGTTGCAGAATGTGGCATAGTTGCAGTAATTCATAGCGTTGGATGTCACATGAAAGGTGTTCCAAAATAATTCTGTGGAAGGTACCGCCATCTGTTGTATTGTAAATTGTTGACACATCATGTAATAGGTACATATCAGGGTCTTACATTCAAAACACATTCACATTGATGATACTATGAATATATTATTTTTTAAATAAATAATTATTGGTTTGACCTGTTCTTGATCTACAAGAACGTCACTTCTAGGCTTGGTATAAAAAGCATAAAAAGTAGGTAGGTACCTGTTTTGATTGATTGAACCTAATACCTACTTTTGCGCACTGTTAGGGGCGTTTACGACGCACGGCATTTCATACAAACTTTCAAGCCCTTGTTTTTCAAAATTAATGAACCGATTTTAATGAAACTTCATACGCCGTCTAAAAAGTTAGATAAGAACATTTTCGAAAAATAGTGTTACAGCCAAATTAGACAGATTTTAAATTTCCCATAGAAACAGAGATTTCCAGTTATCTTTTTTTAAATAAAAGATTTCGAAAATATACTTTACTAACTTTTTAGACCTTTTTATCCTGCTAATACGTATGAAGTTAAATTAAAATCGGTTCATTCAAGTAAGAATATTTATATTTTAAATCAAATGAGTCTCTTTTCGTGTCTGTCCGCTTCACTGCGCTGTTCTTCTATAATAGGTACCTACGCAACGGATTTTGATGCGGTTTTCAGCACCATTTAGACCGGCGGAAGGTTTATCTGCATAATACATTACTATTCATACACAATATTAGATAATATAATTATAATAACAAGCGACCCCACCCCATCGCTTCGCACGGTATTTAAGACTTGACAAAAGATCTCGGATTTCTTCATTAGGTATATGCCCCCTTCCGGAATTCCTTTTTTAAGCAACAATGGTGAAAACCGCAACAAAATGGGATGTGTTATTTAAAAGAACAACGCGGTCACACAGCAGACACGAAAAGTGTACCTACATATATGTGTATAATATGTACCTAGGTACCTATAGAAGAAATTTCAAATTTTCAATGTTTTTCAAGTAGTAAAAACCATGCAAAGCAGGGGCGGGTCGCTGGTTATACATAATAATATGAATTCTGAAATGAGTCGATGCATATTTAAAGCTTCCCGTGCAAGAAGCGATATCAACAATATTCATGAGATGCGTGGAAATCGGTAGAATCTACAATCCTACGCAAACAAACATGATGGATTGCCTGCGAACCTGACGCTAGAGCTTCAACTGAGCTATTTATAGCCTACAACATAGTGTCTATCAATGTGAGTAGTCCTAGGCAATCGTTGTAAGTAAATAAATGTGATTTACGTATCTTCAAATTCATAAAATCAAATCAAAAGTCATTTATTCACACTCGAAACACTTTTTGAACGTCCTCCAAAACGCCCGCCCTTCACCACTTCCTAGTACTTTCACTGGGGATAATGCGTCTCGCTTACTTGTTTCTAGACCTATAGACCAAAATTGCCTGCCTTTTGTAGCCGTCGGTTTAGTGGTCTGCTGAGCATGAGGTCCTGGGTTCGATTTCCCAGGTTGGGCAAAGTGTAATAAGGTTTTAGCATAAGGAATTTCTCAGTAGCAGGCCGCTTGATGGCAATAGGCTCGCCCCTTATTACATGGGACTTAAAAACATAACTGGCGAAATGTGGGTCCTACTGCAGGTACAGCTCTGCCTTACCCTTTGGGAGTACAGGCGTGAAGTTATGTAATTGCCTAGACTTGATAGATAATAGCTTTCAAATTGTCATTCAAATGTCAAATTCGATTCCAACTGTACTACCAACCTAATAAATCAAATAATATTTTCTTATCTTACTTGTGTGGAACCTCCCACAAGGTGGAGAGTTGGGCTATACGAGGCGGGTAGTTAGAATTTATTTATAGTCTTTAAGCTTCACTGTATTTTTGTTTTTATTATGTAACAGCTATTAATAGGTACAATTTTGACGTCATCTAACTCATATAGTCATTCCTAATTATATCTATTCATAATAATAGATATATCAAATGTTAAATTACGTTCTTATATAGTGTTATAGGTACCAATGTGTGCGATTATACTTAATGTATGTACCTACCTATCTACCTACATGTGTCTGTGTTCATTGAAGATAATGAATCATTTTATATTAATTCGCATAATTATTAGACATAATTATCTCCATATTGGTACATAAATAAAACTCAAATGGTTTGAATGGTATAATTATTGCGAATATGTCTTTATCTTAATTACGATAAGAATTTTTAATGTTGGTTAAGTTTCTAAGCATTTTAATACGATTAATTTATACCAATGGTAGGTAAGATTTACTTAGTCCTATAGGTTCATAATATGGCTTATTAGATATCTATGCTTATTAGTTACTACTTTATTCATAGTTATCCGTGACTTTATTAGACGCGGAAAGAGTAGGCCAAAACAGAAAAGTTATTTATGATTATATAACTTCATAAAACTCTGTAGACCTACATATAACTCGACAATGTAGCACCTGACACATAAACGAGATATTTGTGCTTTCTAAAAAATATAAGAAAATGAAAGATGGGAAAAAAGTTAGATGCCAAGAAATTCGACTTCAAAGTAGATTTCTGTGGTAGGGACATAACCTCTAAATACATTCACTAACTTTAAAGACTACATTTTATTGTCTGCTCTAAGGGCTTGTACACAAATCTGCGAATCAGTGCGATGCGAATTAGCAACGCAGAAAACTGCAACACGAATCAACACGAATTGCTGTGATGCGACGTCGCATCGCAGTTTTGTGTACAAGCCCTAAATGGAGACATAAATAAACCCCATTTAATTAGGTATGGGCATGGCCACCAAAATTTAAAGAGATAAGTACCTAACCAGAGTCGTCGGATAAAGTTGAAATTTAGTAAGAAACCGATGCGTGTTTTCGAATAAAATTTAATTTAATTCATAGAATACGAACAGTTCATTTATCCAGTTAAATTTTTCGAAAACGTCCATTGGTTTTTTGCTAAACTTAAACTATATCCAACGACCTTGGTTACTTATGTCCTTTGGTGACCGTAATGACATCAGATAATGCAAGTTACTGCAGGTCTAGCACATAACAATGAAATTATTATTTATGACCTACAAATATTTCTAGGAACGCACGGTGTTTATCATATTAAGTTATTCAAATCTATTCCTTCATGGAGTTATTAAACATCAGCTGTCAACGGAGAAGCTAATGTAGATAGGATGGCATGCTTGAGATCTTAGTGATGAAAACTTGTAATTGCAATAAATATCTTGTTAACATTTAAATGCACCTATTAATTCACGAGCATGTATCAGGTAAGGTAGGTATTGCATAGAATATCGATTTGAGTTAGGTCGTGAACGGATGTAAGCAACGCTTTCTACGAAGAGCGTGAGACAATGATGTTTTGAAGTTTCTTCCTAAACTGTGGACTGCTAAAGCCTCCCGCAAACAGGCGCGACGCGACTCTACTAGAACAATTTCTTTGAAAAATTCGTGACAGAAGATATTGATATGATAAGACACCCCAGCGGCGGTCTCATCGTCGCCATCGCCTCCTAAGAAGTTTCACTTCAAAAATAGGCGGGTAGTTACGCTGTCGATCCTACCCTTATTGCCGTAGAGTTCAAGTTGATTTAGCCTTAGGCATAATAGGTATAAAAGGTATCTATATATATATATTGCTTGTGAAGGCCGCAGGAACCCGTTGGATACGAGAAACACAGAACCGGTCGAAGTGGAGGTGCTTGGGGGAGGCCTATGTCCAGCAGTGGACGTCTTTCGGGTGAAATGTCAAAGTCAAATCATTTATTTCAAATAGGCACATTAAAGGCACTTTTGAACGTCAAAAAAAAACTAAATAGAAATGATTCTAGTCGCCCATTCCAAAAGGTAGTTTTCGTATGGAGAAGAATGGGCAAGAAACTCCACCGTTACTCTTTTAAAAATGTTTTACAAGGTCTTGTATACATAATAAAAATTATATGTGAACACGATGCACCCATAATAAAATTAGTCTACCACATAAGGTAAAAAGAATTAAAAATTAAGCAATGAATGATGATGATGATGATAATAGGTATAACATTTTTCTTATATAATTAAATTGATAAACCAGGATATCGAAGATTTAAAAGCGTTTTTCTTGAAACTTGAGTTTAGTCGTGACTATTTATCAAACTTAACTCTACCTAAGTACCTACTTAACACACAAACATATGGATTAGTAATAGCATTCAAAATGATTCAGATTGTGATTGATAATGTGGTATACGCAATTAGGGTGCTGCGTGCTGGGCGGTCTTGTCGCTAGACGTAATCTTTGTTACAGAATAGATACTTAATGCGGCAGGATTATTAAAAAAAACCTAAAGACTCATGAATCGGAAATATGTAGGTTGTTTAACTTATGGCATATTGGCTTACATTAGTCACACTCGCCATGCTTACATCGTTGTCAAGGACAAAAAATAAAAAAACACGACAAAAGTTAGGTCATCTTAGCGTTCGTTACCTATTTAATTTTTTAGGTTCCAGATGATCGTGTAGATTTAAGTCAGACGACAGCCAAGTGTCGTGTTAGTCATCAATTCATCATTGCCATGGATTAGGATTCCTACCAGAATCGGCTTCGGCAGTTGATCTTTGTCATGAGCGTTCGTAACGGCCGCGACTTAAGAGTTGTAGGTTCGAACCCAGACAAAGCGCTTTACTTTGTGTAAATTATTTCATCACCACTGCTCTCAAAATGGTGAAAGAAAACATCGTGAGGAAAACGGCATGTTCTAGAACCAAAAATTCGAAGACATGGGACATCTACCAATCGGCACAGGGCCCGCGTGGTGGATTACGGCCTACTCCCTGTCACCGAGAGGAGGCCTGTGTCCCAGCAGTAACATTACAGACTGAATTTGCTATGGGCTTTCGAACTTCAAATGCATTTTTGAAAAGATACCTACTTATATGGATGATTTAGATACCCCGATAGTTTCAAAGAGAGCTCATGGCACACAAAGTGGTAAGTGACCGTCTTTACGTACTCTACTCACAATCAGGAGTCCTACTCTGTAAGTCCGTTAGCGAAGATGTGGACCCGTCCGAATGTAGTCCGAAACTTCGGATTGATCCCTAATTAACTTCTTCGGACGGGTAATAATACATTGGGAGCAGACACGGCAGCAGGCACAGAAACTTATGTCTGTAGGTGCTACAGAGTTGTTATCGCCCGTAACTTCGACCGAAACTACAGATGACTAGGGAGTAGACTTGCTGGGCAGAACTGGTGCCATGTCCACTGTAGCGGAATCTGAACATGTTTATTAGTTGTAGCTTTAAAATAAAGTAACGTTTTGGTCTCTTTTATATGTACCTACGTCGTCTTCTAAATGTCGACCAACTCCAAAGTGGCCGCGCCTTGTAGCTAGCAAATCCAGTTTAAGCCTAGTGTCATTGGCTAGTGGCTACATACTTTATTTTAACTCACGTACTAGGTATACTTCGTATTCTGGCCACTAACCACGAAAAAGCCAATCCATACTAATATTATAAATTCGAAAGTAACTTTGTGTCTGTCAGCCTGTCTGTACCTATGTTACCTTTTCACGCCTAAACAACTTTCGGATTTCGATAAAATTTGGCGTCTGTCTGTCTGTATGTTACCTTTTCACGCCTAAACCACTTTCAGTTTTCGATAAAATTTGGCGGAGATAGATAGCTTCCCGGGGAAGGACACAGGATAGTTTTTATACCGATATTCCCACGGGATCGACACTTACGCGGGTGAAACCGCGGGGCGCAGCTAGTACCTAATGTATATTATTATATTCTTTTAAAACAACCACGTCATACTACAGGTTTGCCACCAAGTTACTAATTCCGCCCCCTAGTTAACCTAACTTCTTTTTTTAAAGGATGCCTATCACAACTCTAAACCTTACGTTTAACACAAATTACCGACACACCATTGGTTACTAATTCATACTTCGCATTCAATTTAAAAATTAGCATCGGTTGACGCGTACAATAATCGTATAGTTTCTAGTCGAATTCCTGAGCGACACACCTTTCATTACGAAGTCAGCGCTAGCCCTAGGTTCTGTTCGAAAGTTTCTACCTCTTGTCTAATGTGTATAATACAGTCGAAACATTTATGTTGATTGAGAATTCTAATAAAGGCTATGAGCTCAGAGATCGTGGAATACATTAGCGGAGCATGAACTTTATGCAAAGCTTTGTGCGTACCGTTTAACGCAGTAACGGCTTTAACTATTTAATTTATAATAGCTATCCTGATTTTCAATTAGGCTTAATGTCCACCTTATCATGCACTTATTATCTAAGCAAATTGAATTTTGTCGAGTGACTAGCCTAGTCGCTTGGGGCGCTTTGAATAATGGTCTTTAGGGTCCTAGCGTATATTTAGACATGATGTCAGACGGTGAACATGTGAAATATTGAACGGATTGCGGTAGTACGGGTTTTTCTGGATTAGTATACAAGTAGGTAGTACAACGAAGAGATTAAAGCAAACAACCGTTAAATTATCAAAAAATTACGCATGCTGCTCCGTACACGAGATAGAAGTAAAACTTCTTAAAACATAAGAGAGATTTAGTGTGAGAGAAAGTTATATCTTTCTTCTCTTTCATGTAACGAAATGTGCTTAAAAGTCGCGCGTCCTTCAAAGGGCTTTGAAGATCCGTGGCATACCTACCTGTCCACCATTTTGATTTTTTTCAAAATGGCAGCCACACATAAACCCTACAGAAATCGATTGCTGACATCACTGCAAACAGAAGACTAAGTCCAAAATATAGATTTATTAGGTTTCATACGGAGACGTTATCTCTCCTAAACTGATCACCGCTGCTGCACTGGAGGAGGTCTTCAAGGTTCTGGACTGGAAAGGGGCTGGCATTAACATCAATGGCGAGCACATAACTCACCTTCGGTTTGCCGACGAAATCGTAGTCATGGCAGATACTATGGAGGACCTCAGTACAATGCTCGATGACCTCAGTAGAGCCTCCGAAAGAGTGGGTCTTAAAATGAACATGGACAAAACGAAGGTCATGTCAAATGCCCATTTAACACCAACTCTCATGAAGATGTGTGTCTCAAGACGAAAGTCTTTGACCAGTGCGTGTTGCCAATGATAACCTATGGCAATGAAACGTGGTCACTCACAATGGGCCTTATTAGAAGGCTAAAAGTCACCCAAAGGGTAATGGAGAGGGCTATGCTTGGAGTTTCCCTGCCTGATCGAATCAGAAATGTAGAGATCCGCAAGAGGACCAAGATAACCGACAAAGCCCGAAGAATTGCCAAACTTAAGTGGCAGGGCACATTGCTCGCAGAACAGATGGCCGATGAGGCCGAAAGGTTCTGGAGTGGCGACCGCGTACCGGAAGACGTAGCATTGGAAGGCCTCCCACAAGGTGGACAGACGATCTTGTGAAGGCCGCAGGAACCCGTTGGATGCGAGAAGCACCAAACCGGTCGAAGTGGAGGTGCTTGGGGGTGGCCTATGACCAGCAGTGGAAGTCACATGATAGGTTTCATGCGTAGCAGCAATTTTGAAAAAAAATCTGTAGGCCTCCATATTAAAATCTTCAAAACCCTTTCACTCTCAGTTCTCGTCCTATTATCGAAACACTGTCTAAGAAAGAAGTTTTACTTCAAAAATAGACGGGTAGTTACGCTGTCGATCCTACCCTAGTTGCTGTAGAGTTCAAGTTTATTTAGCCTTTAGCCTTAGGCTTAGCATTTTTTCTTCTAGAATTAAACCCGGATATCGAAGAAATGAAAACGTTTTTCTTGAAACTTAAAACTCTAGTCGTGACTATTTATTAAACTTACATCTAGATAAGTAGGTATCTACTTAACACACTTACAAAGTCCAAAAATCAATGGAATGTAAAGGAAAAGTGTAAGTACCTAAAAGTATTTTTCTATTGAATTTCTATGTAGTTACAAATCATAATTTCTAGTAATTAGTACGGAGATTAATAAACTAAATTAATTAAAAGAATCACACGCATTTTTGTTAATTTTTTTGACTCGGAAGACCAAGTTAGGTACCTAATTTGTGTGCCTTGGCATTTTACGATGATGTCTCTAACATCGCATTTATTTTAATAATATAATAAATAATGTAACGCGGAACTTCTAAAAATGTAATGACGCGTCTCTATACTAACGCGCTTAAAGTGACAGAGATAATTTATTTATTCAACTCTACTACTATGCATATGTGTATTAGCAAGGAAGCTATAATTCATAATTTAATCGATCTTTGATTCGTAAAGGCTTTATTAATTACGACTGCACTGTCGGATTGCATTTATCTCATTAATAAATCCGCCTTCTATTCACTCCTATAACGTCCAAGTTAGCTTAAAAGGGTGCGGAACAATAACTCATGTGGCAAGCTGCACAGTGCGTTTACTGCATAACAATGAATGGGTGACATTGTGTTTTCTATTGTGAAATTTTATTGTGTGTTTCAGCTGTTTCATATTTTTAGCTGACCTCAATTGCCAAGGTCGTGTCAGTCGTAAATATAATTTTATGTTCGGGAAATAACAAGCTGTAACTCTATACTTAATCATAACAATGCCTAGTGCAATTAGTATTTTCCTTTTGGGAACTTGCGGATATTGTTCTAACAATTTTCCGTTCAGCGCGTCAACGAGGACTCACCCATTTCTGCCAAGCGAACTTACTCACAGCAATGCACGTATTTAATATAACTCACTTTCCATGTCATCTCCATTCGGTAATAGTTGTGATGTCACGAGTGACGAAGAGACTCATTGCATCTGACGTGCTAACTGCGGTTAGCGATAGAGTAATGTAGGTACGACATTTTTTATAATTTGTCGATATCGAGATTCGAGTTTCTCGTATGTTCTATGTGGAAGAGTCATACTTACATACATATGGGATATGACTCAAAGCTGCACTCTATGTAATTGGTGTTAGTAATCACTTGTTCCAATCCCGGCTAGTCTTCTTAACGATATGGTCTCGGGTTTCAGGTGAGTCGATTTATAAGTAAGTCTGAATTAACATCTGAGGGTTTTACAATCATGCTAGATATTGTCTTGTTCATTTATAGTTTTATTTGTTACTCAAGAAAATAATTAAATGATTATATTAAAAGTGATCAAAGAAACGCAGCTTTTTGGGCCAAACCTTTCTTAGTTTCTTCGTAATACCGCAAGCTTTTGCAATACATGGATTTTGGAAAAGCTTGCTTCACCGAGAAATTTTGACGAAATCCCATAGGTGAAGGACAATTCACACACATGACCTGGTTTTTTTAACTAGGCGGGCCAAAAGTCACAACAATTCGGCGATAACATCTAATGTTCATAGTAAATCTGTGCGCAAATCTCGTGGCCAATCAAATTGTACATACACGTATTGGGTTACACAACCATAAACGTAAACAAGCACCTACCTAGTCTATTATCATCAACAATCTGGCACTGATGGAAGCATCGATAATGCAAGATTGTACTAAATGTTATTGGCGATGCTGATTAAATTGTAGTTCAGTTGTCTTTAGCGCGACACACCTGGCTGGAACTTAGGGAGTTATGTCAGCTCTGTAAATCGGAAAACTGCGACAGAAGGACTACATCCAACAGACACGGATAGGCATGAAAATTTTAAAGCATCCTAAATGGGATATATATCAATCACGGGAAACCATTTTTTTTTTAAATTGAGGTTAACACTCGGTAAGCTAAGTAAGTCTGTAAAGGAGAAGACCGTGGTCTTCACCAGGCTACTTAGATATCCAGTGAAACGATATTATGTATTTTTCTTTATCACTGAAATTAAAACCAAGACTCGAAGGACTCGTAAAACTATCGACAACTTATGAACCAACGTCCAACCACTATTCAAACGAATCATCGAATCAATTACGAAGGCTTACATCATCGAAGGATTGAGTCACGGTCACAACCTGTTCCGACCAGGTCCTTTTATCCGTGGGTAGGGTCCTTAGTCATCACGTGACTACATCCAACTCACTACTGACCAACTGACTGACAATGTTGTAAACAATCGTGTTAGTGTGCTCTGACGTCCACGTTGATATTATAAGTGATTGTAAAGTTGAACTGCATTCATGTTATGTCGGAACACTGCCTCCGCAAATCTGGATAATGCATGATGTCGAGTAGTGTCCGGCTAATTTTAACCATTCAATTGTTTGGAAGGTCGGCATTTTGACGCTTGAAGGAAGGAAAACTTAAAATTATGTTGAAAATACCTACGTTCGCCTTTTGAATCTAAGTTGGTTCATCCTATAGAGATTTTTTTAACCAGAGCGCAAACTGTAACCATGACTTCAGCATATGATTCTAGACCCCCTTAATTTTGACCGCGTAGGTATTGCACATTTCTACGAAACAGCAGATTTTTTTTTGATAAGCGTCGAATATTTTTTACGTTTGGGTGTGAAGAATGTGCTGAAATTAATGGTTAGTTACAGTTTGCGCACTGGTTACATTTTTTTCCTCTATAATTATCTACCGTGATTCTGGCGAATAAATTACTTTGAGTTTTAAAACATATAAATACTTCCTTATTCTATTCCTTATTTTCCATATTATCTATAGTTCCATTTACAAGATTTTTAGAATAATTATTATGCAACGAAGCCTATCTGAGACTAAGGCGGATTACACATTACAACGCGGCACGCGACGGGGCGCGGGAAACGGAGACAAATTCCTCGTCGTTTTATTGAATTTGTACATAAGTAAAAAATCACACGCAGCGCAGGTGCGAGTTATCTGCGCCCCGTCGCGTGGCGCGTTGTAACGATAAACACAATATTCTTACTTAATAGAGGAACAATACAGACATTAAATGCCTAATTAAGTAATATTCCGTATTCAAGAGCGATCAAGTAATGTGATAGCACATAACTTAATGAGCTTTGTATTTACTTTATTGAATTGAAGGCTCTTACAGTGCATGCTTAACATTGAAAACGGCACGAAGTGTTGCCTAGACACCATTTTATTTTCAAGCTTAGAGATTCGTTTATAGAATATTACATCTTATTAACTGGTGATATGGCTGGAAAACGGGTTATTATCGAGATGACGACTAATACAGAAGTAAGGGAGAAAAAGACAGGCAAGTGAATGGTGATTAACATTAGTCATTTGAGCCTGCTCTAAGGGTCTGTCAAAGTTTTATTTAGGCCCTTGTGGGAAAATGTGAAAATTATTTTGTACAAGAGTTTTAAAGTTTCTAGCTGCGTAGCCATAGATATCCGTGTGCGTAGCAACCATGCCGCGGTACCTCATGTCTCACGAATGTTGTGTTTGTCGAGAATATAGTTCTACAAATTCTGTGGCAAATATGTACTGCTAGCTGCTATATCATTTAGAGACAGGAGAATATAGGCGCACTTAAATTGAAAGTCATAAATTCCGCTACTTTGTCTAAACTAAATAGAGCATTTACATTTGTAGGTATCTTTGTATTATTTATTGAACTGTCGATCTCTCCGGGGTCTATTAATAAATATGACATCATAATAATCTCGTGTTTATGTATTGTGCAGATTTTAATATAACTAATCGATCAAGTGTTCGGCGCCACTAATGATATCATCTCCTTATAAGGTCAATTTTGGTAAACAAACTTCGTTTCGATTTCCTGAAAGTTTGAATTGGAAAACCGATGTTGAAAGCTTTCGCAGAACTGGAGTCCCGCCCGCTTTAAGGAGCTCTGTCGTTATACCGTCATCCTCATCACCAGGTGCCTTGTAGTTCAGCTGTTCAGCCGCCCTAATCCCGCACTGATCGGAAATACGGAAATACGATATCTCTGCCGAATAATATAATATTACTTTTAGGCCGAGATCTATCCTCCTTCTGCGAAGTAGTAATGCTCGCGAAGGAGGAGGCGGAGCACATGAGGCAATCTTTGCGCCCTCACGCCTCTAGTCGCTGCAGGAGACGCCCTAGGCGTCGGGAATCGATAGCCGATTCCCGGCCACCGTAGGCGCGGGCTTGCGGACGGCGAGCAATGGGCAGCTCGCCGTCCGGTAAGGACCAGGCCCGGGTCGAAGGCGCGTTGTGTGCTACGCGCGCCTCAAAGAGATGTCAGCACTAACTGACGGGGTCCGCTAGGGCCGATGCGTGGCAGGGTCGCGGGTTGTTCGAAAGAAATACCGGCAACTGAAGGAACACTGGTGGGTTTTAGTCAGTAAAAGTCTGCACGCCCTCCCCCTCCGCCCAGAGCGGCGAAGTTATTTGATTATTTCCCACCAAAAAAAAAACCCCGAGATCTATAAGCGTTACGTACTTAGGGCGTAATTGACCATCAAACTAAGCAAGATAGAGACGGGAACATGTTTAAGTCAAAGAACGTGCTTGTAACGTTTATATGTATATCTCGGCATTAGTTACTTACTTAAAAGTAGTTGTTATGTATGTACATATTTGTGATCAAAAGAATATTTTAGAATAAGTCAACAACTTAAGCTTTTTTGTGACATCTTAAGTTCGTAGCTTCTAGTCATGGTGCGCGCTACGACGCTGGCTACGAAAATCCTTATCATACAGAATTTCACAGAAAGTTATAGTAAACATAATAAATTAATTTGAATTTCGCGCAATTATCTATATCAAATCAAAAAATCAAATCAAATCAAATTTATTTCAGGTGTACACCCATATAAAATTTAACCAGATTACAAATTACAATAAAAAATAAAAAATTATAGGTACCAAAAAATTAAAAATTATCAAAAATTAAAAATTATTATTTAATTATTACAAAGCAACACAACAACAAAGGAGTAGATACCTGTTATGCCGCTGGATTATTAATTGTCATATACGAAATAGTTTACCTCGTTTAAGGCCCTCAATTAAATAAAAATGAAATGACGTTCATTAGTCTCACTAAAACTCGAGAACGGCTGGACCGATTTGGCTAATTTTGGTTTTGAAATATTTTGTAGTCCAAGGAAGGTATAAAAGGTGAGAACATATGATGAAGTGGTATGGAAAATAGTAAAAGTAACAATCTTTTTATCCCATACAAACTGTTCGTACCTGTCGTTCAGAAATTAAATAATACGGAGGTAGGTAATAAGCTTGTATACCTAGTTTGATTTATTCAATTGTTTGGCCGGTCCTTTACTATTTTATTTTGTTTTAGTTTATTATCAAGACAGACATTGTTTTATGTAAGTAGCTTGATATATCTTTCTAAGATAAGTCACAAAATATTTTTTTGAACGCACTGTAAATATTATACTAAATATTGACAACAAATAAATATACCGCCATTAGACCCCGATTGTGTCACCCTTTGTACAGTTTCTATATTTATGTCTGTACCTAATTTATATGGTGTTCTTACATAATAAATTAATTAACTGTATTGTACTTATTAATGTCGATATTATGAAAATTGTAATGTATTTTTGGTTTTCTGCAAATTTTTTGTTGTCACATTATTTAATTCTGAGGCGGTAGATACGAAGTTCGCCGGGTCAGTTAGTAGGTATAGTTATACCTAAAACAGTCACACACACGGGTCGATCGAAGGTTGAGCTATGCTTGCCGCGGTCGGTTGGTGGATGGCCATTCATTACATATCGAGACCACTCTGGGCCCCCTCTCGGAAAGCACGTTAAGCGATTGGTCCCTGCTGTCATTCGGAGATCTTTGACGGGTGGTCAGAAGCCCAAAAGTCTGACAAGCTGTTTTACTCGGCAGTCGCTTCATGTAGAATGCTGGTATTCAGCTGCATCCTTTTAGACTGGCAGCCGACCTCAACATAATTAACAAAATGCTAAGCGGATTGATTGTGTTGTCATTCTGTGATCAATAATGGTTCAATCGCGTATACCAATGATTTACCATTTAATAAAGAAAAATATGTATCTTCTGGGCAGGATCTTATTACAAGCTCATGAATGCAAGCCCCTTGAAACTTGACAACAGAATCAATCAATGCCTTTATAACCTTTCTATTTCTTCTAAATACCAGCTGTTTTTACAAAGTATGACTAACTAAAGTAGCTGTTTAAAGGACACTGCGCTAATTTGTTAGTTAGTTATGCCATTCGTCTCGTCTCTTTGGACAGCAATTCATTATTTTATCTGCAGACAGATCCGGCTGGCTGGACGTAAACTCACTATGCTCATAATGAAATAAAATAAAATGTTTTATTCAGTTTTAAAGTTGGTAAAATTATTACATAAAGTCTTATTTAAATCCCCTTACCAATAAACATATTGAACATGAATATTTAGGTACACACCGATTTCTCTCTTTCAGTCGTCAGTAATTTGACTTTCGAAAGAAGAAAACAAAGCGTTGTGTAACTATACAGACGCTATACAACGTTTATTAGTAAGGGGGTTAGAAATTATTTACAAAGGTTCTAATGTTAGATGCCTGTACTAGGATAAATTTGTATTACAGGCGGCATGAGCATACATAAAATTCTTAAAAATATTTAACATTAGAAGTCTTGATTTAATGAAAACTTAGTTAAACTGATATGATTTTGCGTCAGCAGAAATTGGCAAGCCAAGCCATTGGTTGGTTTAATAAGCCTAAGTAGGTACTTCACATTTACAACCACGAAGGTACATTCAATGTTTATTTATGATTTTATTTCGTAATTCTTAAACAGCTTATTGGATTTCAATTATGGCTTTTAACACACGTTATAATCCTGTTTAGCCGTGCCTACTGCGGACCTAATGTGTCGTTTCTTCGTTCACTTTTAAATGCCAAGGCTTAATGCGTTGAAAAATCATTTACAAGGTAATGCTAACTGAAAGTAAAAGCTTAGCTCCTTAATTCGTGCCAAATTGCTTATTGATTGCTGAAGTTATTAAATTGTTAGTGGGAAGTAGGTACTTGGTAGTGATTTCGTAAAAAAACAGTGTTGTTCGCTTTGTAACTCACTTTGCTGAAGAAAATAGACTTGGCCACTGACAACTAACATTGCAGAATTTAAAAAGTGCCTTTTCGAATTTTGTTACGTTTCAAATTTTGAATAATTATATTGTTTTATGAAATCATGACATTAGAAGCCAATTTTAACTTAGATGATTTGATGTTTCTAATGATTATACCTAATTAGGTATGTAAATACATATTAATGTGTCACTTTAACTGAGTGCCTACAATCAGCTATTAATTATAAAATTTATATTATATTATAGCCACAATTTATACAATAGATAGGTACTACTACTTCGCACGGCTTTTACGACTTGACAAAACATCGAGATTTCTTTATAAAGTTAATATTACAGTGAACAGTTATAGTTACTATAGTTTAATATTAGTGTAAGTACTATACACAAACCTTCTGAAATAAATTCTCTAAATCATGCTAAAATACTGTATCAAAATTCGTTGCGTAGTTTAGAAGAATAACGCGGCCACACAAACAGACACGAACATCGACTTTAATGTATAATATGTTTAGTTAAAGATTATCTAGATACATCAATAAAATAATATTTACACACAAGCTTCAAATTTATAATTATGATGACTATACAGTGTTACATCATCTGCCTAGCCTTTTCCCAACTATGTTGGGGTCGGCTTCCGATCTAACCGGATACAGCTGAATACCTGTATTTTACATAGAGTAACTGTCTATCTGACCTTCACAACGCAGTTACTGGATAATACGATACCTCTTGGTAGGACTGGTTGTTAGACTTACTGGCTTCTGACTACCCGTAGCGTATGTCAAAGATCCACGAATGACAGCCGGGACCAACGGTTTAACGTGCTTTCCGAGGCACGGAGGGGTCTCGGTATGTAAAGATGGTCACCCATCCACAGACCAATCGCGGCAAGCGTAGTTTAACCTGATCGATCGACCTGTGCGGCGTTAGGTATTATTTAGCCACAGGCCCCTCTAAAAGACGAGTCTTATTGATTGATTTGCTTAATAGTTAATGTTGACTTACCTTATTTGAAACTCTTTCAAGGATTTACGATTATTACTTAGGATTGATTAATTATTGAGTGATGACATACTACCTACATACTAATTCCATGATGTTGAAATGATATATTATTTATTTCTGTAATTAGATGTAATTATGTTAATTATCTTACATTTTAATTTTACATTATCTACTAAACCGTACATCCAAATCACACGCTGTAAACAGCAAATTTTACTTACAATAAATGCTGCTACGTTACGCCTAAACATCACCTCACAATTAAGTTAAACCGTTTTTGTGGTAGGTAGGTACTGTCGCTGTCTTTGGGACCCCAAGACCGTTAAGAGGATTTGGAAGAAAAACTGTTTTTGACTGGTGCAACGATAATCAGTTTGCGAAACTCAAAACAGAAAGTTCTGCACGCTGCTGCTACAATCTCGACCCCAACTCGACCAAAAATGAATTTTGCAAATGCGGGTGTTTCATCTTTTGATGCAAACAGCATCGATTATTCCAAGTGACTTTCTGTTTTTTTGTTTCAACTTGTGATATGCCACTGGCAATCAAATCACAGCATGTAAATCAGGCTTACCTATTTGTACATTTACTCACTTTTGTTGTACTTTGAGAGCGAAATAAAGATCATTGGGCACCATTGTATGGAAACTATACCCACGCTGTACAGAAATAAAATAGGGTGGAATAGACAAATAATGTCTCCAGTTTACGATAGTATGGGTTGCATTAGTGTGGGTACTGTCTGTTAACTAAACATTTTTGTATTGGGAAAAAAAAATACGTTCAAAGCGGCAAGCTTCTTACAGAGTTTGCTCGTCCGTGCGTTACGGCTGCGGTATATCCGCTACGAGTTTCCTGATTTGCGTTACGGCCGGTATAAACATCGATTTTTTATTGACCTATTTTAACTCCCATATCGGGAGAAAAAGTCCTATGTCCTTCTCCAGGATGCCACCTATCACCTTGCCATATTCGTTTGATCGAAATTCGTTCTGTGGTTTAGACGTGAAAAGGTAACATACCTACGGACAGAGTTACTTTCGAATTTGTAATATTAAGGATGGATAGTATGGATTATTGTGCATCATAATTTATTGTAAAAGTGCACAAATTGTGCTTAGTGTGAATAAATAAATAGGTATTACAATTTATTAATGTAGAAATCTAGATTTCCTATGGACAACAATTTTAATATGCCTTCGTGGTTAATTGAGCGCACTCAAGTCTATCTTATTGAAATCTATACATAGATCAGTTAGATCTTCAGGGGCGGTCGCTTTGATCAGTAAATAAGTACTGAGATACATAAAACCAAGGTTCTGATCAATAATAACGTAGTTATCTCGAGTTTATTACGAGTGAGGCTAAGTGCTTAGAATTAATTATATTATAGGTACCTTATGGTATTTTCATGGTGTATTTTATTATAGAAACTAATTGATGGCTTTTAGTGGTTATTAGGTTTAGAGTTTATTGATTTGTTATTGATATTTAATAAACTAATCTATGTTAAGTAGAAGAAGAACTCCTTGTAAAATACTTCGTCAAGGGAAGCCATTGTATGGACTGTAGAGATTATGATCCGCTTGGTTTGTGGCATGCAACCTTTTTGGTATATAAGATAATTGGCATAACATTATAAGATAAACGCCAATACGAATTGAGTATAAAAAAAACAGTAGGACTTGGCTTGTCAGCCAAAACTGACGATTTGGCTGAAAAGCCAAGTAAAAGGGATAAACATGTGAAAACGATTCCATAATAATCATATAAGTAAAGATATTGTTTTATTGATGTACTTCTCCTGCAGTATCTATCTATGTCTACCGCCAAGACGGATTACCTACTGGTTTGATTCTCCGCCATGGAGATGTTTTCAGAAGAATTTCAATTTCAAACAAGGTCACTGCAATGTGACTTTTTGGAACCTAAAGGACAACTTTCTTGTAAAGACATGATATTATTTACGAACGATGCGTTCATGTTTTTTTTAAGTTTTTAATGCGGTGCCAAGTTAACAACGAAGCCTCAAGTAAGTCAAATACCTACGTAGGTAGGTACAATCATAGTATACAGGGTGGTAGGAACATCGACGCGCAAACTGTAACCATAAATTTAGCACATGAGACCCCTTTTTTAAATAACCGACGATATATTACAACGCAGGGGGGTTCAAATCATGTACTGAATTCATGGTAACAGGTTGTGCGTCGAGGGGGTGCCATCCTGTATACCTAATACTGTACAATGTACAGACGCCAGCAGGTCAACCTACCCGAAACTGTCAGATTTTCCCAATCAACCTTGAACCTTATGTTTTTGCAATAAAGTTGAAAATCTATTAAAGAAATCTGATAGATTGTAGTAACTTGATGTGCTGGCGTCTGTACATTGTAAAAATATAATATAGTAATTCAAATTGTTGCTTAGTCCTCTAACGTACGAACAATCCACGAATATAACCTAAATATAATTATCTACACAATTATAAACGATATTTCCCTGTGTGAGTAATTCGCTCTTGGCCACGCCTACTCTAGCCTTATCGACCCGTAAGATGATCGACAGTGTGCGAGCAACTTGTTATGTGTGTTTTAATGTTAAGATAATTTGATAATAATATTAAAATACAGTCGTAATTGCGTCTTCTTTATGACCCTTGTTTTTTTATGTTTAAGTGTCGGAGTCTTTGAAGACTTGGCGTGTATGGAACTATGTACAGTAGGCTTAAAAATCAGCATGCAGTGCAGTAAGTAGGTCTTCATCGGAAGAGATCGATACTCCTAAGATTGAAATCCGTAGTTCCGGTTGAAGATACTTGAGCGATTCCTACTCCGTCTCACTTACGGACATAATGATTAGTTCGAAGCCCTAACTAAGAATGAATGACAACACGATTTGACAGTAGTCCCCACTCCCGATAGGTACTTGCCCGTACGAAAAAAAAATATTTCACTTGTTTTGACAGATCTACCTACTATTTTTGGACGGGTCCAACAATCCGACATCTTCGTTGACGGACTTAGAGAGTAGACTCCTATTACGCGATAATGGCTTGCACTCACACTGTTTTATACAATAATATAAAGAGACAAATACAAAGAAAGAAAGTCACGTGGAGGAGGGGAGGCATAACGCTTTTTCCTTACGTGGCGATTTCTACCAGTCAACTCCTAACGTTCAGAAAACCTTACATATGTACCTACAACTGGCACGACGGCAGCACTGCATCCTTCGCAATATACACAACTATGTAGGCAGTAGTAGGTAATTACTATGTATGTTCCTAGGTAGGTCATTAAGTAGGTATTGTATATACCTAAGTACTTTAGTTTTGTTCAAGTATAAGCTAACTTTAAAGTAATCATTTGCAATAAAACTTAAGTAAATTGGCTTAAGTTTTATTGCAAATAAGTACTTTAAAGTTCGCTGTTATTAAGAAATTCACTTAATGGCCTACAAAACGGAAGTTTCCATAGTTTTATTTCTTAGAAACCAATCCCTTCTCCAGGTCAAAAGGTCAGAGATCATCTCAAGTGTCGCAACAGTCGCGCTGTATAAAAAAAGTGTTAATTTCTTCACGATTACAGAAGTTTAACGTGTTAGCTAGATTTACCATTAATCAATGTCCATTACCAGTTTATTTTGACATATCATGGCGGCACCACTTGCACAGAAAACGGGATGTGTTTTAATAAGATAAAAATGAATAAAGTTCCTATACTAAATAAACTAACAAACTAATAAAATTATAATATCCTAACCTATCTACTTATTAACAAACTAAAATATGGCGTCGATAAATTCCTCCGCATCGTTGTCGAATGGTAATGTAGCCTACCTACATTACCATTCGACAACGATGCGGAGGAACTCAAGAGACTGACGGCATTGCCAGGTTGTATGGCTATGCTCCTCAGGCCAACGTTAAAGCAAAGCCAGCCCTTTGGGTCACGGGAAGCGTCAGCCAGCCGGTGATTTCGTTGAACAAAATGTCAAAAGTCAAATTTAAAATTTAAATTAAGTAGTTCCAAATTTCGCCGCATGTCAAGTTAAATTGGTCATTCTGAAGACAATAAGCCTTGGTACCTACGATAAAAAATTAACACCTTTTATGTATGAAGGTTAAGAAACTTGTATCATTTTGTCATACATAACAAATGTTTTTTTTAAAGGTGTGAAGGTTTGATTGGGCGATTATCCGGAAAACATAATGCTTTTATCGAATTACAAGTAACCTATTGCATTATCGAAACGTACTACATATTACGGTGCATTTGACTGATTTCGTTTAGAGGGGCAATTCTGGGTGTAAGTAGATTACGATTAAGTATATTTAATAAGTATCTGTAAGCAAAGATTGTTGTAGTTTCCGATATATCTATTCTGATTAGACTGATACTTAGGTACTTACCACTTTTTCCGTAAACATGATAAAAAGCAAAACAAAAAAATAAACTGAAACTGCTGCACTTAGGTACATATTATTAACTTCATGCGTAATAAAAACTTTTTACAAAAAAAAAACAACCGACTTCCAAAAAATACACTACAAATTGAAAAATAACTTTAATTTCGGAAGTCGGTGTCTTTGGTTCCTCATTTTCGTTTAATGACACCGACTTCCGAAATTAAAGTTATTTTTCAATTTGTAGTGTATTTTTTGGAAGTCGGTTGTTTTTTTTTTGTAAAAAGTTTTTATTTTTCACTTTTTAGTAGGTCAGTTTGTAATTACAAGCTTTTTTATCTAAGTTACAATAGCCTAATGTCAACTGCTCATCACATGTTACAAAATATTGCTTTTCCCGATGCTGGGACGTTTATTGTTGAGGAGTTCTCCTGGTAAGAGCCAGGAGAACTCCTCAACAACCACTCACCATACGCATTGTAACGAGCATAAATTGCTTAGCAACCATATTAAAGTAACCGAATCGCAACCCGTGAAATATTTGTCATTGAGTAGTTCCGATGGCTATCTGTGGTCTTCATCATCAGCTCCACTTTACCAAATGATGATTTCCGAGAGCAAATGCTCAAGTTACTTTAATTATTGAGTAGGCCACACGACGAAAGAGCATTGCTAGAAATGACGCGATTACTCAACTTAAATTCGGTTTCAAATTGACGCAAAAAAAATGTAAAACTACAATCTTAATTAGGTATTATTATTGTACGAACTGAACATTTTGGCATATTGAACCGTATGAAGTAAGTCCAACAAAAACTGCTGTAAATCGTCCAAACACAAGGTAGCTACTGTAAACTGTTGAGGAGTTCCCTTAACTGTCCTTCGTCTTCATCATCCGACCCCGAATGACAGTCACAACCATGTAGGTGTAAAGTTCTCATCAATACAAATTAATCAAGCCCAAACACAAGGTAACTGCTGTAAATCGTTGAGGAGTCCCCTCGACTGTCTTTCGGCTCCATCATCAGATCGACTCCAGGCCTTCATTAAATTGTAGTGCTTTAAAATACCTAATGAAAAAATTAACAAACGCACTAGTCGCTCCTACGATTTTCGAATGTTCCCCTCGATTTCACTGGGATGCCATCATCAGATCCTGGTTTCCTTATCATGGTACCACCCTTGGCATATCTCCTTTCCAACAAAAAAAGAATAATCAAAATCGGTTCATAAACGACGAAGTTATCCGCGAACACACATAAAAAAAAAAAAAAAAAAAATATACGGTCGAATTGAGAAACCTCCTTCTTTTTTGAAGTCGGTTAAAAAATAATATTATTTAAAAGTGACGATTCGCCCGACGAGTAAATTTGTGCAAATCGACTAATAGAATGCAAGAAGAATACACGCAGTAGGTATTCTTCTTTAAAATAATATGTAAAATGATTCCTTGAAACCCTGCATTAATTGTCACGTCAACTATGGGTTATAATTTGATCTGTAGGTATGAGGAACAGTGAGTGGTGGCCCAGGGGTAACGGCCCTGACTACGAGACGTGGGTTCGAACCCAAGCAGGCGCTTTACTTTATGTAAAATATTTCATCGCTACTGCTCTCAAGCTCGAGTAAGAGCTATGCTCGGAGCATCTTTGAACGATAAAATCAGGAATGAAACTATCCGGAAAAGAACCGGATTTGCCAACATAGCTTGCAGAGCAAGCAAACTGAAGTGGCAGTGGGCTGGCCATGTCTGTCGAAGGACCGATGGTCGGTGGAGACGAGTCCTGGAGTGGAGACCGCGTATCGGAAGCGTAGTGTGGGACGTCCCCCAGCTAGATGGACGAACGACCTAAAGAAGGTTGCTGGGGTAGACTGGATGCGGAAGGCGGAGGACAGGGTGCTGTGGCGCAGTTTGGGAGAGGCCTATGTCCAGCAGTGGACTGCGATAGGCTGAGTTGGTGACTGCTCATATAACGGTGAAGCTTAATATCGTGAGGAAACCGGCATGTCCTAGAACCTAAACTTCAAAGACATGTGACATCTAACAACCCTCACTGGGCCCGCGTGGTAGTTTACGGCCTACTCTCTCACTGAGAGGAGGCCTGTGTCCCAGCAGTGGGAACACTATAGGTTGATTATGCATCTATGGGTTCGCCAGACATCTACAGGCTGATAACAATATCCAGCGGGGTAATTGCGTAACACACTAAAAGTAGCAATGGCTTCCATTTTGACAGTTCAACAACATTCATTACGTTATTTACGTTGTTGAGCAGACAATTTTCTAGAACATATGAAGCAATAGATGAGCAATATCCTTCAAAATGATACAGATTGTGGTTGATAGTGTGTTACGCAATTAGGGTGCTAGTATTTTTACAATAAGGGTTAATGTGCTCTATATATTTGTCAAGCTCAAGCTACTACAATCTGTCAGATTTCTTTAATAGATTTTCAACTTTATTGCTACATCTTAAGGTTCAAGGTTGATTGCGAAAATGTGACAGTTTCGGGTAGCTTGACCTGCTGGCGTCCGTACCTCCTTCATGTAGGAAAGTCATTGATATAAATCCTAAGTAGGAAAGTGAAGTTAGCACTTTCTGTGGTTTCTAAATTTAGTTATGACAGGTGTACCTACAGACAGGTGGAGTTGATATAACAATAATAATATTAGAGTTTCGACAGAAACATTTTTCAAACAGCACCTGCTTCCTTTCTAGATCATTTATAAAATGACGGTGTTCCAAAAAAGGCAATTTATGGCTGGTAGCTTTATGAAGCGGCAATAGCATTCTGAAGGTGTTTGCAGAAAGGATGGAAGGGCCTACAATGGATAGATTTATCAAGCTGCATGTCAGACATGGGACTTGATTAATCTTATTCTAACCTTGGCTGTATTTTGAATGTGTATTTGCGTTGTATTTTTTATTATTTTTTTATTGTTGTACTCATGTGTGGCTAAGTGTTACATACTAACATAGTTTTTAAGTTTGTACTGATTACTAACACGCTATGGGCCGTTGACGCCTGAAAATAAACGATTTTTATTTTTTTTTATTCGGCGTTGGCCATCAATTTCCACTTACCTACCTATTCTTTACGAGCTTCTGCCCGCAAGTTCGTTCGCATGAAATTAATACCTTTTGATTATCTTTCTTTTTCTAAAATACAAGTAGCTTAAGTTACTCCTTCTAACATCAGCTGTCTGCCAGTTAAAATCAGTCCAGCAGTTTCGGAGATTGAAACAGAAACAGGCAGTCTTTTTTGTTACCAATAACCTTCATAAATAAGCATTTAGTAAAAAGTTGTTATTTTGACATTACAAACAGACATTTAAATTTTATTTATTTGTATAAAGATATCTTAGATGGATACCCACCCACGCCTACTAAACATGGCTTTTGTTTGATTTATAATAATAATAAGACCTTTATTTTCAGGTCACTTTGGCCCATAGACCTTACAGACTAACAGTGACTAACAGTTTATCAGTGCCTGCGAATTTTTCATATTGCAGCTGCATGCATGCATGTGCATGCTACGAGTACACTGTTCTCTTTTTACTAATACAAAGAAAACAATTTCCTTTTCACCTGTTACAAATCTGCTTGCATCGAGTTATCATGGTGTTTGTAAGGATATCTACCTAAAAAGTTAACTTTACTTACCTACCTAAATGTTTATCATTTGCTCTTTGCAGCAGTGAATTAGGGACGCTTGAATTTATTTGATTGATACGACGGAATAGAAATTTTCTATTCTGTGATTGATACCCTAAAACAGCGTATCAGGTAGAATAAATAAACAATCATAGAGCTTCGAGATATGAGGAATTTCAAATTTCTATAGAAAACTTATTTTTCTCATAACTCGTCTTTAAATCAGTGTCCATTCAAAATATATATTTGGGAACCTAGATATTCATAGACAGTAGTTACCTTAAGAATATGTTTGAATTACAAATTATTTTGGTATTACGTTTGTATGAACTACGCATTAGCATGCGTAGTTTGCCGGCCCTTTAAGTATTCTATTAATGCACGGCGTTTACCAAACTCGCTACGCTCGGGCGCTAATTTCACGCCGTGCAATAATGGACTACCTAAGTCACAAGTATCGTAATGTATCTACTTTTTTTTTTATTTGTCTGGCCTAAAATTCAGCAATACGAATACCGTTCACTGACGCAGCCATTAGGTCCTCACGTGTGCAGGTGACAGGGCAAGCGGCGCGGGCGCAAGATGGGAGGTGAGCCGATATCCATAGATGATTATTATTAAAAGAACTGCCATTTACTCGAAACATTATATCCAATCCTAAACATAGCCCAGAAAAGTCGACTCAAGACAGTTCTGAACACATTTCATCGCCAGTCCAACAAAATTGATCACTCAGTTGTTTCTGAAAACTTCATTACAAAAATCATTAATAACTCTCACATTTACAGTGCCATCGTTACTCTAAAATGGCAGCTACTCATTAATATTTTCAAACACCATATTATAATCTTAATGTGTGCCCATTATCAGTGGCGCAGCACGTGTTACGGTTCCAGTGAGAAATTCCCGACGTTTATAAAGTATAGTTGCAGGAGTCAACCCTCTGTCTGCGCCAGATTTACTATTACAGAACAAAGGACATCAATTTTACTAGTGACATGTGAACTATGGGGCTCGAGTGATGTGGCTCCTTGTGGAGGCGATGTGACGTGAGAATAGAAAGGACGGCCTAAGTAACTACCTGATGAAAAAATTAATTATTTTTTGTATAATTTGAGGAGTGATCGAACAAAACATGTTAATTCCATAATGTTCAACTTTTCACAAAAGTTTAAAAACCTGTTGCTTCTTTGGCCTTGTAAAATTAAAAAAAAATATGAGTGCTAATAAAATAATGATGGGAAAAACTTAATACCTATTCATATTGTATGTAATATTATTGTAGAAAAATATTTGACGCAGAATATTTTATGCTAAATGAAATTCTCCTTTAGGGAAAAATGTGATAAGTTTCAGATGTTTGCATAACAACTTTAGTCAGTTTGACAAATTCCTAACTTATGAATAGGTACTTCAGTGGATAACCTAACCACCTATAATATACTTAAGTATTTTCCTCAGTTGACACATAATAATTGTAGTTAGCTAATCATGGCATTGAAAATATTATTAAGTTTGTTTATTTCATGACAAGGGAAACAAAATAGTGGTGCCGATTCCCTTGTTCACAAACTAAACTAAATTTAAGTTCAGCGTATCTTTTTCTTTCTATTTCATTAAGACAAGGATAGAAGATAAATTTTAGTTTAGTCCTGTCAAATTAATCAGCGCTCAACACTACTCCATACAAGTTTAGACGTGATTAAAAACTTGCCTACTAAAATTACGTCGATTTACGTCAGGCGCTGATTAATTTGACAGGACTAAACAAAAGTTTGTCATCTATCCTTTTCTTAATGAAATAAGAAGAAAAAGATGCACTGACTAAATTTAGTTTAGTTTGTGAACAAGGGAATCGGCACCAGTGTCTTTAAGAATTAACTAAACTCCTCTGGTAGAGCGGTTCTTTAACAACTTTTTATCAGCTTTTGGTCGATAAAATCAGAGATAAAATGCTCATCGACGGCGTTGTTTATTAGGTACGTACTCGGTACAACACCGGAACGAATTTAAAAAAATGGAATGTAAGATAATTATTAGATATTATTACGTCTTATTATTTTAATGAGCTAGCAACTAGATAGTGGAAGTGAAATTATCATTTTATTATGACGTTGTAATAATGACTTGATTTGGAGGCGTGGGTGGCCCTTGAGAGGAAGGAGGAATATCATTTGTCAACAATTAATTAATTAATTGACAAAAATCCAGTTAGTCTTCAAAAGTTACCACGAAGATGTGGTGAGTGAAGTGTGGTGATATGAAAACAAGCACATAGCATCGCGTATTTTATTAGCTCTTTTTCAGCATACTTCGGCTACACTTACCACCAATACGATACTTAAGTACCGTAAAGAGTGTTTATTAAACTATTCAATAACTTATATAATAAAAATTAAAAATACATACAAAACGAATACAAATTATATGGCAGAATTATTTTATTTTCTGATTTAGTACCAATATTAGGTATTTATATTTTACGCAATGTTATTGTGTTATTCAAACGCCACTTTTTCTAATCCGCCTTTTAACACTACAATACCGGGTGTACCACTAAAATTCTGACATTCGTCCACCCACATACCACATATGAAGCATACGGAAGAATAGCACCACTATTCTCACGAGCGACGCGACGCGCCATTCGTTGCGGTAGATAAATTATGGACATGCGCCATCTCTTTGTCTTGTCAATATGTCAAGTGTGGGCCTCCTCACTTCTTCTGGCGCTGACATAATAATACCTTTTACTTTGAGCTTTAATTACGACACAAGAATTCGGTCATTCACATTCTTGTTGGTAGGTACTGAAAGGGTGATTCTTAGTTCACTGAAGTTGGTCGTCTGAAAATTGTATCTTTTGATGCAATTTTTTTTATAGGTTCTAGGTACATAGCAGTTCGGTAGACAGTAGTATTATTTAGGTTAGATCACAGAGTGTTTATAAAATTACTTACGTGTTTTGTTTTTCATGTGAACTTTTTTTCACCTTCTCTCAGACGCAGGTAGTGTTGTAAGAAACTCGAGTCTTGGGAGTCTTATTTAATAGAACTTGAGCTATTTTTGAAGACTGTAGTCTTATAAATAAAACTTAGTGCTAAAAAGAATTCAAAGACTGAGTCTTTTTAAAACAACTCATGACTGAGTCCTCTAAAGCTGTAGTTTGAAGTGAATAAAATAGCAATTAAATTTCCTGATTTAGAAAAGGCCAAAAGGAAAAGGAAATTGTCCCGGAATATTTATTTTATTTATTTATTATTAGCCGAATTCTGGGCCGAGTCTATATAGATTGCCATCGACACGCTAAGAAGAAGAATATTATAAGTAGACGGTGACGATGTGTGTTTATTAATTTATTTAGACGTTTTAACTCGCATTTTGATTCAGCAAATCGTCAGTCTCATCAGACTTTTGATTAGGTTATTTGCGTTTAATGCAATTTAATTGTTACATTATTTTATTGTGCGATTTATTTTCAATCAGTAAATAAATATGGATGACGATATAAAATCTCCCAATATTACCTATTTTAATACACCAACCGAAGTTCATAACTCAGTCTAGCTCAAAGAACTTAAAGACTCGAAAGGACTCAGAAGACTCGAAGGACTCGGACTCATGTGACTAACGAGTACTATAGTCTTGAAAATCTACTCAAGTCTCGAAATGAAGACTAAGACTCGAGTTTCTTACAACACTAGACGCAGGTGACGTCTAGAATCCGGCTCGAAGGACCATTTTATTATTCCCTTTATACTGTCCCCTAAGATTCACGTAAAGACGGATCGGATTCGGATTTACGTAAAGTAGTATTAAAAGTACCTACATAAGCCAGAGACATCGGACAACTGTACCTACTTACATAAAATGTGGACATTGTTGTCTAGCATTTTACCATGTTGACCCTAATAGTTTACTAGGTTTTGAGATGAGTCAAGAGATGCAGGCTGTATTTCAGAAAATTTTATTACGTATTCAATTGTTTAAATTGAATCTATTCTAGGAATTAATTGATTTAATGCCCTATTTATGTTTATGGAAATATACTCAACAAGGACAATGCAAAGAATACTAAAAAGTAGGGAAATAACTTCGGAACTGAAAGATAAATATTTTTTAACCCAAAGAATTAGCATTGCCATCCAACGTGGTAATGCTGCTAGCCTTTTGGGCACTTTCTTTTAGTTTTTTGTATATAGATATTTGTACCTACAAAAAAAGCATGAATACACGCACAACACACATGCCCAGCATAATGAGAGCATGTATATTTTAGCGTTAGCTAGTATATTGTAATTAAGGCTTTTTGTTTCTATTTAAATAAAAAGTATATAGGTGTAAGACTTGTTGTAAAAAATGTAGCCATGTTAAAAATTCACGAGTAAAGAACACAAAAGTACAGGTTATATACACAAAAGGATCAGTTAATCACCAAACAGATTACTTCAAGACATTATCATGATATGAGACATGACATTTCCGTCGTCGAGGGCAAAAAGTTTGCTCACTAAAGCACTATACATAATCGAAGGTAAGACAAATTTAAACACGACACTATGAAATGAATCATCTAATGCAATTATTGTTGGCAAAAATTATTGTATAAATAACTTCATTAGACTCTCGACACCTAATGTTCTATGTGAATGACAAATGCGATGTAAAATACTGCCCGCTGGTCTGTTGGACATAAGCGTTACTGCGGAGCATGAGGTCCTGAGCTCGATTCCCAGCACCCTAATTGCGTACGTAACATATTACCAATCTCAATCTGAATCATTTTGAAAGATATTGCTAATCCATTGCTTCATATGTTCGAAAAATGTGTCTGCTCAACAACGTATTAAATAACGCAATGAATATTGTTGAACTGTCAAAATGAAAACCATTGCTACTAATAGTGTGTTATGTAGGTATGCAATTAACCTGCAGGTCGGGCAAAGTGTTATTGGGTTTTTCTATCTGGAATTTCTCAGTAGCAGCCCGGAGTCTGTATAGTGCTCGGTTGATGACACTACGTTTGTCCCCTATTACATGGGACGTAAGGATACTAGCGAAATGTGGGTGTACTGAAGTTACACCGATACCCAACCCCTAGGCAACACAAAGCGTGATGTTATGATAAGTATATGTGAAAATATTTAAATGTTTCTTCCAGGTGGTCTCCGTGCTCGCAACTGTTGGTTTGCGACGAGAAGCCATTGCGTTTATGTCTGGCTTTCGATTGGGCCTCCAGTCATCTAGGTAGGTAGGGGGGGGGGTCATCAATGAAAATTATGTACATAATTTTTCATTTCCTTGAAGCTGTTGGACGTGTAGTTATTTTTTAAATTTAGTTGACGGTTTAGATTCAGTCTGAATTCCACTTTCGACTGAAAAATTCTTTTTAAGTTATTATTTTGAGAATTATTAAAACAATCTTTAATTCTGAACGTGAAAATGAACTTACCATTCGGATGTTCAGTTGTCTTGTTTAATAACTTAATGTGTCCTAATATTTTTTTATTAAAAAAAAAAAACGATCTCCACGGTTTGAGAGGTAGGTAGCTGTAACGCTCTGTACCTACAGAGCGTTACAGATCTACAAACCGATTCTCGTTAATTTAAATCTTGTTGCAATGCAAAGGGTCTATACGGTGAAGAGGCGGATAGATCAATCTGCTTTATAGACGCAGAGCCTTTCAGGATCATGAATCACCTAATAAGTAGATGCAAGAATCATACAATTCTACCTATAGGTAGGTAAGGTACCTTTTATGTTGGCGTTTTACCTACAATGAAACCTCAATACTTGGAATCTATATCTAACTCATAAAATTAAAGAAGAATAATTTTAGATCTGCTTACTTGTGTGATCGTGACGTGATCATTTGTTAGACTTTGTGGTATTTTCTATATCCGTATTGTTCATAGTTTACTGCGCCTGCGACTCTTAATCACGTAGCCGCGTAGTAGCGTAGCCGTAGCACATCTTACGTTTGATTTTGTAACTCTCACTTTTCATTACCCAACTACGTCAAAGCTAATGGAGGGTTATGATTTTCATTGTAAACTTGAAATTATTTTCGTAGTTGCTCTATTAGGAGAGTAAGAACAAACAACAAAGCACCTAGTTACAATATTTTTTTATTAGCCTACGCCATCCCACTCCTGGGCAAAGGACTCTCCATCATGCATCGTTCGCGAGCCCGTACCTACGTCCTCCTTCCAGTTTTGACGGAAGCTATTCAGTTACAAATATAAATTTTAATTATTATATTAATTTTTTAAAATTACAACTTGAGTTACAATTTTACAATCTCCATTAGTTTTGTAAAGCAATGTAGGTAATCATTTTAATTAAGTAATAAATTGGGCTTAGCTAGCTATTCTATAAGTGTAAACTAGAGTATACAAGTTATAACTTTATACAGTAATTGTTAGCCTGTTTGATGTAATAACTAGCTGTTAACTTGTCAACAGGCTAAATGAATGGGGTTTTTTCCTGTATCTTGGTTAATACGAGTATTAGCACGATACAACACATTCATTAAATTAATTAATAAACAAATTTATCTTGCAAAACCTTGCAAAACTTTCCTATTATTACTGGGGCTGTTTTAATTGCATTAGAAAATACCAACGGCAATACATAATTACAGCATCCTAAGTAAAGTAAGGATACGGAGGTATAGCAATAGCCCATAATCACTCACACTTTTAGAAATCAAGGGCTAAGAACTAATGTGTATACTTACAAATAAAAAAATAAATAAAAAAACAAATAGATGTTTCGCAACGGCGCCGATTTTAGGCCTAAATCAACAAGACATGACGTTACGCGTTTTTTTGTAACACTGTCAAAGATCACACGGAAATTAAACTGGTGTCAAGGCACTTTAGGGCCGCTTCTAGTATCCGAAATATTGTTATCTACCCAAAAACTACTTAAACCTTACAACACTACATCTTAACACACTTCATCCAAGGAAAGTAAGTGAATCTAACACGATACCATTCAGCACCCGTCTCGTAAGTTTTTTTTTGATAAGATTATTATGACTTAGCTATGTATTTACGTAAATGATCGAATCCTTATTGAATTTTAACAAAAACATTTATAAAAAGCGGAACTTCACTAGGATTGGTAGATCAAATAGGTAATTATGTTATGAAATATCTATGAGATTAAGGCGGATATAACCAACCTACCTACATGTGTCATCGATTTAGATTGAGCTGTTGATATAGAGATACATAAAGGGAATAAATAAAAAAAGTGTTGAATAATCCATATACAGATCCATAGACAGATGTGTCTGAAATCAACGTTTAAAGACGAGACTATCATACAATTAAGTATCATACATATCAAATTGATAATTGATTGATTGATTATTGTCATCGTGACAGTTTTCGTTCATTAGAATAATATAATGAACGAAAACTGTCAGGATGCGGGCAAGAAATTAATTATGGCACATGGTATTTAGAATGTAAAGACTGCTAAATATATTTATTAGTGACTGTCAATTGTCAAATTGATGCTAATCTATAAATGTTATAACGAAAATTATCAGGACAGGCAAGAAATTAATTCTGGCACGTGCAGAATGACAGCATATTATACTTATACAATACAGCTAAATATACTTAGTAATTATCTAGTAATATAATTACTAAGTATATTTAGATGTAGAAGCGAAACTCAATTTAGGGATGCAAAATGGACGTAATGGTATGTTCAACCGAGTCTGTTGTCAATATCCAACAAAATGCATTTACTTAACTGCTTCTGTTTATTAGTTTTTTAAAGTTTCCAATTGCCCTCAGCTTTTTCGAACACATTATGCGTTCACCAAAGCATTGTCTAGAAATGCAAATGATATTGGGCTGAGTGGAAGGAAAACCCGCTCAAGCCAGACCTAGTGCTCTGGATGGTGGTCGATGACCATGGTCGTGTAGCTGATGGTCTCTAAGATGGCTAGACGCGATCAAGAAGGCTGTTGGAGGCAGCATTTATCAAGCGGTCCATTCTGCAGAAGACCGCATAACTTGGCGACGCTTCGTTGTATGCGGTCACGGTCATCAGCATTTAAGGATCGACGAAGAAGAATTATTAGTTCTAGAAGAAAGATAAGTAGCTAAAGTAAACTCTTTACGAAATATGAGTACACAGGGCCATTCCTATTTTTAGTATATATAAATGATTTACCTCATTTACTGAAAAACCGACCACAAATGGTGTTATTTGCTGATGACACATCACTGATTTTTAAAGTAAGCAGACGTGCACAGGATCTTGACGACGTAAATAACACTATGCTTATGGTTCATAATTGGTTTACTGTAAATAATTTGGTATTAAATGAGAAAAAAACTAAATGCATTAGATTCGCTTTACCGAATGTTAGGAGTAGTGAATGTCATGTTGTATTGAATAAGGAGATACTTGAATTCGTCGAAAATACGGTTTTCCTGGGGATCACGCTTGACTCAAAGCTGCAGTGGGGTCCGCACTTAACATCACTGGCAGGGCGGCTAAGTTCAGCCGCTTACGCTGTTTGGAAAATTCGCCAATTAACAGACGTGGAGACCGCGAGACTGGTTTATTTTAGTTACTTTCATAGCATCATGTCTTACGGCATTTTGTTGTGGGGACGGGCTGCAGATATTGATTCTATCTTCATTCTGCAAAAGAGAGCTGTCAGAGCCATCTACAAGCTCAGCAGACGCGAATCTCTACGGGAACTGTTTAAAAAAATTAACATCATGACGGTTCCTTGTCAATATATATATGAAAACATTATGTACGTTCGAAAAAATCTACACCTTTTTAGTAAGATAAGTGACAGGCATAATTTTAACACTAGAAATAGGGACAAATTAGATCAACCGCGTTTCAGATTGTCTAAAGTAAAAACTTCTTTTTTGGGTTACTGTGTAAAATGTTATAATAAAATACCACTCGATATTCTTCAATTGAATGAGAAGAAATTTAAAACATGCATTAAACGCACACTATGTAGACAAGCATATTACAAGTTGGATGATTATATCGTAGATAAAAATGCTTGGCTTAATGCTGGTCCTGCTTCACAGACACTTGGTCTCACTAGTTAAAATTTCAATATTTGGAAGAGGTGCTTCCCTTTTTCTTTCTTTTGTGTTTCTGTCATTACGAACATAACTTTTTAAATTTATTCACTCAAGTTTTAATTGTTGAATACTTCAATATTAAATATCTCTTCCTGTTTGGTAGGTAATAAAATTCTATTTATCTCTTAAATAAATTGCAAACTGTAGTTTTGTATAATTTAGAAGCATTTTTTTTTTTAAACTTTGTAAATGTAAGAACCATGTTTCCTTTTATTATGATTTTTTGATGTTGACTTGAAAGAGCATGGCAGTTGAGAACGTGTCATGCTCACTTAAATGTCTCACCGATGGTGGCGCGTGTGTTGGATCATTCGGTTCCCTACAAAATGGTTGAGCTGGATGGTGCTGATCCACGCGTCATGTTCGTGAACGGGCGCCGTCGGTTGAGACTGGTCATCTTTTAACTGCCAAGGCTTATTTTTAATCTTATGTCTTGAATTGTTTCTTCATTTCTGTCTTTTTTACATTGTTCTCACATATAGAAGCAACAAGAATAATGTACCCAGGATTTTGTAATATCTTGATTTAAAAGAGTGTCCATGGAGTTTCTTGCCCGTTCTTCTCCATAGAGATCTACGCTTTGGAATGGGTAACTAGCTTCAACTTTCTGACTAACTGACAGACTATTTAATTTTGACAATTCAAAAGTGCCTGTACAAGGTTTAATTGAAATAAATGATTTGAGTTGAGTTTGAGTTTTGAGTTTGACAGGATTACAGAAGCAGTGACAACAGAAGAAGAAGGCTCAAAAATATACCACTTATAGGCAGTTAACAAACCATTGAGATGAAGTGAGCTGTCATTCTTGACACTATTGACAGCTCACTTCTCCTAAGTTTTAACGGTGAGATTTTACCAGAATCGATTTGTTTAAGTGATGACCAACCTACAAAATAGCGAGAAGAGGTAGAATTTTCATTCAATCATTTGTGTAGATGTGTGGTGTAGATGTTCAAAATAAAATAGGTACCAATAAGATTTTAAATATTTTTTTCCCCTAAGATTAAAACTTATATTCTAAGTAAATTCCTAGAGATGATTTAAGATTCACCACAGTCTGCTGGCATTTATTAATGTTTATGACTTAATATTCCATTGTTGGATTAGATTAGATACTTTTGGCTCTGCGGACAGAGTAGTTCTGAAAATGACCTGTGTGGTTCCTTTTTCAGTAAAACCAAAGACTCTGCTCCTAATCTCTCTCCGGTCGTGTCGGATTGCCGTCCCATCGAACTAAGAGAGGAGGGAAGAGAGAGTGCACCTGTGTCTGCGCACACACTTGTGCAATATAATATCTGCCACGCTGAAGGCTAGTATCCGTTGCGATTGGCCGCCATGGCTGAAATACGGTCTGGAGGACTCTACAAAATAATATTAAAAGAAAGACGTAGCCATTCTGACTTATTAATATCTACTCCATAAAATTATAAACGGTTCCATCGATGCACAATTGGTAAACTATTTTAACTTTAGGTTTAGCCAACGTATTAAGCGTCATCATCGTATTTTTGAATTGTCTATTGCCTACATTTAATAGCCCACTGACACGTATGCCAAGGCAATACAATAAAGGTCCAACTTGACAGATTTTTATAGTGATATTTTCTCCATGAGTTTTGCTTTATACAGACGTTCCCTATTTAGACAGTGTGAAGAGTGCACATCTATGTAGCTCTGAATATTGGTTTGTTCTAGATTAAGATCTGCTAGACACACTTTTTATTGTTCTCCTTTGTCTCTATTACCTAACTGTTATTTGCATGGTTACTGAAATGCCAATTTTAGATGATAATTAATTTGAATTGTAAGTACTATGACTATGCTGTTGTTGTGCTATTATAAATACCAGAGAGCTACCGACTATTTTATTAATTGCTACTAATAATTCATTTTTGACATAATTTCAAAGAAGTAGCTAATATTCTTCGCAGAAATTGCATTTGGCACAAATTCCTAGTGTTTACGAATACGTTCTTCGAAGTTCCGCAGGGTAATTGCGTAACACACTAACAGTAGCAATGGCTTTCATTTTGACAATTCAACAACATTCATTGCCTCATTTACGTTTTTGAGCAGAGAAATTTCTTGAGCATATGAAGCAACGGATTAGCAATTCCTCCAAAGTCTGATTGTGATTGAAAGTAGGTATTTTACGCAATTAGGGTGCTGGTGCCAAAATGTGTTCAAAGATTTTTCTTTTTTTTTCCTATTTTATGAAGTTCGGATTTGCTGTAGGAATGGGCTAAGAAGTGAGGGATAAGGAGTGAGGGATAATAAACCGTGTTTCATAGAGACGTAGAGTAGAGCAGCATCTTTATCTCAGTCAAGAGGCTTCTACACCTGGTCATAGGTCTTCCGAGGCGAAGTTACCTACCTACAAGTCAACGTAGATTACGTAGAGCCAGAGAGCTGAAAAAACCAAAGTTCAATAAATTCAGTTTAGTTAATCTTTCACACGAGGGGCTCGAGGCTAAGTAATAACAGCTGCACCTTGTCGCAGTTGGTCCGTGGATGGGTGATTCTTGGATCTTTGACAGTCGTTATGGGTCGTCGGAAGTCCGAAAGTCTGACAACCAGTCTTACCAAGGGGTTACCCGTAACAGGGTTGTGGAGGTTAGATAGGCAGTCACTGCATGTACAATACTGGTATTCAGCTGCATCCAGTTAGACTGGAAGCCGACGCCAACATAGTTGGGAAAAGGCTAGGCAGATGATAATAATCTTTCACACAAGAGCAAAACCTTTTTATACTAAGTTTGTATTTTTGGTCTATCTCATAATACCCGTACCTACTTAACGTAGGTGAGGAACCAAAACCATCCATATTCATTCGGAAAAGTTACCACCAGAAAAAGTTTCAATAGTATTTTTTGCAGTGTGCCAAGTCATTTGCTATGAAAAAAAAAAGTTAAGTAACACGTTTCGAAACCGTGCTACGAATTCTTTACATTTCTTGCTTTATTTTTTTTAAACTATTAAACGACTGTATCAAAATATGCACGAATTTCACGCCAAACACCGAAAAAATATATTTCTGCTACGGTTAAAGAAAATTGTATTACAATCGCTACACAAAATTCGATGCTACGAATATTTTAAATTACAAGTTATAAAAGCTCACGGAACCAACCAAGAGCTAATAGTCCTTCAACATTCAAAGCTGCGCACGCATACATACACAATAGTCGGAATAATCTATTAACCACCACACCATTACATAAGATTTTAAGATCTCCTGCTTTATGAATATCAACTCTATCGTGAACGATTAGAGATTATTTTCCTTCACTAATAACAAGTAAAGACGGGTGATCGTGACCCCTGATTTCAATAAACAAGCAAAACACTGTTTCTACGTGTGTATTGCTCCAAACTTGATTTCAAACCATTAATGAAATAAAACGCATTAATTTTTATTAACATTTATTTGGTTTTGTTTAAGAATAAGCATGAAACTTTAAATGGATGAACTTGAAATTTTAGAGCAATACCTACAAATATGATTAAACATCCTGGAAGTGGAAATTGTTCTCTACAATTTAAAATGTTCGGTGACACGAAAAGATTATATATCCCGGTCTAGAATTTTCTCAAATATAGCTAAGTATTCAATTTTTACCAGACGACCTATCAGAGATCCGTAATCTAAAACAAAGTAGGAAGTGGGTAACGATCATTTTGATTAAAATTCGCGCCAAAATGTATTGCGTTTTCGCGCAGGTGCTCTCTGATTTCTGGTCCCGCTATCATCCAAGTGCACCAAAACAATTTTTATGATTTCAAAGATTACGTCGATAATTCCAACCGTTAAGATTTCATATCACTTAAATTTTATCAAAAACATTCAGTTAATCGCGAATTGAAACGCCTTGTGGTGGCCAATCTATCAATGGAGCCTCAACCGATCAGAAGTCGTTATGGCGTGATGGAGCTCGCTTGTGATTGGTGGAAGTTGACGCGACATCTATTTCTGTCTCGAGTCAGAATGCGCGCGCAGTGGCTGGTGCGCATGTGTGCGAGCGATACGTGAGGCGCCGGGTGTGTGCGTGTGTTGTGAGGCGCGTTCTCTGTTTACAGCGCGGTGGTGTGGCCGGCGAGCGCACGCATTCGACACTGTTTAAACGTGCGAAATCGAGTTTTCCGGCAGCTCTCGAGCTGCGTTAGCGTCTATGGTGTTTTCCTCACAGTTTATTGGTGCTAATACATGTCGGACGTAAAGAAAACATTCAGGATCCGAGTCAACACTCAGTTCCGAGCGTACTTTCGGTGCAGCTCATAAAAATTATACGTGTTTTCGGCGGATGCGATGAATAAATTTTGCAAATCGAGTCTGTGTGTCGAAAAGGTTCGTGAGAGCTATGTTTTGATCGGTCGGCGTGTAGTGGAAGTGCCGGGTGGTGCGGACGCGATACGACTCGCGATCCTGATCCTGATCTCAGTGAGACTGAGGCTGTGCTGCAAGTTGTTCTCGCTGGGACTTGGAGCAGTGCCCGCCAGGAGTGCCAGGAGCATCCAGAGGGACTTATTGGAGTACACAGTGCCCGGCACGTGCTGAGGTAGGCTTAACAACGCGTGACCTTGGCTTTTTCGCTTCGCTTTTATGTCGTCAAAGTGGTATTATTATAGATCCAGATGTATTAATTTTTCTTCTCTAGTATTTTTTCTTCTCTAGTGTTTTGTCTGCTAACTGCTTCAAAGAAATCCTTTTCTGATTACCACCGCGGAGGTACACCACGTACGTGTTCCTTCACACGCTGTTGCTAATCATTTATATTTGTTGATCAATAAAGTACACACACATTTTAGTTTGTACATAGGGCACATTCCGGGAACATATGATTTGATTACATAATTATACACAGTGCTTGTAATGTGTTTGATGTCTGTCTGTTAAGCTAAGCAGATGTTTTTACCTTTTTCTTCAGTTGTCTGTGTCTTCATTTTGCTTTGGATTATCTTCATCATCAATAACAGTTTCTAAATCCTAGATTATTAAATTTTGCGTGTTTGTACTTTATCTAGATTTAGAATATTCAATATTTTTTTTAGGATCTTAGACAATCCATTTTGTAAAAGCTTATCCAGTGGCCCCTCCATCTCCATGAGAACCTTTTTTCACCCATGCCTTTAGAAAAAAATGTGAAGAACAGATCTTCCAAAACCTTGTTGTATTTCCATACAAAATGCATTTGCCGACTACAGCAGGTAACAACAGATAAATTCGTCAAATCGAAGCTAGATAACAAATTGTCACATTCCGTACATTTTTGCGAGCACATGGCACACCATTGATATCCAAAGGAATGTATAAATTGCATGCAATTAAACGTTTTTCAAACACTAGGTATGTTTTATTATAGCTAGCACCTAGCCGTTGATAAGTTTTCACTTGCATTGCTAGTATTATTTTTATTAGGTACCTTACTTACGTTACTATATTTATAATACTATTTCTGCATTTCAACTTGTTTACAATTGGTACAATGTTAAAACTCTTGATCCTCAAGATCATATTTGCCGTATATTCACCGTTAAAATCTAATAACAATCTTACATGAAAGATGAAAATCATAACCTCTTTCATCAGTTGAAAATCCTTCCACTTTCTTTCAGCAGGTTTTTGATAAGAGATTTGTATATAAACAGCCTTTTAAATGCAATTGTCGCTATCAGGTAGCTCATAAGATATGTAGACACTTTTAGAAACACTAAAATTTCAGATAGTTAGAGCCTAGGACGAACTCATGAACACTTTGCATCTCCCTTTAAATTTAATTTAGCCTAATAATGAATAGCTGTTACCTAATTTAAAATACAAAACTTCTATAACTGAAACACTGTAAAGGCAGATCTATAAAAATATTAGCGTGCCGTCGGCAAGTTATAGGTATAGCCTAAAACGCTAAAACAATGCAATGCCGCTTGATATTGCTTTATCGTTCAAAAACCAACGTAATAGCGCATTTTACATAACATTATAATACAAGCCTATCATTGTCCAACTACAGGTCAAATGCCTTTTCAGCGATTTTTCATACAGAGAAGGAACTACCATTGATCACCTCGGTGAAGGAAAACATCGTGAGGAACCTCGACTTATAGTTCAATATAAGTCTGAAATCGTCAACCCGTCGTACCTACATAACATTAACAATTGAAAACCCTTCTATAAGTAATTGCATTCTCTGCTGAAATACCTATACCTACTAAAACATACACCTACGGGATAGTTATTTATTAGGCATAATTACGTACTGAATTAAATAAGGAAAAGGTACGGACTTTTATAATATCCCCAAAAATATAAAACAAAACTTTTCCTATTATTAATTTTATATGAGTAATTTATTTGTTTATTTGTGTAATCCTTCATTGAATGGGCATTAATATTTGTGTGAACTTCTAACTGTGCGGTATATGCACCTACCTCAAAGTTGAAATTTTACAGAATTAATTGTCATTGATTAATTTTGTTTCATTCAAGTTCAAGTTTCAGGTTAATTAATAGAAGTAGTAACTAAAGTAAAACAAAAGATATTAAGTATATAGATTAGTAGGTTAGTAGTAATAGGTTAGTCCCTATGTAATTTTCACTCAGTTTCTGTCTCAGCTGAAGAGAATAACGGTCCTTAAAACCTAAAGATTGTATCAGACATTGAAAAGGTCAAGAACATCAATTTAACTCCACTTTACAATTTCGCAATTTTTGGGCATAACCTTATTCTGTGTAGTCGTTTTGTAGTTAAACATATTTATTGATCGTTATGTTGAGTTAACCTAATATCAAATTGCGTCGCGTATTTATTGGCGCCTAGCAGGCGACTGAACAATGCTCCAGAGAACAATGGACGAATTAACGAATTTTCAACTGATGAATTACATTAGGACATGAACTAAAGTCTAATACAACATGCCTAAAATATTCTATAGCCATGCACGTCTGTCGTCTGTCGCGTACAGTTCAGCTTCAGATGTGCGTAATGTAACACTTTGGCAAGGAACTCCTGTTTAGGATACATCAAATCAAATTATAATTCTTAACGTGTGTAATATTTTATTAATATCAGTTCTAAGATCACCTTTAGGTGTAATATTGATGTGGTAAATTTATTGTCCTATTGAATACTGAATATAATGTTAACTATTTAATCGGTATGATCAAACAATTTTAATAGTATCGCCATCAAAAAGCAAATAAACGACCCAATGGATAAAAGATGAATGTACAAGCAAATACCTCATTGCATTATTTACATAAAAACTCGATAATATTATGGAACACAATATTGTAAATGATAAATTAAGAATTTAATTTATGTATCTGCATTGCAAAACTTTGCCATTTAAAATATTTTTGACACGAAGGCTGAAGCATGAATGAATGCAACAAAGGAGTGGAACGAATGCTGTGACAAGTACCAGTTAAAAATCGGTAGATTAATTAAATCTATAAGAAACTGAAAATCTCATTCAAAATAAGAAATGCAACGAAGTACCTACTTATAAGTAGGTAGTGGATTTATAACTTTTTTAATTTGCATGAACCCAAGGTATCCAATAAAAGACTACCATAAAAATAGACATATCGCCGTATTTAACATTATAAATATCTATTCTCCATATACAGGTGATGAATCACGGTATCATGAAAATATTTTCTAATACGGAAATAATAACATTTAGCTAAGTAAAGAAAATTTCGCAACAACAATATGGCTTTCGCAAAAATAAGTCAACATGTGACGCAGTTCATGACCTAACCAGCTTTGTCATAGATCATATAAATAAAAATAAAAAGGTTCTTACTATATTTCTAGATCTCGCGAAAGCGTTCGACACTGTTCCCGTTTCCACACTCTTAATCAAACTTGAGAAGATAGGCGTCAGGGGGCCACAACTGGATCTTTTCCAAAGCTACCTCTCCAATCGTTCGCAAAGAGTCAGGATCGATGGCTATAACAGCGACGAGCTTTCAATTCACTATGGGGTACCACAAGGAAGCATCTTGGGCCCCACTCTTTTCCTAATCTTTATTAATGACCTGTGTGATCTCAATATCGTTAATGCCAAGGTAATATCCTTTGCAGATGACACCGCAATAACCTTCATCGCGGATTCCTGGTCACAACTAGAGCATCAAGCTCAACTTGGCTTTGACGTGGCGTTAAATTGGCTTAATTCCCACACTCTAACCCTTAATACCTCCAAAACAAAATTTCTGACTTATTCTAACAGCTCGGTCTCTCAACCAAAGACTCCAATATTGATCAAAGCTCACACTGGTCATCCACAAATACAGGGTTCAAATTGTCAATGTCCTCTTTTAACCTCTGTTGAAAGCATCAGATACCTGGGAATAGTCATGGACAGGAATCTCAATTTCAAGTCACATATCAGTCTGCTAACTGGACGGGTTCGCAAACTGATATACATCTTTAAAACTCTCCGGCGTGTTGCCAATCCCATTATAATACGTAAAGTTTATTTTGCACTTTGCCTATCCATCATAACATATTGCATTTCTTGTTGGGGTGGCGCAGCTAAAACCACCCTCAAGCCGTTGGAAGTAGCACATAGGGCCATATTAAAAGTAGCCACTTTTCGTCCTATTCTATTTCCAACGGATCAACTATACAATGAGTGCAAAGTGCTAAATGTTCGGCAACACTTCATACTACAGACAGTCATTCTCCAACACCGCAACACCCCATACCGAATAATAGAAAATAGAAAACGTAGTAAACGTCGAAAAGATGGGATATGCACCGTGCCGCGTGTACGCTCAACTTTTGTCAAGAGATTTTTTCACTTTCTTGGTCCGTTTCTATACAACAAAATAAACGAAGAGTGTCAAATCTACGGTTTACCGTACTACAAATGCAAAAAGGCTATACAATCGTACCTCCAAGATAAGTCTTATGACGAAACTGAAAGGATCTTAACATAAGGTGATGAACATTGACAAGCGCACACACACATACACACACACACCCACACACCCCCACACACACACACCCATCCACACACACCACACACCCAATCACACACACACACACAACACATAAATATTTATATCAAATTATTTTATTGTAACCACAAACTTTTAATTTTTCTCAAACTCAATTCCTCTAAATTGTATTAACAGTAACATCAGAAGCACTATGGAAATTTTACGTCACTGTACTTTAGGGGACCGGACTGCTTCTCCTTAACACAGGTTTCCATAACCTAGCTAGGAGAGCAGTGCTCACCCACATGCTTGTAGAAATAGTACCATTTTGTAAAACTGTATTTTTTTTTTTTTTTTTGTGTTCTACAATCTTATGTATTGAGTAAATAAATAAATAAATAAATAAATAAATAAAAATATACAACAGCAAAAAGTTACTTGGGAACCAATGAAATAATGTTATTAGGGCACGATAAAAGCGTTTGCATTCGAATCGCGAAGCAATTTACAAGATAATACGGAGAGTCCTCGAGATAACAACAGAAGAGGAGAGAGTTATAAAGATATTGCACAACGTCCAGACTCAAATATTATTTCTCACGTACGCAGCCTGTTTCCCGCCGCTCGTCGGGATCATAAAGACAGTTTGTATTACAAATATTGCGGACTATACTTCCGTCAGTAACTCAAAATATTAACAACATCTTCCCCTTTTCATCTCTTCCAGAGAGCACAATCATGATCCTGCGTTTGTGTTGTCTAAACGCAGCTTAACAATATTGCCGGTCACAAACATTATGTAATATTTTCAGACACTGTTGAACAATACGATGTAATCATTATCTCTTTTTACCACAGCTATAACATAAACATATGATATAGGCGCATAAGTGCTATTACAAAACTGGACTCATGAATGGTCCTCCGCCCACGAGCCCAATGATTTTTTATAGCGACCGACCGCACATCGAAAATAATCGTTTTAACAATGCCCCAGCCTCAAAAGAGGTCACTAGATCTGTTTTATCTGCCACTTCATTGTACAATGCACCAGACAAGTTTAATAAGAGAGCCCGGCAAATATATGGATATATCCGAAAACAAGATTGTTGTGACACAATTTCGGAACAAAGGAAAACATACCTATGTCGTTGGAATGGAATATTCGATGTTAAAACTTATTTCTAAGCAACAATATGGTGACTTGAATACCATATTGCACTTAACGTTAAGAGTGCACACATCCGTGATAAGAACATTCAAGCAGCACACATGAATCAACGTGGCCTCCACACATCTGAATGGATGTTAATTAGTACGTTTGTTTTAACACTTTAATATTCAAAGCGCACACAGACACACAAGCACGTGCTGTAGCGCACCATGTATAATGAACCTTCACATTTAACTGCTGCTGATTGGAAAATACGTAAACAAATTAGACAAATCAACGATGAAAAATATTTCTTTCAAATCGTCGCCTAATGTGCATATAGGTGAGTCGTCACACTTCCCACAAGATCAGTAGGTAGAGCAAACACTCGCACAAGATGGAAGTTAACTGCAAGAAATATTGATCAACACTTACCTCTAAAGTTTATTTTACCTTCACACATATCTATTTGGTTGGTGGTACTTGATCGTGAGAATAGTATGTTCAAACTTTTGTTATTTTTTATATCGAAACAGTACTTAATCACTTCCTACAGCTCAAAGGGCGGAAGTCTTGCGTTTACAGAAATAATAAATTAACACCTTTGGTGTTTCAATTCGATGTTTCTTTAGTTTGCCCTTGGTAGAAGGTCAATTCGGCTTCTACGTTTAGGAGGAGCACTGTTGCGACACTCGTATTAAAACTTTAACATGACTCTGTTTGTTTTTGTTTTGTGTATTCGGTAATTTTCGAGTGGACGTCGATCACTTGAAGTGGGCAACGAAGGACGAACGTCGACACCCACGCATATTAATACATCAACAACGTCAAATTCTTGATTGAAGCGTCTGACCCTACGTTAATAGTTATCATTAAGTAATATTGTGTGGACAGACGTAATTACTGTTGATGTTATTACAGCTAATATGGAATACAGCTTTAACACTTCTGGTATACAGAGTTTTAAACTAATGTTTAGAATGATTGAGGTAGCGGAAAAATCTTGGAATAGATGAAGAAATATAGAAGATAATGGATGAAAAGTATCTATTAAAACCAGACAATGAAATGTATTTTAATTTTGTAGTCGAGTCCTTACGATAGTACTTTAAATAAAAGTACTTAGTAACCATACAATATGATTCCATCTTCCTATTATGTGTGTTAAATAAAACATGATGTTGTATTAAACAAAATACAATTATTGAAATAACATTGGACTTCTTCTTAAGTAAAAATTGTGATCGTCTTAGACACAAAGCCGCCCATCTTGATGTACTTGAAAAAAATATAAATTATGCTTTGATTAAGCCCTTATAAAGCAAATTCAATAAACAATCACGCCGTGTCTCATCCATAAAGTTAATAGTTGTTAAAGTTAATCTTTTATTTATTTTCATTACAGCCGACGATTTATAGTCAATAGCTCTAGGATAGGAATAAATAAACAAATTACTTCGAATAATTTCCACCGTGGGCAGAGAAATGGGAATTAAAGATATTTAGATTTCTTATCGATAAACTTGATTGATGAATTAATGGACACGCTAACTAAAATAAATATTTGAGTTGTAAACAAAATTATTCATAATAATATGCAGGTCGAAGGGCTGCCTACATCGTAACATGTTATGGTGACTCTATTATAAAATTATCGTTATTTATTACTCGCCATATTTGTTAGGTTACATTGCCCAACGTTTTATAATATGTATTATGTTGTGGTCATCGTGCTGATCTACTTCGGCTGGTAGGTACCCCTACTCCTATATTACGATTTGTTAACGCAGTTATTGCAGATGTTCCCGAAAAGACAACATCATTATAAACACGCTTGATTGATAGCTCATGTCATTGTTTCTTCCTTTTAATCGCACTAGTAAATTGTTTGTCCATCGCATCGTACATGTTTTCCATATTGACTTCTTTCTTAATTTTGAAAACCTTGAAGTAAGCTATTCTAGGATCACTCGGCCTTAAATACACACATTTTATAAACTCTTGCTTGATCAAACAAAATTGAATACTCTTTTTAATTAACGTCCGGTACTGTATACATACAGCCAGTGGGTGCACGTACCCCTATATGTAGAGCCAAGTAAACGGACGCACGGATAAGATTGTTTGCACGAAGCCAATATTTGACATCTCACAAACGGGTCAGGCGGAGACGACTCGGACGGCCATTTGCAATTGCAAATTTTCCGAGATAAAAATAATCTAGGAGGGCTTAATTAAGATTAAGTGATAAAGATACGACCAATAAATTAACTGCTTCGTGCAGGCTGAAGGTTTTATGCACGTACTTAAATACTTAATGGTATATTACATGTAAAGTGATATAACAGATTCGAAAATAATACGCTTTAATCGATTTTATCTTACAAAATTATGATGAGATTTTTATCATGATTCATGTGAATGATAGTCTTCGAGCGCAGGAACTTCAAGATTATCATATAGCCCAATTAATGGCTTGTTGGTGTAGCTGACAAAATGATTAATAATTGTTATTAAGGATTAAGATTTTTTTATGACCTATCGTTTCTTACCATGTAAAGAACACATACCACCGTGAAAATTTAGGTGAAGTAAGCTTGAATTGAACTGTCATTCCACCTAATGCTAGAGATTGACACTGTTGACAGCTCAACTTTACCTAAGTTGTCACGGTCAGGCTTTTTCAGAATAGATCGACAGGCCCTTAAGGTGCCCGAAAGTCTACCGAAGACTTTAAATTTGCGAAAACTGGCACCAAAAAGTATCCATTGGTAATGAGACGACAATGGAACACTAACCGAAGAAAACACATTTCGGAACTCCATTAATCATTGTTTATGTTTACAACTAGCACGTTATTCCACCATTACTACTGCAGAACGATTTTGGTTCGCCGGCAGATATGACTGGCACAAACAATACCACTTTAGTTTTGCCAATGGCGCGTAATAAAGTGCGCGTGTGTCCTCCAACTATAAAAATGTCTTCAATTTGTTAATTCACCTCCTTTATCCAAACTTATTTGCATTTTATGGTAATTTGAGTGAGCGAGTGAGCTTGTATGGAGATGCTTCAATTTATCGATCAGGCCACCGCCAGCCTAAACTAAGTAAGCTAGGTACTTTTGAGTAAATTATATCAGGAAGCATTTACTTTGCAAATAAAGTGACGAGAAGCTAGGAGTGAAATCAGTACTCTGTTTGCATTAAAAGTGTGAGCATCAAAGACACCGCACAGATAAAGAAAGGAGTGTCATTGCCACGCGACCCGAGACTGTGTACACAGTAATCAGGTTACAGGTCGCTCTAGGAATGTCTGCTTCTTATTGACGCCTTTAATATACTGCAATACATTAACCTTGCGTGCTATTTAGGCGTTCCATTTTTGCTTCGCAGATTATACCCAACTGTTTCTAATGAAAAACAAGGCTCTATTGGCTAAGTGGATATTTGCAACGTAAATAAAAAAACAGGGCGAACTGAAGGTCCAATTAGAGTGATTAATACCGCTTATGGATATCTGGAACGAGCGGACTCCACGCGTTTAGTTAGATCCTATTATCATTCAAGTGTTGGCAGTTGTGGAATAATTTTCGTAATGATTCGATTGCGTAACAAATATTTCACTGGGATTAATTTTCGGGGTCTATGAAAACGCAGCGCTGCAGTTTTGAAACTCACTGAATAGTAAAACTAAGCACAAGCAAATTGCTTAGTTCTCTCCAAGGTTTAGTGCTTGTGAATTAATGCAGCGTTGTGTAGCGCAACTGGGTCGATCGATAGCGCACTCTTAATTGCGATAAAAACTGCTTCTCTGTATCAAGCCATTAATTCTGTAATTATCGCGGCGTCCGCACATCAAACGCGCCGACGACGCGCCACGCCAAGACAAATTTGTACACAGACTCTTGAAAAATGACGCTAATGAGGTGAATATTATAGACATGTAGTTTGCTCTATAACATATTACCACCTGCAGTCAAGCGTTTTGTTTGCATTGAACAATGTTTTCATTCAGAACGAACTGAGTTGTTTATTACAAGTGTTATCAGAAATGTTTTATTTTTTTGCCTCTTGATAATTTTAACGAGGGACTAATAACACTATCGTGTTAACCAGTTGAACCTAGTATTAAAACTTAAGATGTTTTTTATGTCTTGTACTTACCTAGTTGTATGATGTTGATGTATTGTAAAATGTAGGTCAGTGGAAGCAACGTCAAAGCGCCCATTGTTTTAGAGCGGGTCATGTCCATTAAGCTTGGTGTTGACTTTTGTGTCAAATGGATTTTAATTGGAAAGTTTACGGGTTGGTACCTACATTTCGGTCGATAAGAAAGCTCCTTGTATTGACCGTGGGGTCGCGGTATCGCGTCGGGTACGGCTCAATAACAATTTGTCGGAGAACGTCGGCCACCGGTGACTGATAGCGATAACGACGTCGTATTCCAACTAAACTCGAGTCGAAGGAAACTGTTTGAACTTGTTAACCTTGTGATACAGATACCATTTGTCAGGATGTTGGGTTTTAACTCTTGATTCGCTAAAATTGTTAAGATAAAGCGTAGACGCACCAATAGCTTTGAAGGAGGGAAATGTCGTGCGGGTGTTAAAAGTATAATAATTGCATTTATATCCAAACCAAACCACAAGAAATTCATGCAGAAGACATAATCCAGGTACAGAAAGTGATGCAGATATGTGCAGTCATTTGTACAATGCACAGGGACATTCCTGTCATATTATAAATTTGCTTTCCTATACCCGTTTTAGCTACAGTTCTATCAAGCCATAAATTACAATCTTTAAATTTTCTTTAAAAAATACTGTAATGTTAGGCGTAACAAATTCTTAACAACGAAGCGTGGAACGAAAATCATTTATCCATTGTTGTTAACGATCATTAGAACGAAATGACGTACAGACGTCAAGAATGATGTAAAAAAATATAAAATTAGGCAGTTAGGTACTTCAAGTTAACGCTTTAAACTGTTGAAGTGCCAGTGAAACTTCAAATCGTGTGAGGTCGAAAATCTCCAACTGATTGATAACTACTCGGCAAATCATGAAGTAATATAAAAATAAGAGGCTCATAAATTAGGAATATTATTCATAAAAGTTGACTGCTGTCCTCAACCTCTTGCACAGGTGTGGCCAATCACGAGCTTGGCCTCATTTGTTAAGGCATTCACACATGTGTTATTACATGGACCGTTTAATTTGCTAACGTGTATCTTGCTGCGATTTATGATATCCTGGTACCAATGATTTCTATAATTTGTGACTTGGATGACTACTTATTAGCCGCTAAATTGACGATGAAAAATATTTACTAATCAATTCAACTATCGTGGCCGATTTATTGGTTAAATAAAAGCTTAGCTAGTAAGTTTTATTAGATTAGAAAACCGAAACACGACGTTTCTACCAGCTTCCCCAACGACAGCCGTGACAAATCGTCCGAAATTCTGCTGTCAAAAACCAGCAGCAATGGTGGCTAATAATGACGCTAATTCCACTTAAACAAAAATAACCTCTTACTTTATTTTATATGCTCACGCCCTACTTTACATAAACATATAACAAATCATCTGTCTGATACAACTTGCCGTGCGTATAATTTCAGTCCCAGCTGATTTGCGAAGGTTATTAGGAGCACGTTTAAATTCAGTTTGAAAGTGTTTGAGCTGGTCTAGCTATTAGCGACGTGAAGGTTGCGTGTGGGCAGACATATTGTTTTTATGGAACTTCTCATGTTGCTGTTGATTCAGAGGCTGGAATAGGCGGCGACTGAAAATGCGAAATGCATTTTAGATTCGTGTTTTTGTTATCTCAAATGATCATGGAAGCGTGTTTTGCTGATGATAGACGGCTTTACCCAAGGATGTGCGCCTACGTTGCTTTTTTATACAAGAAATAGTGTCACAATCGTCAAATATGACCAACTAGCAACCGCCTGATAAACAAGTTAGTGACCTAATACTATGTACTTTATATTTTTCAGGATCTCTTTAAAACTTATAACGCATGTTAAAGCTAGGATAATGCAGTATCTTTTAGCTGCTTGGTGAACTGGAATGGATTATTATAGTAAATCTTTACAACTAGTAGCTACCGTCAATTTCAGCCCAGTCGTAAAGTATAATTAAGTAGTTGAATTCCAGTTCACGCAATACAAATAAATTCTTAATCCGCCTAATCCTCGATACAGGCAACAATAAACTTTTTGTCAATTTAATCAATAAATATCCCTTAAAACGAAATGTCATTTATTGAATGATGATTGAATGCAACAAATCTATTAAAAATCGTCGTCATCGTCGTCGTCGTCGTTCCGTCGAGATATATTGGATATAAAACTAGCCGCATCCTACGGTAAAGCCATTATATTTTATATATTTTAATTCGTAACTGTACCATATTAGGATAAAATAATGACCATAATGTGAGTATTCGAGAGCTTAAGTTATCCTCCTTGCCAAGCCTCCTTGCCGGACTGCCGCCATGGGATCTGGAGGCGATAGTCCTCGCGCGCCTGTATGAGTGGCGCGCGGAGGCATTAAGCCGGGGGGAAACTCCGCTTCCGCGGCAAATCGCGGTGGAGCGGACGGATCTCCGGCGCAATCTCATGGCGACATGGAAAGAGCGACTGTCGCAACCCAGCGCAGGCCACGCCACGATAGTGGCGATAAGACCCCTCTTTGAGAAGTGGCTATAGAGAGGCGCCACGGCGCCCTCACCTACCGCCTGACGCAGGTCCGCACCGGACACGGATGTTTCGGGAGGTTCCTGCTCATCATCAGGCGGGAGGAAACGCCCGGGTGTCACCATTGCCAGGATCGCCCAGAGGACACGGTGGAGCACACGGTGGAGGTCTGCGCCGCTTGGGCGGAGCACCGCCGTGTCCTCGTAGAGGCGATCGGCAGCGGCGGCGACCTCTCGCGTCCGGCCCTGGTGCAAGCCATGGTCCGGGGCGAGAGGGGGTGGGAGGCAGTCACCTCTTTCTGCGAAGCAGTCATGCTAGCGAAGGAGGTGGTGGGACGGATGAGGAAGAGAGCCTCTCGTCCCAGCCGCCGCGGGAGACGCTCCGGGCGTCGGGAGCCACGGGACGACTCCCGGCCACCGTAGCGTAGGCCTGCGGGCGGAGAGTAATGGGTAGCTCACCGTCCGATCAGGACCATGCCCATGCCGGACGGCGCGTACGTGTTTCACGCGCGCCTCAAAGAGATGTCAGCAGCAGAGAAGCCTCCTTAGGGTCGAAGCCTACCGGGTCAGCGGAATTGTCCGAAAGGGTTACCGCTGGCCCGGAAAATAAAGGGCTAAGGAAGAAACACGGGTGGGTTTTAGTCAGTAAGAGTCTGACACTCCCTTCCGCTCCGCCCAGAGCGGGAGGAGTCATTTGATGATTTCCCACCCAAAAAAAAAAGCTTAAGTTATTCTTATAATCACTAAAACATAAAATATGAAAATTGTTTCGTGTATTGAGCAGTTTTTACGTAAGTTCTGAAGTGTGGAACATGTTAATTATGTACCTACCTAATTATAAAAAAAAAATTTTTTCCAATTTGTAAAAATTTTGTGCTTAGTACATATTTATGAAAATGATGTCTTAGAACGAAAACTACCTAAAATAAACGCTCGGTTGTTTTTCTTTATGCATTTACTGCCGAATTTTGGTTACTGCATCGCCGAATTTATTGACTCAACTCAATGTGGTCAGCCACCATTGACAAGCAGGTATTTTATCTTAAGTTATTTACACTCAAATCGATATCGCTCAATTTCTGCGAAATGAAAATCCGCACTTGCTGTTTCACAATGATACTTCTATGTCTTCTTATTATATATGCACCTACCAAATCTTATTTTAAAACATGATACCTATCACATAGAACGTTGGCACTGCCAATTTGTAAAAAATGTTTTATTTAAATAAACATTACATTTTGTTTTGTTTTACTGATAAGGCGTCAGGAAAGTATAACGGACTTGTCACTTTCTAGTTTTATTGTCGTGTATGTGTGCCAGTGTTTTTGCAAACCATTTCGGAGTGGCCGTGGTACCTGACTAATCAGACAGTGGGTACTTTAAATAAAAAGTAATTTAAAAAAATTAAACCGACTTCAAAAAGAAATCAACTCAAAATTATGAAATAACTTTAATTTCGGAAGTCGGTGTCTTGGGATCTGTATTTTAGTTTTTTGCCACCGACTTCCGAAATTAAAGTTATTTCATAATTTTGAGTTGATTTCTTTTTGAAGTCGGTTTAATTTTTTTAAATTACTTTTTATTTCGTAATTTTTAGTTTTTGCACTAGAATTTGACCAAGGTTTTGAGATGTTTTCCCTTTGACACTACACCCGTAGCTCGTATCAATACGCCAGGCCGTCACACTTACACGTATTAGTCCATATCTTGAAAATTACTGAACCGATTTTGATGAAACTTGTACTGTTCCCTAAGTTGAAGTAAATGTAAGCTAATACAAAAAAAATGGTCACGATCCGATTAATAGTTGCTGAGAAATGCGTGGACAAACATACATACATACATACATACGTCTATGAAATTTTGTATATTTGTTTGGAAGCCTTAGTAGATTGTCATATGTGAATATCATGCAATTCCAATAATATTACATACATACGTATCGAATTGATAACCTCCTTTTTTTTGAAGTCGGTAAAAATAATAGATATACAAGATTTGATATATTAAAACAGAAAAGAGCATTTCACACATAAAAGTCAAATTAAATAACCACAATGTATATTTTCATGAAAAACTTTTTGTGCCTAGGTTCTATGTTCTATATTCTAAGTTAGAAGGTTTGGTTTCCGCACTTAGTCCTTCAGGTGGACCATTGTGCGTGTTCGTGCCTAGGTATTATTTTCTCGGTGTTAAAAAAAATGTGATGAGCAAGAAAATACAGAATTAGGTCGATTTTATTAAAAAGGTATTTCAGCCTTAGTTATGACAGCTAACGAGCCCAATTCATTACCATCGCTCTAGGGAGAGCCGGCGGCCTTTGAGTTAGTATACACAAACACGCAATTATTTGCCATACTAATTACTCGTCATTAATTCCCATTTGTTTATAGTAAATTTTTGTTTTCAAATATACTTACTAAAAATGTGTATTTTTTTTTTTTCATTTTAACAGCAACGTTAGGTAACTGCCATATCTTTATCAACATGCGACTACATAATTAAGATAATGAGTTGGAACGACATTGTCGCTAATTTCCTGAGTTTACTGGAGAGCTGACAAGAGTTAGCTAATAAACGAAAATGTGGTGAAACTATATTGAAAGATCATATTTTGCTTTGACATGTTTGTGTGCGGATATAGGTTAATACCACGGATCGCATCAACATAAATATGTCATGGTTTCCTCGCTATTGTACCATGAACCACTTCGTGGAATCAACAAAATATGCCATAAAGCACACAGCACTAGTACACAGATTTTATTGCTCCAAATTACATGTTCCGAAACGTTGAACTCATTAACTAAATGTTACGTAATCATAGATCGCCCACAACACGTTCTGAAAAACTTCAATAGAATAAATGTTTCAATGAATGAATTCAAATTGGAGCATTCGTAAAATATAATACTGTTGAACCATGTCATAACATGTCAGCATGTACCTACGCTAAACAATTTACGCGACGTATTAAAAATCTTGCGCCAATGAAAACGCCAAGATGCCAATTTAAATTATTTTCGTCGAGATCGAATAATTGGAAAATGTTTATTTTGTTCACGTTCATCTTTATTGCTACGACCTCTACAGTTGGCTGAAAAAACCCTATTTCTCAAATAAAACACGGAAGGCAGGATGTGTCATGTTAAAATCTTGGTTCATTCTTCAGAATTATAATTAATGAAACGGCAGTCGCACGTGTAAAATAAAATAAAACAGCTGAAAAAAATTGGAATGAAAGCGTTTTTCGAAACTCACTGTGACAAACTATGTGGTCGTAAGAGAATTTTCCACACAACTAAAAAGTTTTTTCAGGGCGAAACGCATAATCGAATCAAACCGTTTGATAACCAATGCTGTAACATAAAAAAAAATCACAGACTTTTTTCTTTCAATTAAATACCTACTTAATCAATCACCCATTTCTATTTAGAGCCGGATAATACGCCGGAGTGATGAATATGCGACCTAAGGATTCTAACACATGCTGCGTATGGCAAGTTGCCTGCTGGTGTGAATAAAAACTCCGATCAACGTTTGGCGGAAAGCTGCTGTTGTATTAAAACGAAAATAACAGTAGGCCTTGAGCTATTATTTAATTTTAATGTGTATATTGGGTGTGAACGTTGTTCGTGACACGCACACTGGTTATTGCTTATGTACGCAGAAATAGCGAAAATTTTGCTAAATTGTAGCTTTGCCAGTGCTGCTTAAGCATGTCTAAAAATAAATTAGCGGTAACAAGTATACTTGCTGCATAAGATATCTTTGATCTACGATCGTAACTTTAGGCTAGTAATATGTTTTCACGTCGTTTCGAAGAACTTATCTCTTCTGCAAACAGCTTTCGAAATGATTAGCTAATGTTGAACAGATAATGCAATGAACTGCAGACACAAATAAGTCTGATGGTTACAGGGGACGTCAGGATCGTTAAAAGACTATTTTTCATTCTTAGCAAATTCATTATTTACTAAATTATTGTACTAGAACTACGTAATTTTCCTTTTCGTTGCGTTGTACTTTCTCACTTGCCTACAACAAAACATTGGCTTTTGGCAGCGTCCCAAGTGTCAGGCTCAGGTTGATATAAAAAAAATATCTACTCGTGTATAACGTAATACATGCAATATAAACAGTTCCGTTTGTTTATATATTAGTAGACAATCTTACATGAACCGGAGTTATTTTTGTTTCGTTGCTTTTGATGGAGATTCCTGATGTTAAAAGTTACTAAGCCTGAATTGCGAATTGTTATCCAATGCTTGACTATAAATAGCTGTCAAGTACGGAATTTTACTAATTATAATTCATGTATGTAACGTTTTTACTTGCTGACCAAGTTCTTCCCAGGCTCTTACAAAATTAGGCGTTAACATTACATCTGATTCAGAAATCATGATGCAAATGGTATATACTTACCTACTACCTCCTATATGTATTTTTTTTAAGAGTGTGTAGCCGTAATAGCACTTTCATAAAGGATTTGATTTGTTGTAGGCTTAAAATATTTGTATAAATATTTATAAAAAAATCTTTAAATATTTACGTATCAGCTACCGAATCACGTAACTGTCTTCATAATTTTTCGACAAATCGTTCTGCAAACACATGTTTTCTGGGATTATTGATATCTTTTAAATACAAAGTTCAAAAGTGTTTTAATTTTACAATTTGTTTTATCGTATAAAATACATAATAAGGTGGTTGGAATGTCAAATCAAATATTTTCACGAAGTTTTATAAGGTTGGAGATTATAGAATCTGCTGAACTCAAAAGGATAATAAATAAACTTGACAGTCCAGTCTAATTAAAAAACAAACTTCTCTGACGAGTAGCCCTGTCAATCCGGCCTTGTGGCCTGTCTGTCAGTCTGTCAGGAGCTGTGCAAACCTTTCATCTGTTCAAGATAGTGGCTTCAAATGCTTTCAAAGTAAAGTAACTTGAAACCATAATGTCAAATATTTTCTTTGACATGAAAATAAAAAGCTTTGAGTGTTCGGGTTCGGAAAATCACACCGGTTAATAATAATCCTATTATAAATCTGATCAGATTTTTCATATTGAATACAGATATATTCGATCATAAATTATAGGTTTTTGGCAGTGTCCCATATTCAATAACGTAACAACAAATGTGTATAAAATTATAATAAATTTAGGTATACTCACCAGGGACCCATCTAGAAGAACGACACGATTCGTATGAATTGTACATATCTACGTACACGCCGACTATATTAGCATGATAGTAGAAGTTCAATGATCATAAAGCGTCAGATAGTTTGGGTGGTCCTGTTTGGCGTTCATCCAATTAGTTAAGGTGCGAACGAGCATAGCGCTCGAATATGAAGAATTGAGACGCCAGCTAGACAGATTGATATAATATTTATTCCTGAGGTATAAGGTGGACAAATGAGAAATGAACAACATGACACAGATAAATTAAGGACAGAGTTGCTGCTCCAAGGTCACGATACTCCAAAAGTAAATTAGTGCGACATGAAAAATAGAAACAACGCGTCAAGATTTGGCAAAGTAAACAAAAGTCAGCGTGATTTTGAAAGGACGAAACACAAACAAAACTGACTTACATATAATTATGTAGGTTGCGTCTTATTTGTTTCGACTGGAAACATTTGTTAAGAAAAAGAGCAAAGAATAGCACGGATCAGTAAAAATTAGGTCATATTATAACAGATGAAGTTGAAATTCTAAGAATAAAAGACAACATCATAAACCACTGAGTATTGCAGAAACTACAAAGGAACAATAAAATTGAAGTGAAAAGAATAATGATAAAATAGGACACGACGACGTAGAACGGATAAAAGTCTGTGAAGCGGGTACTCCGAATGTTGGGGGATGCGCAGTTATAGACAAAGCGTAGTTAGATAAAAATGGATGCCTCGACGTCCTGAACGAACGGGGACTGCGAACCAGTAACTAGGTCAATATTTATGTAATTCTCTTGGGATTTTTATTACCAAGTTAACTTTAATAGTTTCATTGTTAGCGTCTTTGGTTCACGGAGACTTCATTAATGGTAAATATAAACAAGTAGCTAAATCGTGAGCGATTGATTAAGAACTAATGTTATTAAGTTTATCATGTGACATACGATTGAATGAGTAGGTTAGTCGGAAAAGTTTAAGCAAACATTCATATAACTTGAAGGGTCGGGACAGGAATTGTCCAAGGATGTTGCATAAACTTTGGACGTAATCATGTAATTAACGCTTTAGTTTTTCAACCAATCCATTAACGCGAAATGGCTTCTGTTTTCGTTTGGGAACATAATAGGTACCCGGGCAATATGCCAAGCCCGAACACTACAAATATGTTTTAATATATTACCGTTAACACTGAATTTGTTTTTATTTACTTTTTGTATTTTTTTACAATGTATTTAAGTTTAAAAGTTAATCATTCTGTCGCGTTAATGGGTTACCCATGCGCCAAGTTGATCAATGGGATTTTTCGTATCGTTTGAGTTGATTTTCGTTTTCTGCTGTTCTCAAAAATAATGTGGCCGCGTTTTTTAACATACTCACGAAACTGAAACTGTATTGATAAAGTCTTTGTCGTCACATATCGAACTTACAAACAATAGGTATCTAGATCTACACTATCGTAAAATGAGACCTACGTATGTTTATTTAAAAGTGCACGTGAATGCCATTGCAACTATTCTAAAAGTGGCAGGTCTTGTATAAACTTAGAAAGGGTAATGCCCTGTCGACTCATCAAAATATAATATTTTGTTTTGTTTGCTGGCCAGGTAGTCATGTGCTGAGAATGCGCCCATATGCAGCTGTGGACCGTGTTGTTTAGATTTCTATGGAGCTCTCAGGTTTCTCTACACAATATCTGCTGGAAGTAGTTTCACGTAGCTGTTGAAGAATTCGCTAAGTTAGACAAATATTTCTGAGTAAAATCGAAAGTAACTTATTAGCGTGTATCGTCTAAATTGAGGTTCATGTTTCAATTTTATTCCAAGTAACTGGAGTTTTTCTTTTCGATTTTCAGTTCCAATCCATGAAATAAGATCCTGATCGAAAATGTTGATTGTTGCTTCCATTTTATTGCTAACTATTTGAAAATGTGATCTGTAAATTTTAGACCACCTCTGCCCAACCCTTTAAGGATTGCAAAGTCATAAAAGACATAAATTAAAAGCCAGTGGTTACTTTTGTTGGCAGGGGTATCGCAAATAAATGTCAATGTCGTGTATCGGGCGTGTACCGACATGTTTTTCAAACGTGTGTGCATAATTTAGAACCAACAGAGCAAAAGGTGAAGGAAAATATTGTAAGGATAATATATTGGAGATAATAATATTTGTCTGAATTTTAATATTCAGTAGTTTTTGCAGCTTCATTTATTGCCAATAATATTAGCGACAGACAGAAGCGCTTGTTTCTGCGTTTTGCTTTCCTTCCTGCAGTACCTAACCTACTACTGATTGTACTTCTTTGTTATTATTTTTGTGAAGATAACCTCCTATCTACATTTTGTTATCTTTTTGAAGTCTTCTGACTAATGATGTCTTAAGAGTTGAGCAAGTCTAGATTCAACGTAATCAACTCGGCCCATCGCAGTTTGATTGTCATTAGCCCCTGTACCGTATGCCATAACAAATCAGTTGTTACTTTGCTTCTTCTTCAATTAATGCACAAAACGACGTTTTACTATTAAAAAACATATTAAAGAAGTCGAAAATGAAACGCTATTTTTATGCAATTACCACTACCGGCCATCATATCGCCATTAGTACGGCAATGCACGACTGCATATCGATTTACGTCGTTCAAGGTCACTTATCAAACTACTCTTACTTAAATTCAGGATCTTTTGCCACTGGTAGGTAATATAAAAAAACTTGATAGGCATACGATGTTTACTTGCTAATGTGTTGATTAGAAGCAAATATTGAACAAAGTACTGTATTATTAGCGTTAGCTCGCGACTTTGTAGGTTTCATAGTTGGTCAACCAGTAACAACCACTTAAATTTGTTTAATCCATGTTGGATACTCATTATTTATATCCTGTTTGATTAGAAGAATTACCTTGAACACTTTATCAATGACGTTAAAACCTTTCTGAGTCCAAACATGCGGGACAAAAATTATGGAAACTACATTGTCTATAGTCAGTTGTTGCTTTTCATTTCAGCCTGTTCTGTTTCACTGTATACCTGCCTTATGCAATACGTGGGTGGATATGCCTTCTTATACTAGATCGATACAATATGCCACAATATGGTGCACGCCAGTTTTGGTGGAAAGTGCTGGTATAAATCATCATTATCCTCTCTCTAATCTGGTCGTTTGGCAGATTAGGTAGGTAGGAATATAATATTACAACTCTCCATACTAATAAGGGCTGGAACCGCTACCGATTGAAGGAAACAAGGTGCTTGTTTTAAAATAACACCATTCTAACTATACATGGATGCTTGTCAATCGCAAGAGAACGTCGTTGTTTAGACACGACTGAAAATATTCATAGCGAGTGTTTGTTTTAAATTTATTCTATTCTCTATTGAAACCCTTTGTTCTAGTCGTTTGTCTATGATTTGTCTCATTGTCAACCGAAAACATTGCTCTTGTATTTTTGTCGCTGCTCAGATCGTATTATATGTGGCTGTTGTTGTTATTTGGGCTTATTAACCAAGGACTGGTTAAGAAACGGGCCTATAAATATTTGATCATTCTCATTTTGTGATTTTGCACCACAGCATTGCAGTTTGCCTCATAATTTTCTATTTTTGCATTAATTAGGGTTTTATCGTAGACCTACTTTTTTGTCCTATCAGTAGGCCCACGAGGGTATAGTGTAAAAAGTTTACATGATTAACGTAATTTTAAATGGCTAAATCATCATTACCTCCTCAACAATTTTATCCGTCACAAAGTTTATCTGTCAAATATGATAGGTTTTGCAGAGAAACCGCTACGCTCAGACCGCATTAGCAAGTGATTTAAAAGAGATAATACCGTAATCATAAGGTAGACAGATCTAGGTCGGGATGTGGAATGAATCAGTGCAAGGGAAGTTGTTCCTGCCCATCATGATAGGTTATTTACAGATAGCAGGAAATCTCCTCTCTACCTTACGAATTTTGAAATCGAAGGAAAATATGTTCGATCGAAGGATTTCTACTAGCTAATATTTTACTGGTAGATAATTATAACCACACTCATATTATAAAGGCGAAAGTTTGTGAGTTTGTGTGTGTGTATGTTTATATGTTTGTTACTTCTTCACGCTCAAACGGCTGGAGCAATTTTGATAAAATTTTGTATGGAGGTATCTGACACCCTGGATTAACATATAAGTAGGCTACTTTTTATCCCGATATTTCCACGGGATTGACATTTACGCGGGTGAAACCGTGGGGCGCAGCTAGTAGGATTAAAAAATCAAGAGAATTGAGACAATATAAAACAAATGTACCTACCTATACGTTGTATTTCAGAAATCATCATCATCTTCCTGCCCTTATCCCATGTTACTTGGGGTCGGCGTAACACGTTTTCTTCTTCCATTCTCGTCACGCTATCAACTTCAGAAATGTACATACCTATTACATGTGATAGTCTTCAGTAGGTACTGTAATGTTTATAAAACCTTTCATATAGTTATGAAATTACTATGTAGTTTTTTCATTGTTCTGAAAATATCAGGCAGGTAGAAACGGTAAAACCAGTTCAGCAAGGATAACAGTTACCTGCGTACAATTACAGGAAAGTTATTACTTTAAATTCCATAAAGATTTTTTTTCCTGTGTTCAACATAATTTTAGGTAGGATACCTATACCTGAAACAGGAGGCAGGCTGAATGGTTGAAATTGAAAATATTGATTTATTATTATTCTAAACGTGTAACGTTGTGTTTGGGATTTCTGTCAGTTCACATGATAAAGACTTCGTAGGTACCTGCTACGGATTATCATAATAGATTGCAACAGTCGTTTTAAACATAACTTTAATAAGATATGGATTTACGTAAAATCATGCGCTATATCGGCATAGATTAACAGATTAACAAATTCCGCTAAATTAATAAACAACATGATTGCTACATGTTTTAGAACGAAGTTCCTAATCGCACGTTATACTCTGCACATTTGGCGAATGAGAGCTACCACCACGACATTCTACCACCAACGATTACCCATCACGACACTGCTGCTATACGTAATATGAATGTTTATGTGTTTACAAGCTTATGTCATAGGTAGACGTGTGAATTACAATTTAATTAGGTACCATTCCTTTATTTTTTTTTTTGCATTTTGTTACTCTCAAACGATGTTCAGTTATTTCATTGTGCCTTTTGTTTAATACATAATATACAAGGAAAGGAGTTTCGTTGCAACCGGGAGTCCGACGAACACCTCTCAACTTTTTTTTAAAGAATTTTGGGGTCGGTTATGATAATGGAAGCACTTCATGAAACCGAAGCATCTGTAAATACATTTGTTTTAATAAATAAATTATAAGAAACAGGCCCGGCTGTAACTCTATTGAAATCAAAACCATGAAGATTCCTTGCTTCTGTGTAATTTTTGTTGGTATTAGATACATGATTGACGTGGTATGCTTTACATTATCCAGCCCCTTTAGACATGATTACAATCTTTGATTGCCAAGAATTAGAAACGTCAGTACAGCATTGACGTTTCTGTACCTTGCCAATTGTATTGTTGATAACATCGTGAGCACTGTGAGCTGATTGTAGTAGCCCGGATTCCCCACGAAAACGAGGAATTATTAACCCTTTGAACGCCATTGTCACATAAATACGTGACAAGCAAGCGCGTGCCCTGTACGCCAGTCGTGTGTCGCCTATCCTATTACGAGCGACACAAATATGTGACAAAAAATCCGGTGCACTTTATCACGAAATAAACAATTAAATCATTACTTGTGTGTGTTCTTATTTGTATACCTTAAATATTTAAAATTGTGGCTTGGCGTGGAGGGCACGCGCGTGCCTTTATGCTCTGGCGTTCAAAAGGTTAAAGATTATCTCTTTATAATCATTACTAGCTTCTGCCCGCGACTTCGCCCGCGTTGTAGTCAACTATAGTATAAAACTTATCACACTTGGCAATAGTGTGAATTTCTGCCAGTGAAAGATCAGAGGGGTAATTCTCGTAATTTTTATAACGTCCACAGTCTGATCTCAGTTTCAATCTGTCAAAACTACCTTTAATTTCCATACATTTTTGACAAGTTTTTTGATATTGATTGTCGCTGAGATGAGAATTGGCCTTCTAAACAATACTTCCAGAGATTTCCTCCTACAACCAAACTTTCATCATCATCATCATTTCAGCCGAATGACCTCCACTGCTGGACATAGGCCTCCCCCAAGCACCTCCACTTCGACCGGTTCTGCGCTTTTCACATTCAACGGGTTCCAACCAAACTTTACCTGTTTATAATATTAGTGACAGATAATAACGTGTGAACAGAATGTTATAACACTACGACAACTTGGGACACATATTGGATCAAAGAGATCTGCGCGCTTAATTTTTATTACCCTGACGAATAAGATTGGTCTATATCTTTAATGGCATATGCCTGTTCCGTTATGACTTTCCTAATTCTTCGCTGAACAAAATATGTAGTCGTGTTTTCGATATAACATTTACGTTTTGTTTTATCATGTCAATTAATCACGTCTCAAAGTTAATCAGGACAAGGAAACATTAATATTTCTGAGTTAAATGTTGATGGCTAACCGAAGCTAATAGTGTATTTAATTAATGAATTGGGTTTTTATAAATGAGATCTCATTAACAAAGCTTTGTTTCTTTCCCACGTCGGTATTCGGTATGCGAGGTGAACGAATCTTTTGTTTTTCTCCGCCTACATATTTATCAATTAGGTAAATATAGGTATAAATAAATTATACGAGATCGCTTCGCAATAAATGTAGGTAAACGTTAGCGCTAAACTTGCTAATATTCGTGCAAAACGTATAATTTAGCTAGCAATGCGTAATTCGAAAAATTGCCATTTAATTAGCATTCAGAACAAGTACGAAGTGAAATGCAACTGCCTTTTATGTTCCGCCAATCACAGAGCTAGTGCGCGAACCGAGGCCACGCCTACACTGGATGTGCACTGACCACGGCCGCAGACATCCACACGTTTAGAGGTAACGATCTAAACCTATGCCAGCGCCCGCCAGCGCCAGCGCGAGCGCGCTTATTACGTAACTGAATATCTATGAGTCTGCGCTGAAGGCAAGCCGCGCCGTCACGACCCATCAAAGCGGATTCGATTTTCACACGCGCTCGCGACTTCTGAGTAAACCAACTTATCTACTCAACTAATTCTAATTTATTTTTTTAATTGAATCTTATAGGTCTCCAAGAAGGTTTTCACACCAATCCTATTAATTAGTGTCAAAGTTAATGTAAATACATTTTTAACGAATAATCACGATCGTGAGTAATATATTAAGAACCTCCCATTAATCAATGACTGCGGTGACCTTGTTGATTATTATTTTATCTTAGATCGTGGAGACGAAATGAGTAGTAATCGAATTATATATCTACAGTGTGATGTTTTAGGATCATTCATAAACAATGTTGATGTTTCCTGTAAGCGGGTTGTTTTACCTTTATGGTCGCAGTCGCGCGACCACGACCGCTAGACCGCGACCAATCTCAGAACTGGCACTGGAACTCGTGCAAAAACTTGAAAACACGTGGCAACTCCTTATCCGCTTAAAAACGCGTTTAATTAATTTGCTTCAACTGTTGCGAAGAGAAATATGAAAGAAGTAAAAACCGCCTCTACTTTTGTTATTTTTTGTGCGTATTTTCACGTCAAATTAATCAGCGTTCCGCCTTGTTTATTCCTCTCACACTGAATACAGTTATGGTCACTCAATTAAATTCGCATTCCCCAATCATCGGTTAAGAGCAATACAATTAAGTGCCATAAAATCAGCGAGATTAACAAACCCTCCGCAATTTGTCCGTGAATTCATTAAATTCGTTACATAATAGGGCGTTTGACCCACATCTCTACACATGTAACGTGCCCTATATAAATCTGTAGACGTCGTCGTGGGCGTGCGTTAATGGATTTCCATTACAATAAGCAAATATTACGGATTCATGGATAATAATTTTGTCATAAAAAGGGACAATGACAAAGTGGTATAAAAAAGAATGCCAACTCCTACGCATTATGGGACAAAGATTATGTTGCAGCTGCGTGGGTTTATTTAGGTATTGTAACGTAAAATATTATATTGGATGGTCATTTTTGTCAAAAGCAAATTATAATATATACTATAGCTGACCCGGCAAACGTTGTTTTGCCATATAAATTATTTCTAGCTGCCCGGCGCTACTTCGTTCCCGTGGTGTCCTACCCCTTACCCTACCCTACTCCTACCCTACTTCTACCCTACTCCTAACCTACTCCTACCCTACTCCTAACCTACTCCTACACTACTCCTACCCTACTCCTATAAGTAAAAAAAAAAGAAAAAGTATCCTATGTCCGTCTCCTGATTCTAAGCTACCTCCCCACCAATTTTCAGCCAAATTGGTTCAGCCGTTCTTGAGTTATAAATAATGTAACTAACACGACTTTCTTTTATATATATAGATTCCCAAATAAAAATAAAAAAACAAAGAAACAGCGAAGCTTTGAAATTCAATCACGCGCACATTTGTATAAAATAACAATTTTGAAATTCCTTTAACAAGGTCTTGTAATGAAAATGCCTTTGCATGAACAAATGAAGATTATGATGTAAATCGTATCACATTAGGGTGTAACTTGAGAACGGACCATAATGTTGCTTGTTTATGGGTAACATACAAGGTAAGAATCTAAACTACGGACATAACGAAACAATGTCGCTAAAGTTTTATGGCCCAGTATTAGATTTCATGGCAATATATAACTTTACAATGCATGCACTGATCAGGTCGTATATAATATAAACGACGATATATAATGTAAACTGCATACCTACATAGTTTACATTTATGTATACTCACATATAAAATCTTATATACACCTATGTGAATATAAACCATAGACTATAATAATATAATTATGTCTATGACTAAGAAAATTAAATAAAGTCTACATTGTGTATTCTGCCCTATGCTTCTAATCTTGTCTATTATTCGGGGAAACCCTTATTAATCATTTGAAATCTCATCACGTTAGTACTTAAGTAATTATCAATCACGTTAAAAGAATCTCCTGCTGCATTATGTATATTTGTGCTGAGATGTAAGTAGTACTATATCGCTTATTATAATGTTATCATTTATTTGGAAAACCTGACAGTTTGCAATTTTCTTTTTGTTTTAAAGCAAATTTTCATGTCATCTTAATGCCTTTTTGAAACCTCCTCTGAAGTAACAAGACTGGTATACATTGTATAAAGCTTCAGCGTCATAATAAAAGTAATAGCATCGCGTTCCAATTACAGCAAAACTCCCCAAGGCATTCCATACGAAAGTGTGACCATCCACAAAACAGATTAAGTTGCTTTCAAGACGTGTCAGGAACTTAATAACGAGAGTGTTGTAGCCTATAAATCTTTGGGAACACATCAAGCCGACATAGACGGTCGTAAAGAGCCTTAATCGGGCTCTCGCAATTACTGAGTCTTCGCCGAGGCCACTTTATACTGTAAATATCCTAGTTTGTTAATACAATACTTATACGGCGACCTCGAAAGCACTGATGCTAGTTTATAACCCAAACAGATTTTAGTCTGAAGCCTGTTGAGAGCAGAATTTTCTGGATAATAGCTACCTATTGCTACGCTTTTTTACTGTGGTACAAGTAACTGGTATGCTAAGTTAGTCAAGTCAAATAATATCGAGTGCGCATTTTTAGTCGGTTTAGCTTTAACGTAAAATGTTTCACTCTCGTTTTAAAAGCCTCATGCTGTACATTTTATATGTGTTTTTGCATTAATATCTGCTTCTTTATTAAAATGATCTACCCTTTAAAAAAAATTCCATTGTTCATGTCGACTATTCCTCAGGGAGCAAAACAATACCAATACTAATTACATTGGCGCCATTGAAAGACACAATTAGCAGTAAGTGCTCAGTTAAGATTACATAAGTACCTACCTATGTAAATTAATTAATTTATATCATACAATATTAGTATCATTATTTTCATAGCTGCAGTAAACAAGGCACGCGAGTACACGAGGCGAAAATTCAAATTGAGTTACAGCCTACGCAATGGTAGGCAACTGTAATAGGTACAATTTGGTAACACAGAACACTCCATATGCAACTATATGTCGGTTAACACAAGGTTTTATTGCGGTTTCACGAAAACTTATCCTGAATAAGAATTTGCGGGTAATATGGAGTTCGCCTCTTTCATACTGAGACTTACGCTGAATAGCAAAATTGAACAGATTGATAATGCACATCATTTTCTATTAATATAGTGAAATAATAACGAAGTCAAAACTGTACATTGAATATTTTTGAAAAACAGTAATTGCTTCGATGTGTGAGGACGAGACTGATTACGAAAATAGATTTTTTAGATTGTTTGTCGTTTTGTCTGGATGTATGTTCCGGATTAACACATAATTAAAAGTAAAAGTAAGTACATAGGGTACTTTTAATCTTGTGGTTTCCGTAGGATATTTTCCGACATGCACGCTGGCGAAGCCGCGGGCAAAAGCTATATCTATTAAAAAGAGTAGGTAGGCAAGGTACTATGGTCATTATTCACACCAGAACAAGGAAATCAAAAACATAATAAACACATTCGTTAGAGGAATGCAAAAAGCTTGAAATTACAGAATTCAATAACCAAATAGATTATAGGTAGGTACGTGAGTATTTCTGGCTTGGTTTCCTCAAGTTATCAGGCTGCGAGTGCTGTGACATTGGAGCACGCACGGGCAGTGGGCCGCATAGATTAGGACACTAAGCAATATGGGTCACAGTTATTGCCGTGACGTGAATACCGCAAATATATATAGAGACACGAGAACATAACCTTTAAAGAAGACTATGTGAATCAAAACAGGAAACTTATCTTTTGGCGTCCACAATTAAATAGTCACAAAATATGTAATTTAAATTCTTTTGTTTCTTAGTGATCCAACGAAACAGCGGAAGTTTTCTTTAGATTATCAAGTTTATCATTGAATACCGTTTGATCTTTTGTAAAATATTTACAATAATTTATATCAGAGGATCACTGTTCCATAATGCTGAGTTTGAATCATTATTTGGGATAAGCAATATGATTCAAGCAATCCTCTTAAATGTAAGAGGAATACTTTACAAAATTTCTTAGATGTATTAATACTCCTTCGTGATATAGATTAGATTAATAATTATCGTATCAATATCGATACGTAGTGTCGACACCGGGTGTTTGGCACGAGAAAACATTACAAGTAATCCATAAATCATGCGCTTAAAGCAATATTTACATTATACGAATCCTAAAATATCGCGCGACAGAATACCGAAACGGCTTTATGCTGATCACGATTTTCTGTTATATTTTTTACGTTTTTGTATCTTTTGTGACATAAACCGGTTCCACACCCACAAATTCTCGAAACATGAAGCTATATTCGCGAAAGTTTAAAGCTTCTCATATCTTTTTACATGATCGTAGATCATGACGATTAAGATTGCATTAGCTTCGCAAAAGTCCGATTTGCGGACGAGTTGTAAATCAAGTGAACATTATAATACATATTCATGAAGGAAATATGAATTTATATTGGAAATATGTGAAACTTTGGAAAGTTAAAGTTCATTAAGTTTGTTACAAAAACAACTTTTAGTGGTATTGTATTTATATTATTTTGCTTGCATTTTTGTGTATCAAATTTTATATGCATTGATATGTTAATTCTTGCATAGGTATGTCATATAACTAACAATGTAAGTTGATATTTTTTTGTGCATGACCTCAGTTCTTTTTTAATAAAAAGCAGTCATATGATCAGCTTATTAAAAAGCCGTATTGTGGTCAGATATGCAGTGACCTACTAAGAGAGTTGCGGTTAAGAATAACTTAATTCAGAGCATTTCTTGCAATTATTTGTAAAACTATCATGTACCTACATAATATTGAAGTTTTCCTTAAGCTCTATGGGTTAAAAATATAGTTAACTAAAAATAGAGCCTGACAAAAAGGAGCGTGAACGATTGTGTGAAGTGAAACTGAACTTTTCTGACAGTAGCCATAAGATTAACTAATTGGATAGTATGTTGTCAAGTCCCAAGTAATTGCAGACTCTAAATTCTCTTGTCTTCAGTCGCCAAAAAGAAGAACAATAAAATTACGTTTCCAACCATTAGTCTAAATTATTTCACGTCCATATATCTTTTTGGCAATTCAAACGGGACGCGCCCAAAAATGTTTTTGGAAAGAAACATCAGTGCATCGGGGTCTCGTAAACATGGCATAATAATGACTCCTGCGCAGCCCAGCGTCCTACATTGTGAAGCCTTACAAGTCCGTCCCGTTAGAAGATATTATGCGACGCCTTCTTTCTACAATTCACTTTTCTAGAACTTGTTTACCTGTCTAGTCTAGACTTTTATTTAGCTTTCTGAGGAAGCTTTTCTCAAAGCTAAGGTGTGATTTTTGGCTTCCTACTAGATTTTAATAATGATCAGGTTACATTTTAGATTATTCAGCATAACTGTAATATATAACAGATTTAATTAAGATAGCTCTTTTAATGCATATTTTTCACAAAAAATACCTTTAATGTGGAAGATTATTATCTCACGTTTGACGCAGTCGTGATTATAACTTACATTTCCAAGAATGAGATGGTATCAGTATATATGTACTGTACTTGTATCCTTACATAAAATACTAATTAAAATGGGTTTAAGTTTCGAGGAACGAGTAGGTAGTAGGTACTGTAGTCTATAAATTTAAATAGCATAGTGTGTAATGGCCTTCAAAAGATGATGATGATTAAGTTTAGTTGTGTTGTGTACCTCCAACAATAACTACGGTTGGGCATAGGTAGGTATGTACTCAGTAGGGTGCACATTTGTTCGTATTCAATCGGATTTAGTCCTACTACTACTAAAAGTACTCAACTGTCAGTCTTGAAAAAACATGAATAACATATAAAGGGACGTTGATGATTATAGGTAGAAAAAAAAGTATCTAACTTTCATCAGCGCATATTAACATGACAGATGGGCAATTCCCGAATATTTAAGAACATTCGCATTTTAATCTCAGTCCTAATCTGTCAAAAATACCTATAATTCCCTTAAATTTTTGACACTGTTTGTTGCTGAGATGAAATTGCGACTAGATTTTGAACTTTTTAATTACGGGAATTGGGCTTCTATTGTCTACTTTTCTTGATGGTTTGGTAAGTATTTCTAAACATTAATCGTTTGAAAATCCACTTTACGTGAGTTTTCCATCGATTTAGATCCGAGCAAGACAGGAGAATGAAAAATAAATCGAATACTTTTTGGCACACTACCAGGCTTATTAGATGACCTAAATAAATGTCGGTGGCTGAATTATAAACGCCGATGAATTTACATTTAAACTAGAATTATGAGAAAGTCTTTGCAGGGAAAATATGCGTCTGGCGTCACTTGCATAGTTGCTTCAAGAGCTTTTATTTTATTTTGAAATTGCCGGGGTGTTTTTGTTTCATGGTTTTGTTGTTAAACACTGTAATAATAATATAACAATGAATAAAGATTGATAAGGATCAATCTTTATTAATAGACAGAGAGGTGTAAAAAGAGTAGGAAGGCCTTTGCCCAGCAGTGGGACATTAATGCCTTAAAAAAAGCTTGAGCCAATTCAGGCCTCCCTTTCCGTTTTTTTAACTCAACTCGATCCTGAGCCAATATGGACCAATCCCTCCTATAAGCGTCAAGTTTGTCATGCCATCCACGCCTAGGTCTTCCGCGATGCCGTTTGACGTTTTCAGAAAACATTGTCCTACATTATTTTCTGTCAAATAAGCTTTTTGTTGCACTAAACAGCTCATGCACATAAATACTTCTCTGTATTAAAGTAAAATTTAGTAAAGGTAAAATGTATAGTCTTCAACTCCTCAACTACATACATTGTATTTAGGTACTGTCCTATCTCTATCCTAACGCATGGACAGCTGCTACATAATTAGCCTATGCTTTGTCAGTGTCCAAGCATTATCATTTTATTGGTTTCCTGTCGTAAAATGTCCGAGGTCGCCCAACAAAGTGCAGCTCCTCGTGATCAATAGTTGCAGTTTTCCGCATACAAATCGTGTGAGAGTGTAACTTTACTAGACCTTCCGCTACTTGGCATTGGTTTTCGATGTTAATCGATGAAATACACGTGTATGTGCCGTTTATAAATAGATTTTAAAAGTAACATAAAAAAAAGAAATCATCATTATGATTTTCAATTCCTCTTTTTGACTGCATTGATGGAATTTTATATTAAGCTATTAGCAGGGTATTGCTTGAGGATATTTTGTTTTTTTTTGGTAGGAGGACGATATTAATATTCCTATAACTACAGCTTCAGCGGAATAATATTTTAATACCGTCTTATGTTAAAAAATCTTAATACACTTTCATGATGCCTTTTTATAAAGCTTATAAGTTTTTTAACCTCGAAATGTTTTTTAGTTACCTATAGGTAGGAAAACCACCAAACACAAAAAAACATTTTATAAATGTACCTAAATAAAAATATTTTATATTTTGTCAAATTATATACATCAATCTTGAGTGAACACAACGCGCATAAAATGTTAATATTGCCGTATTCTAAGATATATAATACTTGTGTATATGTATATCTAATATAAAATCATATAAGTCGGTGAAGGTTATTTTGTGAGGTATCTATGTATCTGCACGGAGATGGATGACTTCTTGAATATATATGAGGAAAATATTAAAACCTAGAGTTTAATGGTGTTGTTTATTGCATTCTTTTTGTATTATTTTACTAGTATTAGATATGTAGATATAGTATACATGTAATTGTGATAGGTCTATTACTAGCTAGCTAGGTTGTACTAGCTGAAGATGGATTATGCTTATGATATATTATACGCAGAATAAGTTTGAAGTAATTTCACGTATTTCACAAAACACCTTGCCTGTATTCCTCGAATGGTTAGGCAGTTAAGTGTACCTATATTACTCCCACATTTCGGCAGTTACGGTTAAGTCCTATGTAATAGGGGCCGAGCCTAATGCCATTTTCACTTATTTCCTCTGTTCTAATAACTGAAAATTTAACAAAAGATAGCTGAAAACCTACAAAGATATGCATCTGAAATGTGCAACATTTTAATTCCTATTTTATTATTTATTTACTTCAGACGACCCATACATAAGTACCTGGCCCATATATAAATACCTTAACGTCTTAACCTAAACATACATATTTTTATTATAAGATAGAACTTCACTAGCTTGTTCGTGTGCTGTTCTGTGATACCTACTTGTCCGCGAAAGCGACGGAGCGCCACGTGCTGCGGCCAGAAGTGTTCTTCCATGACGACGGGCAGATAACAATTCGGTACGCGCCACGAAAGCCTTGAAGTTGACGTTGCGGTGTTATTGGGTTAATATATTAGAAGAAACGATCTTTTTATTTTATTTTGACTTTTAGAGCTCAGTGGAAACATCCGGCCTGATTTCGGACATTCGCTAGAAAACTGTAGGTGTATGTACAATAATATGTAGGTACTAAAAGCTTCTGATAGGAACCACAATGATAAATGCATGCAATTGTCATAATTGAATGCGGTCTCTATCTTCATTCAAAGGGCTTTTCAAAAACATAAAACATACAACTTATTACATTATTTAATATTTCTGTCATTCATTCTAATACGATGATTTAATATTATTTTATGAACTGTACAAACAAATCATGTTTTTCTCGGAATGTTTAATAAATATAAAGTAGATAATAAAATACACGCATTTACCTGTATTATGAACCGTTAAATTAAATTAAATTGAATATTATTATCCATACGTTTTATTAACATACCATGTGTCTATTATATTTAACTACGTTTTAATAATATTGAATTAAGTATGTAAGTTTCAGATGTATCACATCGCAATACAATGACTTACTTAAATAGGACTTTAGGACTGATAAAAGCTAAAAATAATAAAAAATTAACATAGTACCTACCCTACCTATTTAATGTTTTTAGATTTTATCAATCGTTCTAACATTGAATTTGAAAGACATTAATACATTTGGAATTACCAATGAACCTTTAATGTGATTGTTATCAATATACAATATATTATGCACACGTGACAAATGAAACGCGATTAGAATTAACAATACGGCAAGAAAACAGAACGAGTTTTAAAAATAAAAATGCTTCGAAGAAGTTCCAGTACCATAGAAACACATTTTTAACATGTGGGCGTGAAATCGCTACAGATGTTTGAATTGCAAATTTTCGTCTACAGATCGCCAGACTCAAAAAGTGTATGAACAATACGTTGGCAAACCAAACCAACCAATACGTTCCTTTGTTCCTTATACGCAGACACACACAAGTAAAGAAAATGGCGCCGAGGATGTTGTAGACGATACCCCAATGTCAGAACCGACAGGCATTACTGGGTCTCACTTTCAGCCTACAATGGGCTCTGGTATTAGGTTACACATATAATTCCACCTGTACCTAGTTTATCCAAGCAAACAGCTGTTTAAAACCAATATTTATAGTTTGTAGTAGGTAATGCGTGACTTTCAAATCAAGCATGAAGGATTTTATTATATTCTTTAACGTTATTCAAAGATGAGTTTTTGTATGCTTAATCCGCGTTCATTGGCGTTGGGTACAAAAATTGACATAATGATTAAATAGCAATTTACTAATAATGATTAGGGACGTCAAATATTGGTAGACATTCGATCATTCACAATCAAATAATGTAGAGGCAAGCTACCTTATTTATTAAAATCTTGGGTGATGGCTGTGTGATAATTTTATTCAAGGTTCTCGCGTGTTCCTACCTACGGTAATAAATGGTATAACATAAACAAGAAGTTATGTTTTTTTACTAAATTGACGCTGTAATTTGTCGGTAGAGGCAGAAAAATATAATAAATTTTCCATGCTTATCTCTAAATTAGTAATAAGTCAATAAAGTGGAATTCATTATTCATCGAATGCTAAGCAGCTAATTTCATAATAGGTATTCCGTTAATGCATTCATTTGTTTTTCATTGTTATTTATGCTAATAGAACATTGGTGGTAATATCTGGATGAATTACTAGGTAGTATTATGCGAATCCATCACAGGAAACGTCTTCATTTATCTAAAGAACATAATAAAAACGAATAAGCACCATTTCTTTTGGCAGCAAAAAATACAGACGATCGAAAACACACACTTGTACAGCGTTCTATATAAAAGTGTATCGTGCATAGTTAAAAAAGGCGCGTCGATACAATTATAATCTATGGCATGGGATTATGCTAAGCTTGTGTGCGTCGGCTTGGACGGAACACACCCACCCGACGCGCCGAATTACGACCGATAGTTTTTGCCCGCCGAGTGTCAAGGCCGAACTTCGGTTGCTATACAGAGCTACAGACTATACAAGAGTAGGTAATGTAGTTATACGAAGCTGATGAACACTTTGGCCTGACTTTGGATTTGACTTTGGGCGAAAAAAGAAATAAATAATTTGCATTTTAGGTCTGTCTGCAGGGGTTTTGCACTTTGCGGTTGTAGTTTTTCTGTATTTTAGCTATTATTATTTCGTATAACGGTCTGTTTTAAACGTTGAGAAGCGGAAAATTGTTTTTCTTTTTCTTGTGTTATCTAACAGTTCTTTTATATTATAATATAATGTTCTATAAAAACTTAATAGTAGTTCAGCAAAGTAGCAATTAATATTTTATTGTTAATAAACTTGTATTCATTAAATTCTTGTTTTGTAAGTAATAGGTCCAAGCGTTAAGTCGCTATTCAAGTCTGTTTATCGCTTTATCGCTTTATCGGCTATTAGAATTTTATTGCTGAAATTAGGTATAGTAAAAAGGACATAACAAGACAATACTAATATAAATTCTGCATTTAATTTCCATGTCTTGTACTAACACTAAATAATTCAATAGCTTCTTTATATTCAAGTACCTTTTACGAACTCGTGGAATTAATTTCTGTCTAACGAATTTTAATAATTGGATGTTAATTATTATGAGTGCCATTGACCTTAATCAAGTCAAATTGCGTTCGTGCGGACTTTAGGTACAATTGCCAATTAAACCTTAAAAGGAATCGAATCCGAGTTCAATTTATATTCAATTTTGGATTGCCTTTAACCATAACTAATCTTTAAACGCTTGATATACTTTCTTGGTTTTTTTTATAGAGGCACAGATTGTCTTCGTAAGGTTGTTTAGTTTTTTAATTGGGCCGTTTATTTATTATTTATTTGACGATACGTTTAACTGTTTTTTTTTTAAATTTGATATCTTCTGATAAGGTATTGAGGTTAATAGGTATAGCCAATAACATTTAATTTTATTACTTGTGTGCGCACGTGTATTACGTAAGTTTAGTAACTAAATATTTGCACGGATATCTGTTATTTTTAGAGTTTATTTGATGTTTGCAAAAGAAACTTGTTGGGTTAAAGATCACTACTTCACATAAGACTTGTTACTACATATATCTACACTAGACAAACATCATTTAAATACATAGTTAAAATCCAAGTAGGGTGTCTGATGATACTTATCTCTACACACAAAAACTAGGTATGAATAAACTTATACTACAACCTAACTCCTAACCGCCATCTTTAATTTTCAAACTTCGAACGAAATAAAAGTTGGTCTATTGGTCGCGAGCGCTACCGTTGAGCATGAGGTCATGGGTTCGATTCCCAGGTCGGGCAAAGTGTTATTGGGTTTTTCATCTGTAATTTCTCAGTAGCAGCCCGGTGACTGGATTTGTGCCCGGTTGATAACAATAGGCTCGGCCTCTGTTACATGGGACTTTAAAAACACTACTCACAACTTACGCAGTTTAATAGAACCGCTTTTCAACTCGACCAAGAGCACAAGCACTTAGCCGATATCTTAATGATAAATGAATGAACATTACTTAATAAATAACAAGACATTATACAATACTGACAAGAAATATGACGCGTAGACTTACTGACCATATAGGTAGGTCCTATCTGAGACATAAAGTAAATCAAAATTGATCGACTCATTCATTGTTGACAGAAAGATAATAATGCTCATTAATTTGTGAGTTAATGAGGCTCTGTTCCCGCGGTTTTATTCAATGTCATCCATCACCCTTAAGGCTGCGATTGACAATATCAAGCGGACAGATCTGTCTCTTAGTCGTACTAGCTGCTTAGTTGGATTAAAGCTTACTCAGCTTAGGTATCAGCGAACTTTCGCTATGAGTTGCCTACTGAATGTTTCCCTTATTGGATTTCTAAACAGTTTTATCATAGTTGCATCTACAACTTGCGTACGGTCAACAAAGGGGATAAGTAACCAGGGTCGTCGGATACAGTTGAAGTTTAGTAAGAAACCGATGGATATTTTCGAATAAAATGTAATTGATAGAAAACAAATAGTTCATTTATCACGTTTCTTACATAAACTCACACTATAGTCCCTTGGGCACACTCCAAGACGCTACGACCCTTACATAATGCTTTTTCCAAACAATGTGTGTTATTAACTTTGGCAAAGAAGCAAAGCTGAAGTACCATGTAGTAGTAACAAATCTAAAAAACCTTAAACTGTCAAATTAACATAATTTATTAAGATAAACTAACTAAGATAGATTAACTATTTTATTGCGATAGTTATGCCTGACCAAGTTAGATAAACATCCGTAATTTAGTAGGTTAATTTTGATCAAACCATAAGATACCATTGAATGCTAGTAATGTCCTTACCCTACATAGTCCCATGGGTCCCATCAACTATTGAAAACGTTGTTCCTACAATGAATTAAAATCATTAACATAATCATTGATATTCCGAGTACATCGGTTATTGGCTTCGCTACTCTATTCAAGTTTATTCAATAGAGTGTATTGTGTTCTTGTGGCATCGAACGATTCTTCAATTTGGTCAAGACTATTATTAGAATAGATATTTTTTTTTGCTATGATTGATTGATGATTCCGGATTGAATATTAGTTGTCCTGCCTCGGCGTAACGGGCTACGAGCTACGGGCTACGGCGGCGCGCGGCGTAGCATTGTGAAAGTCCATCAAAGTTTTAATAAGTTACAAAAATGTTACAGTAATAGGAAAAATAATCTTCTGTTATCGTTATCAATTAAGTTTAGTTAGAAAATCAGGGGCGTTATTTCGCCGGAATATTGTCTATATTATCATTTGGAGAAATCTTGAAAACAGTTTCTTTTTATCAAAAAATAATTTTAATTTTCATATCGATATTGGATTACATGCCTGTCAGCATATAGACAAAGGCTCGCATCGTGTGGTGTTTGGCAGTGTAATTGATGACCGAGCTCGCCTTCAGAGCTAACATTGTCCAACTAATCGCTGTAGCTGGAACAATGGCGCCACTTGTCTCGGATTAGGGTTCAGTACAATTTTATTTGGCTTTTTTGTTTGTTTGGCGGGCCTACTAATATTATAAATGTGTGAGTTTGTGTGTCGGAATGTTTGTTACTCCATCACGAAAAAAAAAATGAAAATTGACACACATAACCTGAATGAACACATAGGATACTTTTATTATTTTTTCTTGGTTAGTGCGTTCCCATGGGATTTTCCGACCTCCACGCGGGAGAAGCCGCAGGCAAAAGCTATTATTAGCAAATATTTAGGTCAGAATAAATACAAGGCGTCAATAAAAACATAGGCTGAATTTATTTCCAACAGCTGTTATGAAAATTGTCTAAACAATAATATTAGACCTAATCCTTTTTAGCAGTGAATTAAAAAACGTGAAGGTCGAAGACGATGATGAGAAAAATTTGACTTTAAATGCCGAACCAAAATGATTATAGCTAACTTATGGGAAAAATCCATGCAATTAGGTACACCGTGCTTTGAACTCGATATTATAAATAATTAACTCGCTCCATCAGTCACGTGTTTTATAGCGGCACGTGACTCGGTCACTCGGACTGCGGTTAATGCAAAAGATGTGGTGAATTCTACGGCAGAAAATATTCATAATTATAGTTAATAGTAGTAATAAATGAAATACTCTCATAGTAAAACTTGACCGTAAAGACACTTACTCATTCATATAGAACTTAAAAATAAATGTGACGTTTATGAACACAACTGACTGGCCGATAGAGACAGATTCATCATACATTGAAGTTTCTGAAATTGGAATGAAACTTATAATTGTAGTAGGTAAGTGTTGTACTATGAATTAATTTAGGAAGCTTCGACTAGAACAGCCTAAATGGATCCTTTCCTAGTGATGGTTACAAATACGGAACCACCACGTACAAAAACGCACTTAGCGCCATATCAACTAATTTGGATATCTACGTTAAAATTTGTTGTTTCCGCTCCGCTATTAGTGTTAGCTGCATTGTTTTGTGTTACCGCGATGTTAAAAAACAGCGTCCTCTACAGTTGAATAACAATGAACTCAAAACATTGCAGACAGATTTATTTTATTACTTTATTGTACAGGCACCATCATCAGTTACGCTTGTCAAAATTATTGTGTTGTACGTTGTACGATCAAGTATTTCCTATTCCAAGTACTTGTGCATTTTTTGTTTGTTAATGATTGTAACCACGATATCATCACGTTTTAGTGTTAAGTTTGTATGCAAAATATTGTTACTAACGAATTTCTGCTAAGAAATTATAAATATCTAGAGATATCGCGGGCATGGTGACTTTTAACTTACAACAATGTAGTCAACCATTTTGAAATGCAACATTGAGGCGAAAATATTTAGGTATAAAAGCACACATAGAGGAATAATTTTATAGACGAAACAAAAGAAACATAAAACAAACACGTACAACGAAATGATAAAAGAAATAATGTAAATGACGCGTACAATAAATATTTTATATTTATGACTTAGGTATAATTTACAATATAACTTACACAACGTACACTTTATAAAAAGATAAAGTAAGTAGTAAGTATAGTTTATATCAGTTGCATGCCGTGGTTTACACACCTGTTCGAGTTTAAAGGATAATTTACTACGAGTAGGTGGTATATCAAAATATCAACCAATATCAACGCACTCATTCACTGACTGCATAACGTAAAACTGATCGACCCTTATTTAAAAACCAAATTTTCTACTGCTTTGTGTTCTTATCTCCTATATATCACGTTTTGCTTTTTCGTTCCTTCCATTTTCAGTCTTCAGGTCATCTCATACATTAATGTATCTAGCAACAGTTTATGCTATATAAAGACCTCATCTAGTTTTAAATCAATCTGACAATCGCACTTCCCTTGGCTTATTTAGACTAAGTACCTTGCTCCAATTTCGCTGTCATTTTATTTATATTACCAAAGCTGCTACCAACATTAATGCCAATTTACGTACAGAGTGGTCTGAAATCTCGTAAAAGTCCTCAAATAGGGAGTCGTTACAGTCGCCTACGATCGCATTTAAGTCAAGTAGGTCGCTATATTGTCCGGTTGATCCTTGGACATCTGATCCCAAAATAGTACAATGAGGATAGAACTCAGTTTGGTCTAAAAATAACCGGTAGGATAAAACAAAGTGTCATTGTTTAACGTGCAAATAATGAACAGATAAAACTGTTTTTAATGAATACCGACTCGTTTTTAATGCTGTTAATTAAAAGCTGCAGTTTTTTCACAAAATATGTTGAAAAACCTGTCTTTTGTTTGAGCAACGTAATTTAAGTAAGTAGATACACGCGCGCATATTACCATTATTTTTGTTATGTTTCCATCAAAATAGTTCTAATTAAGAATATGCTGCTCAGAGAAATGCAATTAAGTTGACAAGCATTAACGTAGTACGCAGCGGGTGCGGCCGAAACTAGGTTACCCATTTCTCGTTAACTCGGTAGCGCCGCCGCCGGGACAAAGAGTCGTAACGACCTCGCCTTTATAGCACTCCACCGACGTTTTAAACATATAGAACTCGACCCCTTTGCTTGCAAACTCATGGCAATCCCATCACCCCTCTCATTCATCCGTATTTATGTCATCGGCATAAGAAAGAGTGAGAATTTAAGTGCCCCTATATAAAACTTTCGAGACGATAACGCGTTAAATGGCGCTGAATTTGCGCAGTTATTTCTCTTCATGTATATAAAAGACTATACGAACGCGATAAACAAGAACCGTAAAAATGTGTTCGGGTATGTAATATTATATGCGTTTTAATAAAACAAAGGGTTGTGAGATGTAATAACAAAAGAATTTGATTATTATTATTATACACGGCGCGTCAGCCGATAAAACCACTAAAACCTTTCTGCTGGTACTACATAATACACAACGAGCTAATCCGAAGCCTACGCAGTCCGGAGCGGATACATTTATATTATATTTCTTTCCCCTTTTCGGGTACGGACGTCCTACAACCTACCTAATATAATTTGCATATTCGCTTTAAGGCAGTTTGAACCCACGCATAGCTAGCTACGGACGACATTATGCAGCCAAGTACTGGGTGACCCTTTGTTGGAAGACGTGCGTTTTACATAGCAATTGCAATTTCGCTCGTAAAGATTTCCCTCAACTTTTCCTTGTTGTTGCTTTCTCCATTAGATTTGTATGTTTATTATGTGAGCGTAAAATCTTTGGCAAGTAGCGTGCTCGTGTTTGTACAGATGTGTTTCGTTTACTCATCAAACATACAGTCATTGCTACTGATGGATCCAAGATTTTCAAATTGCGTAAAGCATTCGACATCGTCCTCAGTTTTTCTGCATCTTTGCAAGGTTTGTTTGTTTTGCTCAGAGTCTATTATGAAGGTGTACTTAAGATTTTTTGTTAGTTTGTTACATGAACGAACATACATCTTCATGACACATCCATACCTACTGATTGCACAATAGCGTTTAATAAAAATAATTCGTAGGTACTTTATAATCACTGCCTGTATATTTGATTGGTACCTAATTGTTTTTATACTTAAGTATCTAGATATATTATGTTGTTACATAATGAATATTATTATGACCAGATAGATAAGATATTTCACATCATACGTTACCATGCAAGTGGAAAAAGATTCCCCAATATAAAATATATTCCCCTGCCGAGATTCAAATCTAGAAATTAGCAGCAAGCTGTAGAGCTCAGATTCGAATTGCTACAAAATAAATGAATTTTGTTTATAAACATTGTAGATATTATTATGACCAGATATTTTTTATCATATTCTACGTTACTAATGTTACTATGCAAGTAGAAAAATATTCCCCACTACTTACCACCTGCCGAGATTCAAATCTAGAATTAGCACCAAGCACCAACCTGTAGAGCTCAAATTCGAATGATTCATCTGCTTCAAAATAAATGAATCTGTATATTATGTACAAATGGAAACCTATTACAGCCCGAAAACAATACACGGTTGCGGTCACTGATATCTTCCAAACGACGGGTTATTTTCCGAACACGCCGGTGACCTTGGGAATGTCTGTCCATATCTGGCACCTCCATATTTCTGGCGTCGCGTCGCGTCGTGACACGTTTTCCTCCTCTCCGCGAGTGGAATAAGCAAAACCACCGCAACTAGGTTACACAGACTCCGTGCTTTATTGTGTTTACGTGCCACAGATATGAGATATACAGCCCAGGTCAAGGCGCCAGACAGCTTTCGAGTCGACTAGCTATATATGGACTATTGTATTTAGCTCCTGTTTTGATCATATGTACGGTTGTGTCACGAATTCATGATGCGTGTTCTAATTATGCTGGACACCCTAATATCCACATATCGTAGTCTCCTAGCGTCGCGATAACATCTAGGTACACGGTGATCGTTAATTGCTTAATCCATGCATGTCCTTGCATTAGCCGGTTAGCCACTAATCCCCGCAGATACCGGCCGCAACGTCGTTTGTCGAGCTACGGAACGAACAATAGACGACACGCGGAAGAGCATTAAAATACATCGTAAAAAAGCGCGCGTAGTTTTAAATTTTATGGCTTGCGTTCAATTGGGGCCTGTAAAAAAGCGTTTTATTGGAGTCGCATCCTGGCTGCGAGGTCGCGATGTTCAGATAGCTCTAATTAAAAACCCGCCGCGTGCACTCTTGCGAAAGCGGGGCCTCTCCGAACTGCCTCTTGCGAAACATCGTGCCCTTCAGCCCAATACTGGACAGTATTTTAGAACAGGATTTACAGCTCTAGGCATCTCGCTTAAACCTTACGCAACTCCAAATAACTTGAGATATAATATGCCTATTAATTACACCTTTACTGAGACACGATTTGTCAGTATAATTTAATTTCTTTAATGACCCGCTTTAATGTAATAATAGTGTTTACCAACGGGTCATGGTTCAAGATCCGGTTTAATTGTAGTTATCTTAAATTATAATTCATTTGTATCAGAAAATTAATAGCCTTTTTTCTTCTTTGCAGGTTGCAAGAACAGTGAAACGAACGTTACCCGTGAAGACTTCTTGTTAAGAAGACTTAAGTGCCATTCGTAACAAGTTTACCACACGCAGTGATATTTAGTATATGTTAGTGATAGTGTGTAATCGTGATATAGTCATACTTAATTTAGGTGCTAACCGCTATCGGTAGATTTTTAGTGCAAAAACGTTACCAAAAAGTTACGAAACTGGCTCCGTACAAGGATATAATGAATTCGACGAGCATGAGCTCTACGGTGCCGACGATCAAGTGCGAGGACACGTCGCCGTCGCCGGCGGCGGCCGTGGCCACGGACGGCGACACCGCGGGGACCTACAACCTCAGCGTTAACGTCAATCTCAGCGCCGCCATGATCAACATGCTGACGGCCGAGACCGCTGGCCCGACCACCCTGCGGACACCCGAGATCGTCAACGACGTCATCACCATGACCAACCCTTTGGACCAGTACAACTACGAGAAAAATTCCAGTTTCAAGGTGAGCAGCTTGTACCTTTTTTTTCTCACTTTTGTTCACATGTGATAGCTCGTATTTTTTATTAGCGCACGTGCATGATTAATGTAAATCTCGAATGAAAAATGAAACGTTGTATCTAAAGTTAATTAAATAGTGTGCGTGTGAAATCATGTTGATAAAGTAATGGGATTTCATTATTGCGAGAAATAGTGATATCAGTGGAACGTTCTTCAGTAGTTATTGTTCATTTCGTCTTACTGCTCCAGGAACTAAGACTAGCTGTTAGAAATAGTTGGATACTTAATGTGCAAAACACTATACTTGAAGCTCTCATTATTATTCGTGCTTTCACGGAGTAGCTGGACGCTCACAATGCACGTAGGATCCTTCCAGTACTTAGGTCACATCCATGCACGCTCGTTAGAATGTAAAATAAGTGTTACAAGTATTTTGAACAGTTGCCAAGTGTTAGGTGCCACGTAACTATGGCCACGTGACCGGCCATCACTCCCCCATTATAAACATTGGATAACACTGGCAGCATGCACTGGCATGAGGTCATGCACCTTATGCAGACTCCTTATTTACTGTGTTTAACAGCAGACTCCATGGCGCCGCGGTAACACTTGATATCGGGTTATCTATATTTAGTTATCGTGCTGTTAGTTATAGGTAGGCACTATTTGCAGTGTTTTGTTGATTATCTCGACTCGTGCGCTGCCGTTTCATGAATGAGTTTCATTACACTGAAATGTGAATGGCGGACAATTTAGAGCGTAAAAACAATGTGACGGCCGGACAATTATTTGATGCTAACCGTTTGATATAACAATTTGGTAGCGTGTGTCATTCAGTTGACATAGAGTGTGTTTGTAATTATATTAAGCGGAACTCTGAATTGAATAACTCTTAAATATACTCGTGGTTTCCATTTTTTATAAATATTGACACAAATGTGGGTGAAGGAGTTGGACAACCAGTTATGATAAATCTCGGCCAGTTCAAGAAAACAAACATTGCTGTGTAAGCACAGGTTTGACTAAAAATACCTAAACTTGTTTACTTACCCGGGCGTAAGTCATCAACTCATTAAAATACACATTAGAAGTAGCGTAGGCATGCTACTTTAAACGTGTGTCTGCCTACCTATATTTGAGGGAAAAAGTATCATTAAACTCGTCAATAGTAGGTATGGTAGGTAAAAATTTTATATTTTTTACAAAGCATTTGTTGCTACGAAGGAGTAGGTACCTAAAGCCAAAGATTTTAAGTATGAACATAATGAAGAGACAAGATTAATAGGATTGGTGGACGTTGCACTGAAAACATCGTAAAGCTCCTATTTCAGGGCAAAACTATAGAGCTAGAGAACCCTTACTTAGATCAAAGACTACTCTAAGAGCCGCACAATAGCTTAGGACAGAATCCGAATATAGTAGAACACTGATATCGATCACCTACATTAGCTAAGGCGACGATGATAACAAAAGACAAAACACTAGGTACTTGCAATATTTTTAGTCTGAATTAAAAGGTAAAATTACCTACCTCCCTAAAATACCGACCCATCAGGAACTTTCATGAGTTTATGACGTACCTATTCCGTTAACTAATGGCGTTTGCGTGCAAACTGTCCTATATAACATAGGTACTGTCCGCATCTGACAAAAGGCATCGAGGTGGAAAATGTTCCATTAACGGTGCTCGGTCAGCGTGCAATACGAGGTCTCATTTCCCTATGACGTTTCAGAGCGGCAGCGGAAATGACTCCAACTCCTCTATGTCCAACTCGTCGGCTACTTCACCAGCTTCTAGCACTCCACCCAGTATACAGAAGGTAAATATCTTTTTAATTGTTTATTAGAACTTAAATGTTAAGAAAATAAACTTAATTTGTAACCAAGTAGATGCCATTTTAGACTAAAGGCTCGCGACGCGAAGTTCCGACACGATTCTGGTTGAACAAATTCCATGAAGTTTTTATAAAAATTGTTCTACTAGACACACGCCGCACCTTTCGGCGGGTGGCTTTAGTCTAATCTCTGCAATGTTATTTTGACAAAAGCTCATTTTTACTTCAATCAGGGTCAGGTACCTATAGGTAGATGTTATTCTTGGCAAAACATATTTATTTGAATAACATTTTATCTAATCCATAATTATTTATAATAACTTAATCTTTTAGCAAAACGTTTTTATAAATACTACTAATTGCATATTCGTGTTGATCTCAAAAGCTCTCTCTCATGTATTCGTTCAGTGTTAATTTATGGATAAGCGTTATTTTTCATCCCTGCACTTTTATGATGTATCAAAAAACAAACAAAAATGGTTTCACGGTCATTATCTTTTTATTTTTAGTCCTCATTTTAACGTAGCACATGCCTTTTGCATTTTGGGCTCGCGTGGTAGTTAAAAAGATTTGTGGAATTCTTGCGCTCCATGTTTGAAAAATTGAAATCATTTTGTCCTGCTCACACTATAGCAAGGATACATTTAATAACACACTACAGAAAGGATACATTTAATAAAGTTAGGACATTCTCAGTATAAACCTCAGGTAGGTTTATACTGAGAATGTCGTGTCGTGTAGTAGGTTTGTCTACCCAAAACCGGGTCTGGAAGCCATTTGGCGGCCATATTTAGACTAATGTCTCTAGTTCCAAATGCAGTCCTTATCTAAATCTTCGCTTTTGCATTTTTTTCACCAAAGCAGTTACTTAACTAAGCACAGGATGCATAAGTTTTAGATTTCCTTTGACCTCGTATTCAAATTAACGTTATTAGTAGGTACAGTACCTACCTACCTATTGAACGAATCGACCAGTTTTTTCTTGAGTAATTTATGTAGGCACAGTTCCAAAGGCTAGCTCAGCTAGTCTAGACAATGGGCGGACGTTGAAAATGTGAGAAAAACAAACCACCTTGATAATTAATAATTGTAATATCAATCGTGTGTTTATTTTTCTCACAGTTCAATTGGAATTGCACAATTGTATAAAATGGTAATTGCACTTCAACATTCTCGTAATACTTGACTCGGATTGAGAATACATCTTCAATTGTGACCTTGAGTTCGTAGGGCAGACGTGAATCATATTCATTGGTGAACAGGTGAAGCGCAACATATATTAGAATTCTTTACATTATACTAGTAAAATAACTCACTACTTGGTAGGAACTTTCCTCAAAATTTAATTTTAATTGGAGTCCTTGAAGTTCGTTAAGCTCCAGCAATTTTGTTTCGAGCAAAATACTCGTTAACTATTGAGTCTCCGCCTCTGGTAAAGTTAAGCGATTATAAATGTAAATTATGTAGGTACGTACGTCTCCATTTAAGTAAAACTTGTTAGAATCTTGACGATATTCTAGATAAGAGGCATGTGTAACATTCTTTATTTCATACCATAGTAAGACCGTTTACACGCAGACCGCGTTCCAGTTAAAACTTAGCAGCTAAGATTTTTTGTATACGACATACAACGACAACGCTAAACTGAGCAAAGATAATGGAATAGTTAGGTTACACCAAGAACGTATTATTTTTTATCACGGCGGGAAACAGCCACTTCCTTCCAATAATTACAACTTCACTTTAATTGCAGTTTGCAGTAAGAATAAAGTTTTAATTCAGGAGTGTTTTAATTGCAAGATTGAGCTTTTTTGGAACTGTTTACATATCCAAGCCTTTCTTTTATCATTGTTCCCAAATGTCCTAAAATCTCCAAAGATTACTGAATCCCGCATTTTCACTTTCCAGACGTGTTCGGAACTAATAAAGGCTGGTCTGAAGTTGTCGATAGAGTCAAAACGGAAGATGTCTGGCAGCGACACGGATGCCGGCATGAAGCGGATGAAGAAGGAGGACAGCGACGATGACTACGACAGCAGTCACACCCTGACGAATAAATCTGATGGCGTAAGTATATTTACACCTATAGATACCATGTTTTACGAAAGGAAAAGACGAAAAGAAAACATTACTGTTAAAAGAAAACCAAAATCAATTAATTGTAGAGTAAACCCACTGCAGTTGTCAGTTTACTTCATCTTTTGGTTCCCGTTGATATTCTAAAGTCAGTACGTATGTCAACCAAAAATTCGATGACATGTGACTTCTACGAACCCGCACTGGGCCCGCCCGGTAGATTATTCGCCTATTCCCTCTCGAAGAGAGTAGGGCTGTGTCCCAGCCGTGGGAACATAGGCTGATTATGTTATGTTAATACCTACACCTACCAATTGATTCACTCGGCATACAGTCCTCGTCTAGGTTAATCTTAGACATCACTTATTTACGGTAAGGGAAAACCTCGTGAGGAAACCTTGGTGGTCTGAAACCGCCAAGGCAGTGAGCAAGCATTGTAAGTCCACTTTTGCTTTGCAGTAGGACTAATGGACAATATTACGGGCTGGTCGGTATGTAGCGGTCCATGCTGGATAAAGATCACTCAGATTGTCCTCCCTAATCTTTGAGTTGGAAAATTTTCGAGGCGAGTTAAGAAATTGCGTGAATCGCCGCACAATGATAGGGTAAACCCTCTCTTATCGTACCTACATGAGTGAAACGATAAGATGCACCTCCTAAAGGCGGAAAAGCCAAATCCGTACACCTAAGTCACTTTAAAGCAGTCGGGGTTTTAGATTTTCTAAGCATGTTTGTTTATTGTATTAGTGCTAACCGCAGTGATACAGCGAAGTTTAATCCTAAGGAAACTGTACGTACCTAACTACCAATCAGTCACGTAGCCATTGGTAAGGAAAACGAGTTGTATACGTGTTTCAGTACAATACTTAGATAAAATACATGTGATTTTTTGGCTCTGATTTAATATAAAGTGATCTGAAATTATTCTGTTCAACGGAATGTATTCAAAGTTTTTAAACAAAGTAGACTGATATGCATATTAAATATTCGAATAATAAAATCATTAGTGCCACTCCCTGAATTGTTTCTATCGTTCAAGGGTCACGCTATACATTCACATAAATGTGAGTCGAGGTATTGCTAGATGCATATTTTTATGATCAAGTTTATGACTGTGCCTCACCGCCCAACGGCTGCACTTCCCATGTACTGGCAATAAATAAAGATGTGTGCGGAAGATTGCAAATCGTATCTAAACTAACTTTTATTGCGACTGTGCAGCATTGTAATTCAACGGCTTCATTGAAGTTTTATGAGCTTACGAAGAAGGCATCGCAAATGTGGCCAGCGGTCGTGACTTCACTTCCTGATGTTGAAAGGTAGCATTATGGCAATGAGAAATGATCAGCGTATCGAGTAGCCTTACTTAATGGATCGGGCTTTGGATTGATTATTCTTTTGTTTAGTCATTGTAATATGCAGATTTTTCGGGGACGTGGGCAGTTATGCTTATTAAATATTATTACGGCGGACTGCATGACTAAAAGGATTTATAAAAATACTCTTACCTTGATTTTTATCAGTAAGAAAGTCATGCGATTTAAAAAAGTATGATGGTTCATGATGAATAAGAGGTACTTAGTAGGTATTGCTGCCTAAATAAGAATCTACAGCAATACTAGGACAGCTTATCATATCAGCTGTAAGGTGATTTCAACTAATGTGGTATAGGCATTAATACCAACCTTTACAAAGAACGAGCTTCGATCACCACGCTAGCTCACTGATAGTTGACGATTTCAGACAACAAATAATGTTCAGGGTCCTCACGATGTTTTAGTTGGACCTTATGTCAGTTTTGTCTTAAATTAACTTGGGAAGAAAAATGGAGTAGCAGAAGTCACATCTATACTTGGCAGATTTTTGAACTATAGGTGGTTTTCTAAACTATTTGCATCCAATATCCTTCCCTTACACTTACCTTTTGACTCGAAGCTGATCAAAAATATTTCTTTCCAGCTAACGCCAGAAGACGAAGAGCGAAGGCGGCGTAGGCGAGAAAGGAATAAAATAGCAGCAACAAAATGCCGGATGAAGAAACGAGAGAGGACCGTCAACCTGGTCACCGAAAGCGAAGTGTTGGAGAACCAGAACATAGACCTTAAGGCGCAACTTAAGGTACGTACGGCGATTCGGGATATAGGATAGACAACCTTTGCTTCCTGTATTTAAGGCCCAATGTAGGTTGTAACAGCCTAAAGAAAATGCAAACAAATAACAAGTGGAATGAAAAGTTTTGCTGGTGTTTTCGGGTCAAACAAATGTTGACTTAGAATTTCTTTACACGGGCTATGTCAATCATTTCTAGGAACAATTTCACTAGCGGATATCATTATCTGTTATGATTACTTATGACGTTTCTGTGCGTCGATAACAAATGGAGCCAGCCACTTATTAGTGTTAATGGTAGTGGCGACAGAAAGCACGATAAGCAGTCCACATCCACACCTTCACTTAATAATAAACAAACATGCTCAAATATTTTCTACTTTCTTGCAGGACTTAGAAGTTCAAAAGCGTCGGTTGATGGACATGTTGACAATACACTCAGCGTCGTGTGTGAAGTCAAACAATCCCAACACGAGGCAGTCTCCAACAACGCAGTACAACATGATCGGGCCGTACGACTCATCGAGCACATTCCCCGTGTCGTTCGACGCGCACTCGCCCTACATCCGACCAGAGTCAGCCAACATACTCACGTCCAGCTATACATGTGTCACCCCACTCAACGGGGACTCGTCTATAGACACCATCTCGTCCCTAGACACCATCTACGTAGCACCTCAGCTCGCAGACCCCGATTACAATAGACCCGACAGTGTTCTCAGCCTGCCACCCACTTCGGATCGCAGTTACGTGACAACGGACGGTTACCTCCCCAAGTCCACGAATCTTCTCGTCCCGATCGACTCCGAACAGGACTATTATGATCCGGAGGCGAATTACAACCTGGGGAACCCGCAGTGCCACACGTACCCTAACACCATGCCCGAAACTTCGAGCAAACTCAACAACGGCCTTAATGACGGATGCCTTGTGTAGTTAGGAACATCCACGTTATCAGTAACCATTTTTTGTCGGGTCCAAATTTATTTTCGACATGTATACGTATAATTTAAGCATCGGAGTTATTAAAATTCGAAATAGAGTGTCACCGTATATAATAATTCCATACCATCTTCAAGACATAGCTTCATGTTACATAAACGCTTCCTTCTTTGAGTTTTGTTAGATACATACTTATTTTCAATTCGGTGGCAATTTTTTTTGAGAATTATTTTTATAATGTTCGAATTACCAAAATATATATTTTTTTTTAAACTAGATTCAATCGTCTACTTCCGTCAAATCACTTTTATAATGACTATACACTACAGTTGTGATAAAACATTTAAAAATCTTTTTGTATCTCATAATAAGGCTTCTTAAAGTGCCAGAAAAACGACAAAGGGCGGGGAAATTTATTTCGAAACGAAATCATATGTCTACTGTGTAGAACAACAACGTAGAGATAGTTTGGTGCCTGTATAACGTAGCTAGTATGTATGTTTAAGAGATGGAGTGACATTTAGAGTCAGGAATGATCAGGTTAAAAAAAAAATCAACAGAAAACATAATAAAATGTCCATTCTCACGCACATCAAAAAGGCGTACTGTTTTCAATCAAATTTAAAAGGTTACATTTTTCTTTCAAGTGTTGTGAACTTAGAATCCCAAATTCGATTGTATAATAATGACTACGTTAACACGAAGCAGTAACTGTGAAACAGTTCTTTAGGTAGGTATTTCATATAATATTTTATTTTATCTAAGTGTCTAATTCTAACAATTACCATTCGTTTTAATTTTTTTTAAGTTCTATGATTTTGCTTTGATCTGTTTAAAATATTTATTTATTAAGATCTGATTTTAACGGTGCAATGTTATGAAAGTTTTGGTATTGGTGTCTAGTCCACATCGGTTTGTCCAAATTATGAATGAAAGTTCCAAATACATCACATAGCCTCTAACTTCCAGTACAATTATAGATATAGTAATACAGTACCTCCTGTTAAAATTCCAAAATTATATATTTTTTGTTACAGAACTATATTCACAGATTATGAGATATATTCCACATATACATGTGTTACAATTCGTGTAAGGTAATATTAGTTTTAAGGTGCTTTAACTCAGAGTAAGTCGTGATATACCTAATATTATTGTAAGTGCAACAAGCGTTACTTGTTACGACGATAATCAATTAATTTTAAGAATTTGACATTTCTATAATTAAGTATTGTCCATGTAACGAATTGTATGTGCACACAAAGCAACATGACGAATTCTACCATTTGTCAAGTTCACGCGTCATGCGACTTATAACCTTATTGTATATTACACAAAGACAAAATTAATAAAATATACTTAATGTCAGCATGTGACTTTGACGAATGGGCAAGATGTATTTTGTGTACGTAAAGTCGCTTGAAGCGTACACAAAAAACACCATTGTAAAGTGCCTCTGTATTTTATTTACGAACTAAAGCGATTTTGTTGTTCTGTTGATATTTTTATATGAAGCTAGTAAGATAGGAGTAGACGTCTGGGCGAGATACTTTGGTGAAAATAAAAATTGTAGCCGCCATGGAATTAAAGCAGTATTATTTAAGTTACGTAACAACCGGAGTTGTACTGTTGCGTAACAATAAAATAACGTGCAGGGTTTCCATGCTGTTACGTCGTCTCGCTCAGACAGTTATGCAGACCTATTCTAAGACAGTGCCTTCTGCATACCAGTGATCCTAGTCTATGTGGCTGCCTTACTAAGCAGTCAGTCGCGCGAGCATTTATTTTTATATTGTTGGTAATATTGTGATAGCAAGAAAAATCTATTTATTAACACAGAGCACAATTCGAACTTAATGTTCATTGTTATTTCTTGTCTAACAAGAATTTCAAGTCTCCACAATCGTAGTTTCTAGAAAGGCCGTCAGTGTGCGAAATGTAATGGACTTCCCTTAGAATTGTAGTTTTCTATAATACATCATTGTCTTTGGTCGATGTTATATATGAATTTCGATTGTTTGAAAGTTTGTAGTATTTTGTATTTCGCTTTTGTAGTGTGATGGTACCGTCGTAGTAATCTTGCGTATAAGATTAACTTTAGAAGGTATAGTTTAGTGTTTCTGGAAGGTCTTTTCGTAGTCACGCTCGTATTGATCATCAATTTATTACATCACGCAAAAGGGAATAGTTACTGCCTACCACAAGGCCACCATATTAATTTAATATCAGGTAAATTGAAAGTTAACTCACGATATTAAGTTTCAACCAGTTACCATGCTGATACCAGTTTCAATAATATCAAATATCACCTCTAAACATTAACTAATGATTCAATAATTAATTAAATATTTTTCCATCACTGGTTCTGTACCAATAACGCAAAGACATGTGACATACGCCAACCCGCACTGGGCCCGCGTTGTGGATTATGGCCCACTCCCTCTCACAGAGAGGAGGCCTGTATCCCAGCAGTGGGCACATTATAGGCTGATTATGCTACTGGTTCTATCCGTTTGGGCGTGCATGTAATAACGTTGCTTGATCGATGGGTGACGTCATTTTCTACTTAATTTATCAGTGTATCTCTGCTGGCTACTCGCGTGGCCGGTTGTGATAGTACATTACTATTGCATAACATTCGGTTGTAAGTTATAAAACGACTAGTATTACATTTGTTTAACGATTTATTGTTGTTACAAAATAAGATTTAACTTTATAATTTATATATGAGTATTCGAATCAACTTTTATAATCAGTTGTTATATCTCCTGCTATTTAAGTCTGCTATATACTAATGCTTTGATATTCAATCTTTATTAAATTTTCTGTAGATTTACAAAATAATTTGAACACTCATATTCGTTGAATACTAAAATTTAAACTAAGTCACAAAGTGATTAAAATATAATCATATTGTACCATATTCATCTAAGGACCGTTGTTTGTTATAATAATATCAGAAATATTAATTCGTATTAGGTTTGTAAGTGTTGTAAACATCACTTGTACCTGCTTCATAAATATAAATATTTTGACAGTCAAAGCAAAATTATTGCGCTTATATATTGAAGAATAAATCATTATATTGCATATAAATATGTTTGATTTTGTTCCTTCTCGACTGCCTGATAGAAACTATTTTTAACAAACAGAAAAACCACAAAAAATTGTGAGAATAATTTATTCTCTCAACATTTATCTCATCAAAAATCTATGTAGTGTTTTTTGAGAACACTTAGTTATGACATGAACAAGGACTGCCTAAGGCTTCCTGTACATGACGCCGGAGCCGCACCGGGCCGGACTGCAAGTTTGTGTATTTATACGATTCGTATATTTCGTATAGACACACTTGCGGTCCGGCGCCGAATATCGCCTCAATGCGGTGAATACGCGGTTCCGGTGCGGCGTGTGCCCGATATTAATGTGTACTCCGGCATTTATACGCAAACATGCGGTCCGGCGCCGGTGCGGCTCCGGCGTCTGTACAGGAAGCCAGAGTTAGGGTGTTACCACACCATCGTCGATCGACATCGGTCGACGTTGATCGATTGGTGTGGTAGCTTTAATTGATCGACGGATACAGGTCGATTAACCAATCGATCGATTGCCGGTCGATGGCATCGGTCGACGGCATCGGTCGACGTACATCGATTGACCCCGGCTATATTCCATCAGTTTCTTTCGAAATGTAACGATCGACGTCGACTAATCCATTCTGCCATCGATCGATGGCATTTATCGACTATCGATCGATTGGTGTGGTAGAAACTATCGATCGTCGTCGACTAATCCATTCTACCATCGATCGATTGCATCGATCGACGATCGATCGATTGGTGTGGTAACACCCTAAATGGCTACTATTGCATAGCAATAAAACAAAGAAACTTCGAAAACAATGATATTATTATTTAATATCACAATAAGGGCTTACATTTCGAAATGTATTGAATATCTTACTTGGCTAATGTAGCGAGCATTTTTGAACAAACTTTCAATCATACCACACAATCTCACATATTTTTTTCATTGACATGAACCGATCTTAACTGAGACTAGAAATTATTATCTATAATAACTGCAGTTCTCAAAAAGTGTCACAGTTAGGAATGAGTGAACTATTACAAATCTACATGTAAATATTTTTTTAATGAACTTTGCTAATGATTACACTCAAAATGTAGATTGGAAATTGTTTATTCTGAAAATAGGATATCAGAATCACTTTCACACGCCATATTAAATAAAATAAGCTAGATAGAATTGACATTTTCTATCTGACTATCCCTGAGGAGAAATGGCGAAACAAACTCAGATGAAAACAGACATTGCAGTGAAGTCTCAATGGAAGAGGGAAGAGGATAAGAAAACATCGAACATCGGTTTGGTAACCACTATCTTTGTAGTCTATTCAGAATCTTGTTTCCGGTTTTCACTTCACGGAATATCAACTTTATGCCTAGGTAGATTAAGTTGATTTCAGAATGACTAGTACTTCTTTTAAAGTTGTATCGCAAACTGAACTTTATGTGTGGGTTTTAAAATTGTTTTGCCAAAAATACATATTTGTTTACATGTTTGGAAACGAAATCATCAGCCCAGTATAAATGGTTTTGTGGTAGAAAAAAATTGCTTCAGCGTTTTATAGAAACAGAATAACGGGTTGATCTAAGACAATACAAACAACAGTACGAGATCGGAATTTTGCCAGAACTAGGCAAAAAGCTTGCTCCCTACTATATTGAAAGACAAGACAAAAGAAAAAGAGACCCCAACCACTCGTTGAGGTTTCTAATATACAACTTGCTAAATAAAATAAGACCTACTATTTATGTACGAGGTAGAATACACAATACTTCAATACATTTGTACTACTACGTTAATCATACAACTAAATACATCTACACTTTTTGAGAAATGCCAAATTATTACTAGGTATGTATAAGATAACTACAGAGCACATACATTGTTGAACGAACGGTTACCATTGTACGTAGATCTTCACAGTGGCAGCGAACGAGACTGGGCGCTACCTATAATTGCAGAAAAAAGAAAATTTGAAAAATCTTTATGGTATTGACATAAAATGTCAAATTTTTGAAGATGACTATATAAAAGTGTAACAACATCTTAGAGGTTTTAGAAATAATGAAGTGTAAGTATAAATAGTTGGATTGAAAAAAGTTTTGAACAAAATTAGAGCCACGCGTGCTTATTGACCGAAAGTTACATGGTCTTAATTGGTCAGTGAGCCTGCTTTTAGTCCCTTTGTGATAAAAAGTTACCGTTACAATAATAGACTATCGATGTTTTTTTTACAATGGGTTACAGAAGAGTTTACTTTTTACAATTCGCTTTTTCGAGATGATATTATGATTAGGATAAATATAGGTAGTATACAGGGTGGTGATAAAATTTGTTAAACCAGCCAATAAGCCCAGGTGCGCAAGGCCGATTTTTTCTCGCCGCGATTGTTTTCCGCGCGAGAGTTAGCGTCGAGAGTTGAAAATTCCACAGTGTCTTTTTTGACGCCCTGGGATGCGCTCTGTTGGATTTTCAATGCTCAGCTCCACACCGTGAGTTGAAAATCCAGCGCGTGATAAAATCCTGCCGCGGTATTTTTACGTCCGTGCGAACGTGGGCTAATGTGTTGGAATCAATCTAGTAATGAAGCAGATAATGTAAACTTTCGCCGTGCAAGTAGCAGTTAAGTTATATAAAGCTTTGTTGGTTGACCAGCAAGCACATGACTTAGGCTGTTTTGCTGGGTCTGTAATTGTTTCTGGAAGCCTTTACAATTCTATTTGTAAAATATAATATCAGCAAATATTATGATTTGTTGCCGATATATTGCTTAAATAATACAATTTATCATGAGGTTTTAAGGCAGATCCACTCCTGCGCACGCGCCTGTACAGTGCGCACTACACGTTTCGATCGGCTATAGACGCGTCACACTTTTCGCGCATATGCGCACGTCGCAAACAACTTACACCAGTTCGCGAGCATTGGTTTGTGAAACCACGAGTATGAACAACATGCACGCAAATCGCTCGCAAAAATGTCCATCGAAAGTATGTTCTTAAGATGCACGCGAATCGCACTGTTCGTGCACGGGCGCAGGTGTGTACACGCCTTTACAGTAAGCCTAATGAGACTTGATCCGACTTTCAGAAACAGGAGCTGCAAATTTGGGCGTTTTATAAGTGTAATTGACGCACTCAGAGACGTCACTTAAAATTAAACAATCATCCAATTTTATTAACCAGCATATCTTGGCACAAGTTGTGTGTCCTGGCTGTCATTCAGAGATCTTTAACAGTCATTACGGTTAGTCGGAAGCCCAATAGTCAGTAACTGGGTTGTGGAGGTCAGATAAGCAGTCGCTCCATGTAAAATACTGGTATTCAGCTGCATCCGCATCTGGAAGCCGATCCCACCATAGGGGAAAGGCAAAGCAGATTTTAGGATTGACATTTTGGCACAAATATACAAGTAACACGATTGAAATGTTTTCAATCTGACATATTTTTGATGGACAGCGTTCCAATTTCTACTTGTCAATTAAAGTTAATGATTGATTAATTTGAAGTAACTACTCCGAGTACCGGGGTAAGTGTGTTTAATAATAATAATTAATATTAAACATACGTTAGCGACCTTGATTAGTACAGGGGGATTTTTTGAGCCAAGCGCGGTTGTTAAAATAACCTCAGCCACAACTCCATATTCTAATAAAATATTGTGTGACCTTTACCCAACATGCAAAAATATTTTTTTATTCTATAAAACCAAAAAAAGTTAACGAGTTATATGAGCTAATCCCAAGCCTGTTAGCATTGATGAATGACTATAATGAATAAATGAGATTAACATAATGTTGATGTTAGATACAAAATTAACAAACTGCGTACGTTTCGGAAGTCAGAGTTAGATAGCTTGCGTCTCCGTTACTCAATGCCTTCAAACACTGGTGACAAAAGAAAATTAATTTACTTCACAGTTTAACATGGTGACTGTTGAAGTTTCTTCTTTGTGGGTACCTGAATGTTATTTATTGATGGTAACATGATAAAGTGATGTCACAGTGTAACTTTATCTTACTCCATACTCTGTAGTTCAAGGGTGTGTGGATGGTTACATCCCGAGTTGTCATACTGTAGCTCGGGATGTGGCATTGTGGCTTTGTAAATATTATTTTTTGAGCATCCAAGCACCATTGTGTCACGATCTATTTAGATATAAGAATAGTTTTCTAAAGATCCTGTGCGTGAAATGTTTACTGACTGAAGGACGTTGAGCCACTGTATGGAGTACATAGTTACACTGTGGTGATAAGTCGTGAAATTTAATAATATTATCTTACCATTTCGCTCGTTTCGACCAATCTTTCGGCGTCCAATGCAGGCATTTCGGGTCGATGCGCAGATTTCTCTTTTCCATGGCTTTTTCGTGTTGCTGTAGTATTTTTAATAATCGTTAGTAAAATTTAATGTTGAATTCAGGAAGAAAGCACTTTGTTCATTGAATCTAGGTCTATAAAGTCTATTTTACCTCGTTCACCGATATGATGTATTGTCCTTTGTAGTAGTTGATCAGGTTCAAGTTTTGTAATGTACTAATTACGTCCTCTTTCTTTATACTGGTAAGCTCGCAGATTTCGCTGAGAAAAGAAAATTTGTCTTTTTAGATTCGTCGTTCTAACCAATGACGGCCTACCACTATAATAAAACTGCCAAACGGTTTTTTTTTTCTAGAATATCAGAAAAAACTTAAAATATCTATGTTTAGCTTCTCTAGCTATAGTTTCATACATGTTCTAATGGATAATCTTACTTGATGGTAATAATAGGTTTCTCATTATCGCCGACTGGCTTAATGTGCGTGAGTATATCCAATATGGTCTGCGCCCAGTAACTCCGGTATGACAGCAATCCAAGATCTGAAAGAGGCTTTTCAGGTGACCCTGTCTTGCCTTCAAACTTTGACAATTCGTAACCTGAAGAGTAAAGAGATAAAAAATATATGAATTAATCTGATTCAAAGAACCATTAATACATGGTGACTTGTTTTCAAGAGCACGGCCGGCATGCAATGTTCCTATTGCTGGGTAGGCCTTCTATCTGTGAAATGGGTGGGACACAACGGCCCAGTTTGGGTTGGTGGATTTTGGCATATCCATGAAGACTAACAATACATGACATAGCTAGACTTGAACTTAATAACGGTTTGTCACAATCACAACCGACCGCTAATCAGCTATGATACGCCACCTAGCTAGTGAATATTGATAAATTATGCTCCAGCCGGTATGTTTAGTATGGATGATCATGTTTACAACTGTTAATTAAACATTAGGAAGGTTATTATGATCAGTTGAAAAAAACAGCGGAAGCGGAGACCGCGGCGGCGGGGCGGGGGGAGATTTAATTTTTCGGCGGTTGGTAAATTAACTGACAAGACAACCGTCACTGTGACGGTATTAACATGAATAGTAATACAAAGAGAATTAGTCGGTAATTTCATCCTACAAAGTCAGTACAAAAGATACTCAAGTAGTCTAATAAATGATTGGGCAGTAAAAATGCTGGAATGGGCAAGATAATCAATTAGGCAGTTTCTACGGACTACGTGCGAGCCGAATTGGTCGCAGTAATTAGTTACTGCGACCAATTCGGCTCGCGCCAGGGCACCCCAACCAAATGGGTTAAATTAGGTTAGAACTGAGACCAACAGCGCGCGAGCCAAGCGAGCCGAGCGAGCGAAGCGAGCGGTGCCGCGGTAGCGGCTGGCAAGTGTTACTCCTAGGTTAGAGATTTCTTACCGACTAATTCCGATTTGTTAACTGCCCACACGTAACTGCTCGTTCAGTCATTTTACTGCCTAATTATTTATTTAATCCATTTAAAATATTTGTTAAGACTAATTTTTGTTTAGTTTACTGCTCAGTTTTTACTGCCGAACTTGTTAATAAACATGTATTTTGTCGTTTTTTGTCACCGCTTTAAAGCAGTGCCATTTAGTATAACTAACTGGGTTTAGCAAAATTATCAGTGTTCTATTGTAAGCTCGCTAATGTTACGAAAACAATTGTGCCGTACTTACTAAATTCTATAAGAAGTTTTCCATAACCTTTTCTTTGGTATGGAGGTAGTGTCAGTATACATGCTACATTGTAGTCTTCTGTACTCTCCTTCTCTTTTGAAAAATATCCTACTATGTGAAAACCTGAAACGGAGAATTATATTATTGTCACAGATGTTGCATTTTATTTTATAGTCCATCATTCCATTTTATACCTTAATAGAATGACATAAGAGTCACGTGATGCGCGCTCGTGTGTTGCATCTGCATGCGGGTAAATATGTATTATTCAAAGCTATTAGCGATTTATTGTACACTGACAATTGTCTGTTAAGGAATAGGAAATCAAGCATCATTGTATTATATTCACTTTAATTTACCCTACAAGAAAAATTTTCATAAAAATATATCGTGCACATTGCAAAAGTCAGTTCGCAGAGATGAAATGAGCCCGTTATGCGCGAAAGGCGCGAGAGGAAAAATCCCTCTGCCACTGCACAAATTAAATACAGCGTGTCAGGGACATCGACAACTCAAACTATGAAATATTCGTAGATTATTAAAATGAAAATTTTTCCACAGCTTCAAGGGACTGTAGACCTGTGTACCTATATAGTTTTAATTTAAACTCGATACCTCCACGCGTTCCCGAGATAAAGGGTCTTGACAGACAGACGGACGGTCCGACAACAAAGTGATCCTATAAGGGTTACGTTTTTTCCTTTTCAGGTACGGAACCCTAAAAACACTAACCTCTGGCATCAAATTCGGTCATAACATAAAAAAGGAAGGGGTCCGTATCGTAGTACAATGTCTTGTGATCTAAGAACAGTTTGGCTAGTAAGCAGAGATTCTGTGCGTAACATTTGTTTTTTCGGCCGTCGATCTCGAAGAAAGATATGCTGCCTTTACGGTATATCTCGTTGCCAGGCGGGTGTTTTAGTTTACATTTGATCTGGGAAGAAAGAAAATAAAAATAATAAAACTAACATAACTTTTTTGGAATAGTACGATGTTTTTTTAATGATCGACACAAGTACTTACCAAATGTCTTTCTAGGCACTTTTTACTTTTTCTGTATTTCAAACAGAATTCACAGATGTAAATACAAGGTAGGTTGACCATTTCCTGAAATTGAAAAGAAATTGTGTTAATAATTGCAGATTTTTTCATGTTTGATCCTTTCACTGCTGGGCAACGGACTCCCTTTCCATTTAGCGTCGCCTGTTGCCTTTTCTGGTCAATTAGTGAAAAAAGACTCAAATTAAATTAACTGCTGTGTAAATGCGTAACACACTATCAGTATCAGTCAACAATATTCATTCCGTTATTTACGTTGTTGAGCAGACATATTTTACGAATATATGAAGCAATGTATTAGCAATATTCATTAAAACTATTCAAATTGAGATTGATAGGGCCTGTGGCTAAATAATAACAGCCGCACAGGTCGATCGATCAGGTTAAGCTACGCTTGCCGCGGTTAGTCTGTGGATGGGTGACCATCTTTACATACCGTGACCCCTCCGTGCCTCCGAAAGCACGTTAAGCCATTGGTCCCGGCTGTCATTCGTAGATCTTTGACAGTCGTTACGGGTAGTCAGAAGCCCGAAAGTCCGACAACCAGTCTTACCAAGGGGTATCGTATTACCCAATAACTGGGTTGTGGAGGTCAGATAGGCAGTCGCTCTATGTAAAATGCTGGTATTCAGCTGCATCCGGTTAGACTGAAAGCCGACCCCAACATAGTTGGGAAAAGGCTAGGCAGATGATGATTGAGATTGATAGTGAGTTACGCAATTAGGGTGCTGCTCACCACGGCTGTGAAGTTTCGTCAATTAATTTAATTTGACACTTTAGAAATACAAAAAAAAAAAAACAAGTAAGATTTATACACAAGCCTCTTGGATATTTTTAAGATACTTTCGAGAGGAAGCAAGCCAAATTAGTCCAAAGACATTTTTTGACAGTCTATGCGAACTAGGTAGGTACAAACCTGTGGATAAGGCGCGAAGTACCACGGTCGTATCCGGTTCCTTCCGAGCTCAATCATCTCAATATTCTTCATGCGAGTGACGAGATCGTCATGGCCATGTGCGACCATGCTCCCGGACTGACGTGGCCTAGTGGTGGGAGTGGCAGTACCACTAGCAGTGGTCTCACTGCCTTCAGTTTCTACAGACGGAACGGGTTCCGTCTGAAAAGTTTTAGAATTTTGCTTGGGCTCCTGTAAGAGATTGTTCTCGAATATGATTAGGATGTCTACACTATGTTTTTTTTTGTTGAATTAAATTGCAGTTAATGTAGCAGTGACGATAAAGTGTGCTGCCCGACTTCTGAGTCCAGTTTCGGATCTTGATACATAGCGTTTCTGAACAATCAGTTTAGTTGTATAATCAGTTACATTATATATGTATTAGTATTACTTGTGTAAGAGTAAAGCACAAAGTGATTTTGTGTTTAGAAGAACTTTGCTTACTTATATTTTTACCCAGATACTACTTTGTCGAGTACAGGCTATTGAACGCTTATCTAAGGATCTCAGAAACCAAGCAATAATTGCATAAAAGTACCATAAACACATTCGCGCTATCTAGTTTTGTACAAAATCAAAAACAGTAAACGCCCCAGAAAAATACAGAGTGGCATGGGACATCGACGCTCGACAATCAACTGTCTATAAATTCAGCACACGAGTAGAAATTTTCTACCGATTATAAACAAAAATCTGCTGTTTCATAGAAAAATGGAATACCTACGCGGTCAAAATGTGAAAATTTGACCAGCAAATTTTGTATTTTAACATCCGATGGCAAAATTTCAACTAACGAGGGGTTCAGTACTGAACCCATGGTTGTGTGTCGATACCACCCTGTATAATACTTATGCAAATTTTAAATATTTTGGGTAAGTATTTTCTTTTTTACATCCATCTTGCGCCAAGCAATTATAAACAATAACAACAAATGCATACTTCATTGTCTATAGACGGCGCTTTCCGTTTCCTATTCATTTTCTTCTGCAACGCGGCTGCGAGGACCGCGCCTCCGTTGACAAGAGATGATGAATCATTGCCAAGCGTTGGACTTGCCGGTCGAGACACCAGCTGACGCGGCTCGCCGGCAATGACACCTTGTTTGTAGGGTAGCAAATGTGAGAGGTATACAAACAAATATATTTAAGTACAAAAAAATATTATTCTCTTCTTAATAATCAGTTTTTTAAGCTGTTGGTTCGCTTTATTAGTAGATTGTTTGCCATGGTAGCAAACAACTATTTTGAAGGCTAGAGTGTTTCTTTGAATCCAGAGCGGGGCGAAGGATTCTAGAGTAGAATCCCGAGCGCAGCAAGGGATTCAAAGTACGTCACTCGAGCTTAAAGTAGTGTTGCTCCCGAGGTGTACACAACTTTTTATCACCCTCTATGAAAAAATAAGTAAGTGCAACTTATGAATGAGAATAGTAAGTTTCATTATCATTACTTGAGGAAGACAATACATTTTTTTATAAAACCAAGTAAAATCCTAATTTGAGTAAACAATTACGAACGAAGGCAGAATGCTTTTCGCGAGTTTTTTATTTTTTCAAATACTTTTTTTTTTATTTGGCTAGCGCACGTTGTTCTTTGTCATACAGCCTGTTACTTGTTCATACAATGTTCGTGATTGATCTCTTTGGTGATTGGAACTTTACTTACAATATCCAAATTCAAACCACTTTTAGTCCCTAGGGATTAAAGAGCTATTTTAGTCCCTGTTTACGAAGAATACACTAGCTCTTTTTGAATAGTTGTGATAAGAAACATTATTATGCTTTTTTAGAAAGCTAGATAAAGCTTATAGATTATAGGTAATGCTATGCTTTAGGTACTTACTTACTTCAATTTAATATGTATTTACTTATAAAAATAAAATAAAAAAAAGATTAAAAAAATTACTAGATTTAAGGCTACACCGACCGCACAATGGCGCCCTCGTCGTTTGTTTGGTTATTTCTTTTATTTTAGAATGATGAGGGCGCCACTGCGCGGTCGGCATAGTCTTAACGAAAAAATCTTCTTTAGGTACATTTATAGGATGTAATTTTGAGTAGGTATAACTACACAAGGTCTATCTAAATAATGTCAAACGTTTTTAAAGCATGCACTTCATGGGTGCTCTAGAAGGCTTTGTTCCAGTATAAGCATTCGTTGAACGCATGGAGGTGCCGATAAAACCACTTGGGTTCATTTTCACTTGCACCTTATTTCCACATAATCTGCGTTCGCCATTTAGTTTCCAAAAAAGAAAACAAATAACTGCAACTTCAAACATTTTGAAATCAACGTAATATACACTACTTACATATTTATTTCATTTCTACTCCTCTCATCTTTGGGATAATCAAAATTTGATTTATAGGTAACAAAGAAAAAATATTGTGTGACAGTCACAATTGAGCTCTTTTAAACAAAAATAAAATAAATTGAAAACAAGATTTTAAATATGCAATACTTATTACATTTTGAATCAAAACTTTTTGGAAATTGCTTAAGCTTTCTTTTCGCTCCTAAAACGTAGGTACGAGTCAGAAATCAAATAGGCCCGTTTATTGTTCAGTCTTTCGAAACCGTTTAACGAACGCTTACGCTAGACGATCACTACAAAACATATTCATCACCTGTCATTGTAATATCTGATTCTGAACCCGATAGGCAGTCAGACAATCATGTGAAGCAGACATCAGACGCTTCACTTTCTGTTCATTTTCGTTTCTTCACACGAAATTATACGTCTGAACACAAAATAATTCAAAAGCGTAAAACGATTTCATTAGTGAACCGATCCAACGATGTTGGATTTCGGCACTCTGCATCTTTCACTCGCCTCCCGAATGATCGAAAAATGAAATAAAAGGAGCAGACAAACGTTCATTCCTATGTATTTTTTTTCGGTGTCGTGAAATGAAACCAAAATGAACATTCACTCGAGTGAACCCTTCGTTTGAGTGAACCATTCATTCGAGTGAACTATTCATTCGAGTGAAGCGTCTGATAACGTGATAGTCAAGAGGCCTGACGGAAGTTGCGCTCAGGTTATTCAACCAATCAAGCATTGACTAAAATGAGACACAATATTGTTTGTAGCTCTCCTGGTCAGCGGGTCTCAAAAAGGTAATTATTTGACATACCTGTAGCTACGCCACGCCCCTTATCCACACCACTTTGCCCTTTGCCTGAGCGTAAGTCCTGAACGTTCACGTTAAGAGGTTTGAGGTATCCTGTTTAAATTGTATTGGGTACATAATCAGATACACAATCACTTTGTTCCAGCATGCTTGAGTGTAATGAAAACTAAATAAAAACTAATATCTTAGTATGGGACACAATTTTGTAGCTACTAATCAAACTCATTTAAGCTTTTATAGGCACATTTCAGCTGCAAATATATGTGTAAGTACTATCTGAATTCAATTCACCAAGTGAAATTCGAACACATTAAAGCTTTTTGAATAAATTTGGACACTGCAATGTAATGAAATATAATATAATTATGTATATGTGTAAAGTAAGCACATGTGTTTGCAGTTGACTGTACTGTACATACCTCAGAAGTTTAATCAAAGGAATGTTCAGTAAGAATAACATATTTTTTTTATTTTTAAACACACTATTTCATTGGAAAAAAATATGCATTTATACTTCTAAATATTTGTATAAGAGATAAAATTATGATGCTGTAACACAAAGCACACAAACAATTGAAATATAAGTTTCAACGTACCAAGTGCATTTTTTGGTGTGGAACCACCATTGAGTGCATTAAAATGGGCTTTTTCATGAACTTTAGGTTGGGGTTGCAGACTTGGCGGAACTTGTTGGTTCACAATAGTGGGTCTACTCGGTACCGTACTAGACTTCTGACTTTCATTGCAGACAGTGTCATCTGCAGACAAAATGTTATAAATTTAATGGCCAATCGTCATGATGATGAGTTTTTAGTGTGTTATTACGATGGTAAATTGTGTTTATATGAAAATAAGGTTAGTTAACAAACCGTTTTAAGCAAATAATAACATTAATAACACTTAAAGTACTTGTTTTCATACTCATAATGTCACTAAAAGTTTCAAGAAGCCATTTCTGCAGTCAATACAAAATACATGCAAGAAGTTTTATTATAATAAAAAGAGCTGAAAGAAGAGAACAATATACCATCATAAACAAAATAATAATTTTAAAAGTTTTTAAGCCAATTGTAGTCAAAAGGCTAGTAATAAGTTTTATTGAAATAAGATACCCAAACAATTACTTATTGAATATTTTTTGATAAAAAAAGATGTGACTAAAATTAATGTGTTTTTTTAGTAAGATCAAAGACAAAATTAATTTGCCCACAGTCCTAGAAAGATCTTCTGAAAAGGAAATTCCAACAAGTGATGAATGAAAAAAACTGGCCACATTAAAATGATTTCTAAATAAACCGTTTGACAGATTACTTTATTATAAAATATACAAATCATTCCTAAAATTGCAGAAAAACTTGTTTTAAATACTCAAAGTTTTCTCAAAATAATCTGTCCAACCATTTTCGTTTCAATGTAAGTACAGGCTGTGTAAGTGTGAAAGAAGAAATGAACATTCAATGTCTAATAGCAAAAACACATACTAATAAAATTAGGCATGACGCCACCTCCTGATCCAATATGTGTCTTCTTCGGAGTAGTTGTTCCACCCGTTGACACTCCATCTCTTCTCGGAAACTGTACCTTTCTCGTGTCCAGCCATGACTCACCCACCCACTCGTCCAGGCGTTTGTTGACTGAAACATAGATATCATAGAATATACATATTATGAGTATCTGGTACTTCAGGGTGCTACCAAAATCTTTACTTGATGTAAACAGCAGAAAGAGATAAGGTTTTGTATGTTTTGTAGTGTAATTTTTTTTTTGTTATATATACTTACTTTAATTGTACACCAGACAGGCGTACTTATTAAAGTAAGTATATTAATATAAATAAATAAACTACTATTAAGTGATTGCACATGCACACAAAAACATTTATAATAGTATTGGTTAGACGGATGACCCTCTGACCGATATTAGTAGAAATAGTTTTAACGAAACATTAAATAAAGTCTCAATTCCATTCATGTTTTCTATATATAATGTCTCTAAGTACATTTTCTGTTATCCATTTGTCGGGTTTTCTCAGGGCACAGCTTTTATAACAAGTCTTAAATAGTTCTCTAAGACATGTTCGATTATTGTAGTTGTCCGTTTCCATCATCTTGATATTTCAATTATGTTTACACTACATGCTTAGTGAAAAAGACAGAGATCTGGTTTTGCTGCTTCAAATATACACCAAACTAATGTGCTTTATAATAATTAACACTTATTTTAATTGATTGTTTGCACTCATAAAACAACTTCATGTTTTGACAACTTATTATTTTCATCAAATAAGGGACCTTATTAGTTACATTTATCATACTTACAGTCAACATAGTGCACATAATAGCCCCTTTGGCCTCGTATTTCTTTAATACTGATAATTTCAGCTAATGGCCAGTCATCTCCTCCCTGCATTCGTACTGGAAGGCGACATCCTTCGACAAGAGATGCCTAAAAAATATCACAATCGCAAGTAAAATTATTGTCACATTTTATGAGTTTTATGTTTTCTTTGGATAAAAGAATTACCGCCGAATCACAAAAAGTAGTCAGCTCATCCTCGATGTCGTTCATTTTCTAGAAAAACGTAAATAAGTTTCCAGAAAATATAAGCTTGTTTCCGAACTGTCAACGTCAAAACACAGTGACACAGACAGACAGTGTTACCAACTTTCAAAAATATTTATCCCTAAAAATTGTGTCAAAAACCCCTAAAATCGCCTTATTTATTGAGTTGTCCCCCTAAAAAAAATATAAATATAAATTCATAATGATTTAGAAATAATATGCTGTAATATGTTTCAAGTCTTTTTATCATAAGTTATTTAATACATAAAATATTTCGTCTTCATCTGAAGATGCAGATTTTTTTTAATCATACATGTTGACATTGAATAAATTTAACATTTTATTGGATGGATTAAGCCAGTGGCGCCAGTATTCCCGCCAGTCACCACAGAGTAATTGTAGAATTACGTACTAGATGTCGTTATAAGTCGCTAGGTCAAGAAATAAATATTAATATTACTTACCTATCAATTTAAAAATATTAAAGAGTCAAAAAATCCCTGAAAATACCCCTAAAAATTTCAGACCCCTAAAAAAATCCCATCTCACTTATTTACCCCCTAAATCTGGGGGGAAAACCCCTAAGTTGGCAACACTGCAGACAGAGTACGTAGAAAGTCAAAAATGACTGCTGCCACTTGCCAGAAAATGACGCCATTGTAAGCGTTCCATTACAACAAAATTCTGATGTAGAGCATAGGTAGTCCGTCAACTTTTGCCTTTTCTTTTTGAAGTGAAAACTTCTCTAGTAGCGTTGGGCATTTTTTTTAAATGGGAAAAAACCATTGAACTCGCCCCACTGTTACCGTAAGCGACACCGTGCATGTTTTGTTTATAGGACGATTAAAAAAATAGCCGCTTCGGATGTGTTCGTACAGACGAACACATCCGAAGCGGGTATTTTTTTACTCCGTTTTAATGTATATCCGATAATGTCAGTGAGTGATGGCAAAGCACTGACCCAAGTGTGTGGCAAAGTATTCTGTTACATCTGTTTGTGTTTTGTTTTCACTTTTGTCGGCACTCCCGGAGTGGGAGTGCCACTGGTTTTTTTTTTAATATAACAAGAAAGAGACCAGCGCAGCGGTGCTATTCTGTAAAAATCTCACCGTGAAAACTTAGGTGAAGTGAGCGTGGAGTGAGCTGTCCATGTGCTGCCAATCGCGGGGAAAATCCCCGATTTGCGGGGAATTGAGGGTAAGCGCGAGGAGAGCGCGGGGAATGACAAAAATCGGGGAATTTCGGGGAATCCAGATCAGTTTTTTAGACTAATAATGTAATACTCGTCTGTGGAGGAGAGGGTTTTCAGCAATCAAAATAACATCAAAAGACAACACCGTAGGAGTCTCAACAATGACTCCATTGCTGCTGTAATGATACCAATTAAGGTACCTATAGCTAAAGCGGGGAATCTTTTTTTGAACCTAATCGAATTATGCTACTACTGCGAAATTAAGGCAAAAATAATATACTATTTCAAATAAAATAAGGGCCAATAAAGATTTAAATAAAAACTTTTGTTTCCTACCTGCACTATTTAAATAAGCACATGGCGCTTACTTTGTTTTGTATGGATGCCCGGATGTAGTCTGTAGATGTAAGAATTAATTTTATTAGATGTATAGTTTTTTATAAAAGTTTTAGCAGTGAACGAATTTTGTATAAATCCAGTGTTTTTAGTCCAAAAATATTATTTCGGGGAACTTGTGGCGAATGAATCAAAAAGAAGCGGGGAATTTCGGGGAATTGACAGCACTGACGAAGCCGAGAAATTTTTAATGGCAGCACTGGAGCTGTCAATGGTGTCAATTCCTAGGGACACGGTATCGAATAGAAAGTATCGATACTGTACTCATGACGTAGACAGAGTAAACTATCTATAGACTGCTGCATTATCTTCTTTTTCATTCGCACAAGAAAAGAGAAAAATAATAACGTGACTAGCAAAGAAAAGAGAGAGAGTAAGAATATTTCTGTCCCTTACTGCGTGTCGGCTAAGCACATCAATGTGCACAACAAGTTTGACGTTTATGAATGCAATATTAAAAATTATGAATGAATTAGTAAAGCTACATCGCTATTAAACGGAAAATAAGATCTTTTTTGTGCATAATTAAATAATAGTAGGTACATTTGCGCAACTATGAAAATGGTTAGGCGCAGTGTAATAAGCTGTAAAAATGATAGTATGATGAAGATTGCCGAAATTTTTTGTCCCTTTCGGTGACACGGATACTGGAGTCTATAGATTACCTACTCTGTCTACGACTCATGAGTAGTATCGAAAAAAAAAAATATCGTACTCATAAAAGTATCGAAACAAAAGTATCGATACTTCAAGGTGTCGAGTACTTTTCTTATTGCCTAATTCGCATAGAGCATAGGTCAATATCAGTCAGTAAATAACGTCAGTTTAACTTCAGTAGAGCAGGACATGAAAAAACAAATGGTATTGGTACACAAATTTAATACAATAATAGAAAAAGAAAACTGTATGTAACTTCAACAATAAAAATAAAATAGAAACAAAATTAAATTATTTAGTACTTTAGGCATATACATTAAAGTTCCTATTCCTCCTCCGTACAATCACTAGATGGCGTTGCCATAACCATAAACATAAGCCGTAAAGATCGCAAGTTTTAAATGGATAATTTCTAAGATTACCCATTTAAAACTTAATTTCTTATTCGATACGATACCTGCCAAAAAGTACTCATTGAGTAAAAGCATCGAATACAAAGTATCGAGTACAAAAGTATCGGTATCGAATGGAAATGTAGGCTCGATACCACAAAGTAACGATACTTTTTTCGTGTCCCTATCAATTCCTAGGAAAAACAAAGTCACGTCGCGCGCCGTTTTCACGGTGAGATTTTTACAGAATCGACCGGAAGTATTTCAGTCAAAAACCGTAACCACAAATAAATTGACACAACTATTTACACTATTTAGGTACTAAATTATATGAGTACTTAGGTAACTAACTAGATAGAGGTAAGTACAAATTAATAGTAATTTACATAAAGTAAAGCGCCTTTCGCGCCTATCTGGGTTCGAACCTACGACCTTTATCTCGTACTAATCTCTATACAAAAGGACACTAACTTAAGCGTCGAAGTAATTACTCGCCCGCATCGTCTGTCATCCGGAAATGCGCCCAAAAGACTGGCAGCATTGCCACGTTGAATTGAATGTACCTAAACGCTAATTCTTTGGCCAATGAAAAACAATGAGCAAGTGTCGAGCAGTTGGCGAGAAACCTTATGAGCGTTTACGACGTACCTACTGCATTTCATACAAACTTTCAAGCCGTTGTTTTTCGAAATGAAGGAACCGATTATGCACGCACGCAAACGGTCGTCGTTGCAACATGGTTTCAAGACGGCAAGGACGAAACTTATCCAACATGGAATAGAATTGCGTCCTCGAGGTTTTCGTTTTTCATCGAGATTGATAACACATTCATTGACAAAAAATTACTTTTTATTGTAAGCACTGTTTTGTAAACGAAAACGAACGCGGAACGAGAGACGACGCGACGGACAAGTGTGATAGAGCTCATTGAGGTAGGAAAATCTATGTCAATGGATAGAGCTAAACGATTGCATTCTCAACTGTATTTTCATAGGCGTAAAATAAAAAATCACACCAAGTAATTCGATGTCTGGTTTGTGCAACGAACACTGTTTGAATCCAGGACGTAAAACGGTTGCATCGTTGCAGAGTGCAAAACGGTCTTTGGAAACGGTTCGTCGTCGCAACGCCCACCCCTCCGCCTGAAGGTCTCAGCAGCCGCAGGCCAGCAGTTAGCGATGTCATGTGTGTTACGGTTATTGGGCTGGTGACTCAAGCGTGATAGCAGAACGTTCTGGCGAACGTCCTGAGTTATGTTCTCGGGCCAGATAGAGTTATGAAATTCCACTAAGAATTTTTCAGTAGCCATCTGGCGCACCTTCTACATACCTACGCTTTGGACACGGACGTGAGGACTGCCATTGAAATGCTACTATAAATTCTGGCTGGGTAGCCTACAGTCACCATCAAAGATGTACCTACCTATACAATGCGGAGACAACAATACCACAATAAATGAAAACACTGGCAATACTTTAACATAAAAACAATATTTTTTCAAACAAACTAAGGTACCTAGGTAGGTACCTAGTAGTGATGGGCCGACAATGGGTTTTGCCATTATTTGACTATAGCTACAGTATCTAGACTGGATCACTGGAAATGTCATTGATATAAGTAGGTACGCAGTTGAATTTATTGTCGTATAGTTATCTCCACCTTGTTTAAATCGACAAAAAATCACTTGATTGTCTACAATCCTAGCACATGAGTAGACATTCCGTTTGTCTACTCATGTGATCCTAGTCTCCTATCCATAATATTGTATCAGTGTGTAGCCTAGCCGACTAGCCACGGAAGTACCTATATCTAGGTACACATTGGGTACTTAATTGTACCTACACATTGATACGGTACTTATTAGCAATTGAAAACAAATTGTAGACAAGTGAGCGTGGAATGAGTTGTCAATAGTGTCAATTCCTAGCAAAAACAAACTCACTTTAATTATGTTTTTACGGTGAGATTTTTACAGAATCGACCGGCAGTTAAATGAATTCTTGTTAATGTAAGTATTATGTCGTCGTCCGATTGTAGAAATGGCCATATCGTGATCTGCCTGGCCTTTTGACGATAGCCTCCATTATTGATGATTTGGCCGGTTATATCACTATGCGCCTGATCGAAAGTCGGCGGATCGACGAAAGCAATCTATTTATACATATTTTTGAGGCTGATACTCATTAGTGATTTGAGTTTGTCAGGTCACATTTTGAGTAGGTAGCATCGTGGACGAACAGCTGAGTTGGCTTTCATTTTGGCAGTTCGACAAAATTTATTGCGTTATTTACGTTGTTGAGCATACAATTTTTTCTAACTTATGAAGCAATGGATTAGCAATAGATATCTTTCAAAATGATTCAGATTGACATTGATAGTGTTACGCGATTAGGGTACAGGCTTACCTCTATAGGTAAGTACCTACAAATAGATTGCGCGCACGTGTGCATTATCAGTATCACAGATTAGTTTCTAATACGTAGTAATTTAGAAGTCAATGTAAATACTTCTTATAAACAACTTGATGTGCGTATCTAATACTTAGATTAGGTGACGGTACATAATTAAGTACCTACCTACCTACCTACTTACTAAAAAAGCAATCCAAAGTTGGGTCAGACAGTAGGTAATTATGTACCTACTTGGGTGATAATTCATTCATAGTCAAGCGGGTTTTCAGCGACAAACAATGTTTAGTGGTACCTATTGGGCTTTTCCATAAAGCATTTCTCATCAGGAACAGGTAACAGCCTGAAGTCTTGATTTGTGCCCGGTTGATGTACACTATTCTAGGTAGCAGCTCTGCCTGCCTACGCGTGTAGTTAAGTGTTTGGAAATCTACCTACTATAGGTACCACCATAGATATCCGTGGGTACCACGGATATCGAAGGTTCATATAACTACTACGAGTATACTATACAACTGCCCAGGATTATGTTTTATTTTGATATAAAAGGGTGGCCTTGGAGTTTCTTGCTCGTTATTCTCAATAGAGATCTACGTTTTGGAATGGGCCACTAGCTTTAACTCCTTGACAGTTCAAAAGTGCCTGTAAGTGGTTTAATTTGTTTTCTAACGCTCTAAGCCGTGTTCCTGCCGGGTCAGCGGGATTGTCCGAAATGGTTAGGTACCGCTGGCCCGGAACCTAAAGGGCAAAGGAAGGAACACGGGTGGGTTTTAGTCAGTAAGAGTCTGACACTCCCTTCCGCTCCACCCAAAGCGGGAGGGGCAATTAATGATTTCCCATCCGCAAAAAAAAAAGGCTCTAAGGCGTGCCACCGCCGACTCATAATATCTATACCTATCTATGGATTTTTATACGATCAAATGAGCATTATGAGTCGTACACTTTTGGATTTTCCAAATGTTTGCCTTTATTAGCGCTACATGACATTGCTTCTTGCCAAATTTCATGATTCTAGGTCAACGGGAAGTACCCTATAGGTTTTGATTCCCATGCGAGTGTCAAAATAATGCGGCATAAATGGAACATAAACGCCCGTGCTTATCTTTTGATTGCGTTGACTTTAGAAGTTTTGATTTTGACGTGAATACGTTTTTAAACTTCCATAGTGGGAGGCAAGTCAAAAAAACCAATGATAACATGAAACAGTTTTAAAAATCTTATTACGTGAGAGTGCCTATCTATCTAACTAAGAACTAAGTAGTACTTACGTAGGTATAATTCCTTACCTACGAAACAGACAATTGTTATCTATTAAAATTATTCATTATCAGCAGCTGTTTCGCTTCCTACTTAGGTAGGTATTATAAATCCTACAACTTTTAAGTAACGAGGTAGTAGTAGTAACGAGGAAGGTATTATAAATCCTACAACTTTTAAGTAACGAGGTAGTAGTACCTAGTAACGAGGAAGGTATTATAAATCCTACAAATTTTAAGTAGGTAATTGCGTAACACGCTATCAATCTCAATCTGAATCATTTTGAAAGATATTGCTAATCCATTGCTTCATATGTTCAAAAAATGTGTCTGCTCAGCAACGTAAACAACGCAATGAATGTTGTTGAATTGTCAGAATGAAGATATTGTGTTACGCAGTTTTCCCGCAGTTGTCTGGCACAGTCTCAAGATTTAGATTATTTTCGTGCTATCTATCACTTACGTTGCACTTTCCATGTTTTTTCTCTGCATCACTCTTATGTAGAAAATGCCTCAAGTCCGCCTTTGTACGGTATTTTGTACTTCTGCCTAAAGTTTTATTAAAGAAATAAATACGATCCTCAAGCGGCGCAAGACGGAAGGTGGGATCTGGTTACGCTAACGCTTGCCCACGTGGCAGGCTCTCAGATGGCTCGATGAAGTTGTCAGGGGTTTTAAGCAGCTCTCGCCAGAGATCACGTCTTCACGATTTTTTTTTTTGATAACCGACGAATCATTTCTACCCTAGGAGGTCTGGTATCATGGTGCTGAATGCACATGATACCAGACCTGCTTGCTGCTGCTTGTGTGCTGGTTTCAGTTTGCGCGTCGATGTACTGCCACCCTGTATGTATAGGTAGGTACCTACTTAAGTGAAAAATAAATACAATCCACACACGTCCCTGTATAGGCAATACGGACAATTTAATAAGTACATTATTAAATATTGTAAGAGGAAGTCTGAAGCTCGTCTATTTCAGTCGCACTTATTGAAATTCCATATTGTTTCATCTCAATTTCTATAGAACGCTAGTCGGGGCCGCATGTTACTGACGTTTAATAAACTTGCACGCCGGATTATAGAGTTTACGGTGATACGTTTTTGTAGACTACGACTTAAACATTTTGGTAGGTACTTTTTAGCACGAATATTAAAATCTATAGCTGAAGAGTTTGTTTGTTTGGTTGAACGCGCGAATCTCTGGAACTACCAGTCGGATTTGAAAATTCTGCATTTGATAGCCCAATTTTTGAGACTTATGAACCGAACTAAAATAAAAAAGTCAAAAAGAACGCTGAGCAAAAACGAAGTAATAGCGCGGGTAGACGATGCGATGTGACGGAGTGGTTCGGGGGAACAATTTTCACGCGGACGACGTCGCGGGCACAACCTAGTATAAAATAATTGTGTTTTTTTTTGTTTTTTGTCCGTTCCGTTAAAGGTAGATAAAGTAAGAGTACATAAGTAGATGCCTAAAACGACACTCTGTTACTCAAAACCTAGCCATTTACTATTAAAGAAAAACCTCACGTAAATGCATTCTTGAGTTAAAAGTGCAAAGACGGACAGACACTGGCAATAAAAACGTTGCGTTTAATAACAATTTAAATTAATTATTGTAAATGTGACATTATCTTTCAACACCATCAAGGTGTGTCCTATAATCACGGACACTTATCTTAAAACCTAATATTTTCATTTCTAGTTTTTTCCCACATCAAGTAAGTTATCTAAAAAAAACCCAGTACAGTTTATCTTTTGCAATTAACATCGAATGTGGTTTGTGATATGAATGATTAGTTTATTTCACAAACGCTGATAATCTACCAGATTTTGTAGATTTTAGTCATCAAAATTAATCGGATTACAGATAAGAGATAAGCTCTTGACAAACTATTATTCGATATAGAAATAGAGCAAACTACTAGCTACTAGTGGCAGGTGATTCGATACATACCTATAATAAATGTATCGAATCACCTGTCTATAAAAATAAACTTTATGATCTAATATTATTATGATCATAAAGTTTATTTTTTTTATTCAACTCTCCAAAAAATGTACCTATTTGCTCTGAGCATCTTACATGCCTTGTCCAGGCGACCAAAGAACTACGAGCAAGATATTCTGTCCCACAACAGCTGGGATTGAAGAAATTACTTACTCTTTATCTTACCTGGCCTTGAAAGAATCCAAGACATTATGTCAAAGTCAAAGTCAAATCATTTATTTCAAATAGGCACATTAAAGGCACTTTTGAACGTCAAAAAAAAAACTAAATAGAAATGATTCTAGTCGCCCATTCGAAAAGGTAGATTTCGGGAGAAGAATGGGCAAGAAACTCCACCGTTACTCTTTTAAAATGTGTTACAAGGTCTTGTATACATAATAAAAATTATATGTGAACACGATGCACCCATAATAAAATTAGTCTACCACAAAAGGTAAAAAGAATTAAAAATTAAGCAATGACAGGTAAATCAAATAAGTGATAGATACATGGTGCTAACATATTTACAAGTTATTTAAAAAAAAAAAAATGCAAAAGTAGTTGAACTTTAACAAGTGTGTGAGCCACTGTAGTCGCAGATTGTAAAAAATGAATTAAAATAAGATGTCATATAAAAAAAAAAATAAAAAAAAAAATATATAATATAAATTAAATTAGGAACAAGTTTGATGTTGTCTAGACTTTTAGATTGTCCTACGGAGCAGGACCAGCATGTTTCCAAACATTCTTATCTTGGATATACTCCTCTAATTTGTAATATCCTTGTTTACAAAGTGTACTTTTAATATGAGTTTTAAATTTTCTTTTTTTTATGCTAGCGTATCCTAGACATTTTTTTTAACGTGGTGAAATGCTCATGCATTATGCACTACCCACCTGTCAATTTTCGGCCTCAGAGGATAGGGAGAGGGAGAGCGGTCAACGTCATACCAACACTCCTCCTCCCCTGCGGCCCCAACGCGTCCGCCATCAGACGTTGGCGACCCCGTCAAGGCCGTGGAAGGTAGGGAGAGTGGCGCACAGCAATACAGGCTCTCCCCTCCCGCCGCGGCCTCCAACCCTCAGCCGCGATGCCTCTCATACGACATCGCGGCCCGCCTCAGCTGCGATGTCGCGCGACCTACTTGTTGGCCTGGTTGACCTGACGAGCGGCCTCTACTCGGATTCCTCTTCGCTTCACCGTGGATGACCAAGCCACGGCTACTGAGCCCCTCGCCTCGACAATGCGGGAACCCACCGGGGGGAGCGTATCCTAGACCTGCCTCAACACCGTAATAGCGGAACACTTTAGTTATATTTTTAGGCGTATGGCCTCAGACTTGTGCAATGCCACCTCGATACCCAACTTTTGGATCGTCTCCTCGACCATAGTAACCCCGCGTGTCATCGCATCGACCGCCGCCTGTTGCGACCTCCTCTGCGCCAGGACCAGCGTGTCGTCAGCGTAGCAAACCACGCTAACGCCATCAGGGAGGTCGGCCCGCAGCACCCAGTCGTAACCGATGTCCCACAGGACCGGCCCCAGAACCGATCCCTGTGGGACACCACACGACATCTCTCGCCGGTTCCCCTCCCCGTCGCGACCAGGGTAGATGATGGCTCTGTCCGTCAAATACGCTCCGACTACTCGACGGAGGTAGGTCGGCACCCGGTGACACCGGAGTGCCTTCCCAATGCCGCTCCAGGGCAGGGTGTTGAACGCGTTGGCGATATCGAGTAACACCGCCACGACGACCCCACCCGGGATACCGCGTCTCCCGTCGTGAGGGCTCTCACGCGCACGATGGCGGCCCCTTGCGGAAGCCAAATTTGTTATTCGCAAGATCCGGCCCCGTCCTCACCAGGTGCCCGACGACGCGGCCTGCAATCACTCTCTCAAAGAGCTTGCCGACCCCGTCGAGCAGCACGATGGGCCGGTATGCGGATGGAGAGTCCGCAGGGCGCCCAAGTTCCAGTGCCTTAGGCATCTTCTGGGCACGCTCGTTTCATCATAGACCTCATCCATCGCTTACCATCAGTCGTGATCGAGGTCAAGCATTTCATTTCTTTGTTGATAATATTGTAAATGATGGTATTACACCTATTTTACTACAGTCCACTACTTGTTTTATTATAAAGTGCCGATTGAGCCCACTCACTCGTCCAAAACACAAACGACTTACGTAATACTGTTATACTTATGATTATTAATTTTAACTCTGTCTGGTTGTAATCACATTAAAGTAATCCCTCTAATCAATCTTCAATAATCTACACGTTTATATAAATCTGTCAGTTACGTACCTAATAATCCCTACATGGCTTTTAACTTCTGTTTGTAGCCTACACATAAAGTAATTGCACAATCAGACGCAACTTAGTATGATTTCTATTTAACAAAGATTGTTAAAATAATCACTGCCTACCTATAATTTTTTTTTAATAACAAAACTGCAGATTGTTGATTTGGCTTGTTTGAAAACAATTTATTACTCATTAAAACATATTATATTAGTATGATAAAGGAAAAACCAAACATCTAAGATGTGGATGAAGTCGCGGGCATAGCAAGTACAGTACCTGGGCGTAAATTATGACACATTGCACTTATGAAGAAGGCAGACGACTTACGATTTTTTTCTAAAACAAAAATGCGCCATATAACACTTGCACTATACATGTCGCAACCAACTGGTTAAATTAGCCGTTTAGTTAACCGCCTGGCCTTTGAAAGTAGTGCTCGCCTCGCTTCGCTCTCTCGGCTCGCACTCGGTTGATCTAACCTAACCTAAACTATTTGGTCGGGGTGCCCTGGCTTAGCTACTACGACCAATTCGGCTCGCGCGTGATTGGTTACAGTTCTAACCTAAACTATAATTTAATATCATTCAGGCCGTTAGTTGAACGGCCGCCGTTTAGTTAAAAGGCTAGGCGGTTATCTAAACGGCTAATTAAACCAGTTGGCTGCAACATAAACATCACCCTTGACTGCTACGATATAAAGGTGCTATCAATGACAAATTGTTACCACTAATGTGCGGGTGAGCACAGTTAGGTATTTTATACATTTTTCAGCCCGATAGCAACCTTATTGTAACGACAATAAAGATCACATTGATTTTGAAAAAAAACATTAAATCTTCAAGTATCAAGTCGTTTCGTCACAATATCTTCCAGGACGAGTATGCGTCAAGTTCACGGGCGGGTGCGAAGGCTCTCGTTGTCTACGTTACGACTCCGGGCGGTGCCGGTGGCGCGGCCCTCTGACGTTTGACGTATAAAATACTGGCTTTTGCTCGAGGATTCGTCCACGTGGACGTTCGAAATTATCCCACGGAAACGTAAGACCGGGATAAAAAGTCATGGTCTAATAGTGTGCTAAATTTCGTGCGAGTGGAAATCAGTGTAAGATTGAAAAGTTATCAGACAAGACAAACAGAAACAGTTACTTTCGCATTTAAGTTTGTAATCTAATGTTTATCTAGGGTTGTCAATAATCAAAGAGAGTCCAAAATTGACGTGCTTCAAATCTTCAAATAATCAATTAGTCTAGCTAGCCCAATGCTTTTCTTTGAGAGGCATTCGGCACCTACTCGGCATTAGTTGACGATTAACAGAGCAACCTCGGTGCGGCAATTATCACGCTAATTAAATTTACGCTGTGTTATGACTAATTTACTCCATAACAACAGCCCTTGACTCCACTACTAGACCCGAGAACTAAGAGCGCGCTTAGCAATGACTCGGCCATGGTTCTTAGAGCAAATGCAATAATGTATTGCAAATAAAGATTACAGAAAATGATATCGACGAGAACTGAGATCACGTATCGTAGGTAATTATCATCAATTTGGATAAATCGAAACTTTGGACATATTTGATAAAATAATAATCGATCATTTCTACTCTTACTTCTATTAAGTAAATATTATTTTATTAAGATAATTATATGTACATGCACTTATAATACAGAGTCATGCTAAAATCTGTAGCATGCAAAACTTCAATACCTATCGACCCAAATGCATGCACGACTGTTATTTTTTTTGCGATTACGTTGTTGGTCCCATGGAGAATGTTGTTCAGTTTTATGGTCTGTATCATACTCTTTATTATGACCAATCAGTAAATTTAAGTAAATTTAATGCGCTCGTTATTTCAAATTATTTTAGCGGCCCAGGAAGTGTGACGTGGCAACGATGACGCCACGTTATGCGCTGATTCTAATTGGCGTCGGTGTTCGGCGGCGTCGGTCCATGAGTCGATTTGACGTTTCCCGAGTGCTAACGAACGCGTTCACGAGTACTTTGTTTACAGGCTTTAGGCACACGCCTAAAGCCTGTAAACAAACTAACGCACGAAAAATTATTTACTCCTTTTTTTGATTGGAAAGTCCGAGGTGCAATTAAAATTAGGGTAGTTATATCTACAGGTAGAATATCTGGAGATCTATGCTGTAAAAATCTCCCCGTGAATACTAAAATGAAGTAGGTAAGCTTGAAGTGTGCTGTCATTAACCATAACCTAAGTTTTCACGGTGAGATTTGTGTGGCTTGCTTTAAATATTTGAAAACGGAGCTGCGGAGTCGCATATAAAAAGTCTTGTAAACTGTTCGTTGCTATGGTCACAGGTCAAAGGTACATTTGGATGCAAGTGTCTATTAGATATACAAAGAAGCCACAGTCTTTTCTGTTATGGTGGCAAATTACTGTAATTATGGTACCGTCCTCCCCTGCCTGGGCCCTTACCTACACAACTACACAGACTTGCCACTTATTCTAGACTAGTTTTTGCCCGCTTTTTCACCCGCGTAAGTGTTTGGCCAGACTGGAAGCGCGGGCACGGAGCAGGCGCGGCGCGGCGAACGCAAACATAATAATATGAACTTCATTTGAGTGTCCATAGTGGGCATGCGGGCGCGGTGAGCGGCCCGGGTTGCTCGGCGCGGGGAGCGCGCGGGCAACTCACGCCATAGCTCGTTCATACAAGTGGCCGCAGTGGGTACGCGGGTAGCCCGTGCGGGGACCGGGGTTCTCAAACTACTTCGAGCTTTTTTCTAGTAAAAATAAGTCTTCTTCATCCATGTTATATTTTGACAAACACTGGACACGACAACACGCAGAACGTAGTCGCGCTCCACTGCGGACAGGAATAACGCGCGCGTTCCCGCACCCGCCCCGAGCTGCCAGTCTGGCCAAGCACTAAAGGTCGGAAATTATCCCTCGGGAACTTACTACCGGGATAGAAAGTAAACTATTTTCTAATCCAAGTCATGGCCTATCCGTATGCCAAATTTTATCCAAATCCGTTCGGCCATTTAGACATGAAAATGAAATAGACAGAGCGACAGACTTTTACGTTTATAATATAAACGCCTTTGCCTGTCGGTCTTTTATGGACTGTACTTCGGAGAGTGTGCGCAGGAGCTCTACGTCCTGACTCCACAATCGCCCTTTTACTACCGGACTACCAGCACACGTACTGCAGTGTACCATCCACAACTGGTTAATATCCCGATCTGTCGTACTCAGCGCTTCTCCACATTTATTATGCGCACAGCGAAAGTGTGGAACAGTCTGCACGCATCTGTGTTCTCTTCCACATTTAACCCGTCTGCCTTCAAAGCAAGAGTGAACAGGTATCTTCTGGGCACGCTCGTTCCATCATAGACCTCGTCCTTGGCTTTCCATCAGGCGTGATCGAGCTCAAGAGCAGGCCCATTCAGCAATAAAAAAAGTATGCAGTAGGTAGGTATAGTTAGATACCTATGCATGTCCGGATTAAGAATGATTATTTCTTATTTATTTATAATGTTATTTGATAAATTGCTTACAGTCAAACCAGACATTACATTTTGATACAGTAATGTGATAATAAAGTTAATTAACGAGACTTTGCCTAATTAATCAAAATAATCCAACTGAGGATATAGATATGAAGGCGTGTCCCTAGCGCCATCTGGTGGGATTTGTTGATCAAATGAATGAACATTGTACGGACGAGAGTGGCAGCGGGGGTGTCACTTCTGTCACTCTAGCGGAACGTCATGAACGTCAGGCGGCCATCTGACTCGTGTGTTTGGAAGAAAAAGGTGGCGTGCTCGAGACGGTCACGACGGATCGCTTACGTCCTAAATCATAATCCGCTCTCATCTGATTATAGTGGTGATATATTTTGTAATGTAAATTGAGATCCCTAATTATAAGGCTGCTGATCGAAGACCTGTCTAGCTATTTCAAGAATACCTCGCCCGATTACCCATTTTACAATGAGTGTTTCTGATATAGATACCCACGTGCCTATATCAGAAGTGGGATGCGAAGGACAGTCGGATAAAGATATTCAGCCGCATAATCAACCTAGCAATAGCGGATTGTTCACCAATATGGAAGCCCTGTTAACCCGTTTGTTAGCGAAGCCGCAGCAAGTACCGCTGTCTGTAGCAAACACTTACGCGGTTCAGTTGTTCAAGTTCGACCCTGATGATGAAGATGCTGATGTTAAGGGCTGGTGCCGTGTTTCCGAGTTGATTGTTAACAGCAAGAAACTGCTGGCAAAATTTGCAGAGCCCAAATTGATACAAGACTATTTCGACGACGTATTGCGCTTCCAGGTCGGAGGAAAGGAGACTGCTAGTGAATCGGCTCTGCGTTTATGGACACTGGTCGAGCTGAAGATAATGATGGAAATGACAATAAGGCAAAAAGACCTCGTCTGTCAGACTCGAAGTTCAATGGAAAGTGTCATAGGTGTGGAGTTCCTGGACACAAAATAGCGGACTGTAAAAGGCGACGTGACGATCTAGCTAACCGAGCTGATAGTTCTAACACGGATCAGGTCAAGGACAAATTGGTACCAATAACCTGTTTCACTTGCGGGAAATCCGGAGTGAGAAGCGGAGCAGTGGTGAGGGAAATCAACACTTGCGAGCACAAAACTTCGAGAGGTAAACTCACGACGTCATCTGGTAAGCATATCTGTTTCCTTTTTGATAGTGGCTCCTTTTGTTCTTTGATTAAAGAAACTGTCTTTGTATTTTCCTGGCACTGAACGCAATAGCACCGTTTATTTGTCTGGCATTGGTGGGGACGTTTTGAGCATTGTTCTTTGCGTTTGGTGCCGGGAGGTCACGAGGGCTTAATGGAATTGACTGAAGTCATTATGAATGACGAGGAGGCCGCGAAGGCGTTAGATGTGCAGTCAGAAGGCATTCTTGATACCGATTTTGAGACTATGTTGGCTCGTAGTGTTGACACCCTGACTGCAGATTCTGCTACTCTGACTGCATCGTCTGTAACGCTTACGGCACCTTCTGAGACAGCCAGCGCTGATTCGGAAAATGAGGGTCCTGTGACCTTTGACGTAGAAGTAGACATCCACTGAGCATAGTGTTCAGACTCTAAGGTACGTTCAGATTATGTGATTCGCGTGTGGGTGTTGTTGTCCGGTTTTGCCCGTTGGTTGGTTGGTAACTCGAAAGGACGCAAACCCAGAGACGAGATGTTGTCCGGTCCTGGCTAGAGTGCTAGCAGGTTCGTAGGGACGCATGCGTCTGTGTGATACGAATGGATAGTATTGTCCGGGCTTAGCGGTGCTAGTCGAAAGGACGTATGATTCCAGTTCGTTGACGTGAGTGATGGCGAGTCGAAGGGACGGTGTTGTCCGGTCTTGCATTTGGGGCAAGTCGAAGGGACGCATTTGTCCGGGCTACGCATCATATGAGTGAGCTGATGGCTAGTCGAAGGGACGGTGTTGTCCGGTCTTGCACTTGGGGCAAGTCGAAGGGACGCATTTGTCCGGGCTACGCATCATATGAGGAAGGAGAGTGGTGCGTGTTGTGAGAGTGAGTTCGAAATTGGCTGTGGCCAAAAGTAAGACGCACTGGCTCATGTCAGGGTGGACGAGCATGAGGATTTGATTAACAGTACTGGCTGGTACCTCCTTGTCGCAGGAATACATATTCGCCCGAGGACGGGCGATGGTCAGTCCGGCCGTGAAGGCGTGTCCCTAGCGCCATCTGGTGGGATTTGTTGATCAAATGAATGAACATTGTACGGACGAGAGTGGCAGCGGGGGTGTCACTTCTGTCACTCTAGCGGAACGTCATGAACGTCAGGCGGCCATCTGACTCGTGTGTTTGGAAGAAAAAGGTGGCGTGCTCGAGACGGTCACGACGGATCGCTTACGTCCTAAATCATAATCCGCTCTCATCTGATTATAGTGGTGATATATTTTGTAATGTAAATTGAGATCCCTAATTATAAGGCTGCTGATCGAAGACCTGTCTAGCTATTTCAAGAATACCTCGCCCGATTACCCATTTTACAATGAGTGTTTCTGATATAGATACCCACGTGCCTATAGATATAATGTCAAAACATGAGGTTTGTAAATTAGTGGGTTCTTTCACAAAAAGTCATTACCTAACAAAAAACAAGAAAAATCGTCTCAAGAAAAATTGTATTGTTTAATTGGTAGACAGGCCCATTACTTGATCACGGTTGGTTTTCTTTCAAACCAGATGTTGTTTAAGAAGCTGGAGTGGATTAACCCTTAAATGGTCGCGTGGGGTGTAACACACCCCAGTGCACCTTTGAAGGTTTAAAACTCTTAAAATTTTGAATTTACTGCGCTAATGTGGTAGCTTCGTAAAAACGCATAGGTAACCTTTATGATCTAGTAGCAAGCAGCACCCGGTCGTCTATAGTTGTGGCAATAGAGCGCCCTTGGGGTGTTAGGCACCCCACACGGGCTAGATTACAGCTGACTGTTGATCCAGCTGGCGCAAGAGGTGACCCTGGCGTAGGCAGCAGGAGATCCAACCACATAAGTGACACCACACGTAAATTGTGTCTGTGCGAAGCCGGGGCGGGGCGCTAGTAACAGTATAATAGAAAATTCCTTTTTTTTTTAAATGTTGTTTTATGGATAATGTAATTGAATGTATAATTCTTACAGGACCAGCGGCAGGTCAGTTGGCTCATATTCCCCGCATTTTCATGATCCTTTCTGATTTACCTTTCCAATTTAAGGGATTACAGTTCTTTCGCCATCACCATCAACAAATACCAAGGTGAAACACAAATATATTGGACTTAAGAGCAGTGGTGGCGGTTGTAGGTCGTAGGTTCGAACCCAGACAGGCGCTTTACTTTGTGTAAATTATTTCATCATCACTGCTCTCAAAACGGTAAAGGAAAACATCGTGAGGAAACCGGCATGTCCTAGAACCAAAAATTCGAAGACATGTGGCATCTGCCAACCCGCACTGGGCCCGCGTGGTGGATTACGGCCCGCTCCCTCTCACCGAGAGGAGGCCTGTGTCCCAGCAGTGGGAACATTATAGGCTGATTATTATTATATTGTATGTATTGTAAGGGAAGATTGCTTTATTTATGGACTGGAATTATTAATTAGTTTGTCTATCTAGGTCAGGAAATGCAAAGAATCAATATTTGAATACCATGAAGTTTCAATAAGATAGACAAGTGTGTTTATCTTACACAATTGACACCATCACATGTAAATTACAATCTTGCGAAGCCGGGGCAGGTCGCTAATCACACTAATATTATAAAGGCGAAAGTTTGTGAGTGTGTGAGTGTGTTTGTTTATATGTTTGTTACTTCTTCACGCTCAAAAGGCTGGACCAATTTAAATAAAATTTTGTATGGAGGTAGCTGACACCCATCCAGGGAACCCTGGATGGGTGTCAGCTACCTCCATATAGGCTACTTTTTACCCCGATATTCCCACGGGATCGATATTTTAGACGGGTGAAACCGCTGGGCGCAGCTAGTAATAACATAAAAAGTAAACTTCTGTTTTTAGTAAATAATTGTTTTATTTTTGATAAATTTCCATGAAAATGTTATTTGGTTTAACGGATTTTTCTGCTGACTGGTTTATAACTATTGATTGTTGAGCCAGTTGGCGTAAGAGGAGACCCTGGCGAAGGCGGCAGGAGAACCAATCTGACAACCGCGGGCAGAGCCAAAGGAGGTGATACCAATCTGTTGGAAAAGTTGGAATGAGTTCAACAGAAAAACAATACATGAAAACGCAAGATTGCGAAAACTACGAGTGAGCTTTAATAAGCGTCAAAGGATTCTAGAATGAAATATAGTTATTTTCAAAACACGTACCAAGAGAGGCCTGCCGTTCCTGTTGACAGTGAGGGGACCACCGGAGTCGCCCTGGCATGTGCTCCTTCCACCAGCGCCGTTTATACAAATGTTGGATTCTTGGACGATGAGAGGGAAGGAAGCTCTGCATACAGCATTCGTGATCACAGGCACAGTAACGTGGCTCAGACCCTGGTTGGTGGTGATTGCACCTGATGTACCTATAGAATGAATAGTGTTGATAAGTCAATTTAATAGGTAAATAAACACAAACTCTAGATCTAGAACGGCCTTGTTAAGGGTAATTCTTCAGGGACAAAATTTTCGATGTCTGTGGGTATATTTCTGTAACCAACTAAAAAAACGGCATGTAATATTTTTTTTTGTACAGTTTAGCTTCATCCCTTACTAGGACAAATGATTTTTTTTTAATAATTGCTGTCTAGGTACAAAATAAAAATATTTGAAGGTCGTTCTTCTGATTCATATAGCGCGTCCGTTTGCCATTTTCCGGAACAAAATGGTCGATGTCGCATTTTCCCTTTGATACATCAATATAAATTATAATTATATCGAAAGGAAATGAATTGTCCTCTTACAAAAAAAATGTGTATTAGTTATAACTACGTTAGTCTGTTTATAAATAAGTAAAAAAGAAGTGTCCGGCGTATAATACTGATTAATGTGGCGTAAGCTGCACTTGACCGTACTTGGTCGGGTAATAATAATGAGAGTCTGGCTTCCAGCGCGGGGGGAAGCCAGTCGTGCAACGGACGACCTAGAAGGTGGATGTGCGGCTGGTTGGCTTAGATCCGGTGTTACGAAGGAAAATACCTGATTCATCTGTGTTTGGTTCAGGTGGCATCCTGATTACAATGCCTACTTTATAAAATTTATTTTATTGTTTTAAAACTTCAATCTGTGTTTCGTGTGATGCTTTTGGGTTATAGATTCTTGTAGAAAAATGAAAATAATGAAGTCTGTATGTACGATGAGTTATGCATGATTGTAGGCAAAATCCTGATTCATCTGTGCCTGATTCGTATGGTCAAAACCCCATATGAATAATAAAATAAATTAGTTTATCCCCTCTCCAGCACGATAGGAGCGCTTTTGTTGCGTAATTCTCCTTGTCCAATTTTTGACCGTGTACAAGTCAGTAGTTTTAATCTTATTTATTATTATTTACTTAGCTATAACCTTTTGAATAATAAAAAATGACAGGAGTATAATCTTGTTCTAAATATGATACTTTTGATATGTCTTAGTCCTATTTAAGAATTAATAATTATTGTTTAGAATTTACATTCATAACTAACGGTGTATTTATTACTTTTTATTTCTGTTTCTGATTAATATGTAACACATTCTGATTCATCTGGGCACAAAATTAATATCTTGAAAACTACTTTATAAAAACGAGTCCCTCATTCAAATATATGTTATTTAGTATACCTATTTTCATATGAACATGTGTTACAGAGCTGAAAGTGAAATTAAATTTTGGCCATATGGATCAGTCAAAGAATCAAATTTCGAAGAACTACCCTTAAATGTTCTTACCATCAGCGGTGCGACCGAAGCCAGATGCGATGGCGTTTTCACCGGCGAAGTTCTCGTTGAGCTGGCTACCGGTGGGCATAGCAATGATTGCGATGTGGTCTGTTGGTACACAGATAATATTATTATATTATAAACATTCAAACCCTGAAGGGATAATCTTATTTTTAGTCAAATTTTACACACGAACATTATACATGCATGAGCGTATTTTTTTTTACTTACTTGATAATCCAACGTTTGAGGGTAATCTAGCCACAGCAACGTCGTTACGGATCAAGCTTGGGATCCAGTTTCCGTGCATAACAACATTGTTGGTATTCACCCTGGTACCGCCAGAGAACAGACGAATTGAACCAAGGACAACGATAAAACTAGAGGCCTGGTTTTGACCGTCAAACCAGCAGTGAGCAGCGGTAACAACGCGGTTAGCTTTGATCAGAGAGCCTCCGCAGACACCTTGACCGCCAGGGAATTGCGCGAGAAGACCGGCCTGTGGACAATTACCGAAATTAATTATAATAATTAGAATTGTTTCAGACATCACTGTGCGTAATCAACCTGATTAATTACCTGATGAGGGAACTGTCCGAGACTTGCGGCTGAACCACCGACGATTCTGGCATGAAGATTTTCCTGTTCCTCAGCTTTACGAATTCTCTCGGCAGCCGGTGCACCAATTTTAGACAAGTATCCGTAAGCGGTAATGTCTTCTAGATCGATGGCATCCTCGATGTTGATGTATTTAGCGGAGGCGACCGCCGTCAGAGCCAATAGTGCCAGTGCCAAGAACTTCATGTTGCCGATGTGGATGTCGCAATGTAACTTAAAATTTTCGTGGTGCGTATTTATAGTGCAGTTTTTAGATAATATTAAGATAAAGCCTCATTAGTGTGATAAAACAAAATTTTATCAATCGAATATAATTAATAAAATCTCAGGATTCAAACTTTTCGTTTATTGCAGACAGATTATGATACCAGTCATTGTATATAGACGTCGAGAAGCGCAGTCAACACCTAACGGTTTCAAAGTGGCTGTATATTTATTATGATATACCTACTTACAACATGGTAAATGCAAGTCATGAGTGTAGTTTGTTTAGAATCTACTTTATCGATTTCAGACATATTAGTGTGGAAATGTTTTAAACTTCCGGCCATTGCAGACATAAAAAGTATTAAATTTTTAATAAAAAAAAAATATTCGAGAACATCCATCGGTTTCTTACTTCTTTTCTTTCTTCAACTATATCCGACGATCCTGCATACTTATCTCTTTGTTGACTGTACATAAGTTACTACTGAATCGCTCAAAATCAGCTCTACCAATTTGTTGCCCCACCTTGAGAATCTGTTTAACACCATTTTACAATCTGGAGAAGTTCCAAAGACAATGTGCCATTCGAATATAGTCCTGCATAAAAAAGGTGACACAAGTGACATCAGAAATTACCGTCCAATCGGTTTAATATCTCATAGGTACTTAAGTACAAAAACATTATTATGGTAATACATAATCGCATAGTGGGGAAACTGGATAAACATCAGCCACCAGAACAAGCTGGATTTCGCCCTAGCTTCTCAAAACCCGACCTTCAACCAGCCAACTTAATAAAAATCTGAATTTAATAAACCAGGCTACTTAGCCTTGGTAGGTTATACGAAGTCTTTAGAAAACCAAGAACTGTACCAAATTCGAGAACAACAATATTAGACCTTCTAAGAAATATATACCACAACTACAGCACTGTCGACATCAAACTGAATATTACGGGCCAGTCGATTAGGATACAAAAGGGTAATAAGCGGTGACCCGCTTTCTCCAGAATTATTCACAAGCATGCTCGAGGAGATATTTAGAACACTGGCAGCCTCATGGACGACCAAGGGCATTGAAGTCGGCAGCAGGAGGTTGAAAACCCTCCGATTTGCGGACGACATAGTCCTTTTTGCTCCGACAGCTCTGTAACTACGGACTATGCTTAGACTTAAGCACGGCAAGCCTCAGGGTTAGACTCGCGGCTCGTTGGATGAATCGATCTAAAACAAAAGCGACCAACAGCACTAAGGGTCAAGGTAGATGGCCAGGAAATACATTATGTCGATGAGTAGATCTACTTGGGCCAGTTAGTTTCTTCCGAAAACAGGCAAGAAAAGGAAATCCATCGCCGCAGGCAGGTTACATCGGTCGTCCCATACACAGTGACCGCTGGGCAATATGGCAGTCTCCACACAGTGGGTGCCTAAGGATGGACGGCGCCGCCTATGCTTGTCCAGGAAGAGGTGAAGAGACGACCTAGACGCGTACCACCAGGGTAGGATTGAGGTGACTAGAAAGGGATGCCTGGAAGGATTTAGGGAAGGCATTTGTTCAACAGTGGGACAGTGTATATAAGTAATTAAAAAAAACCTTATTTAACTATTATTTGTAACGCCGACGTGACTCATTATTGATACTGCACTAAAATAACGCAAGTTTAAAAAACCGATGTTAAAACGGCTATGTGACTGATATCTTTGTTTACAATAGGTGAATGCGCCGATTGTCCGACGTATACACGGACTAATTGTAAATGTCCATGTCTATTTCGTCACTTTGTGAAAAATAGGTAAAGTTGTCATAATATACGTGACTGAATATTAATAAAATAAGAATTAAACATAAAAAAAATCCTACGTTAAAACAAAAAATTCTGAGTCGAATTATGAAAAAAAATTCTTTCGTTAAAAGTGCAGTTGACTCTTTGTACTTTGTTGCCGTCGATATGTGAGAGACATAATGATTTATTATTTATTATTATTATTGGCTCCAATGACCGAACAAAGCTGTTTAAAAATGCCATGATGATCCAATACTAATTATTGCATTTAAAGCATAGTGCTGTGCTTCCGGCGTCTAGACTCTAGCGGATGTCCGTGATCTTCTCGATGCTTTCGGCGATATCACGACCAAAATAACCTAAAGATTGCCATCGACACGCTAAGAAGTCGCTAAGAAGTTTCTTTCTCGCCTCTTGTTTCTTTTGTTCCTCCTGTGATACTCCTCATACCTGGGTACGAAAATTGCAATTATCAAAGCGTTCGCAAAAAACCCAGCAAAGTGGGTTTTTCTATTACACACCCACAATCTTAATCATGAAGTGATAGTCAACAATGCGATTAAATAGTTACAGATACGGATAGATATCGGATAGATTAGGAATTGTAATTAGTGGGTTTTTTTAATCAGTTCATTAATAATATATAAAGGTATATGAAAAACATAGTAATTAAGACGAAAACAAATAATAATCGAGTACAGCAGTAGCAGTTAGTGACAGGTATGGTCTGCTTCAAAAGTATCTGATGCAAATGTAAACAAAAATATCAGAAAACTTACCTGGGCATGCCAATTTGTAGTGTCACTAATAAATTAAGTGCTCTGATTAGGTTTGAAAACTTAAACCCGAAATTCTCATCTTTAAATCATCTTTTTTAGGATGTTTTTTTATTTTGATGAGGTTATTTTTAAAACCTACATTTTCGTCGATGATTTTTAATAACAATTTATGTATTTTATCATGTTTAATCTAAATTATTGTAATAAAAAGTGGACACATATTATGAATTTGACCTATTAATTACAGATTAATTCCGAACTCTAGGGTATTCTACCTATCGAATATTTGTTTTTTAAACGGATACTTCTGATACGGTTGAGGTGGGTAGGTAGGTACGCTCTCTCACTCTCCACCGTTTCCTTTGCGTTCATTACCTACCTCTTTGCTTCTTGCCGAACATGAATTGAAGCACTTACGAAAAAGAGAAGGACTGCTGTGTCTAGGTACTTAACTTAAGAACATAAACAGTGAGCCTTGCAAGTCTACGATGTTGATTGTTGATGTTTCATGGTGGCAAGGATGAAAAACTTAGGATATAGTTAGTCCAAAGAAGTATATAAGATAAGTTAAGGTTATTCAAATGATTTACTGTCCTTCAAGATAGAGGATTGTCCTAGTTTGAAGGGCAGGGGCCTTCATCTGTAAATGATAACAGCCGCACAGGTCGATCGATCAGGTCAAGCTACGCTTGCCGCGGTTGGTCTGTGGATGGGTCATAGGACCATCTTTATAATATACCGAGACCCTTCCGTGCCTCGGAAAGCACGTTAAGCCGTTGGTACCGGCTGTCATTCGTGGATCTTTGACAGTCGTTAAGGATAGTCAGAAGCTGCATCCGGTTGGACTGGAAGCCGACCACAACATAGTTGGGAAAAGGCTGGACAGATGATGATGACTTACTATTTGTTCGTAGTATTGACAAACAGCTGAATGAGTATTTATGTTATTCAAGTGAATCGTTAATTGATTATATTCATATTTTGTATAAGTTTCGATCCCGTGGGAATATCGGGATAAAAAATAGCCTATATGTTAATCCAGGGTGTCAGCTACCTCCATAGAAAATTTTACCAAAATTGGTAGAGCCGTTTGAGCGTGAAGAAGTGACTAACATATACACACACACACACCCTCACTCACAAACTTTCGCCTTTTTATTATTAGTGTGATGTGATTTTGTATAAACGTAGGTATTTTTATATTTTTTTTGGGGTTTTATAGTCAGACAAAGTCGTCTTTTAGTTTTTTATTGGCAGATTGTTAGTGCTATAACATTTGCATGATTTACAATTTCCTACGCCTATATAAAATTTCTTCAAATCGCGTATGGTACAGACGCCAGCACATCAAATTACTACAATCTGTCAGATTTATTTAATAGATTTTCGACTTTATTGCTAAAGCATAAGGTTCAAGGTTGATTGGGAAAATCTGACAGTTTCGGGTAGATTGACCTGCTGGCGTCTGTACATTTGAATATTTATCTTACTTGTTGGGATTTTATGGATTTTACTAAGTATACCACTTTTGCAATATATTGCTTTAATTAAGAACTAGCATGATCAGCCTATAGCGTTCCTACTGCTAGGACACATGCCTCCTCTCTGTGAGGGAGTGGATTGTAATCCACCACGCGGGCCTAGTGTGGCTTGATAGATCTAAATAATAGTAATAAGACATGTGAATGTCTTATTACTATTATTTAGACTCCCTTTTGGGTTTTAGGACATGACGGTTTCCTCACGACGTTCTATTTCACCATTTTGAGAGTGGTGGTGATGAAAAATGTACATAAAGTACAGCGACTGCCTTGGTTTGAACATACGAGCTACAACTCTTAAGCTGCCGGTCCCAGGTATATCAGGATAAGCACAATCTACCATCACTAAACAACTAAGCCCTACATTGCACGAGGTTGGATCTATATCCTACCTCGTGCACCTCGTGCTCGTGCGTGGGTTTTGATGTCTTGGCTGGGTTTTTTTATCTTACTGAAAAGTCATGACGTTCCAGATAATATTGTTTTTGATTGTCTGCCTATCTTATTAATAGTGATAACGGAATTCAGTTTGAACCAGTTTAGGAATTGAAAAATGTATCATGTCTTCGAATCTTTATAATATTTTTTCATCAAACATACAGAACCTACAATTTAGTAAAAGTCAAATCATTTATTTGAAATAGACACACAAAAGGCACTTTTGAACGTCAAAATTTACAAAAGATAGAACTGATTCTAGTCGCCCCTTCCAAAAGGTAGTTTCGTATGGAGAAGAATGACAAGAAATTCCACCATTAGGTACTCTTTTAAAAATTTTAACAATATTTTGTATACATTCATTAATTATTAAGCATAATATCGCACACCTAGATCTAAACAGCGATTAACTCAAAAAAACACTTTTCAGGAAAATTGAAAAACTGATTACTATGTCCATATGCACTGCAGGAGTTTGCTGTATTGATCAATACTTTTTAAGTTGAGTAAGGGAACTATTTTTGAATCTATTTTGTTGGTCGCTAGGTAGTGAGTTAGGGAATTCGATGGTATGCATACCTCAAAAATTGAGATTTTAGAGTTAGCTCTCTTTAGATCTAGGTGTGCGATATGTGAAGACGATGCACCTAGAATAAAATTACTCTACCGCAAAAGGTAAAAAGAATGAAAAATCTCTGGCTCATATTTGGGGACGTCAGCAGTCGATTCGCGTTGATCAGAGTTCGTCGAGTCGGCGCGGCGTGACCTCGATACTGGTGTTCCACAAGGTGGTATTCTTTCTCCATTGTTGTTCTCCATCTCCATTAATTTTATAACTCATGTCTTCGATGTTCGTATCATCTATATGCTGATGATCTTTAATTGTATACAGCTGAGCGGGTAGAAGGTTTGTCGGACGCTATAGCAGATGTAAACTGAGACTTAGATGCTATCAAACAGTGGTCTGATAGTTTCGGGGTGTCAGTAAACCCCTCGAAGTGTCAAATCTACTGTGAAAGATCTCGGTTTGCATCAGGACTCTACACTTAGCTGGCAACACCAGATCTCTAGTGTTAGTCAACGGGTCAACGGTACTCTGCGATCCTTGATCCTGTATTGTCTGAGAAACTGTTTGCCCGCTAAGACGAAAACCTTGCTTGTGCAGACTTTGATTTTCCCTATACGACTTGGACTATGGTAACGCGTGCTACTTTGACTTGAACGTGGTTTTGCTGGATAATTCAACCTCAGGAAATATGACCATGTGTCGAGCTATAGGTTCTGAGCTGAAATGGATGTCCATTCGCCAAACGCGCTTTGACCACGCTTTTCTCCCTTCTCAATTCTCCCACTTCTCCTTCTTATCTCGTGTCTCACTTCCAATATCTATGTTCTTCTCACGCTAAGAATGCAGCTGTCATTCATAGATCTTTGACACTCGTTACGGGTTATCAGAAGCCCGAAAGTCTGACAACCAGTCTTACCAAGAGGTTTCGTATTACCCATTAACTGGGTTGTGGAAGTCAGATAGGCAGTCGCTAGATGTAAAATACAGGTACTCAGCCGCATCCAGTCAGACTGGAAGCCGACTCCAACATAGTTGGGAAAAGGCTAGGCAGATGATGATGGTACAGTTCGTACAGTCCCAGTTAGATATTACCTAAATAAGGGCCTGCGCTGCCCATTATATTATGTTGTTGCGGACCCGCTTAGAGAAAAGTGAACTATCGCTAAGAGTTAGGAGCGGGTCCGGTACATAATGAGAGCAGAGAGTTTGTTAAAAAACCTTGAAGGTAAAAAACCTGTCAAATAGTCTTCAGTATGACGGTTTAGTGAATTTTTGTTTCCTATAAAATTACGTAGGTACCTTTGTAGGCATATGTAAGTAGATAATTTACGCCTGCCAAAAGTAATAAGCAAATGGTAAGAACGTATATTTATTTATTTAATACTTCAAGCACATAAATGTACAGAGGCGGACTTAATGCCATAGGCATTTTCTACCAGTCAACCTTTGGGTGATGCAGAGACAAACAGTGGTCGATGCAATCATGAACGTTGAGGAATAAATATTTTATATAATATATATGATCATTAATTAAAGTTATCGATTGAAGTTATGCTTACAGCGACCTACGTGTTCAATGTAATAATGCACTGAGAGTACTGATATTTTCAGATAATAATATTGATGGTTTAGCTGCCATTAGAAGAAAAAGATGTGCATCCCTGATGACGCGTGTTCGCGCCAGCACCAACAGTATTCCCAGTGTGTTCACAGATCGGTGGGATTCTCCGATATTGCGGAGGTGGAATTTAAATTGTGTTAATCTGTGTCTGTAGGCACCTATTTACTAACGCTGGATTTTAAATGTCACTAAACCTACGGGCTCTATCTGAAAAAAAAAATCTTATTATTAAGTGCAGTACGGCAATTAACGATGGGCAAATAAGAGAGTTTTGGCATAAAAACATGTTTTTTTCTGAATATTTAATATAAAATACCTATTTTAATTCAACCGAATCCACAGCTGGATATTGAGATTTTATTTTTGACCAAACCTTTGCAAAGTCGAAGTCAAATCATTTATTTCAAATAGGCACATTAAAGGCACTTTTGAACGTTAATTTAACACAAAAATTAAATGGAAATGATTCTAGTCGCCCATTCCAAAAGGTAGTTTTCGTATGGAGAAGAATGGGCAAGAAACTCCACCGTTACTCTTTTAAAATGTTTTACAAGGTCTTGTACACATAATATAATTATATGTGAACATGATGCACCCATAATAAAATTAGTCTACCACAAAAGGTAAAAAGAATTAAAAATTAAGCAATGACAGGTAAATCAATTATGTGATAGATACATGGTGCTCACATATTTACAAATTATAAAAAAAAAAATGCAAAAGTAGTTGATTTTTTATTTAAGACATGTGGCATCTGCCAACCCGCACTGGGCCCGCGTGGTGGATTACGGCCCGCTCCCTCTCACCGAGAGGAGGCCTGTGTCCCAGCAGTGGGAACATTATCTATAGGCTGATTATGTTGTTGTTGTTGTATACAGAAAAGGACGTTCAGTTCTTCCCCAATTTGAAGATTTTAATTCGCCGGAAACTTTTCGAATTTTTGTTTGCGTAAAATTCAAATTCAAAACGTTTATTTCGGACAATAACAATCCATATTTTGTTAGCAGATACAATATTTTACTACACGTAATATATCAAAATTAAATTAAAATTAAACCAACAATTAAATTAGAATTAAATTAAAATCTTCTTAAGTATTAAAACAAAATATTAATATTAAAATAAATATTAAAATTACAATCAGTCAATTTGAATTAAAATCAAATCACAATCAAACTTAATTACAAATTAAAAAATTACTGCAATTATATCAAAATCAAATCAATTAAATCAAAATTTAAATTACGATAAAAAAAAAAATCAAATTATATCAAAATTGAATCAAAATTAAATCTAAAACATGACCATACCTCTTCTACATAAAATTTTAATTTAAATATCGTTCCTCAGCACCAGGCCCGCAGCTATGTCTCCACAATAATCTTTAGTCCCACAATAATCTTTAATCCTACGCATTAGGGATGCCGTTCTTTTGCGCATGATGGCCTCAAAACTGTCTATGCCTGCCTCGGCAAACATGCCCGACGTACTACAGAACCGCGGAAGCCCCAGTAACACCCGGAAAGCATTATTGTACTGCACACGGAGGGCGTTGTAGGCCCTCTGCGTATATCTGACCCACAGGCTGCAGGTGTAAAACGTCTGGCAGTATGCCTTAAACAACGTAATTTTCACGTCTTTAGTACACCTAGCAAACCTGCGGGCCAGCATATTACAACGAACCGACAACGCCCTTCGCTCTCTCTCTATATCCTCGTCATCAAAAAGGTTCTCCGTCGAAAAGTGAAGTATAAGTGAACAGGAGGAACTGTCGTCAGTTTTCTGGAACCCACACGGAACACCATAACCTCATTTTTCCTGACATTATACAGGAGACCATGAGCCACGGCGTACTGTTCACACACTCCAAGTAATCGTCTGAGCTCATCAATCGAGGGACTCAGCAGTACCATGTCATCCGATTAGCTTATACTATTGGTAGTCTTACTATCAATAGAACATCCGACACCAGTGCCACCAAGCTCCTCCACCAGCTGATTGATGTATAAACTGAAGAGCGCCGGGGAAGTCAAACCTCCCTGCCGCACACCACACTCCAGTCCATACTTACCAGATACTGCACCCGACCATCTGACCTGGTTAACCTGGTGGTCGTACCAATACGCGAGGAGATTAACTATCTATATAGTAACTCACCTAATAGATATTGCCGTCCCCAACACACACAACATTCAACTTTTTAAAGATAACACTCACACTTCGTTATTAGACTAATATTTTTAGGTCTACATTAAAATTTGGATAAATACACTACATTTACAGAAAAAATAGATAAAATTATAGCAGAGCTGTATACTTTAGTTTTTGAGAAATACCCTCGAATCGTGTACCTATATGCAATATTATTTATCTGTTAAAATATTTCCGAGTGATCGAACCTAGAAAACGAATCGCGCATTTTTCTGCTAAGTTAGTGATTTACTTTAGTGAATAACAATTAACTATGAGCAACATTTAAGAATTAATTATGTCAAATAGTGAAAACAGCCCTGCTAGAAAATGTCAATTACCTGAACATGCGGCTGAAGCAAAATTCAGGCAGTGGACGCCAGGGAGATTAGCAACTGGTTGATCTCAATTGAATCATGCCTGAATGAAGTTTGTACCCATTGCTCAGGAAGTAAAACTGAACTCCGAGCAAAAGCTGAGGATCAATTCCCTATTGCGCAAGGTTGGACATGGTGTTTCACAAATGGCAGTTTACTACCAGGAGTTGAAGCTAAAGGCCCAAGAAATACAGAACTCTCAGTGTTGAGAGAAAAAGGTTACCTCACGGATTGCCTTAAAAATATCAAGAAAACAATTCAAACTAGCATTCAAGAAAACTGCGCTAAACCAACGAAACCAACGATGGAAAGAAAAAGTTTCGTTCGCTGACATGGTAAAAACCAATATAAATTATTACTTGCGCCCGCATAACGTCAGTTCTATTGCAATTTACCCAACGGATAAATTAAAATCTAGTGACGACACTAAATCTCTTGTCCAAAAACTATAATGATTAATTAACAAATTAAATTGCACGTTAGAGGATTGCGCAAAACAAAAGACGGAGGTGTTATAATCAGCAAGGAGACGAAAGACGATATAGAAAAACTGAGGAAATCATCTTAGCTAAATCATCCGGCCTGAAAGTGGAAGAGCCCCATAAGAGAAGACCAGTAGTTATAGGAGTACCGACCGTTTTAAGTGATGAAGTAAGTTTATGATTGCATCTATGAGCAGAATGTAGCCGACAAGCTGCGTAGTTGGTCTCGTGACTCTTTTTTGGCCTCTATAAATTTAAGTCACAAGTCAGGTAAAAAGGAGGTACCTACGTGCAATTTTATTCTTGAAGTTACTGCTAGCTTATGAAAGGCGCTTATAAACTGAAATACAGTGTTCACTAATTGGACATCCTGCCTAGTGAGAGACTTCACACTTGTGACCAGGTGCTTTAAATTTCAACAGTATGGACATGCGCAAAGACTTGTCGGGAGGCTGCCTATACGTGTGGCCATTGTTGGGAACAAAGTCATCAGGCGAATGAGTGTACTGGCTTATTCCTAAAATCCCCCCTGAAAGTCGCCCCCGCGGGGGATAAGTGGAATCTATAAAAAAAGTCTACAATTCCTTACAGTGTACAACATGCTTGCGATTTAAAAACCTCGCAACCACAAAACAGGCGACCAAGAATGCCCTGCAAAGAAAATAGCTGTGACAAGATACATCAATTCTATAGATTATAATGTCGTCGGTTAAAACCGCCAATGTCTATCTTTAAGCCTTTTTTATTTACTTTAAGTTCTAAATTATTCTTATATTGTCTTTTAATAGTTTTAGTCATCATTCATCATCATTTAGTTATAATACGTAAAAATAATTTAATTTTTTTAGTATTTACAATACGTGTTTCATTACACGTAGTTCATTACATGTAAATATTAAGATTGCACGTGATTTATTGTATAGTACATGATAATTTTTTAAAGTATGACAATAAACACTACCTCATTAAAAATATAACATTGCAAAAATCATTAGGACATGGTAGCAAAAATGTCTTACGATGATGCAAAAAGTAGCGTTATTTCCGTGGTTATTTCTGTCAGTTAGAATAAAACCATATTTATAGTGGATAAGTTATTCACTACTTGTTTATGTAATTTTAGATAATACTTATGTATAAGCACTTGAGTGAGATACCTGAGATACAGATTTATTCCTAGTTCAGGTAGAATCCAATTATTTTTACCTACATCTAGTAGGCCCTATTTTGGAAATATTTATGTCAATCAATTATTTCAATAAACAATTTCAACTTCAGTTAGGTAGGAAAATAAAACAGTTCTTTCTGTTTCTTTTGAATATATTGTTAGTTATTTTAAAAACGACTGTTGATCCAGGGAATAAAGGCGGTGACTCTGGCAAAGGCGGCAGGTTCACTGGTTTGGAAACCGCATACTGACCCAAACGAAGTGATACCAATCTGTAAGCCAAAAACTACAACTCAACAATTGTGAAAGTTTACCAAGCATTCGTTTAAATTGATGGCGTCTTTTTTGAAGTTTGTTTTTCACTTCACTCTCTTACTGAACAAGTAGTAATAATAATACGTACCAAGAGTGGTCTACCGTTCCTGGTGACGGCAAGAGGACCGCCGGAATCGCCTGAACATATGCTTTTGTTACCAGCACCGCTGGTGCACACGTTGGAGGAATGGACGAACGATGGGTAGGTTTGTGCACACTCAGCGTTTGTGATCACAGGTAAGTGCACGAAGCTTAACGGCTGGTTGGCGGCTACGCCGGTAGCTGTGAAGGAAAAAACACTCAGGAATTACAATTCAGTACAGAAAGAGAGAAAAAGGATTAAAGAAAATTCATATAGTTAGCACAGACTAAAAGTCCCACAACAAAAATTCTGCAAATTCAGTAGGTACAAAAATACTATTTCGTGTGGAATACATTGAATAGAAATACATTGAAATATAAAATAGTTTTCTTACCGGTTACTCCGTAGCCTGATGCAATAGCAATATTACCGGCGAAATTCTCATTTAGTTGAGATCCCGAAGGCAGATCGATGGGAGCGAGGGTACCTGCATGAAGATGAATAAATAAATTCATTTTTCAGCGACTTCATAAAAGGTAGGTTTAAAAACGATACTGTTGGTATTTATGTGATTTTTTCGTGAATTTTATTCCACTTATGAAGAAGCGCGTGAGTTGGTCCGCAATAAAATGTATATGAACTAGGTGAATATTACTA